>BGZK01000175.1:0-641832 GCA_005406025.1 Eumeta japonica
CATAAACGCACGCCTATTTCTCAGAAGACTAACAAACTTAATTTTAATCTAACAATATATTTTTTTTTTCAGTGTCATTATTATGTTGCAATAGCGAATTACTTGCATTTTTTCAAATATTATTACAATGATGTCACATTATGATGATGTCAGCTCACATGATACACTACCGTGACTTGTGAGATTCACTTGAAATCCTATATTAATTATGATGCAATTGTAATCAATTGATTCAAAACTTATATGACTCGTCAATAGCATCTGGCAATACGTTCGCCTACTTATAGAAATATAAAAAAAAAAGGTGTACACATAATTTTAAAGTAATTAAAATTACGAATCGACACGTTGTTTTTCGTCACTAATTCTCGCAAATTACGAAGCGACACTTTTTCGTCACTAAGTCGCTCTGTTTTCTAATCTTTTTCGAATGTACAACCGCCATTGAAGGGTCGTTTTTCATTGTGATGTATATTTTGTTTGAGTTGATTTTTCAGCGATTCGCTGTCTTCTCACCAACATCGGTTCAGCGCAGAGCGGACTATCCATCACTTCGGGCGCAGTAACAAATTAGATGAAGTAGGCGCGTAGTCCCGCGGAGTGGGCGTGCGTTACATTGTGACAGGACTATATTTCTCCCTGTCTCGAACTATCTGCTGATCTATCTCGTAAGCTATTTTTTCTGCGAAAGCAATGGAGGTGATCGGTGGCAGTATTTGTCAGGAGAGCAATCCTGTTAATGTGCGATGTGTATCACGAAGAAAATAAAAATTAATTTTTACGCAATTTTATTATTCTGCTGAACGACAAATTAGAGATAGCACATGTACCTTGCATGGATACTGAATGTTTTTTCTGGTCATTAAACCGTTGTCCTTTGACTTAATAATTATGAACTTGAAGACGTTTTTTAATTCGGACCAGGGAATATGGTTTTGGTGAGATTCGGTAAGATCTAGTTTCTTCCCCTTCTCACATGAGATTTTTACCATGCTTTTATGGGGAAAATCTCACATGAACTACACTACGATACAACCAATTTAATTTGTTCATCATTATTACAACAATATAACCGAACATGTTCGGTACAAAAAATAATGCAAAATGTTACAATAGTCTATTCTGTTAATCTCAAAGTTGATGTGAAATTTTTCATTAATTCCCCTTGCTCTAAATAATATTTGCTATGTTTTGCCAAAACACCCCGTCTTGAGTTCACACAATTTATGAAAATAAGATCTTACAACCAAAAAAACTTTCAAATGCGTCAATATGAACAAGATATTTTATATAAAATGTTCCTTCGTGTTTATCCGTTGACGTTAATTTATTTCCAATTAGTGAACAATATAATTTTATTAAATTCTTAGTACAGTGTGATTACATTTTTGTGGATTTAATTAAGAAAAGCTGCTTACATGAAACAATACTTACAGCAGCAGTCGATTCTTTTCATTAAAAAATAAATCATAAACATTTATTTTTTAATGAAAATAATAAAAAATCATAAAAAAAATTTTACACGTGTGATCGTTAATAAGTTTTTTGCAAAAATTTTTTTGTATTAAAATCGAAGCCCTTTTAAATTTTTTTCATACCCGTACTGGGCACTCTAAAACAAATACAACTACAAACATACATTATACTGTATACGTCATATTTATTGTCATAGAGATTATTTATTAATGGAGATATAAAAATCACACTGCTTACACGCTATCTCGAAGGATATCGACGATTCGAGAATTGGACTCTCGGTAAAGATTGTGGAATCGTTTCGCTTTATTTAGCTACACAGTCTCTTGTATCGACAATTCTTATTGCGCGAAATGGTTATTTGCGTGATTTCATAGAACTGGCATTTGTAGCTCTTATATTTTAGGAGGAGGGTGACTTTTCTTTGTATAACGTCCGACCTAAGATTAGTTAAGTATTTTTCACACTTAGTAATTATTTCAGATTTCAAATTAGTTTTCTGACATGTAACTCGGTTTTTAATGATTGTGTAAATCCTCCACTAAAATTCCAAGCTGCTATATTGCTACAAGAATGATACTTAAATTAATATGGTTAATATTAAAATAATGCTTGAAAATAATTTGCAAAATTACCAACTTTTTGTTAAGTAAATAATTCATATTACTTCAGTTCTATAAAGATTCTATTTTATTGGTGATAACGGGACGCTCAACTTTTAAGCACTAACTCCACCTTAAAGGCACAAGATTGTTTTTGCTCAAATACGACTTCGTTACAAAAACAATCAAATATTATTTTTATTAATTTCTTTTTCATTTATAAACAGATAAATAAATTCGTCCACGCAGATAATTTAGAAAACGAGCAGATATTTATGTATTTATAATGCAAGCTTAATTTAAGTAAATTCCTATATTACCGCAATTTAGTTACCAAAATTTGAGCATGTAATTGTTGTAGCTTGGCCGTGACATACCATCCGTAGTCGTGAGTGCCTGTTACATGTCGCCTGCATACTAGGATTCAGGGACATTTTGATTAATGATGTGACATGTGTAATTATCGATATTCCAAAATAATCTCCCTAAAATAACTTTTGTAGGGCAATATACCTAGTAATTAAGTGTTTGTTCTAATGTCTTCTTCAATTGCGGCTTGCAATTATTCTTTATGACTACTTTTACAAACGGAAACTTTCATGGATACTTCATTCCTCTCGTCGCTTATCTACCAGGCCATAGACACGCCGCCATTGGGCCGTCGACACAGTGGGACAATGCGAAAATTCTGGCACTACGCTGAAGACCCAATATAACTAATGTATTATGATTTACAAATATTATTGAATATTAAAAACACGTTTCAAATTAATA
Source organism: Eumeta japonica (assembly GCA_005406025.1). Classification (NCBI taxonomy): domain Eukaryota; kingdom Metazoa; phylum Arthropoda; class Insecta; order Lepidoptera; family Psychidae; genus Eumeta; species Eumeta japonica. Next base: position 2,853 of record BGZK01000175.1, read on the forward strand.
TTAAAAAATAGCAAAATAAGAGTCAGTCTTGTGCATCAGCGACAATGCACTAACAGGAATATAGGATGCACCAAAGTATGGATATGAAAAAATAATAATTTGCCTAAGTAAAAAATAAAATTGTAGTGTAAAAAATATAGTAGTTAAATGTATACACAAGATAATATATTTTCTGTCGTGATTTTAATGTTTTATTAGTGTTAGATAAATTAATAGTTACATTATTACATCATTTAACATTTTATTTAAACCGATTATACTGACTACAACGGGTATCGTGTGATGTCGTTCTAGCGTCATCCAACAGAAATTTCGTAAGTTGTGTGTAATTTACCCGTGTTTTTAATACTAACTATTTGAAACTGCAAACTAGCAAACTACTTCAACTTTATCATTTTTAAGACGAAAGTTTATATCAGATGGACTCATTAACAACATTGTTTTTATACCCTTCTAATACGGGACTCTAAAAGTAAATTGTCGATAAAGATTATTTACTATACCTAATATTGAACACCATTACTGGTGTGATTGGAGAGATTCTGAAAAACTGCAAACCAATAGTACACTTTCCTTGAACTTTTTTTCCAAAATATCGACAGCATATAAAAAATAAAATACATCCTTAGTTAGAGGCGACCGCAAAGGCCGCGGCCGCGCGCCCCCGCGCCCGCACGGGCGCGTCATCCCGCAGCGCAGCATACACGCTCACGAGAACCGAGTCGCTTCTGGAATTCTTGTAATTCGGTTTCTAGTTTACGTTGCGGTATTTAAAATAACTATATATCGTGTGCTATGTTATTACAATATAGAAAGGATGTCAACAAACTTTAATGCACTTATCCCAAGTCAATTTTAAAATCATTAAAATGTAAATGTTTAACATAGTAATGTAGTAAGTACCCATAAAATTCAAATTTTTCAAAATGCAGCTTACGTATTTTTTTACAAAATGAATGCCATTCTCCTAGACTCCCAGAAACAAAACCTGAAAACAAAATTGTATTTTGAAAAGATTTAAATTGAAACAATATTTTAAAGTCAATATCGTTTATGTACAATTGCTATTACATTGAAAAGCTTCATTACTGGCCACAAATTTATTAATCTATATGCATATATAATGAATATAGGTTGTCTTTGTTCGCCAATCACGTAAAAACTACTAAACGTATAGACATGGGACTGGGACCATTCGATGCGGGATGATTTGTAGATGGTTCTAGACTACTCGTTTTTCGAATTCCGTAAATCCTTCGCCATTTTATTTATAATAAAAATTACCCAGCGAAACGGGCGAGACAGCTAGTATATTATATGAAATAGTTGTTGTTATGTATAGTAAACCAGTGGAAGGTAAGCGGTCGGCATGCTGTTATCGGATTATACGACCATTGGTTCGGTTTTTAACCAGACGAATGGATTTTGAATCCGCACCGAAAATGGTCATTTAAGACGATGCCCCAAGCAAAATAACATATTTTTGACGAGTACTACTTGTACTTCAATGCGCTGTAGTTATTTACAACTACAAGACTTACATGACATATCGTGCAATTCAAAAAGTTATAAAATGAAAATAAACTTATACAAAAGTCATGCAAAAGTACCTTTTCAAAATCATTTAAATTCATTCTCCGCAAAAACCATCCATTATTATCAGCCCAAAAGAATACGTTATATAGAGCTTGTTTATTACGCTCTAAAATGTCTATGTTTCAGTTTTTGTCGAATGGATCTACATTGCGCAGAATATTTTTTATAAATTTAGCGCTTGCGTTGTTTAATTACCTCTGCCGCACACAACATCACTTTGACGTGACACCTTTGCAGTCGCTAACACCGCATTCATTTCTTCTTGAGAATTCAGACTGGATCCACCTCAGATCATAGAAATGATCTTTCTTTGATCTGAGGGATCCACGAATCTCTGTTCTTTTCATCATTTTCGTTGCTTTTCGTAACGTTAAAATTCTTAAAGATGTATTTTAGTCTAATCTAAATGGCGATAATATATTCTTTGTTATAATAAAAAATCATTGACAGTTAGATTTCAGTAAGCAGTAGAGTGTTTATTGATTCAGTGCACGTATAATTTTTGTAAGACAAGAACGGAGAAGTAGTCAATTAAAAAAAAAGTGCAGTTTTTTTCTGTTTTGTGAATTATATTGTACATGTGCGAAATACCATAAGATAGGCTTAGCTAAATATGACTAAAATACTTTAAATTGAAAAAAAGAGATAAAAGTCCTACAAAATTCTTCTAAATACTAAGACGAATATTCTGTAGTCTATACGAGTCACTAAACAATATGTGCTGTGTCATCATCTGATTTTGCGGACAATCGAACTATCGGCAATATAAAAGAACTAGATAGAATGAAGTCGAAACGTTAGGATTTATAATATTGTGTAATAATTGCTTCTATAAATACAATTAACATAAAAATACGAACTTATTTATAATTATAAGAAACATTTATAGTTACGATGTGAAAAAAACGTTACTTCAATACCTCATGGTTTATAATTACTAATACCAAACAATTTATTTTTTTTATAAATTTCCTAGTTAGTGACGAACATATTGCCAGTGCCAGCATATCGGGGAAAATGTTTTTAAATATTTTATATACAAATTCAAAATAATTGTTCAATTTATCACAGAATACGAAATATTGCTAACCGCAAACCTTGTTTTATGCATTTTTAGATCACGTGACTTGTAGGTTTCTTAATACAATAGACACTTTATCCGAAATGTTAATGTTAAACTAAAAAACTAGCTGTTGAATACCTAGGTGATCTCAAGATGGCTACGGCAATAATAAATTTTAATGAAATATAAATAATATTTTTAGCTTTTCAGCAGCGCGTTATATCAACATACAAAAACAATATTTAATCGATTTGTTCCCTTTCTATTGGCTAATTTTTATTTGCAAGTCATGGTGAGTTATCATCAACTCTATTCTAGTCGCACAGTAATAAATCCATGTATCAACAAGGCTTCGTATCAAGTTCGTTATATTCAGTTATCAACGGCGAACGCAAGCGCACAGTTGTGTCAGATATGTCGAAGAAACTAATTTATTTCGACCTAAAAGCTATAGGCGAGCCCTTGAGATACATATTGCATTACGGAGGGATCCAGTTCGAAGATGTGAGAATCTCGTACAGCGAATGGGCAACGAAAAAAAAAATGAAGTCCGTAAGTATCCTGCTCAAGGGCGCAGCCAGGGCGGATTTTGGTGGTCCAAACCTCCCCCCCTTAATTTTTTTTATGAACATTTACGTCATTTTGTTCATATTTTTGTTTTTTAATTTTTTGAACCTCCCCCCTCCTAACTAAAACCTAGCTACACTGTTGTCCGTGCCAATCAATTGAACCATAAGAAATGTTATAAAGTCGTACAAATATTTTTATCGCTACACGTTGCATTGATTTTGATTTCCATAATTAAATATAAACGCTATTAAATATAATATAATAAAACAGCCATATGTACATTTTTCATATTTTTCTGTTAATCTGAGTTTTAAACAATACTATTTATGAGAATTATTCGTGTTTCAGCGTCTCCCCTTCGGTAAATTACCTATTTTGGTAGACGGTGATCGAATCCTGAACCAGTCGATGGCCATCGCGCGGTACCTCGGCCGCGGCTTGGACCTCGTGCCCGCGGACCCCTGGGAGGAGGCGGCGGTGGACGCCGTCATCCTGACCCTCAACGATCTCAGAGCCAGTGAGTAATAAAGTAATAAATAGATAATGAAGCTGAAACCGAAAAGTAGTACATAGTTTATTCTTTTCTGTTACATCTGTGCATTAAGACAATATCTACAAAGGACACTTACCGATATTTCCTAAATGCAAGGAATATATTTGCTGCCCGAATTATGCAGGTACGTCGCCCGTTTTCCGAGAGCAAGATGCGGTGAAAAAAGAGGCTCTCAAGAAAGAGTTAGTCGACGAGACCATTCCGTTTTACTTCACCAGATTTCAAAATATACTGAAAGAAAACAACGGCCACATCGGTAAGAAGGTAAGTAAACCTATCCCAATTATTCACCTATCTATCTAACCTATCCCAATGGTTGTATTTCTAAGGTGTATATAAAATCGTTTTGCCGTTTCATACCGACGGCTCCGTATTCACGCTCCGACACACGAGCGTGAATACGGAGAGGAAAATGAATATTAGTTACGTAACTGACCTTGACCATGACGGGTTCAATACTCGCGTTCGAACAGTTGTGAATAATAAAAAACATTCTGTTATAGCTTGTATTGTGGCTATATATGATTCTACCTAAAGAATTAAAATTGCCTAACTGATTCAATGTCTCGTCTGTAACCTTTGGTTACTTGGACAAATTCTACCCACCTTGGGTGCTCTTTTTTTGGTGAACATTACCAACACTTGCAACTTTAGGCAAGTTGGTGGTAAAATTACCGAAACCTCGTTCTGTGTGGTTCCCGACGAAATCAATTCGTCCTAACTCTGTCCGTTGCGATAATAAATTTAATTCCCAACATTGTATTAAGATTGAAGCATTAGAATACAATGCTTGCAATGAAATGCAATGCACTAGAACTAACTTTAACTAGCATTAACCCGCAGCTCTGCCCGCATGGCGGTGTATCAAAATGAAAATAACGTGATTTTTAAATAAGGTTACCAGAAATAGACATCCGAAAACATAATCTGTTCTGTGCAGTAGTTTTTGCATGATCCGCGAAAAAAAAATTTATGAATAGACGCACAAAAATTCTAAAAATTATTGTTTTAGTCTCTTTTGCATTTGTAAAGACCTCTCATATTAATAGTTAACAAGAACAGACATCGATAAGTTATAATTTTATTATTTAAGTTTTCATTAAGAAAATAGATCAAAAATCGTTATTTCCCCCCTTATCTTCGAAGCTACAAAACTATAAACATAAAAAAATAATGGAAATAATTATTTACTTAAAGATTACAGGGAAAGCTATAAGAAATTTATGGTCTTAAAATAACAGCACAAACCGCTCAATATTTTAAGTACAAACTTACAATTGCAGTTGTTTTAGTTATCTCCAAAACTATTAAGCCCAAAATTTTAAAAAATTAAGAAAATAATTCTTCGCTCGTAGATTACAGGTAAATCTATGAGAATTAGAATAACATGATAAACCTCTTAAAATTATGCGTACAGACTTATATTTGCAATTGTTATGGTTATGAAAAATAAATTTGGGTCACATTAAGAAAACGTGGTAGAAAACATATTCAGTGTACGGAACCTTCTCTACGCGAGTTTAACTTACACTTGTCTGTTTTTTTAATAACAAAGGATATTTTTATCTTGTACTACCTACGCTATACACAAATGCCATATTAACTTTTTCTAACCAAGTCGGTGAGCTATAGATTTAGCAGTTCGATGATATTGTTATGAAATGACCTTGTCGAGGGTTGGAAGATTGAGATCAGATGAAAGCAAACACGTAGAACAGCAGAAGGTATACATTCAAAAATACAGGTTCGCAATAAATCACTATGGAACCGGTTGATTGCTTGTTGTTGATCGCACTAAACTTGTGAACGCTCTGTTCGCAGAAATAAAATTCAAACTCTTGCGCGCCGTATTTCACTATATATACCTACCGACTATCCTTTTACAAAGTACTCAAATCATCCGTAACAAAGAAGTCGTAAACATATTACTTCCGACATAATCAAACAAGATTGATCTCGAAATTCCGCCCTACAAAATAAATTCATTAAAAAATAAATTGTAAGCAAACATCAAAAGCAGAGGTAACGGCTTGGCTGATAGAGGCAACGGCAGGCGTGCGAGGTGCGCGCGGCGGGCAGGGCGACTTGTTCATTTAAAGAATGTTATTGTCGGATATTTGTTATAGGAGAATTATTTTGCCATTCTATTTTTAGTTTACGAGCACAATTCGTGACGATGTATTCCTAGTTAATTAAAATCTACAGTTAATAGGACCGAATGATAAACATTCTAGTTTTACAATTATTATAATCATTATTATATGAATGTACCAAACTTGTAGGCTTATTGCTGTAATTACTATTAAATAATATCATATTGACAATAGTAAGTAACATTAACCAGAGTAGGCACCGCTCATCCCAAACGTTTATAGCAATTATTAGCAATTATCGATTAGTATAGTCAAAGACTATTATGGATAAGTGTCCAAACTTAACAAACATGTAAATGAATAAATATATTTATTACAAAATTTTTTGATAACAATGCACATTAATATGATAAATAAATGTTCAAATTTCAAGTTTAACGTCCAACTGTTTTTAGCAAAATTGACTATGACAGACAGATACGATGTATAAAGTCTTATTGTGTGGGCTACGTTATTTATCTTTAATGACGGACCCATTACGGGCTTATAAAATTAGATGCAATTTCATCACCAAATGGTTAAATTAACAAGGCATTAGAATAAAATTGACAACCATTTTTTAGGAAGAGATTCCAAATTTTAATTAACGACTTGTTAATTTTTAACATATGTTGCTGAAATTATATCTAAAAATTTCAAATAAAACCATATAAATAAATCAAATATTTTTTTTTAATTGTCACTCAGCTAACTTGGGCAGACTTCGTGTTCGTTGGCATTATAGAATTCATCGAAGAATTTGTACAAGTCAAAATCCAGGAGAACTACCCTGCCGTGAAGGAATTGGTGAATAAGATCCACAACCTTCCCGGAGTAAAGGAACACATCGCTAATAGGAAATAGTTATTTTGAAGCTACTGTGTTTTATTGTTTTGTTTCATGTTTATTCAATAAATTATTATTCATATACAAAATGACGTTTTGATCCGTGTTACGGAGTCCAGATGCACACACACTGGAATGGTGCAGAAACTAAGGCACTCATTTTATTATCCTCAAGTTAGGCAGATTATTTTTCCCTTCCCTAAGAATCAACTTAACGACTAAATTTAGGAACTAGAACTGAATTATATTATCTATTATGAATTAAAAATGGCTTTTTTCTTCACTTATTGTGACGGCACAATGTTTTAAGAAAAGTTTTGCGAAGGGTATTTTATTCGCAATTTAATAAGTTATTGTTTATCAGAAAAAAATCTGAAAAGTGTGTCAATGTGGCCAATAAAGATTGTAAATTCAAAGACGAAAATTTTGCAAAGAAGTATAAGAAGTTTCGTAAACAAGCATCGTTCAGGGTGACTGACATACACATGGCACTGGAACAGCAATGACACACAAACATAGGACGAACAGGAAGATAAAGGAGAACAATTTATCACGTACATGTACTAGGACTAGTATTAGACATTAATAATTAATGTCTGAACTAAGTTTTCAAGACAAAAATTAATGATAAATTATAAGACACTGAAGAAGGACAAATAATGCCGTTTAAAAATAATATCATTAGGTGCAAATGTCAAGCGCTAGTGAGATGTGCATTTCTGATTATGAAGCTAAGAGTTTAAAATGATTACAAAATTATTTCACAAAATATTTTGTGATATTGTTTATCAATTATCTATAAAAATGAAAAACGTTAAATATGTTGCTATCCGCAAAACTCGAGAAGGGCTGAACTAATTCGACTGTACTAAAAATTGTATCAAAAAAAATTACGTGCCAATTCTGCTCTACACGCTGCACAAAACATATTTTTTTTCCATAACACGCTTATTTTTGTTTGATATTTTCAAGAATATACTGTCATCAAGTTTGGGTGAAGATAAAAATATTTTGTACGATTTATATGATTATATCATTTACACAACTTAGTCACGAAGAATATGGCCGATACACTATTTTCAGCACGAAAAACAGTTATTTTTTTATAGCAGATTGAGAGGCAAACGAGTATGTAAGCCGATAAAGTGGTCACCGCCAACCCTGGACACTCCCAAGCCCTGAGGAGTCACTAGTACGTTGCCAGCCTCGAGGGTAAAAATACGATATCTGGGTAGGAGGAGTTGTCTGATGGGGCACCGAAACACTCATTCACTGAACGAAACGCCACAAAAAATCTGTTAATTTACCTCTGTATTTGGCGAAACAATGGTATTTCACCGGTCGAGCCGGTCCACTTTCATGCTGTAGCCAAGTCGAGCATAGTATGGCTCTAACAGTAAAAGATGCTCATTAGGTATGTTTAGTGTAAAAAGTAGAAAGTTCATAAAAATCGGTATAATGGGAGCCGGGAGGAATATTAAAGAGACCTGGTAATTCAGAAAGAAATAACGGGAGGTACCAAACTTTCATACATAAATAATTAGATTATTATTAGATTTTGCAAACTTACAGAAACTTATTGTCCTGACATATACAAAACGGCTGTATTTTCTTCTCGACCCACTATCGAGAGTTATGTTCTATTAAGCTCTACATCAAAAATTTGGTATAGTTGGCTATCATACGGCGCGAAGCTTATCAGGAAAAAATTTTACTGCCTTCAGAAAACAATAAAAAATTTTCATCGTATCAGAATCTCTTCATTTACAAAACTGAATAACTTTGCCATAATCTTGAAATTAACCACTCATTCTTCTCTACAACATGAGTTTTAGTAAAGATTCCTTCGTCACTAAAATAAAGTATGTCTAACACCCTAATCTCGAGGACACAAGACTCACTGCATGAATTACTTATTGTAGTAAATAGTACATACAGTAAATGAATTACTTATGACAGTAAAATTAAGCATCAGTTTTTAAATGTGCTGTCATCACAATAACTTAAATTACAGTTTTGAAGTTATGTAAATAATTGTTACTGTGATATTTCTATCGCTGGTGAGCCCACACCTCAGATCGTTTTCTTCAACAAGCTTCAGAGTACATTTCTTGCGGTGTGAGCACGATTGATGGACAGGGTCTGCCCTATGTTATACAAGTTACAATGATAATGAATATACAAATAAAATCCCTGTATTTCACTTGTATATTCAATTGTTAACAACACGACCTTCCAAACTGGACTATGACGATTGCACTAACATACCTGCTCATAGAAAGAACATGCACCTGCACACATGAACTGCATAAGTTACATATGAAGGGGTGTGGCCATATATTTCACATTCCTGAAGCGCGAGCGTCGTCGTCGGATTTTCTGCAAATCGATTTTCCGCTGCAAGTACAAGCATGGGCCTTTAAGCTCAGATCCAGTTTTCTTCACGTGAGAAACGCAGCCCTCGCGGGTCAGGAGAGCTGGCAACTCACGTCCGTCTTTGTTGGCATTTGTCGATACACGCAAGTTCTCCGCTTGGAAGGGAGAATAATAGGTCGCGAGGGAACAGGCAGCCACCAAGTGGCCGCTCATATTTTGGCGTTAGGTTGTGGCGCAATGAAAAAGGTCTCTCATCTGCACGGTTGAATATTCCCCGTGCTTGTATCCGGACGACAAAGTCCTCGCGGAATGCACCTGCAAATTCCTGGACGTCGTTCCTGACGTACCATCGGGCTTCCAATATTCTGCTGGGTTCCGAATCTTTAACATTATCGCTCCGAGCATAGAGCATATGTATAACCTATGAAATAAAGAGATTCTTGGATTTGAATTTAAATTTGAATTTAATGATAATATTATTAATCAATGTTTTTAAAAAATTTGTGCGATATTAAGTGAGTCTATAGTTTGGGTTGTAGAATATTCATCATATTTGTTACAATAATAATCCTAAATCACTGATTTAAATGTAACTTACTGTTACTATTCCGTGCTCATTAAATTTTAAAGAAGTATTCAATGTTTTATGATAGACCGTTAATGGAATCGAAGGTTGGTTTTAGTCTGTTACAGAATAGGAATTTGGATCAAGTTCACGATCAGAATCGATGCAAGATGCAAAATTTTAGTAATTTTAATGATTATAGAGAATAAAGGTCTGTGCACCCCGAATGAAACAGTGGACAAATGTATAAAATGGAAATTATAAAAAAAAATAGAAAATCCTAAAAACCTTTTAGATACTTTATAAACCAGTATAAGATTTGCGCAATGGGCTTTAGAAAAGATTGTTATTTGGAAATCAGTTTGCACAGTGCTTCTTATTTGCATATTGGAAATTTAAAAACAATTTAATAAATTGAAATTTTGCTTGCGTTCAAAAGCATTTATTTATTCGGAAAAATTGACAAAAGAATTATCGCGTTTAATTTAAAAAAATGCTTTTAATGCAATATGAAAACATCTCAGTACTATCTGATAAAGTATTTCATATCCCCATATCAACGCGTTCGTTGTAGCCAGCCTGTGCGCTCGCACAGTGCGCTTTATTGCAGTTTTATTGAATTCGCATTATAGAATGCATATATTTTGGTTTTGGCACAAATACGAGCTTGTTGAATTAAATAACTGAAAGGCTATTTACCGCAGGCTTTAAACGGCAAAATGGCGTTGAGCCAATATGGAACGGCGAAAATATTTGTATGCAGATTTTAGAGAAAATCCTTGTTTATATAATAAAGTCAAATATTGGACCAATTTTTATATAACGACCAATAAGCTTGATATCATAACAGAGCCTAGATTTCCTTTCTCAATTCCAGATTTATACCATAGCATGCAGCACTACCCTGTACGTTCTTATGTCAACGCTAACGCTGGACTTCTATGCGCCTTCAATGATTTTTATCTTCCATAATCACTCATTCACCGCTAGTACGTGAGGACTTTTTATTTGCACTCTTTAAATAATTTACAACTCGTAAAAATTTTATTAATTTCACGATATTTCTACTCTCCTTCCTTGTGTTATCACGAGGAGGACCGCCTCCCGCTTTCTCCATAAACACCACCAACCGCAACAACGTAGTCGTTTTTCACTCCGTCCGCCCTTGGCCGTACCACTAAGCTGGTGCTGCACGATGCTCATCACACATAAATAGACCGATCTGTTTTTTGGGTGAAATGTATTTAAAAAAGTCCATAGTTTCATGTTTAACGACAATCTCGTTTATATAAATATTATAAAAATTTACGTATCTAATCTAAAACAAATTCTATATCAGACTAGTAAAAGAAATGTTTTAGTAGTAGTAGATATAATTAAAAATAATAAAGTAATTGGAAAGCGAATTAATTTTTTGTAGGCTGTTTTTAAAAAATGGTCTTGACCATATAATATAATACATATATTTCGACTAACATATAATAACTTGTTATTAAAATTAAAATAGCATTTAAAAAGACTGGATTTTTTCAGTGTTATTATTATTATTTATCTTTAATTAAATTTATATTACATCTTGTCAATACAAGTAATTTGTTTTTTATGATTTCTTTCATTTTAATTAAGTTAATTAAAATATCTTACCTAGATTCAAAATTGTAAACGCAAATTTGTAATTTTTTTATGCTGTAATTTATTTCTTTTTCAAAATACTGAATTACATCATATTAATATCTTATAAATAAAATACTTTTTTAATATGACACTAGAGAAATACATGAGTTAGGATTTTTCCAACTAACCGCTTAAATGATCGGCTTAATTCATCTCCCGATCAGTGTACTAATTTTCTACAAATATGACCCTGATTGATATGAAATTTCTAATTTAATAACATGCATAATATAAAGGCTATCGCTATAAAGCAAAGCTTCGAAACAGATCTGCCAGGTGCGCTACGAGAAATTCCTAAAATTCCATCTTAAATACACCCCGATGCCTAAAATTAGAACACAATAGAACGCCGCAAATATGGAGCCAAGATCCGTAAGTTATTACGATGGGTATTACATTTCGCGGTGTAGTGTGGAACATTAATATCGGCGTGACGTCAATCACCGCGGCCCGCGCCAGTTATTTGTTACCTGTCAAACGTACAGTTTGCTAAGTTTCAAATTAAGCGTCGTTCTATGAGAGCCGGGATACGAAGCTAACGTATTGCGAGTCACGCTCCGCTCCCGTCGGATTGACACGCGACTGAAAAAAACACTTTATCAAACTGCGCCTCGGCTTTTCCGATTAAATTTTGTAAGGTCCTTGCTGCGTTTAGGTGACAATTTTTTTTTCATCCTTATTACTGGACCTTAGCATCGTTTAACTGTGAGTCCCATTATCGCCATGTTAGAACCGGTTTAATTATTTATTTTCATAACGTACCCAAAACGGATAACAATCAATTGCACTTTTAGCTGACATAAAAATTACGTATTTGTAACACGAATGTAATAGTAACTATGTGCACAAAGCATGCTATGAAGACAGAGAATTAAAAAGATTTATGTAATTAAAACAAGAACAATATATATGGCAAAATAATGTCATTACTATGTTATTATTACTAACATACAGTTTGCTATATTATTAATATATAATATATGTTATTAATCATATAAGTTATAACTATAGTGACAAATTTCATAGTCGTGATAATGAGCAGCGACACATACAAACACTAAATACTATTGGGTTTTAGCGTAAACCGAGGACCATTTATACAGATCGTTTGGATATATACGGTTTAGCTTCAAAAATGTTCCTATCATCGTGCTGAGATGCCTGGTTATCGTAAAGGCGAGACATTCTTGAAATTGGTTTGTAATAAGCGATGTTATTTCTTTCATATTCGAAACGACAACGAGATATTCATTTTCGTTTTATTCACCACTTTGCTTAGGAAAAAAGAACAAATGGATGAATAGAAATAGGATGGAAACAATTTCTTCCACTTTAGGACATCGAGTGCACGAAATAGTAAAACATAACCGCAACTAAAACAGCGACGAATCGATTGTTTCGTGGGTCACGTCCCGCGAGCCTGACAAACGCACGTCTCTCAAAAAGAGCTCACGTACGTAAAACAGTCGAGGCTTTCAGCCTCCCAAATGTATAAATACTACGTAAGATCTAATCGTAACTAAAAAGAATATCAATATTTTTACACGCTATGTACATTTGGTACTAATCATCAATTTGAGACTTTAGCGCATCGTTTTTCAAATCTAGTGACACGCTCGAGTCGTTCCATATTCTTAGTTGCAAACTGGATCGTTTTAAGATAACAAGGGCCCTTGTGTACACAGAGCGAGAGCCCTTAGGCACACAGAAGCTGGGTCTGTGGGCACACAGAGCCGGAGCCCTTTGGCACTCGGAGGTTAGGCCCTTAGTCATACGGAACCGGACCTTTGGGCACATAGAGCCGGAGTCCTTGGGTACACAAAACTTAGGACCTTAGAACACAGAACCGGGAGCCTTTAGCACTAAGGGCTTAGTTGTTTAGATATACAGAGCCGAGCCCGTGGATACACAAAAAAGGAGCCCTTGAGTACACAAAAGCTGGGAGCTTGCACACACAGAGCAGAAGCCCCTTAACACTCAGACACTAGGTACTTAGGCATGTGAAGGTGGGCGCTGGAGCACACAAAGTCGGGGCCTTTGAACACAGAGCCGGAGCATTGGATATACAGAGATTGGATACATAAATTTTAAAAACCCAATACAAATGAAAGAAAACAGAATATAATTTTGGGTGCAAGTTAGGCAACGGCGACGATATATGGAGACCACATAAAACCGGCAATCCCTGCATGTGCTCTGCGTGCCCTTAGGAAAAAACGGAACTGGTTGCAAACTTTATGTCTTCTGATACTACTGAATACTATGATACTACTAAACAAACTTTAGGATTAGATCCTAAAAAATCACACCTGTTTGCATTAGCGTGTCACGTTTTTGTTATTTCTATATAAGAAAAGACAAACGTCGTCTAACGGACCAACTAATTTATATTAGGCTACCCAAAATATTTTACAAAAAACTATCTTTCAAAAAGAGACGCTGATGAGTCCTTACCGAGTCATAAATTTTGATTAAATAATCAATAACTTAAATAAGAGAAAAAAACGAGGACATTTCCAAATAAAACTTTCCAAATTTTCTTAAAAATAAAATTAAAATATTCTGTCTCAAAAAAAACGAATCTACAACGAGCACATTGTGACACGATAATTATGTTCGATTTCAAGTGTCGATTAAAGTCAGAACAATCAGTTGAAAGATTTCGAATAGCATTCAAAGACAAAAATCTTTCTGAAGCGATGCTCCTGCTCGCCCTGCTTACCACTGGTTCAACGAAATGAAGCGCGATCGAGTAACATCGACCGATAGAGAAAGAAGTGGCCACCTTTTGGCGGCTGTTACAGAAGAAAACGTGCTGATAATGAATAATTTGTTTGAAGAGAATAGACGAATCACATACGACATTGGGCATATACTGCAGTTTGAATCGGAAAATGCTCGAAATGTTTCAGTGGCATATTCAGGTAAAGAAAAGAATTTCACAATGGATGCTGCGAAATTTACCACGGGCTCGGAAGCAGATTTAGGTAGAATGGAGCCGTGACGTGATAACAAAATTCAAAGCAGATCGAGTCGGAGCGTTTATGATATCGCTACAAGCGATGGATCGTGGATTTATCAGTATGATCCAGAAACTTAAAGTCGGTTTAAGAGCTGCCTAACGCGGATTACAAATTACGTTTTGGAAATTGGTTTAGATGTTTAAAATACTGATGGAGAGTACTTTAAAAAAAATTTAAAAGATATAACAAAAAAAATAATCACCTAAAGTATTTTTTTATTGAAAACTTTCTGAGGTCCACACGTATAAAATCATCACAGTATCTCGAAACCTATAAAGCCTATTAAATTGAAACTCAACAGGTACCTAGGTTCTTACCACGAAGTAGATATGTATCAATGTTGCACATGCTAAGAAAGTGTATATAATAATTATTGTTCCCTTATTAAAGAAACGAAACACAACTTCTAAATTTAAATAGAAATATCTCACTTATGAACTTTGAAAATTTTGTAAATTGGCCTTGAGATAGAGAAAAAAAAATTTTGTTTCTTATTCGCGGCGTCATGGATCAAACTCCAAGTTTTTTCCACGTTTCAGGAAATAAACCGTTATAGAGCTAAAATTTTAGAAAAAAAATTGGTTAGATAACTGAAATTAGGTCACAAAAACTGCATTGAAACTTGTACTGAGATCATTAATATGCAGAATAAGAATTTTTAAACAATTACTTATTCATGTTGGAAATCTGATAATTTTATCGGTGTTTGGAGCTTCTGTTGGGGATAAATAATGCACTCTTGAAAAACTGTTCCATAAGTAAATAAATACAGGGTGGCAATTTGCACGTTAATTGTATTATATTCGAAAATAAGAGTATGAAAACTTCCACATCGAATTCCTAGTAGATGATTGAACACTGAGTTATTGATAACAATTCTTATTTTGCCTAAACATCTTCTTAATTCGATATATCGAGATCGATATCTAAATTGGGATTGACTTTGATGTCGGATGTCAGACGTTCGAATCAAGATTGAAGCCAGATGAAATCGATAATATACTGTACAAATATATATACTTCTCTAATTCATGTATGATGTAAATGTGACTTCTAATATTTTTTTAGGCCTATAAATATTTATTACTCAATCTCCTAGTCTTATTTTATTGACATAGCCGCACTTAAAATTGTAATGTAAGCGCGCATTACTCAATCTTCCTTAAGTCTCCGGCCGGAGCCACTTTTCCCTGTATTCCCTCATAAAAACTTTGATTATGAGAGTAATTAATTTGAAAGAATGCTAATTTTTCTTTTAATCGCTTCTTTGGCGCCGCAAGTTTTATCTACTTTGTTTGAATTACTTTCGACCGGGACGCCCGAGCCGCGGACGTAATTCCTCGCTAATTTTATATAAAATTTTATAAGCTTCTTCCTCCCACTCAACTGTCTGACATCTCAATTGCCAAATCACGTCGTTATATATTTGCATCGAGAATTTTTTCCAATGAAGAATTACTTACTGTACGATTCATCGTAAAGAATTCTTATTTTGTTGGTTTAATATTTAAGAAACGTTTTGCGTCACATCGTCCTATGGCCCTTTGAGTCAGTGCATAACGCGTATATATAGCAATCGGTTGTGACGTTCTATTTAACATCTAGCTATCATTATCAATGGTTGACTAACTTATCATTCGATCATTATCACTAGATATGGAGAAGTATCCTCACACATTAACCGGTCGCAATTAAGATTCGTTTGTTTTGAATATACGTTTGCGTATGGATAATTCACCAATTATTAGCAAAACAGACAGAAGTTTAACATATCACAAATTAGCGGTAAAACGCACAAAACGGAATACGTAATAGGCTCACCCGATGAGATATCAACATTTCAAACCGAATGCAGTTTTCCCAATGAATACGAATAAACTAGGGCTAAATTATATACTTTGATTTCAACTGCCGATCGCGAATCGAATTTTTCTTTTCGAAATGGATTCTTTCTCTTATCCAATTCCAACTTATCGATTGTGATCTGCGTTATCAGTGCCAATACTTTTTCGACATTCTCACTAGGGATCTCAACCTCCCCTTTTTATATAACATGTTACCTGATCTCAGTTTACGATATCGGTTTCCATTTCGATTGGCATGCCATTCATCCGTTTCCGTTCGACTCCTTGTAAAATCCTAATACAGGTACAACAAAAAGTAACCCGTCCACGTTAATACAGGTACAACAAAAAAGTAACCCGTCCACGTGACCTTAAAGTAAACTCAACGATATTCGCTTCATGAACAACACGACGCACGACCCCATCTCATATATTTCCTGGTTTTTGTGTTCTCTGCATCTTCAATTGTATGTAAATTTAAAATAACAGCTCTAGAGCTAATTTGTTTTACTAAATTAATGAACAAACCGAAAAACATTGTAATGAGCTAGTATTTCAAATGTCAACATATATGTTCATATTTATGGAACTGAAAATGAATAAATGTTTTATACATGTGCTAGTAAATATACATATATTATTGTGTGCTAAAAGCTGTACTTAAAACTTGCCTCTCCATCACACAAGAATTACGAATTCCGTTTTAAGCCGATGGTGTACAATCAAACATATATTGTAGAGAAGTGTGATCTTGTTATAATTCATTAACTTTATTCATTCACTAACTTTATCATAACCCTTCAGGTTGCCAAAATTTCACTTTACGTATGTATACTATTTATTACATATATTACTCATATTTCTTTCTTTAGAAATCAGTATATCTTTTTGAGCTCGATTCTCTAACCAAAACACCTTATCGCCTCTTAGACCCTATTAATTCCAAACAATTAATTTTGCAGCATCTAGTGGAAAAACTTCTGTGTAAGTATCTTAGACACCATAAATGAAATAACAAAAAAATTTTTCATGAAACGTATAAATTTCGAATGCGACGTATTGTTCCATTTTTATCAGTATTTAATACAGGACATTATTAACGAAAACTGTATAGCAAATTGGAGCTAGAATTCATCGTGGAATGTTCTAGAAAGTATGAAATGGACTCGTCGCGTATTAAAGAAAAGACTAACTTTTGACACCTAAAAGCGACGAGGTTTTGTTAAACGATTGATAAATGTCAATGAACTGAAAGAAACACATTAAAAGTATATAATATTTCATGTATTCTATGAAGTTTTCTATGCGGACACACGGTAATACATTTTAGGAAAAAATTTGGTTGCCTGTAAAGTCGGTATACGGGCGAAAGTTTTACGTGACAACGACTTTGAATGGTAAAATCATTTTAATGTGAATATTCATTCGTATAGTAGGAAGAAGGATGAAATAATAGTAACAATTTAAAACATTTATTTATATAAAGAATTATATTTAAAACATTAATTTATACAAAGAATCTCGCACTGAATTTCATATTAACAAAATTTTATTTTACCTTTACACATACATACGTATTTATATACAAATATACATACAATAACTTGCAATACATTTGCAAGCTATGCACTAATTCTCTAGTGCTGCGCGCGCGGCAGACCGATCATAGTTGAGTGGGAGAGACGCAAGGCATTCGGCGGGCTCTCTCGTTCGGTGACTCATCGTTACGTTACCGAGCGTTACGCTTTAAGTGACTCCCAGCCGCAACCTAATTTAAGACGTTGTAAAATCAAAAATCTCTTAAAACTAGTAAATATAAATCTTAAATAAACAGAATGGAAAAATCTAATACGTAGATCGAACGTCACATCCAACGAAATTTGATTCTACACTCTTTGACAGTGAGTGGCGCAGGCAAAGCGCCCATGAAATTAGTCTGTGCTCAGTTGCAAAGCCGAGCGGAGCGGGTGAACGAAGCTCAATCGTATAGAAGCTGCCGTCACGGAAGGTAAAAAAATAAAGCTGACGTAACAATACGTTCAGCTCGATCAAGACTACTGCCGGCACAACTAAAAGGAAAGTAAACAAAAGTTTAATGTTTGTTATTGTTTTGTCAAATTTTTATTTTATCAATTGCGGTACGATGCCTGCCCACAAACTTTTCGTCTCGGATTGAGGGATTCTGAATTTTTTTGCTAGCCCTATATTGCCCAACACGGTGACGACGTCCAAGATCTACAGATTAGAATCCACCCCGAGGTAAGGAATAATGATTTTAATGTCGATTCAAAAGCTCACTGATAAACTAATTTTGTAATTAATTCGAAAACAAATCGCTCACCAGCATCTAACCAACGCCTCTTTATTTACTGCATACGTAATTACGTAAATATGAAATTATTATAACGTGGGTCAAACTGAAAGCCTTTAAAAAATCTTAAATTGAGCAAACTAGTAAGATATTTTTACTGTTATTGATTTTCAAAATGGTGCCCGTTCAGATCGCTGCATTCGATGAAACCACTGGGAGAAACACTTTGCCCACTCGCATTTAGATGTCGCTTCGACAGCCTTTTCATATGCAGCCACTTCGTTCCTTCCTCGTCGTCCGTAAATCACTTTTCTCGAAGTTTTTCTTTTATTTTAAGAAACAAATGAAAAGCGCATGGCTCGAGATCGAGATTGCAAGACGGATATTGTCACCTATATTGTATTTTGTATATATAAAAAAAACATATTTATATTTATTACATTTTTAATTAAATTTTTGTAAAATTCTTTAAACATTTATTTATATCGCTATTAAATATTGATATCAACTTAAAATCAAAGTAAAAAGAACAGATATAAAAATTTATTTCCTTTCCTTTCAATATTATACGTTATTATGAAAACAATATTTAATTATCATAAATCAATCGGTCGATCGGTTGGTTGGTCGGTTGGTCTATTACTTGTAAACATTTTTTTTTCTTATGTACCTATATAACTATCGTTATCAAGTTATACCAATCATTGCTTCTATACTTGAGTAAAAATATGTTTAAACGAGAGGACGATGGCGTACAAGCTTTCTTAGCAAAATAAACGGATAATAATATAGCATTATTTGCATAATCTAGAAACTTTTAAATAGATAACTTTATTCATTCGCCGTTCGCACGATTTCTAAGCTCAGACTTGGTATACCTTTTAAAATTAAGTTTAAGAAAACTGGAATTTTGACTCTAGCATCGCTAGTGTCAAATCAAAGGGCTCTATGTGTGCATGTTCAATAGGGTATGTACAAGATTTAACCATTCATAAATTTAAGAGCATTATTAAACAATCACCCAGTGAGAAAGGGTATTATACAATTTCTTAATATTAAGAAGACAAATATCCGTGGGCATGAGCGGCTCGATTTCTTGTCGAGCTGTTTCGCTCATCAATGGTCCTCATATTTGTTTTGACTATGTATGACGAAATTAGAAAAGAGCATCTCTTATATTTTTTGGTCGTTTTTCTTAAGGAAAAACAGCCTTCTGAACAAATGTTAAAATTTAAAGTCGCCAAAAATTATGACACATTTTAAGTGTCATTTACAACCTATGACATAAAGATATTTTGAAATTTAATTTAAAATAATGATAATATAAACTCATGTCTATTTCCCAGAAGGAAAGGCAGAGACAATAGATTTTCACATGGTACGATTTTTGTTTATCTCTCTTGTTTCACTAACATCCATCAATCTTTTCATGCAAGCTCATCGGTTTCGGATGCTTAAAATTCGACTGTTTTATAACATGCGTTTATTAATTTGTCCTGCATAGGGTTGTCTCAGGCGTACTTTGAGCTTTTTGTCACACGCCTTCGCTCTAGAAATTTGTTATGTCAGTGAAGACTGAAAAAAGTTTCCTTCATCCTTTTCAGATGTCTCTAATCACTACATATTATTTCAAACCGTTCACCGTTCTCTGACATCACTGTTGCTACATCTATCTTTCCATGACACTTCACTATGCAGAGATTTCATCTCCATCGGATTGATCCTAATTTCAGTTTTCTTCTGTCATACTGGTACGCCAGAAGATACCTTTCCTTTTAGTCTCATTCGCGCATAGAATATCCAATCGTCTGTCTTTCATCCGTTCGCAGACAACATGAATTTTATTATCCATACTTCCACATACATTCTGAGTACCGACGCGGATTTCTTTAGTCCGCTTTTCGTCCCTCCGGGAAACTAGGCACGACGGGGGGCGAATCTCGTCGTCAAAATTGAGTCTCCCGATTATCCAGTACGGTAATTTGTCCCCCCCAGATACGATGGGGCTGCCCGGGACAAATCCGGGGAAAAATTCTCTGGCGATTCTAGTAATCTCCTTGGGTAGTAATTTTTTAATTTCCGCAAACATTGAATTTTGTGAATGTTAAAGAGAATAGGAAGGATAGGAGATCGAAATGATATTAAGTTTTTGGACTAGCAAGGAAAGGGTAGAAGGATATTGCCATCTCAGGAAGGAGTAATGAGTGGAACAGACAGCAGCTCGAGGACTCCGGATTCGCGTGCTCGTATGCCCTGCGCAAAGCAAGTCAGGCTTTGTTCAGCTAGACATCCTCCGAAGAATTTAAAATACTCATATATAAAGCCATTGCTCTACGTTTCACATGCACGAATTATTTTATCTGGACTAAACAAAAGGTTTTCTAATAAGAATAAACTCGAATTAATAAAATAATGGTTTTGTGCACGTGATGAAGTCCCCGTGAAGGGACTCATCGAAGACTTTCCAAAGGTTAAGTTTGATTGCAATTTTATTCTGGATCGGTACGGAAAGACATTAGAAACATACTTTATTGTAGCGTGATAGGTTGACGCGTTATACTCCGCACCCTGTGCCAAAGATGCGCGAAGTCCATGCAGCAGCTGCGGACAACATCTTCGCCTTTTAGTGGATAACGACAGTAAAGCCGTACAGGCCTACGACGCAGCCTCTCAAGGTGCAAGGATCATTATAAGTCTGTTTACAAAGTATCAACTATTATGGATCGTTGCGTTCATGTTTTATTTTTAACTTAATGTTATTTATTTTTAACGCCCAAATCCGAAAATCAGAGTTAAGTATGTACACGAACCGCAATGTTACATGATGCAGGACATGATTAAAAATGACTAAAACAAATTTTGAAAAAAAATTTAAGCCCACAGCACATCGACTGTTTCAAACCATAGGTCATCGTTATTTCAATGGGAATATCTAAGAGGTTACATATTCTTACGTAAAGACCAGAGACTAGATAAAGGATTGAGACTCGATGAAAGGAAACACGTAGAAGAGCAGAAGGCGTATATACAGAAACACAGCGTCACATCAAACAAATATCACATTAACAAGAGTTGGAGCATCTTCCACCGTCTTTTTTCGAGTAACTTTAAACGAAAAATCCTTTTTAAAATTAATTTTGCGTTCCATGTCTTCCTTTTAACGTTTGTTGGGGCTAAAACCTGTTAAAAGGAAGACGTGGAAGGCAAAATTAATTTTAAAGTGACTTTTTATTAAAAGTCAATTTAAAAGGACATGGCCCGAATGTAACATTCTATTCACGGATATTTTTTCTTCTTAAGAGAATTATTTTGCGATTTTATTTTACTATTAACTTGCGAGCGCAGTTCGGATATTTTTATACATGTTATCATTTACGTAAATCTATTAAGTATACATTTTCTTAGTCAATTTTGAATCGGTTTCCTTCTTTTATTTAATAATAAAATACATCGCGGTCGAGTGAATAGGAAACATAGAAGCGGACTAAATTTAAATATAAAGAATTTTATAATGCGTATTTATGTATAAAACGAATTTTCGAATTCGGGCGAACCGATTACGCGGAGTTTGGAACTTTCGAAAACTTTTAATGGACTGCGACTGCATTCACTACCGCATTCGCCCGACGAATTTACCTGCACACGTCTTCTGGGATTTCTGTGGGCGCATTTGTGTAAAATTGAAAACTGAATATACTCTTTAACTACTTGCAGGAAGTTGCAGCTAGAAATATGGAACCGGAAAACACAGTTCATATCAAGAGCTAGATGCAGATTACAAAATGTAAATATAGAAATGTAGAGCAAATAGAACAGTACGAGAGACATAAATATTTGCTACTAAAACTCTAGTTTAAATTAATTGAAATGTAATGTTAGTGATCTTTTAAAAAAATATGGTAATTCGTATAATTTTAACAAATTCTAGTATGCATTATGCATTTATTAATAAGGGATATCGTTATATCTTTTTTTTTATGTAAAATGCTTATTGTCTGACTTTAAATTGAGCAAATCAGGTGTTATACCATTTACAAGTAAAACTTTTTATTATTACATTTTTGTCACTAGAAACTTAAATTAGCCAAAAAAGAAATGAACGTAGTAAGATATATTTCTCAGGCGTATATAGCGAACATAACGATATAAATGAGAAAGTCATGCAAGTCATAATTAGAATTTATCAAATAGCATAACCAGACTCAATATCATATCCATAAACATCACACAAAAATGTCTGCATCCCTAAAGTTTAAAATCGTTTAACACGAATCTCGAAAACCCTAGTAAGGGTAACACTACAATATTTTTCTACGCTAGTAATTTAACATTTAGAGCAGATAACACCCACAAAACAAAACTTCCGCGATAACGCTATCAACCCTTGTGAAACTCTCGCTAAAACCATATTTTCGGATAGCTCTACTGATACGGAACAATACTGCAATATAGTAATTTTTCAACTGCAAATTTTTATATACATATGATCACCTACAATTTAAAGCTTTTAAGGCACTCTCCCTTGCTTATTTTTTTCTGATCTCTTCACCTACCCATAAGCTGGTCCAGAGAGTGGAATACCTACCGGACGATATTCGCAGAAATGGTAGTGTTTGGTGTATACTGTTCATCTAACAGACTAACTTCGAGGGATTCTTCAAAGAACTGGAAGGCCTTGTTCAACGAAGCCACTTCGCCCCGTCATCGTCGTGGATATCCTCAAAACCATGGCTCGAGGATCGTCTACGACCCTTGTGAAGGGCGATGTACTGGAGTGATAGGCTCTGATACAGATTTTGTTCTCTGCAATCAAAGATCGGTTGACACGTGCATACGATGGAATTGTGAGCTCATCATAGACGTTTATTATCCCGCCTTAATATCGAACTAGCCAGAAGAGGCCTGAAAAACGTGAAAATGCTATGCGACCGACTATTTATTTATTTGTATCTCTGAACAACCCAGACGGCATGAGTCTTACTTGTTTGAAGATAATTTTCGAAGTCTTTTGAAATACAATTTCTATGAGAAACATCATCAACATAATTGTTCATCTTCTTATAACGTAACGATAGCTATATGGATTCTAAAAAAATTTGTACACTGATAAAAGTCATCGTCAGGTAAGGATTTAATTTTATATCGCTCTTATAAATTTAATGCAAGTGGTCACACAAAATCCATTCCAACAACCAATTTTATTTTAGTTTCATGACCATTTTATTTGTTCCTTTTGCTTGACTTTTGCGGTTTGTAAAGAACTTAAGACTTAAAACCTTGAAATTTTTATTTTTTTCACGCAAAAACTATTGAACCAATCAACCTCAATATTGCAAACAGCATTGCTGTATCCTTGGTTTAAACATATCTATACATATATAATGAAAATAGGTTGTCTTTGTTCGCCAATCACGTAAAAACTACTAAACGTATAGACATAGGACTTGGACCATTCGATGCGGGATGATTTGTAGATGGTTCTAGATTACTCGTTTTTCGAATTCCGTAAATCCTTCGCCATTTTATTTATAATAAAAATTACCCAGCGAAGCGGGCGGGTCAGCTAGTACTACATTATAAAGACGAAATGTTGTATACTACTCTTTTCATATCGAATCTTTTTTTTTTCATTAATCTCTTTTCAAAATTTACTAAACAAATCATATTGAAAATTCTACATTTTAATAAACTTAATTTTTGGTTAAAGTATATAAAAAACCAAAAATTACAGGTTTATAATCTTTTTTTAAACAGAACTTGTAAAGCTATCAACGTGGACTATGAATTATAACGAATGATATCAGAATCAGACCGAGAATAGAACCAGAATCGGGAGTAGCATCGGAATTGGAATAGTGCCGTAGTCGGAAGCAAGAGCTAAGTGAAGCGCCGTCTGGAGCGAAAGCTGTTTTATAAATATCTGCGACAAAGGAAATATCTCTGTATCCTATAAATCAAACATTGACATAACGTCATTTGTATTCAACGACAGCGGGTCCTCACGGCCCGTTTGGATGGACGCGCCAATAATTAGCGCGATCGGCGGCACTCTGATTAGAATTCGCCACAGTTTAATCGCGCCGGGGGCGGCCGCCCTGGGCGCGACGTCTGTTTTCAATACAGTTCTAAATTGCTCCATTAAAAGTTTCCGAACCGGTTCCAGTCGGAATCGTTAGCTGCCCGATTGAGCCGGCCGACGGTCGACAAACGACGGAATTGCGACAGACAGCAATTTCATGATTTTCTTAAACAATACCCCGCTAATGTCGGCCTAATTGATTATTTTCGCAAAAACCTTAGGGAAAATGAAAAAATTCTCTAACTTATTAGAGAATAAATGTGCTTACCTGTGAACAATAATAATTCGTTTCATAAATATACATATAATGAAGAAAGCTTACATTTAGAATGATCGGTGACAGACCATAAATATATTTAGTGCGCAGAACTAAGTTCAAAAAGACAATGGAAATAATAGATTGAAATATCAATCATGCGATGCGATTCCGCTTCGTTCTCGAATAATTTCCGTGACAGTTCATGCACACGTTGGTATTTTGAATACGAAGTAAATCGACTCCATTAAAAGTTCCCAAAGCGCTGGCGGTAGTTAGTTAATTTACAGTGCGAGTTATGCTTTCTACAGGCTGAAAACTACCGAAATTTATGTTCGCGGTCCATTCAACCGCAGAGAGCTTACAGTTTTCTTGTTTAGGTGAAGCGTTTCGTTTCTATGTAATTTCGAATGCTTTTTGTAGATTAACACTTTTATAAATGTTCAAATACAATCGTATCGGAGGATAGTGATGATGTGCAATTATAAAGATTTCCTGTGTTCGCTATCGGCCCATAATGGAAACTCTATCAGAACGTGAAGTTTTAAATTGAATCTGGTTTGGACTGAAATAGGCATTGGCGTAGCTAGGGATTTTATTTAGAGGAGCGGCCATCCAGCTGCACTAACCGCGCACATTTGATGAGAGATCACAAATTATTACGGACAGCCGCGCTCCTAGTATTAATGTGTAAATAAATGCGTATTATTTTGTTATGTAAACGGACTTAGGTGAATACAATCAAAAACAAAAGAAGTGTT
Source organism: Eumeta japonica (assembly GCA_005406025.1). NCBI lineage: Eukaryota > Metazoa > Arthropoda > Insecta > Lepidoptera > Psychidae > Eumeta > Eumeta japonica. The sequence goes on from BGZK01000175.1 coordinate 28,502, forward strand.
TTGTGTTTAATTGTATTTTTTGTGTTTTAATTAAATAATTTAAATTGTCGTATTTTTATTACCCGGGTAGGGATTAGTTATTAGGAATTATTTATTTTGTAATGTTTGCCTGTGTGTATATTTATTTTTTATTGGAATATTTATTGTTTTATTTAATTTATTGTGTGTACTTAGTATTTAATTGTGAATACGAAATTATTGTGATGCTCATATGAGTTGCATATTAAATTGTGCCTTGACGGGAGAGACCAATGAAAGGCGGAAAGCCATGGCGGTCTATACGGTACGGCCGCGAATCAGTGTACCAAGCGCATGTGACGCTCACACGTGAAATATAGGAAGTGCATGGCCACACCCTCTCGAATGTAATGTATGCAACTCATATGTGCAAGCGGATGCTCCATCTATAAATTTCAGCGGAATTGGTGCATCCGTCGAAAAAAAAAACGAAAACAGACACACAGTTCCGTTTGTTCCTACGTTGCGATCGGTCGCCTTTGGTCCAGTCCTCTGGACCACCCGTTTAGTTTAGTGTGTTAACTGCGTGTCAGTGTTCCTTCGAGCCGCGTTCCGTAGTGTCGGGCTCCGCGCGTGTATGAGTGTGTGTGGTGCCGCGCAGTGTATTTCGCGCGGCGGCAGTTAAGCCACGGGTGTCCGTTCCGGCTATGCACTCCGGCGATCCTGCCGTCTGCACGCCGAGCCCGCGCACGGTTTCTGCGCCTAGGGAGCGCTCCCGTAGTTTTCGCACTCCAGATACCGATCGCTATTTTAGTCATTTCGTGTGTTTTACACGCGTAAATGGTTTACCATTGACTACGTGAGGGCGACTGCATGCTGACCAGCACAAACCTTTGGGAGCGGGTTTCGCTGAACGTCACGGTTAGCGGTCAAACTCCGTTATTGATGATCAATCCATTCCGAATTGAATTCAGTTATGTTGCGTTACGTCTTCACGTATAGGTCATTTTGTGAATTTTAACTTTAAATTCAGTGATTCAAGGGCATATGCCTTCAACCGGAACCATTAGTTTTATAACCGCTTTACGCGGTTTTTTGCCACCCTCCTCCACTACTCGCTTTTTCAAGCGTCGTTTACTATTAATCTATTACTCAGGGTAATACGTAGTTTAGCTATTTTTGCCTCTTCCCGGGACACACATTCACCTATAACGTTATTACGTCGTGGTAACCCGAAAGGGTTTCTTGACCTTCGCGCCGTTGGCACTCCCTAGTGCATTCTGGCCTCTTAGATGAAGTCTGAAAAGCCTACGGGCTAAAGGCGAGCGCCTTAATGCTTCAGGGTGTTTTTAGTCCATGAGAGTCAGACACACCCCGTGCGTCCGGGCGCACATATAGCCCATAATGGATTTTGGCCCCTCCTTGCCCTTCACAGGGGAAGAAATACAAAAAAAAGTGCATCCGTCGCCGATCGTTCCGCCGTCGCGATCAGTCACCTTCGGTCCAATCCCCTGAACCACCCGTTTAGTTTAGTGTGTTACTGTGTGTCAGGGTTCCTTCAAGCCGTGTTTCGAAGTGTCAGACTCCGCACGTGTATAAGTGTTTGTGGTGCCGCGCAGTGTACATCGCGCGGCGACAGTCAAGCTACGTACGTTCGTCCCGGTGATATACTCCGGTTACCGCACCGTCTGCACGCCAAACCGGCGCACGGTTTTTACGCCTAGGAAGCACTCCCGCAGGTTCACACTCCAGATACCGATCGCTATTTAGTTATTTCGTGTGTTCTACTCGTATAAATGGTTTGCCATTGATTGCGTGAGGACGACCGCATGCTGACCAGCAGCAGTCTTTGGGGACGGACTTGCTCAGCGTCACGGTTAGCGGTCAAACTCTGTTATTGATGGTTAATCCAATTCCGAATTTTAAATTCAGTTTGTTGCGTTACGTTTTTACGTAACGATTATAAGTCATTTTTCGAATAGCAAATTTAAATTCAGTGATTTAAGGACCTAAAGCCGTGGACCAGAACCGTTAGATTTATAACCGCCTTTTGCGGTTTTTTGCAATCCCCTCCACTACACGCTCTATAAGCGTCGTTTATTATGTAATCTATTACACAAAGTAATAGATAAAATTTTGTTTATTTTTGCCTCTTCCCGGGGCAACACCGTCACGTATGACGTTATTACGTCGTGGTAACCCGGAAGGGTTTCATGACCTTCGCGCCGTTGGCACTCCTGTGCCTTCTGGCCGCTTAGACGAAGCCTACACAGCCTACTGGCTAAAAAGACAGGCGCCTTAACGTTTTAGGGGGTTTTGAGTCCATGCGCGTCGGACACACCCCTTGCGCTCGGGCGCACGGACAGAATTGGATTAACCATCAAAAACAGGTTTTTCCCCTCCTTCCCCTTCGCACGGGGAGAAATACAAAAAAAGTACAATGTATCCGTCTCAGTTGTACTCCGGCCGTCACATGTGAAGCTCGTGCCGTAATAAAGAAGTCCGCACGTCAACGCTGTCTATCATTTTGCTCACACACCGAAAGAAATCGCGCGGTGGAGAAATCGCCGTTTCACAAATAACGCCTTGTAATAATTAATAATGAAGTTAATTCACTCTCCTTTTCATCATATGGCGTCTTTTTACTCCTTAGTAAAGTTAAAAATCCAATGGGGTATCTAAATTAATACTAACTTTCGCATTAGCCTATCACCGTCTGCAGACCCTTGGCCATATCTATACCGAAATTTATCAAAATAGGTTTAGGCGTAAAAGCGTAACAAACAAAGTCACTTTTACATTTATAATATCAACGGGATTATAAATACATAAGAAATTCTGGTAGGTATATCTATCTATTACCTTTAAATGGATTTAGAAAAGTTTGACAAAAATATGTATTCTCATAAAAGTACTTTTTGTCATGAGAAAATATCAAATTCCGAAGCGAATACTTTATATTTAATTAGAAATGGTCGATGGACATATTTATGAAAACATAAATAAATTTAAATATATAGAGAGACATATATTTATACTTCTCTGTTATTATATTTTAATAAACTCAAACAAGCTTTAGCTTCCTATGTTTTTCGCTGAATCGATTCAACACGCAGGATATTGACTGTGCGCAAAGGGCATGACAGGTGCAACAGCGAACGCGGCAGAAAACTCTACCAATCTACCGAGTATCCAAATTACTTCCTACATTTGTATTTTGATATACGAGTGGTTTATTGCAAATGTTGTTGTGGTATGAGAATCTTAAAGATAGCGGCACAAATGGTTGGTATATATTCTATATGTTTTACATGTTGTGCGATAGTGATATTCTAGTCGAGAAGTAAGTTTTCCAAAAAAAAACAGCAATGTTGAAACGTTTGGTAAAAAAAAAACTATATAAAAACATTTTTGGGATATTTCATACTTTATTAACTTAAAGAAATTTTAATGAGTAAATAAAAATACTTCTAAAACTTTTATAACGTAATAAAGTTCAGTATATGTATATAAGAAGGGCTCCAAGAAACAAAAAAATTATAGGTAAATTATTAAAACTTTTATATGGCTTTTTTATAAAAACAGAAGAAATTAGTCAATTAATAATCGTATATTTTTTTTGGAAAATCGACTTAGAATTTTTTTCCAACGGGATTGTATTTCTGCACATGTCCGGATGACACTATAACATGTCATCCGGTTTTTCATTTTTCATCATCGCCCGTTGTTTTCAATTAAACTGTAAAATTATAGTGTAATTTAAAATTCATAAATATTAAGGTTTTTATATTTATATTTCATACTATTAAAAAAATAATTTTGGGTGGTATACTCTCATTAGCGGCGGGGCGCTTATGCTGCAACGACCGCGCGGAAGCCTATTTTAATGGTAAACTTAAAATTATAAATCATGAAATTAGAGTTCCAGGGTTAAATCTTTATTATTGGAAATTTTATCGTCTTCAAGAATTTTTTTTTAATCTATCGGTAACTTTTAAGCTATTGTCAAAAAACAGACACCTCTTTTTGTTTTTTTTTCTATTACACTTTTCTTTGCGAAACAAAAAAAAATACATATTTCTCAGAGTGGCATCCCAAATCGAATGAGCCATCACTCATATTTTTAAGAAACCTTTAACTATTTTTCACAGAAAACTCGCTTCTACGCTAGACTATTAATAATTAATGTGTTCAATAAATAAATAAATAACGCAAATCATTAACACAGCGTCAACTAATTCGCATATTGAGTAAATGCAAGCCATGCTTTTTTATAGAAAACAAACTACTTGACATACTTAACCCCAAGAAATTGCAAATAGCAGCCGGGGCGCAGCTGTCGTGCATACAGCCAATAATAGCATAACTATTTGTAAACTGTGGGAGACGAGAGGCAATTTTGATGATAATGATAATGGGTAGATTCGTTACACGGAGATTGGTATTAAATCTTAAATTGAAAGCAATTAAACAGTAAATAATTCTTCAACAGTATCGATTTTTCTATGGTGGGCAAAGAACACTGTCCACCCTTACCCCGCCCTAGTTACGCCTATAATGACTGTAGGTAATTCATGTTGGTAACACAAATTAGTTTTAAAATGTAGAACGCTACTCGAAATCGAGACAAAACATTCAACAATAGTTAAACCATTTGTATGAGAAACAATAAAATGTTCCCATACATTCTCATCATACAAAACTTATGCATTTAACTCCAATCGGTAATATGTATATATTTTCTGTAGAAGTGTATTAATTGTCTACATATTTTCCGACTGATTATAGTTACAGTTTGTTATACCAATTTTCAAAAACGTATTTAGATATCGGGTTGTATCGTTATCATTCTAGTAAAATAGAATTTTTTTTTTGTTTAACACTTTATATATATTTATTTCTTAACATATGACATACCAACACAAATATATAAAACGCATATAAATTGAGTTAATTCCCAGAAACCAGTAATTTTATTTAGTTACAAATGTTACTTTAAAATCATCGTTGTGTTATTAAATAATTGGTTTATTTATTTCTAACTAATCAAAGTATCTAAATGGAAAGCATACCTTGATTAGTTAGAAATTAATAAGACAATTCGTATACATATAACAAAAGAATATACAATCTGTAACTCTCTATCGTAACACAAAAGCACGAAAAGCCTGAAATAATAAAAGCGAAGGCGGGGGGAATCAAACCGCATCGAGTCAAGTCGCCGTAATAGATAAGTGGGGGAGGGGTGCGGCGCGGGCGCACGACAGGACGCAGTAATTAGGGGACGACCATGCAATTAGGATTTTAATTGGACTGCGATGTCGGCGGCCGGCTAAGCTTCCGTTCATGGTATTAAACCGCTTTGTTACCTATTTAAACGGGAAAACATTTACTTTCCCAGCTTTGCTCCGGTACGATGATTTAGTGTAATGGTTGAACTTTTAATAAAAGCGGGATCGGGTTCTAGTCGGATTAGTGTCGCGCGCCACTTTTTTTTTTAACTAAAAAGAATAGTGAGACATTAATTGCATTTTCAATGTTAAATCGAAGCATTCCTATAAAGACGTAGAACAGCTTATGATGCAACCGAATATTCAATCATTTTCATGGGAAGGGAGCTTGTGTGCAGTTATTATTTTGCTGCACGGGATTTGAAAAGTTATTTGCTAAATATTCGTATTTCTTCATAGATTACCCGAAATCCTGTCCCGTTTATTCTAAGCGTCGATTTTCTATTATAGGATATTCAATTTTTCCTAAAAATGTTTCAAATGTACTACGTCGCTATTATCTGGCAGCATAACAATGAACGTTACTCATAATCAGCCTCGACTTGAAAAATCAAATCAAAAATATCTTTATTTCGTAGGTAATGAAATTACACCTGAAATACGTCATTAATAAATTCATTTCGACATTACAGCCCATTCCAAATGCTGATTCACCGAGAGAAGAATGGGCAAAAAACTCAAAGTTTGCTCTTTTTACTCATCAATACGAAAGATTTAGTCGTTTATAATTTAGTCGACATTTAAAAATAATATGAAATAACCTGATAGGCGAGCAGCTCAATCCCAGGGGCCTTTTTCATTATGATATTCCAACACGGTATAATAGCCCTTGCCATATAACTTTCTTTTAACGAAACGTTTCAACTCAGCAAATGGCAAATTTTGAATTTCAGTTGGGATCTTATTATAAAAGCGCACACACATCCCCTTAAATGATTTATTAACTTTACTTTGACGAGTCTTATGAGCAGCAAGATCATTCTTATGTCTAGTATTAATGTTATGGATGTCGCTCTTTTTATGGAACAATTCTATATTTCTCTTGACATATACCAGGTTTTCGTATATGTATTGTGATGCTAAAGTTAGGATATTAATTTCCTTAATTTTTTCTTTGAGAGATGTCATTGGTCTCAGATCATAAACAGCACGAATAGCTCGCTTCTGCAGCTTGAAAATTGTGTTAGTATCGGCTCCGTGACCCCATAACAAAATTCCATAGGTCATAAGACAATGAAAAAAACTGAAATAAACTAGTCTTGCGATGCTTTCGTTTGTAAGTCGCCGAATTCTTTTGACTGCATATGCTACAGAACCAAGCCTTTTCGCTAATTTCATAATATGAGAATTCCAACGTAATTTAGAATCTAAGGTGAAACCAAGAAATAGGGTTGTGTCCACAATATCCAGTACCTCGTTTTTGACCATGACATTTGTGTCGATCAATTTAGAATCAGATAGGGAAAATTTTACAAGTTTTGTTTTCCTTTCATTGAGCAGTAGATTATTAATACTAAACCACTCAACGGTTTCAGAGTACTGTTTACTTCGTCAAAAGCTGGTTTATGCCTATCAATATTAAAAAGTAAGAAGGTATCATCAGCAAACAATACAATCCCATGACCATTCTTAACAAGACGTGGTAGATCATTTATGTACACTAGGAATAGAAATGGTCCAAGAACTGAACCCTGTGGCACGCCCATATTGACTGCAGATCCCGACGACCTCTCACCAATAATGTCAACCCTTTGAATTCTATCACTTAAATAAGACTCTAGAAGTAAGGTGACCAACTATTTTTTTGTTCAAATAGAGTACACTACATAACACGGCCTCTCAATTGTGCCGGAAACGGCAGCCATATGTGCGCGCGAAATTCAAATCACTGTCAAAATAATTTTAAATATTTAATTAATAAAATTGAAATAAAATAATCTAAAAAAATGTTTTAGAAATACAAATGAGTATAAAGTTATACAAATGAGTACTTTCAGAGTACAGGATTTGAAAAGAGTACGGTTTGCGAAAAAAAGAGTACAAAACTCAGTAAATGAGTACAGTTGGTCACCGTACTAGAAGTCCAAGGGATCGACCCGTGACGCCATAATGATGTAGTTGAATTCTGATCAATTGAACCTAAACATGCATTTTATTTTACCGCATCGGTGTAGCACAGCGCCACCAAGACCGATGTCGGTATACAGTGAATAAAATTCGTTCAATAAACACATTACCCATTTTTGTTTGATTATTATTGACAATATTGATTGAAATATCTCTATGCAGAAGCGGTGAACATCTAACTATGTACATTATAATCTATATTATAAAAGATCATAAATACCAGAATGGTTGCAAGTGAAAAGAGACCGAAAGTTTAATTGAGAAATTAAATAATATTTCTAAGTTTCAATTCACGCTTATCGAAGCAGGCGAGATACGGCTAACATGTTAATATACATATATATAAAATTATCCAACTATCGATTATCGATGTATATATATATATATATATATCGATAATCGACAATTGGATAATTTTATTTATTCTTTGGAAACCATTACTGTAAAGTGATTTTTTTGTGTCAAGAATACGTGCGCATTAATATCTTTCATTATTTTTAAACTTCTGTAATATTTATTCCTTTTGAGACTTTTTATATTCGAGTTCTCACAAAAACACTTGTTTATATTACCATATTACACTTATTGTAACTCCATTACTTATATAACCACATTAAATGAAGTATCTATATATTCATATTATTACATCGGAAATAAAAAGGTATTATGTCAATTTTCTCAATAACTATTTCCCTTACCTATGTAAGGGAAATAGTTATTGAGAAAATTGTATGTTATTGTATGTTGACAAATGAATAAATAAAAAGTGGCCTATGCCACTTTTTATTTATTCATTTGTCAAGATACGTTCCCATACTAAACTTTTATACCAAGATACGTTCTCATACAATGACTAATTACAATTTTAGTCCCTATAGCATTTGCCTGCGGCGCCGCTCGCATTGTCATAGAATAATTCCCTTTATCTTTGGTATTGTGCAATTTCACTGTTAATCATGATCAATACCAACCTATTCTCGATCTAAATCCCAGTTCTATCCTCGAGTTCGGTCCCGATCACATTATTACGCAGGAACACATCAGCATTGATCCTGTGTTAACCCAGAACACATTATATCCGTATAAAGATGCAAACAGAGTCATAACATTTCACATTTATAAAATAAGTAGAAATTGGCACCTATAAACTGATATCTACCGTGACAAATATCTTCTTTTTTACGGGAACGGGTATTTTGTGATGATATGCGACCGACAGCTACGATGCGACAGCAAGAATTTGGGACTAGACAGCGTCGGTATCAGTCGGGCCACGGCGTATAAAACTAACTCAATGCGACAAAATACTTGAGAAAAATATCGTAACTGGAAGTTTTCTTCAAAAACAAGAGGAGTTACGAACGCGATATTTAGCTAATGATCTTCGAGCGGCGCCGGCTGTACTATAGACGCACTATGGGTTTAAAGTAATCTTATGAATTCATATAGCAATGTTTGAAAAATACAACTTGAACTATGATTAAAAAAAATGTTTATCTGTTTGAAGATTATCAGGTCTTTTTGATTTAAAAGATCAATAGTTTTTTCTTAGCTTTCTATATAAAAACTTAAATTGTCGTCACACCTTTTAAAATTATTAAAGCCCATAACATAAAAAATAACCTAACATGGTGTAATAAATTATCGTTGGTATCGATCCAATGGTCGATAGATAACCTTCTGTAAGTTTGTAAGTTTATAAAATATCTCCAAGCAACTATTGGTATGACAAGTTCTTACCACCAATTTTTTTGGACATTAATAATTTGATCAAATGTCATTAAATTGGAATGCTTATTTCTTCACGAATATATGAATCAAAATTTCAAGCATCATTCTAGTATAGGTAACTCAAATGTTCCCATAGAAAAAATACTGAATAAACATCTATACCTACCAATGTAGTGTACGAAACCAACCAAATGCCTGTCTAGTCACACGAAATGCAAGGTTCCGTAGTTGTCCTTCACGGTACACGGGCTTAGAAGGGGTTTTTTTGTTTGATACTATGAACATATTAATTGAGTTCAATATTCAACGGCTAATAACGTCTGAAACAGGCCCATACAGGACGTTTTAAGAATTTTATGATTCTTTATTTCCATAATTTTACATAGTTCACAAACTTATGTTATATGTATACTACTTATTTTACACAACCAAAACAACGTCGTCTAAATAATTTTCAATGGATTTGTACGAAATTTTGCCTTTCACTTCTCCAAGTCTAGTTATAAGTTGGTCGACTATTACTCCTTAACTCATAAAGTCTACTTATAGTTTTCCTTTTAACTTCGTTTTATTACTGCCGTGATTTTTTTCATATATCCAAGAATTATTACCTGTTACAAGAAGAAGATTTTACAATAAGATATTACAACTAGATGATTTACCTGTTAGGAGAAGGGCGGAGAAAACCTTGACTAACAAAAATTAGAACTTTAAAACGTAAAATAATAAAAATACTCTAAATCGAAAAAATAGTTTACACGGACCCGTAATGCTTTTGAATGAACTGAGCTATCCAACTTAAGGTATTTAATTTAGTAATTTTATTCGATTAATTTGTCAACGTTATTAATTTAGTACTAAACATTTTAGTAAGAGTCTCCGAGCTAAGCCGAAGCAGTAAGTCTAAACCGAGCTAAGTCATGCAGACAAAGACAGGCTTACGGACGGACATGGCGAAACTATACGGATTCCTCGTTAACAAAATACCCTAAAAAATTTAAAAAAAAACCGACTTCAAAACAAAAACTATTCTAAAACAAATTAATATGTACAAAAAAGTAAAAATAATTGCATATTCTTCTACAACTTAACAATCGACTTACTTTTTCTACTCATCGATATGTAGGAACAATCTATGTGATTACCACGCAAGAAGGTAGGTAGGTATCTACCCACTTCAAATTTAACTCAACACATACCTATGAATAACAAACAATGATCAAAATATTTTTAGAGTTTTCCTAAGTAAGATGAAATGAAAAATATTAGATTACTTAAAAGTCTATGAAATTATTACGGTAATATAATATAGTTACAATTATTGTTATTTTTGGAGTCGATGTCTATTTCTAGGTATATTTTAGTGTTTCCTTGGCTGACATCAACTCCAAAAATAACAACAATTGTAACTACATTATATTATCGTAATAATTTGATTGACTTTTAAGTAGTCTAATATTTTTCATTTCATTTTACTTAGGAGAACTCTAAAAAATATTTTGATCATTGTTTGTTATTCATAGGTATGTGTTGAGTTAAATTTAAAGTGGGTAGGTACCTACCTTCTTGCGTGGTAAACACATAGATCGTACGCACATATTGATGAGTAGAAAAAATAAGTTGATTATTAAATTGTAGAAGAATATGCAATATTTTTTTTAACTTTTTAGAGCATATTAATTTGTTTTGGAATAGTTTTTGTTTTGAAGTTTTTTTTTTGTTAAAATTTTTGTTTATTTTTTTTTTGATTTTTAGTGACTTTAAAGTACACTAACTAATTTGTCTGAACAGGAGTAAACCTACTAAATGTGCTGCTTATTTATCGCACCCTTACTGTAAGCCGTTAAGGGTTCCATTGATCATTATATTCGACTACGACAATTACTTGACCATAACGACGTTACGGTAGGTGACTCAAATATCCGGATAGCCTATAAAAGATTCGGCCGAGTATTGTTAATTTGCTCCAAAGAATTGAAGAGTTCCGTTACTATGTCATGGATCCCATAATCAGAACCTAACCAAACTCTCATCAAACTACCCTTGAAGTATATCCTTTCCAATAAAATAAGAATCATCGAAATCAGTGAGCATGATATTGAGTTATTCGTCCATTTGTCGCGCACAAACTTAATGTAAATTTAAGATTTATATGATTTTCTCATGGATGCCATTGCCACAACTGAACCAAATTAAAATGGAACTACACGCGAAGCATAAATTTTCAAATAAAGAAAGAATCATCAAAATTGGTTCACCCAGTCAAAAGTTCTGAAGTAACAAACATAAAAAATACCGTCGAATTGATAACCTCCTCCTTTTTTTGAACTTCGTAATTTTGATCGTTTGCAAGGAGTGATCTTAGGAACTACTAGACAGATTTTAAAAATTCTTTTTGGCTATTTTAACCTCGAGTACTTATACGCTATTATTTAACCGGCTTCAGAAAGAAGGATGTTCTAAGTTCGTCAGTATGTAATTTTTTTTATGTATGTTCAGTGATAATTTAGTCAATTGTGGACCGATTGCAAAATTTTTTTTTTGTTTGAAAGAAATACCGAGATGGTCCTATAATCATCAAGTCTGGATGTGATGGGATCCCAGGGAAATCAAGGGAAACCGTCACATATTTATAGTCACGTATATGTTTGAACTCTTTTTTTAAGTTATTCAAGTTTTTGCGTATGGTAGTTATCATATGCTGCTGATCACATGCTGCTGACCTGATGATGGAAGCCACAGTACTCCTCAACGGTTAGGACTTGCGCGTTAATACTGCGATTTGTCGCCGGGAACTACTTCTCCAATACTATTAGTAAAACCTAATATAAACAGAATTAAAATTAATTACTGATTATCTAATTGTATATTTTCTTTCATTTATATAATTCCAACGTGACAATCTCTAAGCAGGAGCACTTAGCGATCCGTATGAATTGTAGAACTTTTATATTATAAATAATAATAATTTGATACAGTTTGTATAAGAATAATTTGGTATTTGGTACTGATATACAATAATCAAAAGTAGTATTCTACTTTGATACTTAAGTTGATTTTAGTTTGGTACTAAGAATATGAAGACTTTGGAATGATTACTATTGAACAATAAATTCGGGATCAGAATTGCTTTTCCACTGGGTCAAAGAAAGGAGATACCTATTCAATTTTATTAATCGTGAGTTAATGCACATTTAAATAGCTAAATGAATTATAAAGTTATTATTAGTCGATAACTAAAAAATGTGAAACAAAATAAATTAATAAAAAAATGGAAACCGCCTTCAATAATATATTTAAATGTTTAAGCGGACTTCAAAAAACAACTATATCTATAATATATATTTAATGAGACATTTTGTAGATTTGTAAGTACACATTCTATAACCTAAAAATAATTCGAACATTATTTCAGTTTTAAAACGTATTGCGGTCGCCTCTCGGTCTCAAAGCAGTCTTCTCTGTTTACATCGTGTTACATGCTATCTAATTATATCATTTAGCTAGTAGTATCTTTGTTTCGTTCATTTCACAAGATAAATAACAAGCACTCGAGGAACGCCCACTAAGGAACAATGCACACAGAGCTGTAAAGGAGAATCCATAGAGATGCACATTAATGCACACCGTAATATACAAATAAAACAAGAAATCTCAGATAAGATATTCATTTTAATGTAAAAAATAACTTAATGCATTCACAATAAACTGTAGAAACTGATCCCAGATACACAAGGAAAAGTTTTCGATTCGTTGTCCACCAAAATCTCGAACTTTCTTAAATACACAGAAATAAATCCCGTTAAGTACATCACAACCTGATAATTTTTGAAACTGTCTTCAAATATAATAACAGAAAATTACCAACAAATCTATAATTAGTGTTATCATAAAGTCAAAATGCATATATTTTTTTCTGGCAAAAACTATTATCGTAAAATTGAAATGCTCATAAATTTTCTTCCGGTTAAACAAAATTTGCACTACCCCATAAAAAATGTTATCCACTGACAAGCAGATAAATAATTATAAGTCATACATTCATAATATGGTTTTTTTTTAATTAAACAGTCACTGCATATTTCACTTTCCATCATTTGTTATATCATAGTAACTTTAAGAATACATTGATTAATCAAACATAAAAATAAGCAAAGTAAGCACGTAACAAATATTTAAAAAAAAATGCATAATGAGGACAACACTAACTAGCATATTACTCCGTTGACTCTATACAAATTGTGCAAATTCGATATCAAATCCCTTATGTCCAACCTCACATTTATCTCATATCCACGAATGCCTTACTTCATAATATTCTTCCAGTCTTTGGCATATATGGCACATGCTCGCCTGTAATTCAACGTCTTACATATCCGGTTCTCACACTCGATCATCCGGTCAGAATATAGTTATGTTTATATTGTATGAGAGCAATGTTCTTGCCGAATACGCCAAGTATGATTCCCGAATCACTTTAGTCACGACGTGCCCTTTATCACATACATGTGCCTATAATTTAAACCTAATTTTAAACTGAAACCGATATGAAACGGCGTCATGAAAATCAACAGCTTTAACCGTTCGGTTGGAATACTGTTTAAGAAATAATGACAATGATATTTAATCATCATTCTTTGTCTATGAGACTATCCATAAAAATAATTCTATCAGTTCGATGAAACACGTTATTTCAAATATATATTCCACTGTGAAACTTTTAATATCTAATAGCTATCTAACACTACGCATCTTTTATGGAGTTATGGTTACTTAAGGCCATCATAAGAACAATGTCTCTATGAGACAACAATGAACACTCAGTATATAATTACTTTGAAAACGTTAAATAATTACACTATTTATAACGAATTCGATATCTGCAGTGTTTCCTTAATTGCAAGATATTAATTTCTGTAAAACAACATTACTTTTGCATAAATGAACTTCGTACGATTCTTAATAAGCCAAATCTTGTATTGATATCCATAACATCAAATGCTTAACTTGTGCAAAAAGCTCTCCAGTTATGTTTTTTAGGAACACATAAATTAAATACTAAACGACGCAACCACGAACATTCTTAAATCATACAAACAATACTGAGCAAACACACAAATGTTTATAATAGTTCCACTACAACTTGTTTTGAGACTAACTTTTGTATGAGTAATAGTCGTTGCCTTCTTTTATGATAATATACTATCAGAAAATCAACTAGTACTTCGACGAACCGTCACTTTCATTTTCCGAAATATTCTAGTATTTATCAAGTCTTTGTTATATAACTGGCAAGATTTTATATTCTGAAAACCTCTGGTCTAATGCAAAACCATACAGATCGAATCTTAAATATATTTTTTTAAATAAAATTGTATCAATGAATTACTATTGGCTACATGTTAATCCGTACTATTTTAGGAATCTCAAAATTTGATCAGACTAGCTATGTTTATACAAAGCAAATCTGTACTCCAAATTATCAGCTAGTGGAAACAATCAGCAGGACACATTTGAAATTATATATTTAAACTTAAATATTTAGTATAGGGAATTAAACATTACACAATATTTAATGAACTGTATGAGAGGAACAAAACTCGTATGTACCAATATCAAAAATAAATATGTTGAACTTTTCACACAAAAACGAAAATACTTAATAAGATGAAATGTCTGTTTTTTCCTTTTAATTTAACGTCATATTGGATTCAACGTCGTAACTTGCGCCAAATCTTGTTTACTAATTTTGTGGTATTTCCACACGTCATCCTACTGGTGCTTAGCGACTTTGTTCTTGATCCATTTGTTGACATTTTGTTGTGTACGCGTCAGTATGTCGGGCTGCTGGGCCGGATCCTGCCACGCCTCCAAATTCACACGTTTAATCTCTTCGCATGGTAGTACCGGGTTACTGTAAAAATTAAATATTTAATTAAAAACAACATCAATACCATCGACTATACGCCATTTCAAAAACTACATCAAAAACCAAACCTTTCATTTAGCATAAATAATTTTATTCACGCCGTAGGAACTATTACTTGTACAATATCAAGAGATGACTATTTATTTATACGTTGTTATTGTATTTTTTTTCTTATCTATTAGATTTAATATTTCACATGGTAAAATACGTGCAATCGATCTATATGAATCGTAAAAACACCAGAATCACACGATATCGAAAGCTTTGTTGCGGTTGTCGGTATTATATCATAGATTCTTCATACAGTGATAGCCTAGAGCAGCGCTCGGCTCACTCGTAAGCCGGAAAAGCCGCAGCCACAATATAAATATTCTTGCATTCCAAAGAACCACAAATAGTTTTTTTGAATCATGAACTATAAAAACAATAAACTTAGAAATCACAATATATGATAGCTTTTTACGACTACAATTGATAGGTAACTCTCATATTAATGTGTATGCGTGAGTTGCACGTCAGTCTACTTTCCATTCGAACTATCTTTTAACAGGAACTTGAAGAACCGCAATAGTTTCTTAACAGAACCGCATGTGGATCGCCTGCTACAGTTTGTCGACCACTAGCCTAGACAATAAGTACAAATGCCTGCAACTCCAGATTTCCAACTCGAATGGCCTAAAACACTTACTTTCGTCTAGATCACGCTTTTTAACTACCACTCAACTTAGATAAGGGTCCTGCCCAACAGTGGTACGTTATTCGGGTCATGCGAGTCAATCAATCGAAGGTTTATACAATGCAATACAACTGTTAAAAATATCGGTATAACAGACGTTAACTCACCTTTCACTTGGTGCCATAAACACATCCTTCTGTACGCGCTTGATGGGCGTGTTGTCGCACAATAGTCGTGCAAGGGACGCACGACGTATTTCGGCAGACTGACGTTTGTTGAAGCTCCCGGCTCCGTCTGGATGAGAATAGAAGTAACGGTCGCCGGTGCGAGTGCGCCATAGCTGCTCCTCTGTCACAAAAAAAAAATATTTTGAGATAAATTTATTTAAAGAAAACACGGACAAGTGTGAATAGGACTCGCACCCTGAGGGTTCCGTACAAACTTATATATATATTATATATATCAGTTTGTACACAACATAGTGATGTAGATCGATGTATGGGTCTCGACAGACAAACGAACAGACAGACGACGAAATGACCCTACATTTGACCCTTTTTTCCTTTTCCGGTAAAGAACTCTAAAAGAATAATAAAAAGCATGTACAGTAGTATAGTCAGGGGAACTTATTAGTAACTATAATTTCATATAAAAGATACTAACTTATAAGACAAGTGAATGTTGGCCCTAACAAAGAGCCCGGTAGAGGTCTCTCAGCCATAGCCCCTACTACGAGATCAACATCTGCAGGATTTTCATATACTTCAGTTAATTTCTCCACCATCTGAAAGTAAAATATTTATACTTTTATATAATATATGAACACTTGTATAATAGTATATATGTGTGTATAAATCAAGCTAACTGAAGTGCACACAACAAAACTACGAATTCTCAAGTTGCGGCATTTTCATTATAAAAATTTGCCATAAAACATGTAATAGTGTGATGAACATACGTGCAATTTTATTTATAATCTATATGCATATGTTTGTTTACCTCTTGAGGGATGTAATCAGAAAAGTGGTGAAATGCGGTGATGGAGGGCAAGCCGCAAAGTGTACGGTACTGCGCGTAGCCGGGCAAACCGTGATCGCGGCCTCGCTGCACATCCAGCGCCAATGCATCCAGACCACCCAGGTACTGTTGCCACACCTGATCATTTAAAAATGATAAATATTAATTTATAGGTGAATACAAATTGTCTATAAAATCGTAGCTCGAAAATATAATAAAAGATTAACACCTGAGTAAAGCCTTGTAATGATGTCGATGTGTATGAAATATTTACACAATAATATTCTATCTTTAATTACATCAGTGAAAAATACTGTTTTTGATTGTAGAGAAATAAAAAAAAAGTTTATTACATAAAATTAAGAAGAAATAAACATAAAATATGGGAAATGCAAAAGTATTATTTAATAAAAATTAACATTGACACGGTTTTTTTATTGCCTCAGTAAGAGCTTCATTTTCAGGAAAATGTAAATTCGCCCTGATGCCACGAACTCTAGTTCAAGATAGATGATTAAGATGTCAAAAGATGCGTATGGGATAAGGACTACGACGACAAAAAAAAAATTAGAACATTTGATATTTTTTTAAGAGAATAGGAAGAAATAGTTAATAATGGATGTTATAAAGAAGTTTATAATGAACATTTTTAACCTATTTTGAAGATTTTTAGAATTATAAACTTTTTAAAATCATATTTTTAAAAATTTCACAATTACGACTAGCGTCGAATATGAACGGAAGTACTGATATTGATTTATAATGATTAAAACCATCAATTTTAACATACCATGAGATATATTTTGAAATAATTGAAAAAAAATACTTAATCATTTTTATTTTTAACATTAGGACCAATTTTATCTATTTATCTAGTTGATAAATATTGTTTTATTTGTTTTATTTTTTTTTTAGTTCAACAATTGGTTTTCTATCCTCTTATTGAATTCCTTTTGTCACATGCTCATTTTCAATGTACCCGAAGACAATGTTGAGCATGAGATCTGTGAATTTTTTCCGCACATATTGTTTAAACAGCCGACGGGTATCCGACCATAGCCCGTAAACACCAGCGTCTTCACTACACTGGTCTACATCAGCTGATATAATAAGAGACATGGAAATATAAGGTTATAGGTATTTGCAAACATATTACATTACAATAATAAATACTAAGATAGTCTTATCTAAATGGGACATTCATAATTGTGCATTATATGTAGGAATAAATTGCGATGGAAATAGTTTTCAATTCAACTATTAACTTTGTTCTATTATAGGTGGATCTATATTATAGGACTAATTATTGAAAAGTTATCTTTTTCATGTTCTTAAACATACATATTATAATAAATCATAAGTATGTGTTGTACATGATACAATGAATACCTTAATAATTTTTAATTTTTACAATTATATTTTATGGCTAACTACACTGCCAGTTTAGGCCAAGCTATAATTTGTATCATGATCTTTTGTATTGCAAAAAGTTATTTTACGGGCTTAGAAAATTTTTAATGAGTTAATTAGACATATTCATAGTGTAATAACAATAAGTAATATGGATATATGACTTACATCATTGTCATAGTTGAAATCTGAGCCCTGGCATTTCTGGCCGACCATGCCTCTCAACAATTTTTCTAGCCCACCTTCTTCAGTCACGATCTGAGGCTTATAATAATGCTCTTTGAGTCTCAAGCTCTGAGTCACATTCGCATCCTCATTCAACAGTTCTATGTCTTGATCTAGAAGGCTATTTATGAAATGCGATGCTGCCGTTGCAAAAGAATTCGTGACTGTAGGATCTATATCGGAATTGTAACCGATGTCGTAACTGTCGTACAGTTCGTCAAACGCTTTGCCTGTGGATAAGAAACGTTTAAAACTGAGAGGAGGCAATATTCCTTTAATACAATTTTCATAACAAATAACTATTACTATGTAAATTTATAGTTAAAAGCTATGATTTAAATGTTCGAATTGATCACATATTTTACTATAGCATTTCTAGTGTGAAAAGTGAAAAATGTATCAGAGCCTTGAAAATTCTGGCTTCTCACTTCCACACGACTGTAAAACAATGTTCTGAATTTCATGAATGTGAAAATCTGGCTTCTATGCCCAATATAAGACTGTATATGTTGTTATATCGGTACATATAAATTAACTCATTTTGAAACCAATACAATGTAGGCTATAAGCATATTTATTATCTATGCATATTTTTTTGTAAAGAAAACTATTTCAAAAGGCATTTTTCCTTAAAACCAACCTGTAAGCGCCGGTAACCAATGTTTATAGGTTATATGCTGCAACTGAGCTAAGACCACACGCCGCGCTTCATGATAAAGCCTTTCATTTGTCCAAGTCGGATTGAGACGAGCAAATTCACGTGCAACCCGATTATGTTCACGAACCCACACAGTGTGTAGACTACTCAGCCAAGGGTGCATATTTGCGCGGACGTCGCCTAAAAATTATAATTTTAGAATGTGTTATTCAATTCATAAATATTCGTTCTATTCAAATACAACTAAAGTTTTCAATACCTACGCCATACTATAAATAAAAAGAGAAATAATACCGAAACAAAATGAGCAATTGAATTTGGACCTTTACCCAAAGTTTGTAATTTTGGAAAAATACTAATAAAGAAAATGACAAAATTGCTCTCTTTTATTTCTTTACTTTCTTACTAAATCTTTCATTTTTTTATATCATTTATTTATTCATCTAAAATTTTTGTGAATAATTCAAATATTTCCTTGTGCAATAATGTTGAAGGCAAACTTTTTTCGATTATAACTACTTACCAGATTCAAAGCACATTCCTGTTTCAGTGAGCATGCATTTTTCCATGGGATCACTAGCCAAAGGTAGAAACTCTCCATCTTGTAAGAATTGTGTTTTCAAAAGACCGCCAGTTTTCTCCCTTAAAGCTGCAGCATCTCTACTACTTGCGCCATATATGTGTGATCCATCTAAGAAGTGAGACACCTGATTCATCTAAAAACAAACAAATATATACCTTACTAGGTTTTATATTATAAGAAAAGAAATGAAATTATAATATGGATATTAAGTAATCCGATTTTATTAAACCAAATAATATATAAGTAGTTAATAAAATAATTTAAAAAAATGTGTCTAAAATATTTTCAATATCCCCCGCGTATTATTTTTTTGCAGATAAAAATCTTTTTAACATAAGAAATAAAATTCAGTGTGTATACAGTGCCATTTAAACAAAGTTGTGAAAAAACAATATATTACGACATTATGATAAAATGATATCAATTTCATTTATTTTGCACTTATACCAGATACGAATATGAAAGCTCAGATAGTGTTATCTAGTGATAAAAGTATATGCTTTTCACTGAAGAGAAATGATATACAATAGTTATCTTGAATATATGTAACAGCTCCTCATGAATGCGATTTTTATGCAGTCTCTTGTTTAATAAATGTAGTTACAGTTTTATAATTTTTCACAATTGAACAATTATATGGTACGACATTACAAAAGATTCATTTAATATATTTTATTATCGTCACATAGTAAACATCCCATGCTTGGTGTCTATGCCCGAAATCATTAACATATTGTTCTATTTTGACGTCTTCTTGTAATCATTTTTGCACCAATACCATTTTATTTATAGCTGTATTAACCTTATGCATAAGTTTTTTTTTTACCTAATAACAATTTACTTATACTTATATATTTTATATATTATATATTTATACTTATATAAAATAATTAAATCGTTTAATTGTAGTATGAAACTTTTGAAATGCATATAAATATTTTATAGATATCCTTATTTGTTCTATTCGTAGTATGAATAGAACAATAAATTTATATAAACTCATGAAGTCCAAATTGATTCGAACATTTAAATTGGATTTCACCATTAGTCATTCTAAAAACAAATATCAATATGAAGTGACATTTCAATAAGTATTATTTATTACATTACACGGAATACAGACGTGATACGATTATAAGGAAGTGTTATTACAATCTTAAAGTATGTCATTCTTATCTATAACTATCAATAAAAGATATTTCATAAATACAGTCTAACCTCAAGTTAGAAAAGCAATTATTTTCTAATAATATGAAGATAATGTGATCTTACTCTGGTTTACACTATTATCACTATTTTAAGAATATACCTGTACAGATACCATAGTAATAAACATAATGTAGAATAGGTAATTTACTTCACTGTAAATCTGGGAGGCTATTAGTAGTCTACAATAGACATAAAGTATGTGTTAAAATGAAAAAAACAGTCAATTGAATGTAACTATCAATAATATTCAGCTGCAATATTACATGTTGTACATATAATTAAGATCTTAAGGCATTTACATATATCACAGTTAAACATGATACTTCGCTAACAATATGTTCTATGTTGAATATTCAAACAAATTGAACAATGACATGAAGACATCTACGGGTAGATGTGTTTTAAGATGTCACCGTAGGATTGGGATTCATAATACAGTGCATTGATTCATAATATGCATATTATATGCAGAATATAAAAATATACACCTATTAATTTTTCTAACCTGCTCAGCGGCACCAAAGGTACAGTCTCCCCTGTAAGTCGTGACGGACCGAGTGTATTCCATACAAGTGACGGAGTTGCTGGAGTAGTGAGGATCGTCAGACGGGACGCTGATGGGCATGCAACTGGGATGCAGGTAGCGAGGTGCCAGATTCGCGCCGGAGGCGTCGCAGCAGCGAATCGGAGCGTCTTTGTGGACTGTCAGAAATAAAATTTAAACTATGAATACAAACTATATGACTGTGTCAAACGAAACTATATCGTCACGTATTTTGTGTGCAATTGGGCGATGTAAACGATTAAACAAAACGTAAGTAGTATATACTATTCCGTTATTACTCTACAAATAAATTCAATACAGTCATTCCTCTATAAATAAATTCTATACACGACTCAATGACGCAATTCATAACCCTCCATGTACTGTAAAACACATTATTATTACATAGCTATTTACTGAGTTTAGATAATTTTTGTTAATTTACTTAAAGTAATATTTAGTATTCTAACATCAAATTTGAAAAATTATATAAACACTGAAGGTCAATTATTTTGGTTTACCTACATATTAATTATGATGTGAACAAGTATGTATTATAAGAAGTAATCACATATTTTGTATTGTCTTCGACATACTTTTTACACGTAATTCTTTTAATTCTCGGATTAATACATTCGAGTGGTAGCCATGGGTATAACCACCATTGTTACCACTTTCCACAATAGTTTCAAAATTAGTACAGAGCTAAGATTATAGTAAACAATGTATGCCATCTGCAATAAATATATCCTTATATTTCTTTATTAGATCATTATATGAAGACCAAAATAATAAAAAGTTAATAACAATAAAAAATGATACAACATTCATAGGCACATGTACAGTAAGATTTTTTTGACGTAATAACGTCTTATACATCGATGAACGCCGGCTGCATGCACGAAAAAGCATGACTCATTGTCGCATTCCGCCCGAGTCGAGCGTGCGAGCGAGAGCGCGGTACAAGCGATAGAGAGGCACGATCGTCCTAAGCGTTCGGCTTGTGACGCATCTATCTCTCTTCCTCTCTATCGGTCGATGGAAAATATACCGACGGATACAAAATAATGATAATTCAGTAATAATTATTCAATTCAATTCATAAAAGTATGCAATTTTTCATCAATGTTTTCTTATGACGTTATCGCGTAAAATAAACCGTAAATCGACTTTACAGACAACCTATTTTTTTTTTTATTTCAATATTATTTGCAGATTATCACCAACCAGTTATAAACTATTAAATAATTCTTATTTGAAAATGATCTATGTGAAACAAAACTATGATAGACATCGTAAAAAACAATTTAACACAACTATTCATCAATTTGGTTTGTCCTTTTTTGGTATTAAATGCCAATAAATAAGAAATCAGGATGAAATGAATACAAACACTTACTCATTTTACGTACGGGCGTATGTGCCAAATCATGGTAAACAAATTGACTCCACACAGCCAGAGCCATGGTCCTAGTATCATCAGGTCTATCCAAGTTGTTGGCTAACTTGACGCTAACATCACGCGCTGAAGGAAGTGGTCGATTGCTGACGGCATGACGTGGCTATTAAAAAAAATTAACCATGATTTTAATATTGAAAATATGAATACAAAATGGAAAACTCCGCCATTACAAGATTTATCTTGTATTTCGAGAATATTAGCGATCCAAATATTACATCAACCAAAATAAACACAAGAACGGTAAGCAAACAAGAGATAAAAAGCAGACATGTCTTAATGTTTGCCTAACATCTACTAACAAAACTAACACACGTACATACATATAGTGCGTCAAAAGCTATAGGGTCTCACAAAATTTCCAGACATACCTGTTCGATCCCATCAGCATATCTGGGATGTAACAGCCTTTTGTAGCCCGTGAGCGCTTGACCCCACGAAGAGCGTTTCGGATTGTTGCACGACCCATCGAAGGTTCTGAACCTGGAGGGATTCCTCTGAGTACGACAGGAGAATCGCTCTAAGGCCGCACATTCTTGCCCGAACTCATTCCCGCGGAGATTCAAAGTGCTAATGAAACTGGCGCACTCGTCCGTGGCTATGCCATAGCTGTGAATCACAGTAATCTTCATTCAGAAATTATCACTCGTGGTAGTAATTGAATAATACTTGACATTAAAATGTGTTAAAAAACAATCATTTTAAATATTATACTCAAATGACAGTGCCAATTAATATTATAGCGATAAATGTCAAAAAACTAAATTCTCAAAATCTGTGATTAACATAATATACAACGTTCTGCGGCATGGCCAAACTAGGAGACATGAAACTAAGTCGAATAGTATTAACGAAACAATGAAAAAAATCGGGTTCTCGTATTTGAGTTCCGTACCAAGGAAAAAAAATGATAAGAAATTTTCATATAACAGCACTGTTACTGAGAGTTTATTGCAATTTTAAAAATTGTAATTCAAAAGGTAATGGGAGAAACGGTAAGTTAACGAGTTGGAAACGTAATAAACCATCAAATATACACCTTAGCAAAAAACCTTTTAAACTCAAAAACCTTTTATTCATTTTTAATCATCTACGCAACGACAACCCATACATTAGAGGGCGCGAAGTATCATTACTCGAACTTATGTAGGAAAGCGACCCCAAACACCTTTTTTCACAATTCCTTTAAATATATGTATATATGGCGGTTCACATAGAACATCATCCTGTATAATTTTATTGGAATTAAAAAAACATGACGAAATTATGACGTCGTAATTTACGGATAGACAGATATGATGAAACTACAAGTGTTTTACATGGAGATCAAAAAACAAAATTATATACCTACATATTGCGTGATCGCGTGTAACATATGAAAGAGCTTGTACTGCGTATAATGAGCACGTACTGCGATTACGTGCTCATTAAAGGTAAACAAAAGGCATATAAAAACACAGAATTATTGGTACGGAATCTTCAGTATATGAGGGCGACTCGCACGTAGCTAGTGTTTTTTTTACAGGATCTCAAAATTTATTTCACAGTTTAGATGCCTTCATTCTGATTTAGTGATCTATTGCGTTTTAATCGGATACCTACTTCTTGATTAGCACACCTAAATACTTCAGAATTCATTTTATTTTTCTAATAAATATGAGATATTTCAAACATTTAACATATGGAAAAAAAATAATAAGTAGTAATATTTCAAAAAATTGTGTTTTAATTCACACCACGAGAATTACGTCGTTACACCTATGCACATCAGGTTTTTAAGTCACCACACTACTGAAGCATCTCTATATTTTAATTTCACATGTATGGCTCGGACCTTAGTCCTCGGCACTGGCCCAGTGGGAATTGAGGGCTGCTAGCGGCTATCATCATTGTGATGACAATGTCCGGGACTGACGGCTTTGCTCGGTCTCCGTGGCAAAGAGCGAGGAATTTAATTTGACCTAAGTTAAAAACTTATCGGTCAATTCGACCGTGGTGAGAATCAAGCCCAGATTGAGGGGCTGGGCCAGACGCTGATCAATTGGTTGGTTGTTGCCCGCGTCGGGGGCTGCTAACGGCCGTTCTCACCATTGCCACGAGTGTAGGCTTGTCATACTTTCCGAGATGCGTAACGACTGATTTAATTTCACTTCTTTTAATAATAAGGAACAAACGTGCAAGCGGACTATCGGAAAATAAGTGGCAAACATGAACACTCGCGACCCCAAGGGAGTGACTAGTGCGTTGCTGGCCTTTTAAAAAGGAATATCTTCTTTTCTTGAGGACCCTCTTGTCGTAATTCATTGCAAATACCGCTGATGGTCGACCATTCCAAAAGTCACTGTACATGGCAGAAAATTGCGCATGAAGTGGTTAAAACGCCAGCCATTGAGATGGTATTGATGGTGTTTTCGGCGAGCGGAACAACGGCTGAATGCAGCCGTAGAAACGTGATTCGTAGAAAATTTCTTCATAGCACTCGTCATATGCGAGAATGCGATGAAAATATTACCAACTGGTCGAACTACCCAAATATTGAAGGATCGCCGACGATTCGACACGCTCTACGTTGGATACGGTCTAGAGGCAAGGCGAGAATTGATATCGAAGCACTCCAAAAAATAAAATCTTTTCTTCTGCTAAAAACGTTAAAAACAAACACTACCAATAACAGGAATATTACGTTTTTTTTGTCAAATTAGAACATACAGTTGTTTTCGAATTCGTAACCAAATAAGGAAAAAGCTAAATGCAATAAACAGGAAAAGGATGTTGTTGACGGGAATGCGCCTGATCGTTACCTACTATCGTGAACGAATAAATTTAAACGTTTGAGACACGAACATCGAAAGCTATCCTCGCGCCGGCGGACCTGTGGAAACCTCTTCAGAGGAAATCGAAGGGAGGGTGGGGGAAAATTATGTTGAAAGACAATCTAGTGATAATCAAATCGATGGCTGAGTGAGGCGGCCCTTTTGTCATCGTTCACACGAAAACATCGTTCATGACTAACTGCATATGACAAAAGTGACAGCGAAGTAGGTGTTGCAAATGCTGACGCCGCTTAAGACGCACGTACGCGTGGAATACCGTTCGCAGTTTTTGGAATGCATATCCAGATGCTGTCATCAAAAGAATTGTTAACAAAAATGGAAACTGTGTTCATCATTATGACCCTGAGATAGTCGATATTAGAGTAGTATCTCATACGAAGAAATTCAAGGTCTTTCCCTCAGCTAGGAAGATCATGACCACCAGCTTTTGGAATTATCAAAGAATATTAGTGATGTACTATAAAGTTAACGTGTCAATATCACTGGGGCATAAAACCAGGCTTTACAAAAACACTTTTAATATGTTAATATCTATTAGTTGAAAAGGAATAATTAATCAAATTTGAATACAGTTCATTAATGAAATAAAATATTGTCACCCTGTAAATAAAAATTCTCTTATTTTTGTCATTGTTTCCATAAATAATGAATATTTAATTTTTTAACCTTAAATTTGAAAACGCCGCCGTTGTATGCCTATAAAAATGCACAAATGTATCTATATTAAGAGATAATTTCCACTTGAAAAGTCTTTGACTCTTACTTTAGATGAGCAAATCACGGTACAGTCAATGCAAAACTACTTAATCTATTTTTTCTACAAGCATTTACACAAAATATTATATAAAATATAATTCTAACTTACCGGGTACAGCGGGTAACGACTAAGTTCTGCGAAGCCTTCGTCACTATCATAGACGACTTCTCATAATGCATAGCATCTCCAGAGGGATACCCTTGTATCAGGAGGCCCTGTGCCGCGGACCCCTTTTTAGGTGTTACGTCCGAGTTGCACAAATTGTCCTCGAGCCTCTCCAACAGCGACACACTAAATTTACTTATATCTATCGACCTGTTGGCATTAGCCGCGGTGACTGCCGGTATTCTCCTCAGCACCTGAGCGCTCGGGAACGGGAAATCGTACATCGGCGGTGGATGAATTATATCTAGAAATAATTGACAAATTTATAATTAACACATCCATTAATTTAAATGATGTGCCACAGAAAAAAAAAAACATTTTTTTATATCTGTCGACTCGATCAAATTCAGCGGATACGGCGCGACGTGACTGCCAAAAGTCACGCCCAGCCAGAGTACTACACCGAACAAAACCATCTTCATTGTTTCTTCCAAAATACTAGAACAATACAAAATGCTAATATAACAAGTATGTTAATAAACCGTATATACGTTCAGATCACGTATATTCATGCTTACTAAAAGAACTTAAATCTTCGTGACCAAAAAAAAAATAAATGTTATTGCTCCCAAGAATCAAATACAACTGGACAATAAATGTTTGCGCCGCTTTTATATTGATATCTGCGAAACGGGGTATCTGGAAGACCCCTGACGCTTTGACCCTAAGAAGGCTGGTCTTAGCGATAATGAGCTTTCGTCATAAACAACGCCGCCCGCGGACGTACCTACACGGCGACGGGGGCCGCGCCTCCGCATCCGTTAACCGGGCGTAGGGTACGGCAATAAAGCTGTCTAGACGACTTGTGCGCGCCCTTGGAAGACCCCGGAAACTGTATGTTTTGTCTAATGGCCGTTTCTTATGTCGCATGTGTAGGTGCACGAGACACTGGCTCGAGCTGTTGTCTACCGTTTTAGTGAAGTGGTGTTGTTTCGACTGTCGTATCCTTGCTTTGTTTGTCGAGACAGAATTAGACAAAATTATTATTATAATAAAATAATAGGTATATTATTTTTTACTGTGAGACTGTCTAATTATCATCTAATTAATGTAATATGTACATATAAATATTCGTTTTGTGACACACTTAATTCATCTTATCATTTTTAAAATGTTTATCTATCTATATATTTGTTTGTATGTTGTCTTAGACCTAAACAACGGGTTATCCGAAATTTTTGAAATTCGAGAAACGATAAGAACATGCGATTGCGCAAATGGTAGGATATATAACAGTTTTTCTATTTGTTTGCCTATAGAGTTTGTCTATTTGTTTGTCCGGAATAATAAGACCAGAAAAACAGCACAGCAATGTCCATGGCAGAACCACATCAGCATCGAAAAACTGACATTGGAATAGAGAACAAAATTTGGACTTACATAAAGAGCAAGATCAGAATTGAACACAATCTTGCTAAATTTTGATTTACTCGTATCAAAGCGAACGGAAAATTGACGATTATTCGTTAATATATTTATTTATCACTTTTAAAGTTTCACAGGGAGGTATTTGTTGACTCGAAGAAACATTAGCGTCTGTGTAAAATGTATACTTTTTATACATTTTCCGCCGGAGAATCGAAAGAGGTAACGTTTCTCGCACTAAGCCACATAGGAAGTAAGCATCGAATGAAATATTAAACTAATTCGTCATACGCATAGACGAAAACCCACTACACATACACGATAACCAAAATTGTTGTTTTCACAGAGATCAGATATTTTATTGTGAAAAACCATCGAAATGGAAAAAGCAATAGAAGTATTCCTACATAAACAAAAAGAGCAAACGAAATTGAAAAAAATAGTAAACGTGGCATACGATATTGGCTTCGCCGCCGTACAGATGTTCATCGTGTGTGCTTATTCTTTCTCTTTCTGTCGTCAACGAGTGTCTTCATTCCTTCTCTTTCTTTCTTCTCTTCGGTTAAGAAATAACAGGATCATTCGAAATTACATCTAAAATCGATAGTAATAAGGTCCTTTGTAAGAGATTAATTTTGTTTAAAAATATATCGTATATCCTCATTACATTTGTGTGAGTCGTGTGCCACGAATGAATGTAAATTTGTTCGACGTTATAATTGTACGCTTTTCTATTTCGATGTGAAAAACCCAGCTAAGAGTATAATTATCCAAAAAGATTCCGTTTCTGACACATGACACAAATTAGCATCAGAATATTTGAGTTGATTTGAGTACAGAACTCGAATCTACAACTTTAATCTGCTTGTTATCTCATTACTTCGATACGACTTAATTTATTGCAATTTAAATTACACATAGGTATATAATCATAAGTGATTTCGGCGCCAGAATTTAAGATAAGTAACTGTTTTTGTATTATTTTAAGCAGTGGACCCTAAACATTGATCTTATCAACTGAAAATGTTTACATGCTCTATCACTTGACCTGAATGATGAATTATTAACAAGAATTACGTGACAAATTGAGAAAAATGGGCAAAGATGTCCTACTTAGTTACATTTTAAAATAGAATTAAACCAAAATGTATGAAGAGTCGTCTATTTCTATAATATCCATTCCTGGCAGTGGCCAAGAATTGATATAACTAATATGAGCAAGCTTTAGATTATTTGAATGAAACTCAAGCATGACTGAATGCCATTGATATATTGAACGTAATATCGTGATAGGAGAAGGCAAAAGAGGTCACACGTGAAAGAGTTTGTGCATCTGGGTCATTTGTTTATGAGCAACTAATACACATGAGGGGCATATAGCAAAAGATTAAATCAATAAATAAAGAGAACGGGTCCTTAAGTATTGCTATTAAGAACAATAATATGTCCCAGTAAGCAGAGACCGTGAATGGGTTGCTACACTTATCTACGGCAACTAAAGTTGAGTATGGCAGAAAAACACGAATGCAGATTTATGCAGTCGAGCGCGATCCCTACCGCAGCATGTGAAGAGTATCCATCGAAGGCAGATGAAAGGGTATGAAAGTACGATAGGTATGATTTAAAAGAATACGTTGTGATTGGAGAGGATGAAGGTACGTCGAGATGGTTTGGCTATATCATAAAGATGAATAAAATATGCGTGTGTGACCGCAATGTCAGCAAGGCGCATCCTAGTAAAATTTTACTAAATTAATTATTGATATATTGAGTAAAGGAAGAGGTATGGGTTAGGAGGGATTATTTTAAAGGAAATAGTGAACTGTGGTTTTGATCCACCCTTCTAGAAATGGCCGTGGTATGTCATGGTAAATGACGAGAGGATCAGAAACTAAATAGGTATCTTTTATCATAAAAAACTTGAAGAAAACACAGTGTTCTTTTCAATAATACAGCAAAATGATTAGTTACTACAACGAATTAAACATGTGATTTTTTTGTTTATATTATTATTTGATAATGTACCTACTACTCTGAAGGTTTAGAATTTAAGACAAAAAAAAATGAACAAATTAACGTCAACTGACAGAAAAAGTTAATTTTAAACATAAATATATAACATTGTACACTCACTAAGTTTTGGCGCCATCGTCTCTTTTCATAATCTACATTTTACAGAAATCGATGTTTTGATAAGTGACGAAAATTAACCTAAGTAGTCATAATGAATACTCCAAAGCTGTCAGCACCCGATAGCTAATAAACTTGTTTTGATTATTGCGGTCAACAGCCTTCACGTTGGACAAATGCAAATTGTTCTTGAACAAATAACTCTGTTCAAGGTAAAGTAAAAAGAAAAAAAACATTTAAAAAAATAAAGTGTGGAGGAGGGGAGGGTCCCTCATACTGGAAATATGTTTCTTATTTTTTTTTGCCATATCCTAACGACTACAATGCATTCAAACGTTAAACTTGATATGTTTATATTGCGAACTTTAAACCAATAAAAAAATTGGCCGAGTTTGAATCGAACTCACGCTAAGAATCTATATGTAATTGAATAAAAAAAAAACTATTATGGGTAAATACATAATTGTATATGTTCTCAGTTATGTTAAATATACATACATATATACATACATATACATATATATATCAATTGTTCTGGTATTGACCTCAGTCGCTTTTCCTATACTAAATTGTCCGAATAAATGTATTTTTTTTACTAACTTAGGGAGCGTCCATAAACTACGTAGCTCGACCAAGGGGGGGGAGGGATAAGCTTAAGCGCTACGCTGAGGCACGTAATAGGGGGGAGGGAGTCGAGAGCAAAGCTACGTGGTTTTCTTTAGATGAAAATTTTGTTGAATAAGATAATTTGAGTGACCTCCCCCCCTCCCCCCGATGTTAATTTAACAAGAGGAATCAAATAATTAAATACATTATTTGAAAAAAAATAAACTGTTAATAAATTAATTTATTATTAATTATTTTATTTTATAAATAAATTAATGTATCGTGAAAAAACCACGTTCCATTGGGTTGGGGTGTCATAGAAAAGGCTACGTGAGGCCAAGGCTACATGGGGAGGGAGGAGTCCTAGAGAGACTAAAATATGACCACGTGGTTTATTGACGTTCCCTTAAAGAATTTTTTCCTTTTAATTATAGTAGGCATCTATAAAGAAACTTAATTATTTGAGATAAGTACTAGGTACCCAACGGTGACTACCGGCACTCCTAAGTCGGAAACGCAAATCCCTATATAATAAAATATATAAATATTAATAAATAAGAAATACGTCAATAAATATGTATTTTTTTCAAATGTAACAAAACGTGCTGTCTGTAGATAAACATTGTAACAACACCAAACAGTGTAATCACACCTCTGACGTCAACTCACTAGTGCCTAGAATTCATCAATATTAAAAATAGCCGGCATGTAGCACCCAACTACTTAAGATTCGTTTATAATCTTTAAAGAATATTATAAACAGGTAATGTAGAACATTGGTTTGAAACTGTGAATACTTAAGAAAATTTAAGTTACTTGAGACATCTATTGAAACAAAATATAATTAAATTCTTAAGCAACTGAAGTAAAATGCAAGTTTAAACAATGTACCACTAGATGGCGCTTTCTTTACAAATACGGAAAACAAAACAACTTTTCTTAGAAGTACCTTACCTTCATTTTTAAATTTAAAATGGCGTTTACAGATTGTACACTATTATTTCACAGCGTGTAACAGTAATAGGTCGAAAAAATAAGTACGAAACAGTCCACTCTAACAGCTGCCGGTTTCAAATTACACCTTTCGTACAGAGTGGTAACAAAAACTATACATATTGTCTAACTCTCTGCTTTTGACGCAATCGTGTAGTTTAGGTATGTATATTTTCAAACTTTACCACCATTATTACCAATGCTTATTTCTTTTGTCCATCTATGTACAACAATCGCGACCTTACTTTTTTATCCGACAAAAACTAGAATGCAGTCAAACATTGGTCCAGTATTAGGTGTTTATTTTAAAAGAATGTTAACTCTCGTGTTTCACACTCATTTTATCCAAGTGGATTAAAAATATCTTACTGTCATTCTGCGCTGTGGTCAATGATGCTTATATTGATATATTTAACTATGTATTTAAGGTATCTACTATAAATCTTAGTTACAAAATAAAATATAGAACAATACAGAATTTTCCTGTCCACTCTTACGCTCGTCAAAAACTAAATTTCAAATATAAAGATCCTAGAATTAAATAAAAAATAAATTGATCCTTCAAAATAGAAATTTAATAAATTTTGAAAATATCACAATCACCTCAGTTGAAGACTAATGTGCAAAACTTTATTATGCAAAACAATGTGTTTGTTATCTTCATCGATGTGGTTACCTTTTATTATATTTATTTATTTATATATAATGGTCATTGATGATGTTCTTGATCAACATTACATTTAATTGGTATAACGAATATTAAGAATAGAAGAGTAATAAACACTCAAGTGTTCTAGAATATCTTATTCAATTAAAGCACTTAATTTTATGTATTTACACATTATAATTGCGAACGAGACGCAGGTTGTAGAAGTTCTAAACATAAAAGTTTGTTGTTTTTACTACTAAGTACAGAATACGAACCACCAGCAGCGCTAACATTATCGCCATCACCTTAGTAGTAGTTGGATGTATACACTTACGTGGAGTGCTCGCCACAACCATCGCATTCCGACTTTCTTCTAGAACATTTTTCCTGAATTTTATTCTTGGCGTCGCCATTCAACATCGACTTTCCTTCAATGATCCGTTTAAACAACATAATAAGAGCAGAAGGATTTGTTGTTTTCTACAATTGTCACGCTTATGTCGAATGTTTGATTTGTTTAATAATATAGCAGATGACACTTCGTAGAAGGAACGATGTTCCATTAGATTGGCCTAAGAGCCAATTCCAATTCTACTGAACTGCCAAACTTGCACTGAGCCAGTGGAACGGAGCGGTGGAGCGGAACCCCGATCGAACATGCGTCCCCTTCCCTCCGCACTTCGTGCTCGACGTTCACGAGCGCGGTACGCGGGAGGGGGAGGTCGAGACGCGACACAGAGTAAAATCATTTCTATATGTGAAACCTAGTATTATGTTATTATATTTTAATGTTAAACTAACGTTAACTAAAATAGCTTAGTCAGTTGGCTTTCTTTTTAAATCTTTTGTGCCCTCTTTTCAATGATTTTCGCTATTTATTATAAAAATTTGTTAAAATTTACTCTTTTAACTGCCATTACTGTGAAAATTACACGTACCTAATTGTGTCAATATTATTGTAAAAATACTACGTTATAGAAAGTAGCTGCTAGATTTTCGTTGTTTAAATTTGTAATGAATACAATTATTGTTACACAGCTGCAATTACAATGTCTATGGTCTTATGATATTTATTGTAAGCTACATTATATTTTAAACAATATTCTGGAATATTTATTGTAAGTACTACCTCTTTTCACGGCAAAATAATGTGAGAGCTCTTTGGATCACATTTTTCAAAGAATCATTCTATATGATTATTAAGCATTAATTTCTACAATATGAAATCCATGTTGCTATAAGATATTTCTCATTAGAATAGTTACTGAATACCTACAATAACTTTTTAAATCTTAAACATTTAATTCACCCTATCCGAAATGTCAAGAACAAGATTTGGTTACATGAGATTAATATGTAAGTAATGAGTTTTATTATATTGAATGTCTCAATTTGTATTCGATTTACGTAAACTATTATTGAAATTCATCCTGATCACGACTTTGAGACAAAAACATGAGTACATACTATAAATTTGTTGGTTCTCGTTTTATTGTTGCTAGGCTGTGGCACAATGTCAGGTGCGGGCCATTATTGCTGTGCATTCATTCCTGACGTATGTACTGGTTGAAAGATTCAATAATATCTAGCTTTAGTATAGTGGTAATAAAAGTTCGCTTTTTCTCCATTTAATATTATTTAATTTTGTATGATTTGACATATTTATTAGAATTATAAGCGAATATATTTCAATACTTAGAGAGTTAATAGTAGTTCTTATAGTAGAAATAATATTACCTAAAAAGGAATAAAAATAATTATGAATAAATTTCAAACATAAATGTAATTTACATGTATAATACATCTGCAATATATTATTGTATTCGCACTAATAAAGGCCAGTGTGCACGTGGTGTGCGCGTGGGCAAGGCATGCTCGTACACCTCTCCCGCACTTCTCCCCTCGTCTTGGTCGGCCATGTCGATCACGAGGGTCGGGCGTGCTCACTCGTTAAACAAGCAAAACATACCTACGAGGTATAATAACGATGGCCATATTTGCGCGAACGCATGTATACATCATTAATATGTTACCGCACGCGCCCATATTTTCCGTTCTGCTTACCTACTGGTCATTAATGAATGCTTGCTCGTAGATTGAATATAGTGTCATCATTCCTACCATTTGACTTTTAGTTGACTCAATGAAAGCAACCAATTGTTTCATCGTTTCCAAGTACTTGCCTAATAGTTTGCCTATTCCCAATTCAATGTTGTGATAAAAAGGAAATGAATACATAATACAAAATCTTAGTTGTTTTTCAATATTTTTGTTAATGTATTAGGTAATATATTAACAAAAGTATATATGTAATAGGTAAATAATAATACAGATCTGCTACGTAAATCTTTTTTAAATGGCTTTTTATCTCGTATTAAATTATGTATGTGATTAAAAAAAATGAATTCGTTTTCCTTGTACCTACTTCTCACATCACAATTTTGAAAAAATCAGGAAATACGTTGTTTTGTAAATTTTTTATTTTATAACATTAAGTTTTATTAAAGAATAAAAGATTCTTTGAAATTGTTTCAATATTGTATTTAAAAACTGCACTTCGATATGAGGTATACTTAACAATTAATTTTTTAACTTACTTCAAAAAAACAAAAGAGGTTCTGTGTTCGTCTGCATATATTTTTTTATGTATGTTCAGCGATAATTTTGTCAATGTGGACCGATTACGAATTTTTCTTTTTTTTGTTTGAAAGGGTATACTCCTGAGATGGTCCCATAATCACCATAATATCAGGATTTAATAATAGGATACCAGGAAAATCATGGGAAAACTCTCAAATATATACACAAATAGTGCATCTTTCTTTTAGTTGTTCAAGTTCATATCATGCTGCTAAGCTGATAATACAAGCCATAGCATTTCTTAACGTTTAGGAGTTAGGGGATAATACTGCGATTTATCACCAGAAACTACTTTTCATTGGCTATTAGTAAAATCATGTATGCACCAACTTAAAATTATTTTACTTAATATTACTTATTGATCTATCTACAATTCTACATATTTTCATTCATTTATATAATTCCAAAATGACAATCGTATCAGGAATACATCAGTTCAGAATACTGAACTCTTAACGATAACAGCAGAAACAGAGTGAATTAATTTAAAGTAGAAGTGAATAAAAAGTGTAATCTGTATGAATTGTCGATGTTTTATATTATAAAGAATAATTTTAATTTATTTAATTTGTATAAGAATGATTTGGTAAATACAATCCATCTAAGAATGTAAAGGCCCTGAAATTACTACGAGAGCTACTATTTATATATCCGGAACTGGCCACATACAAAAGAATATTTAAAAAGTAATTAAAACATTTGAAAATGGAACTCCTTGGCTGTAGAATACAGTTTGTTTCATGTAACTGTCAATTGTTTTACCGTTGTGGCGTCATTCTGAAAATTGCGTGTATATTACCATGGATTTAACTCGTGAAAATTTTCGTGCGATGATTTATTACGATTTTCGGCGTGGGCTAACTCAAAAACAGTGCATCGATCAACTCACTTCGATTTTTGGGGATGAAGCACCATCGAAAACCATTGTGTAACACTGGTGTAGTGAGTTTACTCGTGGGCGGTCTATGCTCACGGACTAATTTAAAGAAGGTCGCACTAAATCGGTTGATGTACCACAAAATATCGATGATGTGCGGGACCTTATAATGCAAGATTATCACGTTACATATCTCGAGATGAAGGCATCTCTGGGCATAAATATGATGAGCATACATAAGATAT
Organism: Eumeta japonica; assembly: GCA_005406025.1. Lineage (NCBI taxonomy): Eukaryota > Metazoa > Arthropoda > Insecta > Lepidoptera > Psychidae > Eumeta > Eumeta japonica. Next base: position 64,580 of record BGZK01000175.1, read on the forward strand.
TACACAAAAATTGAGCTGTAAAATAAAAGTGTTCGCGTTGGATGCCGCACAACTTGAGCATTGATCAATAATAGGCTCGTGTCGATTTATGCAAAAAAATTATAGAAAAATACAATAAGCGTAGGTAATAAGGTGCGTCATAAGCTGTTTATAATATCTACATATGTCATTAATCTTGGATCTATGCGTATGACTCCGAAACTAAACTACAGTCTACGGTGTGCGTGTTTCAATTTAAGCCAAACCTAGCAAAAGTGACCAGTGCCAAAAGCACTGTGAAGCAAATTGTTGCCTGTTCTTTTTTAGTATAAATGGACATGTGGTTATAGTGCCACTAGAGAATCGTAAAACAGTTAATTCAGAGCGGTACACGAATATTGTTTGCCAGAAGTTTTCGAAGAAATAAGAAAGAACAATCGATAACGCAGAATCATTCTTCATCATGACAATGCTAGCTGTCACACGTCGGCTGAAACATTTCGGTTTTTTGTAAAATCAAAAGATCGAACTGACGGGTCATCAGCGGTACAGCCCCGATTTGGCACCCTAAGATTTCTATTTGCATCCAAGCGTGAAGAATAAGTTACGAGGTCAACGTTTTTCGAGCCGCGATGAGGCCGTTAATGCGTTCAAAGTGCACGTTTTAGAAATACCTCAATCAGAATGGAAAAAGTGCTATAAAAATTGGTTTCAGCATATGCAAAAGTGCATCAATCATCATGGCGAAATTTTGAAAAGCAATAAAACCATATTAAGTGATAGATGTTTGTTTCTTTTTCATATTTCGGATAGATAAATGGCAGCCCTCGTATCAGTAAACAATAAATTCGGGATCGGAACTGCTTTTACACTTGCTCCGTACAAAAGTAAAGGAGTTACCTGACCTATTTTGACCTAAAGTAGCTAAATGAATTATTAAGTTATAATTACTCGATATCGAAAAAAATGTAAAATAAAATAAATCTTGAAAAACAAATTAAAATGCCTTCAAAAACGTATTTATATCATTTTTAAACAGACTTCAAAAACAACTAATCGGATGGTTTTGGAGTCGGATCCAGCTAAAGATAAATCAAACGCAGTTGTGTCTCTTCTAAGAACATCTCCTTTTGTCTCAATATTTAACGTTTCATATTCATGTTTATATACAATATGTCCTTTTGCCTTGATTTAGCTGGAACCGATTCCAAAAACAACTGATTAGTCGTTTTTGAAGTCTGCTTAAAAAAAAATATTTAGTAGGTTTTTCAATTTTGATTTCTTTTAATTAAAAAATATATTTTTGTTCGACAAATCGGTAATAACTTTATTTCATTCCTAAGAGAGCTGCGAGACGATACAGATGTTATTACATCTAGATATAAGCGTAATAGATAACAATTAACAAGTACCGGTGAGGAAAATTGTAAGTACCACGGGTGAAAACCTTCATCTTGGTATGTCCCATATACATGTTACAACCGGTTTACAAGACGCATGCATCGCCAGCGCCAAGTCCACACTCATAATTTATGGGAACTTTGCTCGACTGATAAGGTTTTCATATGCAACTACATGATTAATTTTACTATGTTGCTTACATGGTGATCGTAAACAGCGCCATCTATGGCATCAACTTACAAGGTGTGGCTCTATAATGATATTTAATGGAAAGGCGCCATCTATCGTAAAAAGTGCGATTTGTTATAAAAAGCGTTGCTACAGCGCTATCGCGTTATAGGAAGAGCGCCATCTACGTGTGCAGAGAATGCTACAAAAATGTTTATCTTTAAGCAATGTTGCCACCCTAGTAGTTTTACCAAGAAAACTGGTGGTTTGGGACTTTCTGTCAATGGGCGAAATTTGTTTCTGGATTTTTAGTGGGCATTGAAAACAAAGAAAAAAATAATATTGTCACTTTAAAATATTGCACTCGGTAACTAACTGATGGTAATAACGTCGGTAAGTTACTGTCCAATATTTAAGTTCTCATCAAATCAAATATAGATCCAATATTTCGTTAGTTTGCCATTGAACGAAATTTAAAACGAATTTTAAATTGGAAAAATTGAAAGATTTAACTAATGTCTATTTATTATTAATATGTTTAGATCATACAGAAAATGTCACATTTTTTAAATATTGTTTTTATTTAAGAAATAATTTTTATTGCAAATACAAATAAAAATACTTGGACCCTTTCGTTTTTATGTCTATTGCTCATTGTACAAAGTTTGTAATTTCTTTTTACCCAATTTTCCATTATTTTTCAATAACATCTTTTTAATGTAAAATTATAATTTAGTGGTTGTGGTAGTAGTTTTATATGATACTTTATATAATCTGGTGAATCACTCCAATTGAGTAAAACATATAAAGATATCTATAGCAACGACGCCTGGCGATACTAAAACAGCCGGATTTTAATACCCAGCCGCGCGTCATATCATTTGACAATTGTCAGCGTGCGTGATAATATGAGGCAGTTGTTAGTTCGAAAATGCCATTTTTGTATCATGAAAGACTGTGATTCCAGAACAGGAAAGGTCTTAAAAGCATTTGGGATTACATGACATGAGTGAGCACTTAGTTTTTATTGCGATATTTATCCAAAATATTTAAAAAAAGTATCGCACCTACTAATTTATTTGAAAACGGGTTGTAAAATATGGAAAAGGACTTCATCATTCTAATTTTTTTATATTTATTCTTTTTTTATACATTTCTTGGTGTTTATCTGTGTTAACAAAACGGGTTTAGTATATAGATTGTCGCATGAGGCAGACAGAATTTTTTTATGAAACGTATTTGAAAATCTCGAGAGTTATATTAATAAGTTATATTCAGATAAATACAGAAAAATCGCTTGGTTTCGCTGATGTGTTGACACGATTTAAAAATAATTAGATTTAAAATATGAGCAGAACCCAAACAAAAAAGGGCTAAAGGACATTATTTAATTTTAGCTTTGACACCGTTTTGCAACAGAAAATATAACTGCCGCGTCGTCATATGTTTGATAAACAATCATATTCTTCGAGGATACGTAAAAGTGCTGAACTCAGTGAAATAGCTGTGCGATCCAAACTACTACTGTCGATTACTTAGGAACCTACAAAATATCGCAATATAACTACGAGCTGTTCCATTCCACTGACATCCAACTTTCATCAACAATTAATCGCAATCAAATCAGTACTCTTTACTTCTTTTTTCAATGAGGCAATTCTAGAATAGAAATTATTTTGAATTTTACTGGATAAGCAGTGCAAGTTTGTAAATGACTTTCGAAAATACCATTATATTTTGGCAACAAATCTACCGTTTCTATTATAGTTTCCCATATTTAACGAAGAGATAGTTTCATAGTGTTCTCGAAAAGATTACTCTTGTCTACCCAAAAAGCGTACTATATCGATTAAACGTTGAAAAATGTTACGATTTGAATTGTGTTTCTGAATGTTTAATTTATACTGGCTGCTTATAGTTAGTTCGATATAAATTGTACCAAAAGTATATAAAATTTTTAACAGCATTTGTCAAATTATACAAATCAACACATCCGTGATTATTCCAAACCGATTTCATAGTTGCGAATGAAATACGTGGTAAACAATGTATTTTTGTGTAGTGACCCAACTAAACATTTCAAAATATTTGCTATTAAATTTTCTAGTTACGTTTCAGAGTTTTTGAGTTACCTTTATATTTGGTAATGGCCGATCAGCTTGCAGAATTTGTAATTTTTTCGTATAAGAAAACTGATTAAATGCATTTAGACTACTATTTAATTTTAACAAGCAAACATTTCTGTCACAAATTTATCAACTGTAAGTGAAAATATTTACTACTTGTCCGACAGAATAGCACAATTAATATAAAACTATCGAAATGGTGGTTTTCACGAAAACAAAAGTTTTGTGACGGCTAAAATTGTAATGACGTATATATATATATATATATGTATTCATTATAAAACGCTATTTAAAATCATAAAAGCGTTCAGATTACAAAACGATTTAATTTTGTCGATCTATATGGCAGAAGCTCAAAATAAAAAAAATGATTTTTTGCAATTATGTGCTGTAATAAAATAATTTATTTTTTTATTATAACAGTTTTATGGTTCAAATGATTTTGAGTGTTATTTAAATACCAACATTTCAACATTAATGTTGAAAGTAAATTTAAGTGATTCGAGCAAATAATTACCTATTAATTATAAAATCGTGGGAGTTTGCATTAAGTAACTGGAATGATTATTAATTGATGTACTAATGTATTTTTCCATCAATTACATATTATAATAATATAATCTTAAGTCGTTACGTTTATTATTGTCATTAGCGCTTCAGATTTTACAGTCAGTTTGTTTTTAATAAAGCTTCTATAGGTATTTCATATTATTATAACATTTATTTTATTTTCAAAGTCTGAATAACAAAAATTCACCGGATTCACTCACAGTCTTTTCTCAAACAATAAACGAAAGCTTATCGCGAGATAGAAATGACATAATTAAAAAAAAATTACCGACTGATATTTGACGCTACCACATCAGCGCCAACATCCACAAACCCTTTACCATTACATTCATTGACGAACCTCAATTCAAATCCAGGATCATCACCTATGCTAGGCCCAAGTAATAATGTTCTGGATTATGTACCTTCAGTAGCCCTCGGAAGTGTAGCAGAATGCTTACCAAAATCGTCTTCAACTGTAAATACTCACGACATTTCTTTTCTATCTCTAGATTTTTTGCAAGATTCGTTAAATATCGAAATTGATAGAGTACCAAATATATTCTTAATTTTTATAAAGACGGTAAGTGTTTTTTTCATTCGCAATAAATTTTTTACAGCATTTCTGCTGGTCCCAAAAATGATGCACTTAAAAGCATAAGTGATTTTGGTCACTATCATGGAAATAATAAGCACGGTAAACATCCGCCTAAAAACAAAACAAGCCAAAAGGATACTGATGATATTAAGGCATATATTAATACTTTTCCTACTATAGAGTCACATTATTGCAGACAGAAGTCTAAACGTCAATATTTATATAGTAACTTGTCAATAAGTAAATTGTACCAGTTGTATAAAGAATAAAAGTTAAAACATAGCGAAAGTGCGGTTTTATTAGCTGTTTACAGAAGGATTTTTGGTACTGAGTTAAATTTGTCTTTCTTTAAATCAGAAAAGGATCAGTGTCTAATTTGTGCCAGATATAATGCTGGTAAGCCGACAGCTCTGCAAGAAAAATACGACGCGCAAATTTTGCGAAAAATTTCTGCTACAAAAGCTAAAGTGTTGGATAAACAGAGATCTCAGGATGATCCCCCTTTTCATTCTGTTACAGTCGATCTGGAGTGTTTCACGAATTCCGTCAAATGATATGGGTATTTTCTAATACACCAGAAAATAAAATATTCACGATTTATGAGTCCAAGTCACCTAATAAATATTTCTGTATTCTTTGGAGCGAAATACATGGTAAGCGAGGTAATATTGAAATTGCGTCTTCTTTGAATTTGTGGATTGAATAATTGAGCCCAGAAATTAAAGAAATGTCGATGTTTTTTGACACCTGTTCGGGAGAAAACGGGAATCAGTTTATAGCTGCTTTTTTCTTCATGCCGTCCAAACTACATCACTTGCAGTAATTGAAAAAACATACTTGGAATCTGGACATTCGAGCATGGCGGTAGATTCTATGCATAACGCAATCGAAAAAGAAAAGTGCTATACTCCAGTGTACAGTATGATTGACGTGAAATCAACCATACTGAAAGTACGATCAAAAACGCCATCGAGATGACGTTGAACCGTACAAAATCAAATAATTAACGTTAAATTTGAAAGCGCTCAATGAAATGACAATAAAAAACAGATCGATAAATATAGATGGCATGAAAGTTAGATGGCTAAAAATTAAGTGTCTGCGCTTCTTAGAAGTCTAGTCCAGGCATTGTAAAATATAGGTATGATCACAGTGGGCCTTATCTCCCAATTAACGTGACTCAAAGCAATTCAGAAAAATGTAAAGCAGCAAGTTCTAGTTCTAATACACGCGTCACTAAACGCAGCAAAACTGTTCCTTTTATTAAAAGAATCATTGCGTCAGTATGAAGAAATCACAATATCTAAAGCTTATGCAGTACTCCTGCCTATATTTCAAGCAAATAAGGACTTACTTAAACTTTGTAGAAAAGGTATTATTCCTTCTGAACTGCATGGGTGGTATGAATTACTGTCCGAGAGTTCGAATGTGAGAATCTTCATTTATATCCTGAACCGGATATAAATGAAGATTCTAATGAAGATAATGACGATTAAACCATTACGAATATTTTTTTTAATCTCATTAAATTTTGTCTTTGCTAATTTTATTTGCAATTTTATTCGATGTTTCTAACGTTGTGAAGAACATCTTCAATAGGCCTCATTGAAGATATTCTTCACAGCGCATACTGTATTAGGGTTAAGCCATATTATGTAATGTTATTTCAACGTAAAAGTAGTTACTAAGTTTAAACTTTATAGTTACCTTTATATGCTTCTTGTATGTTCCACTTTACTAGTAAAAGTTATAATGTAATTTTATCCCTTTTTGTTTTTTTGTCTACCGAACCTTAAATCATAGTTTATTACCAATTAGTCGTAATAAAAAATAAAGTAGTAAAACCTCAAACCAAAATATAAAAGATTAACTGATAAAAAAAAATGTTTCAATTATTGGGAAACTGACTAATTACACTTTATTTTGTTGCTCTTTCAAAATAAAAGAGTTTTTTCATTAAAAACTACACGAAGAAAAAATTTGGAAAACGGTTAACCCTAAAGGCCAACTCTGCAACTTCCCGCTACTTTTTCCGTTTCGCAGTTATTTCAAAAAAAACGGTTTGTTTCGATTTCTTTCGACAACAGTTTCTCGCAAACGAATAAGCCGATTTTGACCCAGTTTGCAGTAATAGACGTGTTTTTACAGGGTTAAAAGCTGGTTAAAATTTAAAATCGATCGGTCAAGCCGTTTCGTAATTATTCCAAAAAAAACTGTTTTTTTTTCGATTTCTTTCGACAACGATTTCTTACAAGCAAATCAATCGATTTTAACCCGGTTTGCGGCAATCAACGTGTTTTTAATAGGTTAAGAGCTGATTAGATTTTGGAATTGATCGGTTAAGCCATTTTAAAGTTATTTTGAAAAAAACCGCTTTTAAAAAATGTTTTTATCTTAGTTTTTTCTAAATTTCTCAAAATGTACCTGTCCAAATCGACCCAAACTTTCAGGAAATCTAAGTTTGGTGAAAATCTTTGGAACGCTGTTTAGTGGGCTCGATTCGGTCAAACCGTTTAAAAGTTATAAAAGGTTTACATACATCCACACATGCACACACACACACACACACACGCACGCACGCACGCACGCTCGCTCGCACGCACGCACGCACGCACGCAAGCACGCACGCACGCATGCACGCACACACGCACGCACGCACACGCACGCACGCACGCACGCACGCACACACACACACACAGACATACGGACATCATCTCAGGCACGATCAGGGAAGCTTCCTAGACCCTCAGAACGTCGAGATCTGATGAGAACTCGATTTTTGCAAAATGGGGTGAAACCAATAACTTCCCGACAATTTTAGAAAATTTTCAATTTTCTTAGCGGGAAGTTAAAAAGATACCACTAACTTTGTAAATCGTATGTTGAAGTTACAATACGACTATTAATGCTATATTAGCGGGGTATCAAAGTCACAAAAACGGAAAAAAGCGATTATCTCGGAGACAGGTTAATGTTAAATAGTAAGTTCTTCCAATACGATGACGAAATATATAAAAGAAATACCACTGACTGACTGAGCGACTCATCACGAATTTTTAAAACGATAGGTTCGATCGACTTGAATTTGGCATAGTTACTCTTTTCGGGACGTAGACACTCACTATTAACGGATTTTACCCATATCCTATCCAAAATAAAAAAAAAAACATCATTTTATTTCTACACAGGCTGGGTCGCGGACTAAAGCTAGTTACAATATATACATTGGAGACGTAGAACTCGTTTCACTTTAGTTTGTTTAATAATTTTGCAGCGGAAAAAAATCATTAGATCATAAAGCAAACAAGATATTCTTCTCTGGGTTTAATACAATGACTTATTAAAAGAACATCTAGTTTTAACTAAATGACTGAATGAACTATGTCCATTTTGATGTAGTTACTGCTCTAGAAAACGTTTTCGTCCTATATAGAGAAACCGCACAATTTTGGTTTTGTAATAAAACATTACTTATAGAATTTCTCTAATCTCCAGTTTATTTTTATATTGTTTATGTTTAAAAAATATAGTGGAGTTGAAAACGAGATGAAAAATTAAAAGTGGAAATGTCTATTCTATTGTGTGGCCAAATAATATTTTTCTCAGTGAATATGGTTTTTTGTTACGTAAAATTGAAGATCATTAAAGTGCTAGCTCTTATGACATTTCGACCCGAAGTGATTATTCCTTATCTTACTAATCATGCAATATGAATATTTTTTTGAAATCAGATATATGGTGGCTTCCGTTGTAATCGCAGCAACATTCGAATTAGAATAGAGTGGAGAAATTTTTGTTTATAACACTTAATAAATTATATACCTACAGTATAGTGAAGTCTAACAAAAAAAGATTAAGAATTTAGTAATATTATTTTATAATACTTAGATGTACAATTTTTAAGCTATAAGTTACTTACATTATTTTTAATGATGATAGGTACCTTAGTACGAGAAAAAAATCAACTTATTACCTCTCAAATCAGTAATTTCAGTAATGACTTCAGTTTCTCAATTTTCGTAATGGGACAACTTTGACTTGACTCTTTGCAGTCTTTTTATCCTGTGCAGCAGTGTTACCGTTGTAATGACTTTGTCGCAAAATTAAGAGGATTATGAGATGTTATATAGGAAAAAACTTACTTTTAGTGGAAAAAAATTAGGCGATTTCTAGCGACTTTTTAACCCATATGATTGGTTTTTTTTTTAGAACAAATTTGGGAGTTGGCCAGCACATGAAGCGATTTAGGTTTTATTTATTATACCGAATTTCAATTATTTCCGTTATTACTAACACAGAATACAAAAACGACTTTCAGAAAATATGAAACAATAGAAAAAAAATACCCTATTGAGTGGGTAAGAGACGTTGAAACAGTCCAAAGTTGATAAGATGAAAACTTTGATATTTTGTTACAGCAATAGCGATTTATTCATTGGTTGGAGTCCGTTTAACTGAGAGTCCATTAGCTTTTGAGCTAAAGTATTAGCATACAAAAAAATAGCAAACATGAACAGTTTTCGTGAATTATATGATTTTGCTTTATCCATCTTATCATTGTCATATTGCAAGTGACAAATATAATTAATGAAGAAGTAGAAAGGATGTTTAGCACGATGAATACTGTCGAGAACAAACTTTGCAATACGCTATAAAAAAAAACTTTAAACTTGCTACTAATAAGAAATCATCTAAAAATTATAAACTTGAAATGCTCAACTTATGATCTCCCAGACGATGTGGTTACTCAAATCAAAAAATTAAAAACAAAAGTAACTAACACCTTGGAGCGGCTTCAACTTCCATTTCTAGAGATATTATACTTGAAAAATTTAAAGATCAAGATGACATCATATTTCATTCTGAAATTTATATATAAAATACTACAAAGGCATTTAAATTTTATTTTTTAAATAGAAAATAAAGTGATATTATATAGGTACGTAATTGGACGTATGCGTTTTGTTTTTGTATTATAACTTTTAAAATACTTTTCTTATTAATTACCTTTCTAATTCAATTTATTGATTTATTTGGACAAATAATACAAATTATCATTATTGACAGATTGATACTGGCCTAGCGACATCAAGCGGATTTTTAGAACATATTTTTTCCCATATCTAGTGGAATTTATAAGTTTGTTTAGGGACTTTCAGAATACTATTAGGGTAATACTTTATCATAAATAGAAATGTAGACATTCTTGATTGTTAAAATTCACGAGTTTTGTGTATTAAACTGACACGATATTGTAATTCTGTATATTACATTTTGTGCACCGTTACCTTACGCATTCGTATTGGCCATGTAAAATTTTTTGTTTTGTGTTATAATACTATGGTGTTTTAGTATTATTCTTTATTAGCTAATTAGTATAAATAATTTCTACTAGGTACTTTCTGTGAAGTTTTTTGTTATTTAAATTAAATCATGGCTTCACATTTAAGTACTAAAGACCGTTTATTGGGGCTTCTTGATGACATAGAACTGATAGCAAAGGAGATGATAGAAGTATCAATCGCACCTAAACCACAAAAGCTCTCCGCAGCCGATCACGCACAACTAACAGATTTACTGTTGTCCAAAGATTCTGAATTGAAGAAAACGTTAGAGCTAGCTGATGAACAAGCAAAAATTCAACAAAAAATGAACGATCTTAAAGCTGAAGTAGACAGTAAAGATCAAGATATTTACAATTTGCAAAGACAACTAAAGGATGCCGAACAAATTCTGGCTACATCTCTTTATCAAGCAAGACAAAAACTTGCTTCAATAGTGAAATCAAGAAAGAGGCCTGTGCCATCAGAAGATTTAATAAAATTTGCGCATAGAATAAGTGCTTCAAATGCCGTAAGTGCTCCGCTTTCGTGGCAACCTGGTGATCCAAGGAGGCCTTATCCTACAGATTTAGAAATGCGATTGGGCATGATAGGAAGAATGTGTGATCTTCCTTTAAATGGTCACACTCCCTCCACTCTCAATGATTTGCACCGAATCACTACTGGTGGAGTTCCAGCTTCAGCAGCAAATCAATTTACATGGCATCCAAGTGGTGAGCTGCACATGGCGGTTGGTGGTGGAGGCGGGTCAGTGCCGTTGGACTCGCGTCAGACCAAGGATGCGCCCCAGGAGGATGTCGAAGTCATGTCTACTGATTCCAGTTCTAGTTCTAGTAGTGACTCTCAGTGAAGTGATACACTAATATAAAAATAATATAATCACAATAAAAATTTTTGTATTGTATGTATAGGCTGCAAATTTATGCGACTTTCATTATTGCCTTGAAATTGAGAATCTCTTACAGAAAATTGTGCTATTTTACTTATTTCCAAATATGGTATAACCATGCTGTGGTCAACTTGGCTGCAATACAAAAAGGGCTAGTTTGACTGGTGAGATATCACATGTTCACAGGAAACAGACGTGAAGTAACAGCTTCCACTATTGCGTTTCGTCCATTGGGTGAAAGTTCCAATAACCCCCCCTCTCACATCATCCCATTCCCCTCGCCAAGAAATTATATTCCTATCCAAGAGCTTGGCAATATACTGGTGATTTTTGGGCTTACAAATATCCATAGCGGCGGTGACCACTGATTTTCTGGTGGCTCTCATACTCATTTGTCCCTTGAAATTACAAAAAAAAATGGTGATCATATTCTGGAAACTTGACAAAAGGCACTACCTTGTTCTTTCAATACAACTATTGATGTTTGTCGAAAAACATTATTTGATTTAATTTTTGTTTTTGTCCTTAGCTTTAACTCACCCTAAATACATCACATTTGGAAAATAATGTTACTAATTAAAACCAGTATTTAAAGAATGGGAACCATCATAATACATAACAAATAAATAATATGCTACATGTCAATTTGAATAATAGGGCTTTAAGAATTTTTCAATATTTTTTGAATTCAATTCATCTACTGTTCAAATTTGAAACTATTTCTTTCTATTAATGCTAGATGGCGCAACGTAAGCCATATAATCAAAATGACCGTTACCGTGGTTACGATTAATGTTTTGAAGGGCTTATATTGCAAGTGTCAAATTAGAATTAAAATATTTTTAAGAGAATTTCAGGGGTATTACAAGTCATTTACGTATAAATTTACAACATGGCGGAAAGAGTTACATCTGCAGAAGATACACTCGTTCGTTATGACAACCCGGTTTTAGTCACCAGACATAAGGAAAAAATTGTAAGTCTGTTGAATCACCACACAAATAAAAACTAGTTTCCAGTATCCAATCAAATTAAAATTAGATCCTAACTTACTAATCTTTAACCTAAACATACCAGTGTTTATCTGATTCATATTGAATTGTACATAGTTGAATTATATTTCTACAATAAAATTGTAAGATTTAAATGAAAATAGACTATAATTTAATTCCATTATTCCTTTAACACCCTGAGTCAATGGTGTTAAAAGTCATATTCCCACCTATCACCACTATATTACATTAAATTTAACAAATTTATCTCGACACATGATGTATGTGCCGCTATATACAAGAATATTATATGAAGAGGTACGTTTAGGGAAGTACATCCATTTTGTATTTGAGCCAACGTCAGCTTAAAGTATGAGTCAGTTTATAATTATATCATTTAAATGGCTTAAAATAATCAATACTGATGTATTATTCTTCATGGACCATCAACTATTGATCAACAATCATTTGAAATGAGGTAGAAAAGAATAAATTTTGAGTTCAAGATGAAATTCACATAAAAATTTTAAAAATTTATTGTATGTCTAGGTGGATGAAGGCTCAGGCAAAAACTGATTCTTCGTAAATCATAAGATCTCAATTTTTTTACTCATTTCTGTAGTAAGTGTATTGATATTGCCTGTTAATTTAATCAAAGCTATATAGATGCGATAATGGTACAATGGTTGCCTGCATACTGTGACAGTACGATACCTCCGACATTATTATATGTTGGTATGTTTGAGACATGCATATTGAGAATTAGGGGTCCGAGGGTCAAGCACAGCGACACTATAGTTGCTGCTATTGCTAGTTCTACGTCCACGGCGCAGATTGCGCCCTTTGAGGTAGTTTCCTATATGTTAATAATACCTATGTAAATATTAGCGTCAAAGTGTTTTTGTCAGTGCCATGTGGCTTCGATAAGCTCAAAGTTTTCCGACTCGATAGTCGGCCATGACAGGTATCTCTGAGAATGTTGATGGTGCATAATAACATAATAGCCTTGCTTTACATTTTGTGGATTTTATATGTCCATGCCTAGGTCAAGGTGAAGGCTTTTTACAGTCTGGGCCAATAGCTTATTGAATTCTGAATGTTATTTTATATGCTCGTCAATCTGGGCGTTGATTACTACAGCGGTTTTTAGGTTATGTATGGTTTTAGTGCGAACAATTCTCACTGTTGGGATAATTTGTGACGGTTTCTTAAGCGCCTTCTGTTGTTACAGACACGCACTCTATATTATTTGTTATCGTCGTTTATTTTTCGTTGTTGTGTTCTATCAAAGTTGTATTGATGGATTTATGTAGCATGTAGTATAGTTGTCCAGCGATTTCGGAGTGAGTGTCTTGTATAATGAGTCTTTTAGTAATTTGTAACCTGTTCTTTGTTAATCACGGTAAGTACGTACTTACCGTGATAGCGAAGTTCTGTTTCGAGAGCTGCCATTTACCTACTTTTGTTAGTCTTGCATTGTCAGTACGTTGTTCCTACATTCTCTGATAGATTTTAAGTTTTCATGCAATTAGCCCTACGATTGTATTTTGGACATGTGAGTATGGCAAAGTTACGTAATGCAGAATCCGCATAGTGAGGGCGCGAAGGTAGATACTTTTTGTGTCAAAATTTGATGATTTCATGTTTTTCACTGCTATGATGTTACCTACGTAATGTGTAATTTCTACTGTGGCCGAGTGTTATAGTTTTACAGGCACTTAAGTCGTCCAGCGTGGTTAGTGTCACGGATCTGTATATTTTTTGTACCTCTGTTTTGTATTTCTATCAGGTACATAGATGTCGTTAATGGGCAGCTGACTTCGATGTTTCTTATTACTATCCTAACACTCTCGATCCTTCTGTTAATTTGTGTGATGTAGGCGTACAGTTCTCTATCTATATTTCTGTTTCCTATTGATCATGTAAAGTATCACTCGGTTTAATAATTAATGGCTTTTCTCATATCATGTCAGTTACCTTGCATTTATTCGCGATGATGATATTCTTTGTATTTACAGTACAAAACAACGCACAAAACTCTGCCGCTCTGAATTGCCTGCGAATGATTCAATGCGTAGGTTCAACGCTCGACCCTTCTTTCTTCTTTCCCGCGTTCCTATTTTATGCTATTGCGACGGTTTCGTGACTAACTTCACAGCGGCAGAGTTTCGTCCGTTGTACCGTACTTGTAGTTTGTCTGACTTAGGGGATCGCGTTTCAAAGTCCCCGGGCGCTCGTGTGAGTTATCGTTCCAATTCTTTATCTTATTGATCTAATTTACTCATATTTGTAGTAAGTTTTGTCTTCGTCAATTATACGCATGAGTTCATTTTTCAACGGTGTGAGGTTTGTAGGTTATTCCGGAACTGGATCGATGGCCAAGGAATCTTCTCGCAAGACTTTATACAGAAGAAGATGCAATTATTCTGCGTTTCTGAGTGACATATCGCTTTCTGTGCAATCGATGCTGTACGTTATATCGTAAACTTTAGATATCTTAGAGGCACTTGAAATTTTTACTTTCAAATGCTGCGTATTACTTGTTACCAGGATTAATTTTTTGATTTGATGTTTTGCGTGATTTTACTATCCTATGTTTTTGCAGTAACGTGCCCTTCTTTCACGTCCTTGTTCGCTTTGATGCGGACCATTCTTTAATCCTACTATAACGCTGTATTTCGACAATACCTAATCGAGTCCCGGCTGACAATATTTATGACTGTTAATTTGAGTAGAAATTCCTTGGCGAGAAATCGATTTCCGCCTCTCAGCCGCAACATGTTCTACTTCATCTATAAGTCTTTTCTAGTCGATGCCAGGCACGAAATATGTTATTTTCAGCAATTAGGGATTAGTCGTTCATTCACTATGAACGATCTTGATTACTAAATTCACGTAAATGGCACATTCGATTTGAATCTTCACTTCATCTTTAGATTACGAATCGCTGTCTTAAATATCGTTTGTAAACCACACTTACAATTAAATGTGCGTTTGTTGGTTTGATTGACAATTGGGTAGGCGGATTATTTTAAAATTATATTTTTTTAAGGGTTAATTTCTAGGTTTTATCTAAATCCGGATTCGTATCATATTTGATTCTTTTGACGTATTAAAAATTTATATATGTTCTTTGCGATCTATAGAAAATTTATTTTATGTACCTAGTTCGAATTGCATAGCAAATTTTAACATAATCAGACGGGGTTGAACTATAATTAACATCTCTATTAATTTTTAGTTTAGCTTAATAAGTATGTTTCTAACATTATTCAATTATTAGCCGAATAGAAGTTACGCTTTAAAATATTATTAAACGCCTATTACTGAATCGTGTGCCCGCTTAATCCGGCTAAGTGCGAAGTTGCTGCAAGAAGTTTATTATATAATAGTAAACTAAATTACAACGCTTATAATTAAAATATAATTATGATTCGATAAATACTTTAAAATTTCAATCTTATACAACAATCAAAAAAAATGAAAACATTTTTCAGCCTTTACACAGCGGAGGATTCAATATACAGACATTATTCAGTCTGCTTTAGAAGACAATTTGGAATTTGTGAAACACACTAAGGAAAAAATCGTCACTTGACTCAACAATATCGTATTAAAATAAAATGTTTATTTAATCAGGTGGAAGAGAATATTGGTATACTTGCTTAAAAAAATAATGATAAAGTCTCATTAAAAGAATTTTCAATAAGTAGTTATAAAAAAAATATGGTTGCTCCAATTTAGATTAAGACTTTATTGGAATTACATTTTTTAAAATTCTAAGAATAAACTCTATTTTACTCAAGAAACATATAGGTAGATGTCCTAATAAACTAGCTAACCTCGAAATAAATTAAACAAACTTCTCTTTAATAATAACGATTTTTTTTTTATATACGTATCTAATTCTTATATCTAAATTATCTTTGTTTATTAGTCAATAAATTTGCAAACACGAATACTTTGTAACAAAATTGTGGACATTGGATTTTGTAGACTTAGCAAAACAACGTCGTTGACTATGCCGTGGCCGACTCGCATTACAAGGTGTCTAAGAAAGACACCTCATGCACTTAGTCTTTTTTTTTCTGACAAAAGACCAATTTTTTTGATTCAAGACATTTTTTTCCTTACCCGTAGTTTAGATGCGACTATCTAAAATATGCAGATAATACAGAAAAATTAAATTGACCATTTTTAGGGCTCCATACCTCAAAAGGAAGAAACGGAACCCTTATAGGATCACTTTGTTGTCCGTCTGTCCGTCTAATGTCATGACCCTTTTTTTCAGGAACACGTGGAGGTATCAAGCTGAAATTCATATCAAATGCTTAGGTCTAATTGCCTTTAAACTGTGAAAAAAAAATTATAAACATACTTGTAGTTACCTCAATGACCGCGACTTATCTTTATGTATGGAGAGAAGACAACATTTTATCGCGCATGTACGTCGCAATCTTAAAGATGCCGTGACAGATGGATCATGTAAAAGATATTACTTAAATAACCCAGGCGCTGCAAACTGCAAACGGCCATTGTGAATGCTTGTATTTTGAAATATTTAATATCAGAGTGAGGACTGTATATAGGTCACCACCATGTAAAATTAATATTACAATGGAATGCATAAATACAATATACGGCAGCAACCTCAATAGATATACTTCATGTTCTCGTCTGTTTGTTATGGGGACTTCAATATCCATTTTAGAATGAATCCCCAAAATGGAATTTCCACATATTTTTCATCCATAAACATGTTTCCGTTAATAACACTAGCACTACAAGAAGTAGTACAACTATAGATAACGTTTTTTAGAATTTCAATGTTTAATGTGGTACTATTCATACCTTTTTTCAGTCACCATTTAAAGATCTGGTTCAAATTTAATACTTAATTAGTATTTTTGAACCCTATTTCTAAATAGAGACTAAAAACTTTGTAAATAACTTTGATAAAAGAACTTTTGCAAGACTGCTGCAAGGCTAGTGTAGGTATTTCAGTTATATTATAAAATAAATGATATGTGTTTAGATAGGTGTGAAGATAAAATAAAGGTTTACTGAAACGATAAAGAGACCTTTGTCTTAAATTTATGCTCCTCCAGCTTTCCACATTGTAATGTTATGGATTTATTATTGCAATAAAAATATAACTATGGACTCGATTGTCGTGATGGGCGAACTTTTACTTATATACCTACAGGTTTATACGGAACCCTCGGTGCGCGAGTCCAACTCGCACTTGGTCGGTTTTTTTTTTGTTGCCTGAGATTTTTCTACTGTTGTTTACTAATTTGGGTGGCTGACTTCAAATCTATCATCAGATTTTTTGTAGCAGCTTTGGTTAGTGCGATACAGGTGCCGTCTTGAGTAGTCGATAATTTCTATCAATAGCGGTGTAACCAAACTAGTTTCTGTATAAATTTCATTATGTCTTCCTCAAGGAGGTCGTGTTTAAGCAGTCCTGATTGTTTTTGTGTTATTTGTGGAGAATATATGTTCAAAAAAATTCCGTTTGAATGTGTCGGACTTCGTGAAAAAAGCATATTTGGACTACTTTGGGTTTTCATTGCCAACGAATGCTAAGCCTTGGATACCTAGTTTGGTATGTAAAAATTGTGTTGAGTCTTTGCGACTATAGGCAAATAAAAAAGACCCTCTTTTGAATATAAATCTCCAATAATCTAGCGTGAACCATCCAATCATCATTGAGTAGTGAGAAAATCAAAGCTGGTATTTTTGATGGCCCACAAATCAGGAAGTTGATAAATGATAAAAATTTCATCAACAATATGACAGCTATCGACAAATGTGCATGGGAAGAGTTTGTTCGGTTAGTGCGAAATTTTTTGGGAAATATAAAGCCTGATAGCTACATTCAGCACGTTGAATGGTTGCTGATACACTTTTAGCAGTTTGGATGCAACATGAGTATTAAGCTTCACTACCTTCACAGCCATCTAAACTATTTTCCTGAAGATCTCGGTGATCGAAGCGAAACAAGGAGAACGCTTTCATCAGGATATTCGCACCTGAGAGACATCAAGGATACTGAAACGTAAATATGATGCTGACATATTACTGTTGAAGCATTCAAAATAGTACTCCTAATACATGCCACGCGAGAAAATCATATAGAAGTAAATTTACTTCAGAATAAATACATTTAATTAATTTTTATAACTTAAACTATGCGCATTTTATTAAAAAATCCTGTCACTTCATAAGGACAAAACTAGAGCTGTTACATAAACACGGCATATGTTTTTGAAACTAGCGTGGAAAAACGATTCAGGTTCAAGTAAAAAATTTCAGGCAACAGACATGCTGTTTTCCTGTGTAATGATTACACTAGTTTATAATGTATCTGTTGATGAGAAAATTTTATCTGTTGTTGGCTATACATGACATGCCCAGTTCAAATATTTAAATGGAATTTATCGATCAGCTCTATTTTTTGAGTTTCATACATCTACGATAAGAAAAATAAAATAAATTGACTTAGAAAAATTTTATTAAGAAATTACATACATCAAACATATGTAGTAAATTTGGATAAATAAAACAATTTTTTCTTGTAGTTCTCATGTTGCAGAAACTTTAAAAATTAATGCGATCAAAATGAAACATGCACGTTATCAACAAATAAAAACACTTCAATGATGAAAATTAACAATAAATTTACTTGAGCTGCACAAAAACTTCTAAGGGTAGATTTGAAACTAACACGTCATGAGTAAATAAAAACCATAATAAAGTTCGCGGCAACAAATTAAAATGCAAATTTTATGAACATTTCAAGTATATACTATGCATGTTTACATTTTGTTTTACATTGTACTGAAATCACAAGCATATTAGAATATTTTTTAATGAGAATTTTGATTACGTTCAGATTGTATTCTTATTTCCTTTAGATACCTCCACCTGGTGGTTCAGCAGCTCCATGTATGCCTGTTGAAGCCAAGCGGGAAACAGAAGAGATTCTAAATAGCATCTTACCACCCAAGGAGTGGGAAGAAAGTGGACAGATATGGACGCAGAAGGTTTGATTTTTAGATAATACCGAGTTAAGTTCTTCAAGTGTGACCTGAACTAAAATGACTCATAAAACTATAAATAAGACTGCGTAAAACTTTCATAAAGTTGGAGGATAAAAATTTTCAAGTGTAAACTTCCAACTCATAGTTTTCACTTTATTAGGATTACCGAACATAATATTCGATAATACAACAGAATATATTCTTCTTAAAATGTAATAGAAGGGTATAAAAGAGATTTGTCTTAATGATCTATCTAAAAATAAATAAAAAAACATTCTTTTGCCAAAGGTCAAATTTTCCCAAAGCATTGGCAAATTTTCATGTTGTGGTAGAGTTCAAAACACAACATTATTTCAGTATAAATATTAATAAGAAAATTACCTTACGTCGAGTCGCCATGCTGTATGAACTATCATTATTTCCTAATATTCATCTATCTTTGAGTTTTTATAACTTATCTTTTAGTAATAAAGTTATATCTTTATTTGTGCTACTTACTGTTTTGTATATCTTTGCAAATTATATAAACAAAGTATGAACATGAGCAGTGGCCGCCGGTGAGCGCTGGAGGGGCGAAAATAAGCTTTACATGTCAACATTAATGTTCAATTCAATTCAGTTCATTTAATGTTTTGACTGTAACTGAGAAACGAAAAAAGCCTCTCGATGTCGTTTACGTCCAGGCTTGGTCTGGCGCCGCCACAACATCAAACCCCAACTTGCCTGGGTAGCTTGGAAGATTAAAAATTCAAACAACTCCAATAGAAATAAAAAAATTGTGGGAGGGAAGTCTCAGAAAAAGAGTAATGAGAAACTTGACACAAGAAACGAATAATCTAAGTGGCAATTTAATAAGTGTATCTTTGCCAATAATTATCACAAAAAATATTAATGAAATCCAGAAGTACGCGAGTTCAAATTTAATTTATTTTTTACATCTACTAGATATCGGCGACGCCGGCGACGCGCCTGGACGTGATCAATCTTCAAGAGATGCTGGACACGCGACTGCAGCAGCGTCAGGCGCGCGAGACCGGCATATGCCCCGTGCGCCGGCAGCTATACACTCAGTGCTTTGATGAACTTATTAGACAGGTATGCGTATAGACATATGAAGTTCTAACAAACATAGATGATTATCGAGACTGATCTGCAGTGTACACTCGCATAAAAGCAACTTCATCCATTTAAATAGGCAGCTGTAACTTGATACAGTTTATCTATACATATATAATGAAAATAGGTTGTCTTTGTTCGCCAATCACGTAAAAACTACTAAACGTCATTTTTCGAATTCCGTAAATCCTTCGCCATTTTATTTATAAATAAAAATTACCCAGCGAAGCGGGCGGGACAGCTTGTATCATATATAAAAAAACAATTTGGTCCAGAAAAGCGAAATCCATAATTAGATTTTTTCAGATCCCTTTATGTTTGTTTGATTTTAATAGGTAACTATAAATTGTGCGGAACGAGGTTTGTTGCTTCTGCGCATTCGGGACGAAGCTCGCATGACTATGGAGGCCTACCAGACCCTCTACTGCAGCTCTATAGCTTTCGGCATGAGGAAAGCTCTACAGGTCTGATACGATGAATCACGTTATTACTTTAAATGAGTAATCCTTGTATATATATATAAAAGTCGATGTGTATATGTATGTATGTTCCCATTGTTCCCTATGTAGTCCGAAACAGCTAGATTGATTTTGATGAAACTTTCAGGTAATCTTCAGATTAGTCTAGCTGATGACTCTGTGAAGTTTGGAAGCGATTAGATCAATCTTTTGATCCAATCGCTTCCAAACTTAATTTGTTTCAAGAGAGAGAGAGAAGGAAGAATTTTCTTTTGTTTCAATTTTTTTCTACTATTTAACACAGTTCTGCTATTGTTTTCATAACACTCTTATCTTGACAAGTGCGTCGTACATTTTCATTCGCTTAATCTTTATATATAAAAACGTAGTGGTCACGATGTTTGTCCACGATGAACTCTAAAGCAACTCAACCAATCTTCATGAAACTTGGACATTTATGTGTAATTTGGTTCAACTTAAGAAGTGCGGTAGTTGTCAATTGCTTATACTTTTTTTTTAATTTTTCTCTAGGAATATTTTTATAATTTTTTTCAGATTTCTTATCCAAAAATAGACACAAACACAAAACTTGATTTTCCTAGACCGTTGCTCCTCAATTGACGGATTGACAAAAATAACTTACTAATTCGCACCACATTAAATTTAAAATAATTACTATACTTTTAAGACTTATACCGGTAGCGGAATCGAAATTTAAAATGGGATGGAGAACTGAATCCAAAGCTAGGACCGGATCCGAAATTGAAAACAAAACCGGGGTTAAAATTGAGTGTGGGATCGGCATTAGAATCGAGAGTCTAATCGGAATCGAAATACAAAATATGAAGGAATTGTATGCCCTCAGCTTCGTCCAAATCAGAACTGTTATTGGTAGCGGATTAAGAATTGAAAGCGGGACGGGGAACAGGATAGCGAATGGAAACAGGATCACGATTAAAAATAGGACTGAAATTAAGAACGAGACCGGGGTTGAAAACGAGTGTGGGATTGCAATGAGAATCAAAAGACGAAAAAATTCATTCTATTACTACTATACGTAGCTGCCGGACATTAACTATGTGGGCGAGTCACTATCACGAGAAAGGGCAGAACAACGTGTCGGGCCAGCTGGTAAATTCATATATAGTTATTTCGGAAACAGCCCTGACGATTTCAACGAATGTTTGGACATTGATAAAGTTTTGGTTTTCAAATATATCTATATACGAGGAAATTTTTTTCTAAGCGTTGCTTTAGTGCCATCTCGTAGAATTTTGAGGTAATTACATTACTATAGTAATTGGGTTTTTAACAACAAATGGCACTACATGACATAAATTATACAGATGGAACTACGTGACATTATTCATATAAGAGCGGCTAGCAGGTAAATTGTGCATATTAGTTATATAAATATTTATCGTTTTTATGAACTTCAGTGTATTAGGCGCAATTTATTTCTGTCGTCGGCATGTAGGAGATATTTTAATAATTTTAGTTTACTTCGATACTCTTTAAAATCGTAAAACAACTATTGTAGACATAATTTTACAGATATGGTGACTTTACACAATCCTGTGGAATGTCGAGTCAATATGCTCGACGTAGCTTATGCAAGCACTACAGGTCTCTTGAGATTGCAGTACCTTTATTAATCTGCGATATTATACACCGATAAGCTTTTTCTGAATCTATAGAAGTGCATAAAATCCTTCAGTTTTTGACCAACAACTGCCTTGTACATTTTCATGTCCAATTTTTGCATACAATTGACCAGCTAAGCCGGAAACTTTTGAGAGGATTATGGCGCAGTAATTTATTAATAATATGTTTAATCATTTTAGGCAAATGATTATTACAAATAACAGCCGTCGAAAATACTATCATGAACCACTACATGAATTTTGATTTCACCTTTACTTTCATATAGAATATTATTTCGCGGTGATTTTAAATTAAATTATATCGTCAGGATTGTACCAAAGAGCTATTAGATTACATGAATAACAAAAAACAAATGAATAAATGAGGTTAGCTACATAATCATAAAAATATGAAATTAGCCTTATGAAGACAATAACATCAAATACGATTTTAAACAAAACTACTTTGATAGGCAGAACAAGGTAAGTCCGATTTGCAAGACCAAGTTGTAAAACTGGAGGAAGAACGGGCCAGTTTTGAAAGGCAATGCGCGGAGTTGAAACAAAAAGCAGAACAATTAGAGAGGCGTGCGGCCGAACTTAAAGCGGCGGAAGAGAAACGTCACCAAGAAGAACTTTTAGCACTGAAAAAAACGAATGCGCAGTTAAAGGCAAGTCGTTCGATATTCAATATGCAAATTTCAATGTACTCCAAAATGGGTGACTTATTATTTAAATATCATGTGTTGATTAATGTCTACATTAAAAATATCAGTTCATCGGACTACACAAGCATTTACTTTTATATTGCAAGTGGGATAAATATGCTTGCGTATTCGATATTTATTCAAGTGAAGTCTTTTATAATTTACATTTTTCCTCTTTTCAGGCACAATTAGAAGGCATCATCGCGCCCAAAAAATAGTTTATTTTATTACTAATGTTAGTTCCTATTTTCTGTACTAATTATTATTAAATTTGACTTTGATATAAAAACTATACACAAGTTTAAACTAGTTTTCTTCTCAAATTGATTCAGTCTTCTCAACTTTTACGAAAATTTCATTAAAAAAACACAAGTTTTATTAAAATATATATTAAATCATTTTATTCGGACAAACATGTAATATTTTTCATTAGTTTACAATTCACATTGCGTATAGAGCCTTACAAATGTATAAAGAACATACTTCAAAAGGTTTCTCATACATCCCAAATATACAGGAATATTTTCAAAACACGACATACCTTATTCAATTCTTATGTTTTCCATACAAATAACGACGGAATATACAAATTGTATTGAGATTAATTTACGACATTTGATCACTAAATATGACCTTTTATTATATCCCGTTTTAAAATACTATCACTATGTATATTACAATCACAATATTGTAAAAAATGAAAATAACATACTTAAAATGAAATAGAAGATATATTTTAAAAGTAAAAACATATATATACTATATGCTTACAATAAAATTAATTCAAAAACTAAGGCACCCTTACACGACACAAGTAAAATATTAACTTACATGTATAAAATAAAATACAAGAATACTGTAATAATTAAAATTCACAAGTCAATTAATAAGAATGAAGTTAACACGTATTAGACGAATATTACGCAATGTTGTTCTATTTGTTTTTGTACATGCCGATTGCATTCCTGCACAGTAAATGCTTATGTATACATTGACAATACAACGTCACGGTCTACTCTCAATTCACATCACAAGTACTTCTCCATTAGAACAGCATCAAATAAATACTTAATTACAACTATTAATCCACAGTCATAAATGTCTAAAAACTTTCACGGAATGAAGATTTCTAAAACTTAAATACATCGAGTACTTTAAGAATGTATAGAATAAAAAACTCGTAGCAAAATAAATGTGTCCACTTAGATTCGACTACAGTTTTCATATAAAACGTAACAAAATATGTTCATGCTCTCGTCAGTGGATTTCTTCAACCTATGACAATTATTACAGTAAAAGTATGTTACGGTGGTACTCGTACATTATATCACAGTAATCATGGTTGAAACTAATGTGTACGTAAAATAAAATATGTTTAAAAAGTGATTTGATTATCGATTTTCGCTGGTTCGTTATTCGGTTCGTTTGAAGAAATCTACACTCGAGACGTGTCGAATCAAGGAAGTCGAACTGGAAAACAACCCCTTTTTAGAACTTCTGAAAGCTCTTTAAGCTCTAGCTATTTAAGGTGCAAGGAATCGAAACTCCAGGTTTATTACGAGCCAATCAGTAATCACCTTTATAATGGTACGGTTAAAAGAATACCACGACGATTCGTGTTATATGGGTAATCTTGAACAGCTACATCTGTATTCTTGTCTCGTAACGTAATTGAATGAACGATACGAGTTTTAAGTCCTTAAAACGAATGGACGTCGAGGTGGTTACCGTCATTAAACAAGTCCTTCAACCACTTAGCACGCGTTAGTGGGAATCTTCGTGTTCCGTGTAGGTCGTTATCCGCTGCGCCGGCCCCACGGGGATGGCGGTGACCCGGCCAGCGTTGCCGTCGAGGAGTGGGTTCACCACCTGCACGATGTCAGGCTGCAGGGAGGTGTCTTCATCGGGAACTATGAGTCCGGGCTCTGTAGGCGGGTTTTCGGTGACCGGACTAGTCGTCAATTCCAAGGATATAATCTTTTCTTGCGTCGTCTCTACCTACACAGCAACGAATAACGTGTTAGCAAAATAGTTTGACAACAGACGTATCAATAGAGGAGACGTTTCACGAAGTACGATATCCTGGGCCAGGTCATTGTACAACTACATCAAACAATATGCAATCAACAAAATCAACAAGCACAAATTTCCATAATCTGATGCTCTTTAATTTTTTATTTTTTTAAAGACAGTTTTAAAGTGGTATAATATATATTTTGAGTTTAAGAATTGCATAATAGATAAAAGACTAGCATCCAAGATACAACATCGAAAAAAATACTGCTGCATAGATGGTTGACAGGTCACTGCCACACTACGTGCCGTTTGTCATTTAGCAAATGTAAATATATATATGTCCATGGTTTTGTTTTTAACAAATTGTGTATCTTCTTAAATTGTATTTCGAAATTGTAGAACAATGAAAATACTCAAGAGATAAGATTTTTTTGTATTTCTTCTAGAATCAGAATAATTTTTGTTATATTTAAATAAGTTGTACAAAGCCTTAGCCTAGGATGAAATGTCTCCTTTGTTGCCACAAATTAAACAAACAATGACCCGCTTTTTATTATGAAATTACATAAAAGCATTTTTAAAATACATCTACTCACAAAACCAAAGCACATATTACAATTTTGTATGCTCTACAAATTAAAATACCCACTCAATTATGTAAAAGCACTAGTAGCATTAAAATGCGCTGCTGTTTAAGTAGCATAAAATATAAAAAATAACAGCATATTGCAAACTGATCAAATTAAATGGTCTTTTTTGGAATTAGTTTTTTGTTCTACTGTAAAGATTTTCTATAACTTTTTAATTGAAATGTTCTTGCATACATCATAGAAAAAATTTGTTAATTCAATGAAAATTAACTATAAACAATTAATGGTATTAGTATAGAAAATATGCATTAAATTACTGTCAAGCATTAGTTTTAGTCTAGGTGAGTACACAATGTCTACAATACTATTGCAATCAATGTGATCGTAACGAACCATTCATTGTGTTTTTGTATTCGATGGGAAGAGTCAGGACTAGTATCCAGGTACTGTCTGACAAATAAATAACATATTAGGCATGCCATGCGATTCTAACTGGAAAAATATAGTAATTTCAAAATATTATATATATAAAATAATTTCTAAATACTGCTTATTGAGTGTACCGTGAAATTGTAATTTTACTAGCTATAAAATGTATAAACATATATAGACAAAATACGAATTATTCCACATACCATCAAAATTATAACTACTATTTCAAACAAGTATTAGATAAATAACGATCTGTATGGTGTTTCATAATATAGTGCTAAAAATCACTTAGTGCGCATATATAGGCCTCCTAAATAATGATGTTTGTTTTTACAATTTAACCAAATAGTCCAGTAATGTCATGATGTCATTTACAAAGTTCAAATATAATTCACAGGTTATTTAAAAAGTTTGTCAAAAATATTATGTAACAAATTTAGGAAAAGATAAAAGAAATTTTACCCAAATCCAAAATATTTTTACAATGTGGTATCATTTTTGGTCATGTAAAAAACATCTTTAATTTTAATGGAAATATTATAATGTAACGAAAGTGTGTCAAAAATAATTGTGCTTTGTCGGATGATTTTTGCAGTTCAGCTGTACATCTAATTCAGTTACATACATTGAAATTAGAGATGTTTCACGTACACGACCGCTGGTCAAGTACGAGTCGGTAAAGGTCACGGAAGTCGGCCACCAGTCGAGTGAGCACACCGGCATGTTGCAAATACAAAGCTAAGCGCGTACCGTGTAATCTCGCACACAGATAAACTAACAAATCGAACTATGACACAGGCGGTTCGCCGTACCTCCTTCTCTATAAGTTTCTCAATGTACTCCACAGTGCGGACCTTGGTCTCGCCGGTGGTGGGGCATACGTACTCCTCGGCGCGTAGCGTGATCCTTTCATCTAACAATTTCTCTTTCTCCTTGACGGCGAGTATGGGCCCCGGCTTCGTACGTAACGCGATACGAGGCAGGGGCCACTTCTATAATTCGTAAAGCCAATCTCACAACACGTACATACAGCCCCAAATACGTAACACAAAACGGGCAACATTTAGTGATGAAATACAAACATCGACGTTAGACAAGGTTTACAGATATGGATTTTTTTTTTTGCATTCATAATATACGATGTAAATCACTAGACAAAATATTAAAAGGACAATGAAACACCAAAATGAAGCGTGATTAGATGTTAACATATCCGGTTAATCAGACAAACATGACATTCTAATATCTAGATGTAAAGATCTTAAAGTTGGTGAAAAAAACCTCGCACTCTCTATCCCATTATAAAGGTAAAAATACGAAAGTGGAGTAGCCTAAAATTTCTAGAACGATTATATTTAATAATAGTTATTAAAGATTTAAACAGATACCATAGTTTTGTAACTAATAAAAATTAGTTTCATTTACAAGTATGAAAAACAACTTGGTTTTGTTTAAAATTCAAATCACCTTTTGTTTATATTCTTTGATAAGAATTTCCAGTCATTAAGTCACATGCCAAAGTCGTTTTTATAATAACGAATATCGATGCAAACTTAGGAATGTTCGATTTCATAACAGTTTTCAAGACACGATTTTCAAATCTTAGATTACTCCACAAAACTCAAGTAAACGACTTAGAATGAAAACAAGATCGGGATATCTTTACATCTAGAGGCAGAGTTATTTGACATCCCACTTTGACAGTCGTATCGTAAATGGTGACAACATGAACTAAATACCTCTGACGGGGAATGATCACGCTGTTTTTTTGGAATATCGTTGACTGGGCCAACCATACTCTTTATTGCCATTTGGGTTTGTAATGCATCCTGGAAAACACAAAACAGTTGCGTATTTTATATATAAAGCAATTACAATCGTTTCTTAACAACAATATTAAGAATCTATACCATTGGCGGCAGATAAACTACGAGAACAAAGAAAAAGATATTTTTCTAATTTTGAATACAATATCAATATGAAATAATTTCGTGTTGTGATTAAGAACTACTTCAAAAAGCATTCTCATTATCTATGTCTCAATAATTTGTAACATATTACAAAAGTTATTGTATTAGTTTGTCAAATAATTGAACCCGTTTCGTTAAATGAACTTTTCATAAATGTACAAATTTTCATAATTTTATATAAGAAATATAAAATAATCACAGTTTTACAAAATTTTATTTGGTATCGTCGATGTAATTTTTGTTTTATAATATATCTACGGAAAAACACAATTTCACAAACGAAAAACGATTTCAAAGAAATGTTTTTGAAATAGTTTTCATTGTACAAAAAAAGGAAATAAATATAAACCTGTTCCAAAGACCGCAGCCTAGCCGCTCTCCAGGCGGCGCGGCGGGCGGCCTGCTCCTCTGTGTCCTCGTCGGGCTGTCCCCTCGCAGCGCGCCGGCGCCGTGCCTTCGCCGACGGGCCCACACCTCCCGCCGGTGCTCTGAAACGATTAAATTTAAACTTATTTGTGATTGTCGCTATTACAGCGACAATCACAAATAAGTTCAATGAAGTGTTAAAGAGTTTTTGTGTCAAAACTTATAGTAAACATAAGGAAAAGGTAACGTGATTAACAACTGACGTTTGTGGAAATTATACATAAAATTGTGTAAATATCAATATAATTGTGAACAAAAAATTTCATATATTTTGTCATGTATATGAATAAGTACTTAAGATATAAAGTTTCTTTTTTTTTATAAAAAGGTGGAAGTTGAAACTTCTTTCGACTTTAAACAAAAATGATAATAATTAAAACAACAAAAAAAAATAGTATTAACTAAAATAAGCACAAAATTAAGCTGGTAAGAGAATTTCAGCAGTTTCACGGAACAATCCAGATAATTATATATAAATTTTTGGTCTATATAGCTTTGTTATTATTTTTTTGATCAAATTCAATTGTATATACTTGTTTGTTTAGAAAAGTGGGTTCGCTATGAATGATTTTTTTATGGGTAATGTAAATCGCACGGAGTGACGGTGGTTGACGATTTTACAACGTTTGAGTTGGGCATCAAAATTCATTTCTAGCTTTAAGTGCCTTCTTGGATGATATAATTCGTAGGAAACGGAGGTCAAAATTATTGAAAAAAAAAAAATGTCGTGCTGTTATATAACAATAAATTATTTTCGAGTTTTGTGCAATAAAATCACAGAAGTATCTTACGTATAATTAAGTGCAATTGCTCATTAAACATTATACAAACCACTAAATGAAGTTCTGGAAGATAATTAAGATAAATGTTACCATCTCTCTAAGTTTCTCAAAATTATAAGTTGACAATGAATTAACAACTTTAATGATATTGTATCTAAAAGAAGGAAACTATTACTGATTAATATAAACAACTTACAATATGACAGTTGACAGAGAATTTAAACTGTGTGCAGATATTAGAAAACTGTTTTTATTTTTGTCTATAGTACATACTGTCCAATTTTGAAGAATCGTAGCACATTTTTTCACTGGTTTGTTCATAGCGTTTAATCGGGCAAAAACCAGAGGTAAATATATAAAAAAAATGTTTTATGTAAAATAAACGATTCGAAATCGCATCATATTAAAAAACAGCCCATATTATAACCACATTCTAAAATAGCTTTCCATATAATTAAAAAAAAAAGAAACCTTTTTCCTTAAGTTTTTACGCAAACCCTTTACAAATCTTTTAGCACAAATAGTTCTTTAATTAAATAGTTTAGTAAGCATATTGATTTGTAAATGTTGCACATACTTTAGGTATCTGACTTACTAACTAAATTTTTGCTACAAACTTACGTACCCGTGCCCATTCTGGTGTGGTTCGTCATCGGAATGCGAACTCTCACTGTCGTACGCGACCTCCCCGGCAGACATGGACGCCATTTTCCGCTCTTCCTCTTGCTTCAATTTTTCCACCTCATCAGCTGATAGAAATGTGAAAACTTTTTCTAGACATAAAAAGTCATGATAAATTTTCTGAGAATGCATATATATTTAATAGGTATCATATACAAAATTTTATTACGTAAAAAAAAAAACATGTCAAGTTTCTCTATCGACAGACCTGGTTTTGGTGACGGTTTGTGACTCTCTTCCATTGCATTTTCAAAGAATTTTTTCTTATCACTAACAGAAGCTTTCACTAAATTTCCCGAATGAGGTGGCGAAACCTGTAATTTTTGAAGTTATTCATCAATATTCGACATTAATTTTAATGGATAATACAACGGTATGGATATGAAATAAAAAGCACATGGTACACAAGCGAACCTTCACCATGCCGATGGAACAAACACCCATGCAGTCAGTACTTATGATCGAAAATCATTTGTTAATTGGACAATGAATTTACATAATTAAAAATCTTATAAAATAAAATATAACATGCAAATAAAATAGTACGCAAGTTAGTCATAACAAGATTAAAAAAAATTGAAGGTGTGTCGAGTCGTAGTGTGTTTTAGTAGATCACACATAGTCGGGAGACAGGGTTGTAACGAACACAATCAAAGAAGCTGATGTGGATGAGACGCCATACTGGATGGCCGTACCTCGCCGATGGCGAAGGCTTTGATAGTGCTGCTCCACTTGGGTCTCGGTTCTGATTTAAGCGCCGGCTCCTCTTCCGCTACTCCCAGCTCGTAATCGGGGACCATCGGTTCAGGCACAGTGATCACTTCACCAAAATGCACTCTTTTATCTAAATTTATAGCTTTTGGAGGGAGATCAACGCTCTTTCGCGGGACCGTCTCTGTTACGTTTTCGTTAATATCTTTGAGCACAGCAGTCACGGTCGTAGGCGATTTGGTGCTGTGTTTGCTTTGTGCTGAGGGTGAATGTCCGTATGAATAGGGGTTGTAAGTTCCCGCAACAGTTGTCAAAGAGGGGTAAGGGTCGAATGCAGGATACGTAGCGGAATGTATCATAGTTGGATATTCGTCTCTGTCGATATTCTGAATGTCGGAATACGAATAATACGATGGAAAATAATTACTTGAAAAGGTCTCATCTGGGTGAAGATTGCACGGCACGTTGGGTATGTGCGAGACAGTCGGGAGATTACTGTAATGCACCTGAAGTAATTCCGGTGGGTCAGGTTCTCTACCTGGACTGTGATCTAATTCGGGATAGTATTCGCTACTTCCAGAAGATAAATGTGTAGATCTGAAGAATTGCTGAGAAGGCACATATGCTAAAATTGGCGATCGAGGCGATTTGGAGAGCAGCGACTCTGGTGAGGAAGCCGGCAAAGTATTGTAATTGATCGGCGGGGGCGCCTCGGTTTCGGGGGAATTCGTGAAGTCCGACGACTGCATAGTTGTTTCAGCAATGATAGGCTCTGGTAACACTTTATGTTCTGGGACCACGGTTATCGGTAAAATACCTGGATCCTCATACATATCCTTCGTATCGGAAGTACTTACATTCAAAGGTGATAGCGGTCTAATATTTACATAATTATCTCTATGGAAACTTACGTCGGCATCGAAAAAAGGCGGAGGAGGAATGATGACGTCGTCAGAAATAACGTTGTTCTGTTTATAGGCGGGTTCGGCGAAGGTCGGTGTTGTGTCGCGTTCGCCTCGTATTAGTACGATGGTGGCTTCTCCCGGGGATGTTCGGTTAGTGTGTTTGTCGCGAGGCAGAGTTAGGGCGGCGGGGCGCTCATGCAGCCCGTCATGCGAAAGAGGCGGGGACGGGACCGGCGCGGGCTCGACACCGGCGAGGCGATCGTTCGTCGATGGTTGTTCGAAGTCTCGTGTCGTGTCGTTGATGAAACTAACTCGCTTCGGCGTCGGTTTTCGTGGCACTTGTGGTTTTTGTTTAGTCGACGCCGCAGGTAGTATGCTTGGCGAGGGCGGTGCGGGTGGTGCAGGCGGCGGCGATGTCGGCCGTGTCGACTCCGGATCAACAGACGTGCCATAGTCAGCAGGACCGGGGGATGGCGTAGTGGAGGGCCCGCTTGCTGACCCCGTTCTTTGGTGTGAGAAAACCACGAGCGGCGAGGGATGTGACGCTTGTGGCCCACTCGACTATTGAAATTTCCACACAAACTGACAAGGTCGGTTCGGCGTAGGTTTTAGTGTATACGATACGTTTAGGGTAACGCTAATTAAACTTGGTTTTATCCAACAAATTTAATAATATGTAACATAATATAATATAAACTCAAATTTATATCACTTGCAAGAAAAAAACCTACATAAATTATTGAGAGCAAGTAAAATTTTCCGAATAGCGTAAGGCAAAATTAAGCCAAATTGACTATTTAGCAAATAAATCTTCCAAAATAAATGTTTCATTTGGGTAAATAAAAAAAATCACACAATGTGATAAAAAGAAGCACTGGATTTATAACATCATGTATTTGTAAATATAACACTGTAAAGCATAACATCAAGTAAAATATATTTGTAATACATTTAAATAACATACACTTTTTAAATGCTGTTTAAAAGTAATGGCAGTCGTAATATTTGGCCAAAATAATCTTAAAAGTACTTGAAAATCCAAATAACAAAATTATTCTTTTTGCAATTAATTAACTAATATTATGTGAACACTCTAGCATGGTAAACGTAGCAAAAATATAATGCTATAGTAAAAAAATAAATGCAAGCATAGCATTCATTATACGATATGTCAGTATAAAAGTTGGAAAATACTTTGAAAATCCATACCTACGAATATTTATCTCAAAAGAGGTTACAATAGTCATTCTATGTTGGTATTATTAAATCAAATATGAGTTTGAGACTTGCTTTTATAGAAATAATTTCTTAGAATGAAAATTATTTATTTTCAACAGAGTCATGGTTGAATTATTGCTCCTGTGTCTTCTAATAATGATTACTGCTTTTGTCCAAATACAATATTAATATTTAACATTAAGACAATTTTCAATAGGGAAGATGCAAATAAAATGGTAACATTTTATGATATTTTAACTTTTTTAAATATAAATTAGTAACACAATATCGCCAGCAATCCGGGATATAAATGCATTATAAAATATGATTTGATAATGTTAACTGGATGGATAAATGGATAATGTTAACATCATTCGCTTGATTTTAGTCTAAGTAACATCATGCGAGATTTGAGAAGGAATTTCAACATTATTTAATAAAACCGATCGAATTTTTATTTATTAATCTCTGTGTTTGAACCAAAATTATAATTTGCCGAAAACTTAAAATCATACACCTTCCCTAAAAAAAATTTGCAAAAACAACATTTTCAATAATGTCAAGTTATGCCAAATTTAATACATATAAATGAACAATATTGTATGCTCAAATTCAAAACAATAAAAGAAACATGTAAACATTTAATATTTTGTTCTATGGAACGACATCATTAATATTTAGACTGTCAGATGGAATAAAAAATTTAAAAATTATGCCATTATTGAATATTCAATCATACATTATTTTTAAACATAATTCCATATTGGAAAGTTCTTATCCTACAACAATTAATTGATTTCACTGAATACATACATTATATTTGGATTAAAATACTTTTAAACATTTCAACACACACAAAACATTAAACTAATTTTACTATCTCTGAAACAATGTAGACAACATTTGATAATGTGACCACCATTCATTTTCTTCAAATAATCCCACAAACATTGTTTAAGTACTATTAGTCTAACCACAAGGTGTGATGTATTTTTATAAATAGTGTCTTACAATTATAAGTGAATGCATATAGGTGTGTAAACATTAAAAAATCAACCGGTAATTTACAGACATGTAGCTATTATCGAAAAAAGAAAAGATTACACTGTGTCCCTTTAACTAATTTACTTTACCCTGAGTTGTATTAAAATGCTATGTTGTAATTTATTTAAATTGGCGTCTATCTAATCTACATCAAATTCTTGATTAAATTTTGGGAACAAATGACAAATAAATGTTTGTAAATGTTGATACAATAAGTATTTACATTAATGGACAGATTTAACAGCAACGGAATGTTATGTGTTTTTCTCCTTTTCCTCTGCATTTGCATTCTGCAATGTAGGAGTAATATATATATATATATATTTATTGGTGAGAAGAAATTTCATCAATAATACAATGGCATGTTCACTAACACATAAGCTATAAAAAGGCTACAAATACCTTCTATTTATAAAAAAAAATTATATCTTACTTTAGATCTGCTACTATAAAATTTAATTCTGAAGCAAGTAATTCATGGAAAATAATAAAATAACAGTAATAATAAAAATACAAATGAAAAACAACTTCTACACGAAATATTTTTAATGAGATTTCATAATTTCCTAAAAATGACAAGAAACCGGATTTGCATTAAACAAATTAGAGAAATTATAAAATTTGATAATTCTAAGAACTCAGGAAGTTTATTAAATGAAGATAGATGTAGCCCCGATACAAGACAACAATCAAACTACATCGTCTAAAAATAGTTACGAACATGTTTAGAAAGTTACACAATACATCAAAACAGAGATAGATGTCGCGGCGACACGACTCCTCGTCTAATCACAGAATAGATGGGCACATGCAGACAGAATTTTTTATCAATTCATCACTTACACGACATTAACATAACATTCTTAACATACATCAAAGGATGTTTGTCATAGTTTTATTCCTACAGTATAACTAAAATTTATCATAGAAAGAGAAAGGAGAATAGATAAATGTGCCACCCGCCAAAACCGGTTGAAAGTTATCTAAATACATAGATATGTTTATTAACATTTATTTTGGAAGACAGTATGTTTTACCATGTATATTAAATATAGGCTACTGAATAGAAATATTTTTCATGCAAGCAACACATTGATTCTATTTTTACAGGGTGCATGCAATAAGTTGACCGTCCAAAAAAGTTTATGGAAAAAAAAACCAATACCTATATTTGAGATAGGTTTGTTTATAATTGTTAATATTCATAAGTTTGAAATATTACTTAAACGTCACCTTGTAAAGTTGTTAGTACAGCACATCAGTATTTTTATTGAAGTTAAAAAAAACTGTATGTACTTATTGTCTACAATTCTATTTGTATGAATTTCCTACAACACCTCTACTGTTACTACAATGATCTAAATTCTTTCTCATAAATAATATTTTTACTAGCAGCTAGCAATTACAGTTTGTTAAACTCGTAAAAGTAGAGCTAAACAGTCATCTTTGTGTGTTCATCGTTATTCCTATTTCATAGGTTTGGTTTCTTTTGTGGTAAGAAATTACTTAATATCACTCAATATAAAGCGAATATTAAGCCTGTACATATATACTTCGATATAATTACATTAATAATATACTTATAAAACAATTCTATTTCAAATAGAATGCACATAACATGCATTAATTATCTAATGTATACATTACAGATTGCTACTGCTGGCGATAGTTAATAGAATAAACGTGCTTTCATAATAATTAATTATGTTTGATCCTGTACCTTTTAATACTTTATGTTTTTAATAGCAATTAATGTATTTTGTGTGTACTAGTGAGGTTATAGGTAATTTTTTTCAATAAATTTCAATACATAAAAATTTAGCAAAGTGATCCTATTAATAACTCTAAAATGTGTGAGGATGGATAGATATTTGTTACTCTTCCACACAAAAACTACTGAGTACCTTTGAATTAAATTTTACAGTGATATAACTTATAAGTCAAAATAAAATATAGGCTGCCAGATATTGGCCGCGCTTCGCTCGCTTGAATGTAGGACCAATCCTTCACCGGTGCTGGTTGTTATTGGTAATAACAATTTATAAGGGAGGATCAAGTTCTATTCACTTTTTGTTTACGCGGAGGGAGCCACCTACGAAAGATAGAATTTTCCATTGATTATTGACTATCGATAATAAGCATTTACTTTAAAGTACCATGACTCAAAGTGTATGCTTTTTATAATGATTTCTTGCCATCCTGTAGTTTCACCATAGTCGAGTAAGATCAATTTCATTGTAAAAAATAGTTTGTTACCAAAAAAATGGTAAGTAATATAAGAGGAATCACTATGACCTATAAATATATATCTTTACACAGCACATACGATTTTCCTTAATTCTGATGCACATGAAATTCTTTGAATGGAAGTCTTTACCATCGTCTTCTAACAACGAAGTAGCCGACTTTTTTTAAGTGCAATAAGTTTCTTTTCTTTCAGCTTGTTATGCCTTTTAAATTCTCAATACAATTGAATGATAAAGATTAAAACATATAACCTCGCTAGTACACGCCGTAATTGTTACAGAAAACTAGGTTGCGTGGCGGCCCTCACCTGAGGTTGCAGCGTGTGCTTGCTCATGACGACGGTGGTGGTCTTATGATGAGGTTCCGGCGACGTCGGCGGCGCCGGTTCTAACGCTATACTTTCCACCGCGTGCACTATATCCAGCACCTGTAAATTCATTAAAATGCTTTACGATATATAACCAATTGTACATTATTATTAAATTACTATAAAATGTTTATATTTAATGATAATATATATAAAACACAAATAAATAAATAAAGCAACAAATAAATAACATGTACAAAACAGTAATATTAAATACACTTTTTTGGTGCAAAAGAACTACCAGAGCTTGTG
Organism: Eumeta japonica; assembly: GCA_005406025.1. Lineage (NCBI taxonomy): Eukaryota > Metazoa > Arthropoda > Insecta > Lepidoptera > Psychidae > Eumeta > Eumeta japonica. The sequence continues at coordinate 101,235 of BGZK01000175.1, forward strand.
ACCTTATTTGCGAGTGAGCTTACTCCAAAATTGCCTGTGTTATATGACATCATGTGATCATATTAAACGAGGATCAATTGAATTATGTATCAGTAATTCGCTAGATGTACAGATAAAAATGATTGCAACATGTACCAATTAAGTTGACAATCCAGCATCAACTTTTTACCTTAAAAAATACATAAACCTCTTTACTTGGAAAAGTTGGAATAGATTTATTGCTTAGTGGACAATGTTCTCCAAACTATGTTTTCATGCCATTTTGGTTAAACCAAGTATGATTAGAAGTGAAGCTTCTTGTATAAAACTATCAAGAACAAAAGTCACCAAAAGAAGAATTTATTAAATTGACTAATAGAAACGGCATTACTGGGTTGTGATGTCAGGTTAGGGTCGCGCCATATTAAATAAATGTTAAATTTCATTTAGAGATAAAAAGCAAAAATTTTAATGGCTATAAACAATTTAAATTTTGATTTAAGTTTCCGCTGCGATATACAATTAATTTGTATATTTCATCATTAAATGTAATGCATTCAGTAGTGAATTCATTACCGGGTTGTACTATTTACTCACCTTTTCAGGAGTGGACTTCTCTCTCATTTCGGCGACTTGTTTCTCATGTTCAAACTCAATTAATTCCTGTTGGAACTGCTGCTCCTAAAATTATTGAAATATTTGATTTAATGATAAAACTAAACGCATCACTGTTAGCAATCTACTATAGCTCAACCTTATTTAAATATTTTTGAAGCAATATATTAAAAAACTTTCACACCAAAAAAATTAAATGGGGTGTAATTTTCAAGTGATAAGTCCTTTTTAAATTAGCAGGGCTTATAACATAATTTAAAATGAATTGTATCAGTTTTCAATATCTGAACATCTGATTAATACCTGTATTTAATTTTGATATAACTTTCCTTAATGTTGCCATGCAATAAATACAATATTTTTAAGTTGCGTTCATTTCTGGAAAAAATCAATATGATTGATGCTGATATTTTCAAAATTAACAGCAATTCCAAAATTTTTCATGTATGTAAAGATTGAGGAGACAGCCTTTTATTTTGCACTGAAGAAACAGACGCATTAAGTAGTTCATTTGTTAATTTTATAAAATCAGCCCTATCCGCAATTTAAAAACTAACCCAACCCCTTTTATCTGCTCTAAGGTCGAAATATTAAAAACCCAGAAATATGTGTCTTTTTACTTAAAAGAAGAATCCACACACTTGTTTTCATGACTCGAATTTCCATGCGTCAATTAGTCAATCAGTTTCTCCTTTTGTCAAATAGCATAAAGTTAATTCTTTTAATATGCTTACAGAATTTCTTCATATTAATGTTGGACATGCGCATGTTTGATTTTCTTTATGTGTACTTTCTATTTATGCTTGCATAAGCAATAGCATATGAAAAGAGATATTTCATCCTGGTTAAGTTATATACTTTAATAAAAAAATAGCAGAAAATAAAAGCAATTTAGAAATAAAAATTCTAATTGTTAATCATCTTCACTGAACAAAAATATTTTTAATAACAATTTAATGAGATCTGAGACTTTTTAAAAAAAATACTACTTGGACATATTAATAACAGTCGATGAATGTAAACAAGTACAAAGTGTGCTCCTCTAACATGTCCACCCATATTTTTTCCTTTCTTGTAGCTTGGATTTTAGCCCTTTTAACCACCATATTATTAGAATATAGTAATTGTTGTATTCAAAATATGTATTGTAAGTATAAACTCTAAACAATATTAGACTGTGAGAATTCGAATTACGTACGCACGTACGTAAGAACGCAGTAAGCACCCTTTCAAAAAGTATCGTAATACTTCTTGGAATGTCTTGTTTCTATAAATTATGCAATAGTAATGTTTAATTATCTTACCGATGAGGGTGGAAATTTAAACTAAAAATAAATATGGCCATGACCATAGTCTGCAGTAAAAGACGGGCGAGAGTAACATGACGATAGTAATTAAAGTGCAACACATTTAATAAATTTGGAGCTTGCAATTGGCAGTCTGATCTAAGTTACACATTTTTTTAAGTTGAAATAATCAACCTAATACAGTGTTATAGTATTTCAGTTTGGATAAATATTCTATGTACAAGTACTTAAGAATTGCAAAATAACTATTGAGTAACAATACATTGTGTAAAATGTTTGACATACTTACTACTTTTAATTTTCATTTAGTTCAGAGCTTCGGTTGAAATGAGTTCGGGAACACAGAGAATAAGAAAAAAAAATTAACCATTTTAAACTGTACCTGTTGGTATTGGTGCAACGAATCGTCCCTGTCCAGGCTCGACGTTGAGTGAGACAGAGAGCCGCCGGTGTCCGCCGTCCCGCTTTCGCTGCCGGTCTGTTCAAATCACTCACAATGTGTCTATTTCATTCTAACTAACTACAATTCACAGTCATAACAGCATCAATAAGTGCGTGATGTTTATTAAAAAATATTAAAATAAATTTTTATTGTGTTACAAAGGCCGATTTGTATACGATTCACAGTAAAGTGCGATCAGAATGGATCCATAAAACTTGCAAGCGAAACAGCGAAATTAAAATCCTATATTTGCGTAATTCGTAAATAGTCAGAAACGCTCACAGTGTATTTGTCGGGTCGAGTGTATCCGTGGCATACTACGAGGTTGAGTGGAGCAAAGGTCGCGCGGCGTAGCGCGTTCACCGCCTCCGCGTGCGTGGCGCCCAGCAACGACGTCCCGTTGACTTCGAGCAGACGCATTCCAACCTTCACCGAAAGTAAATATTTATAAAAGAGAACTAAATGTATAACATAACAAGAATATCTTGCTATATAAGTATATATACACATTGTCTGATTGCTATTTATGTGTACGACCAATATTACATCCCACTGCTGGATTCGAGTAAAGTTTAAGAAGAGGAACTCAGGCCATAAATGTCACACTGATCGACTCTTTTCCACTTGTGCATCACATCACGCTTTTTTGTTCACTGCAAAAGCAAGAGTTGGACTTAAAATGCATTTAAATCATTATTCCAGTACTTTTATTTTGTAGTGTTAAATAAAGTTTCATATGTAGTTATTGGCAATTAGTTAACTAGCCTTGTAGCCTTGTAGCATTTCTATTGCATGTACTATCAAAATTACATAACATATTACGGCAATAAAGCATTACACAAGGAAAAAACGCATATAATAGATACACTGATATATAAAAATTTTAGGGAATACTGATTCATAAATTGTATATGGAACTCATTACAAGAAAGTTAGAAGCATTCTAAATCCCACATGAATCTCCAAAATTTAAAATTTTTTATAGAATATAAATATGATTAGAAGACCAATTGAGCTATTCAATAATTGTTTTGTTTGCATTAGTACGGCAGTCTAGCGGGCTGGTATTTTAATTACGTAAGAACAGCCTTGATAGATTCCTTCTAGTAATGACAACATATTGATGAGACAATAATTTAAATCAAATTAAAACATGATTTAAAAACCTATTCAATGATACTGGATTGAAATATGTTCCATTGTCTTTTATGATTTTTTATTAGTTTTGAAAACGCCATCTACAATTTTCGTCAGTTTCATACCTTTAGCGGCACTAGTAAAATCTAAACGCATCTGTTGTTATCAAAACATTGAAGTTCGGACAATATTTTGAAATTTTAATACAATGAACAAAATTACATATATACATTTTTAAACATTGTTTGCTTCGCATAGTACTTACTATTACACGCGTAAAACTAACTATCGTCTACAAAACACGTATTGGTATTTGTTCATATACCCCTTATTTAAAACTTCACAAATGAACCCTAATATGACAATCAAAAAGAATAGTACTATGGTAATTATGTCAATTCACCGTCTGTAATGGCTATGGAGTTGTGTGCAATCGTGGAGGCTTTATGCTGGTCTTTAGTTAAAAATAAACGTAATGTTAACTGATTCTAGTAGTGCACTGCAATACATTTAGAATTGTGACTTCAATTATGCAACAGCATACAAGTACATCTGCGATGGATCCGTTCTCATATAGCTCTTAGGAATAACAGACAAGTGGATAAAATTACTAACCTTGGATCTTTGAAAGACATTCAATATATGATGAAGATTTACCACTGGGATTATATTGCATTGGTAAAGTATAATTATAAGAAGGCATGGATTAGTCATTTTAAAGAGAAAAGCAATTCCTTAGACGGTAGGTACAGTGATTTGCAAAGTGACATACCATGAATGTCTTGATGGCTTAATGTGCCTTAAGAACTAAATATGACGTTTCAGATTTATATCGGGACGCCTTCCTACTAATAGTTTTAAGTACTTGTTAGACAAAATCAGCTCAATAATGCGCATTGAGTCTCAGATCCGACGACACATGAGCTTTTTAAATGTTTTACTAATCCAAATAAAAAGAAAAAAATATTGATACATTTGAACTTGTGAGAATGAATTTATTAGGTAATTTTAGACAAGTTTTAAAAATTCTCAAAGTAAACAATTTTTATGGTTAGTTAACATGATATATAAAAAAAAATTAAACATGTGGCACTCGGGGACTGACGCGGTAAAGCTATTGCATAGCATTTTTAATCAACTTATGCAATTATAATTATTTATTTGCAGTATTTTTTTTCTTTGATATTAATACAAGTTTTTCATCACTTTCTTCATTAATAAATGCACTTTGTTTATTAATATTTAAAACACTTTATACACAAATTTTACGCATATAGCTATTCACTGTTGTACATAGGTACACCAATGTTTACATATACATAAACAATGTATACCTATGTATACATAAACAAATGAATAGAGAATCAAATCAGTTCTCAGAAGCAATAAAAATACACATTTGTTATTTTTTGAAAAAGAACAAACATCTGCCTATATTGACTCTCCAGTCAATTTAGGCTCTTCTAAATAAAGGAAAAATCAGTTTGTAGTCATATTCTTACTTTTGCAGGTGTGGGTAGATTTTTTTTTCAGTCTATTCTAAGCTATTTTCTATATAATATATTTGTGTAAATACATATCAAAAATAAATAAATATATCTCTACCTTCAGCCTGCCATCTCGGCGAGCTGCACCACCGCTATTTATCTTAGATATGAAAACTCCTTCATCGTTGGGGTCATTGGGATTTCCTCGTTGTCCTTTAAGCCCACCTTTGATGTGCATACCAAGTTTCTCACCCTCTTGTTTTATTATTGTTAACTCCTATAACAGAAATGATATACTTCACTACCAAAAAAAAAAAAAACAAATAATTCACAAACCTTAATTCACATTTTCTGAAATTTTGCTATAATTTATTAGGTACCTTTTTATTTGTTACTATTTCTAAAGAAATCCCTATTCTAAGAAGCTAATGAATATACTATACTACAACATACATGCACAGGCTAGCATAAGCATGCACAAAGTGGTATAATATCAGCTTTAAAGCATTGTAATCGGTCTGAAAAACAATGTAACAGAACACGCCAAACGAGAAATTAAATCCACAACATTGACATTTGCCTACTAAACATTTCTTTTAATAATCGATACATTAAAAATTCACGTATCCTAAGGGGAATGATCTTTGACAATACAATTCCGAAGTACGTATTTCATTATTATAGAGTACACGTAGCACATCACCTCTTCGGAACCCTATTGAAATTTTTTATAAGAAAGAAAAATCTATAAAATAAAAGGTGACAATAATATTGATGAACAACGATTAATTTAGCTGAACACACGCACTGGAGCGGGGTATTACTGTGAAAGATTGATATAGTAGTAACACACATTACGAGGCCCGTTTGCCGACTTACAGTTGAGTTAATAACGTCAACCCGGACGACGCCCTGATTTTGCGGCCGCCGATGTGTGCACGTGTGAAACAAAACAATACTCGTGTACATCACAATGTTGTAGGTTCACTAATGCGATCTCGCCAAGTACCAGTATAACATTGAACATATATAGCCATCTTACAATCTACTGTAAACACTAGAGCGATACACGTGGGGCATTATTCATCAAGCGTGTTGATTGTACAATCAAAATGTACATTGGTAGAAATTTTAATTATATTGTTGGCTATTTGTCTTTGTTTAATAAAAACTATTTTTTTCTTGTATATATTGACTTGATAAATTTACAATTAAGATACTTTTTAATTCTTATTACGTGTGATTAACTTAAAAGTTTAAGGAACTCGATGAATAGGCCCATTTGAATTTTTTTTTTATTATTACTACGATTTATTTCAAATAAGCAACAACGACGTAAATACTTTTAAACGGTTCATGATGTAACAAATATATTAATCATCAGTTAAAGCTTCATAAAGATTAATTAAACGTCTTTTATCGCCAATTAACTACATTATAAAAGCGTAATATGCTAATGATTTCACTCTCATTACTTTAAGCTACATTCCTTGATACTTTGCAATCATGCATTTCAAAACCATGATATATTATTCCATGTGCTTATTTCATGTGTTTGTGAGAATATAAGTCGTTGTGTTTTGCAAAACACTATTTGATTAGTAATGAACTTTGACTAACTTGATAAGTAATTAAGGATACAACTATACCAAAATATACTTAATAATAAACTGAAGGCAGCGGTTAACATATACCATTCATATGCAGAACCGTTACTCATCCTCTATTCGTATTTTCGATGTATATTTCATAATATTCCGCATATTAAAAATATTTTACAGAACAATGACATAACATAATATCCCGAGTTTACCTGATAGCCCGGTGGTAATGGATCATGGCGTACGTTGAGATTTAAGGTCGGCCCCGGCTGTAGCAACAATTGGACGGCTTCCCGGTGGGTCGCGCCAGATAAATCTGTTCCGTTTACTTTCAAAATGCGATCGCCCATGCGCAGCTTACCGGAACGACTAGCTACACCGCCCGCTACCACCTATATTTATTACACAATATAAGATTAAAAAATTATACTTAAAATTATTTTTTTAATGTAAGTACATAAAAAAAATACTTTTCTGGGGGTAAAATTCGATCTTCGCTTTAGACATATTCAAATTAATAAACAACATTATAAATATTGACACCTAACAAACTTGCAACATTAAAAAAAATTAATGTTTTAAATACAATAAAACATTAAATAAGTTATTTTATAAATATGTATTTATATTTTTGTTAATAAATACTTATTTAATAAATATATAATTGAACATAAATATTAAAAACAGTCAAAACTGTTTTGATAACATATGTAAACGCCAAATCTTTAGTCATCTATACTAGGGCCGCGATAATAAGCCCGATTAGACAGCTTTAGATCAGTCTCATCAAAAAGTATCAAATTCCAAAAAAACAGGTAATCTAAATAATATGCTTAAAGGATTTTTCATTAAAATAATCGATATCCATACCATAAAACACTAATGCACAATAATGTAATGTTGTAGAACACAAAACTGTAAATACAAAAAGAATAAAATAATAGATAAAGCCTAAAACAATTACATATTAAAATACATTTCCCAATCGTAAAGTTTTTCATAATCAATGAAAACTTAAAAAATGCATTGTAATAAATGTGAGCGTAAGAGGGATGCGTCACATGATGTATAAATATACTTTTAATAGTGGATGAGGTTTTTTTTTATAATCAAAAGGTCTACTGCACAAGTGAATTTTTTATGTGCTTTTGAAATATAATCAGTTACAATAAGAAAATATTCATGAAAAGTAAGGTGCACATTCTTTAGATGCTTGGAAAACTCAATGCATTAAAGTTATTCTTAACAAATAATTTCAAAGACTAAACTTCAAGAATGTTTTTTAGATTCCTTCAGTTTTCAAACCTTCCCAATCTTTTACCTTTTACCTTTATATATTCAGCTATAAATTACTATCTTCTAAAAGCATATTAAATACTTACATGAGACACAAATATTCCAGGCTCTTTGCCGCCGAATGGTACACAGGAATGGTCGGTCCCTCCGATAATACTGAAACCTAATGATCCGTTTTCTTTCACGAGTGTAACATCCTGAAACAAAAGAAAATAGGTTAATATTTTTTATAAATTATTTCATTATTAATCTATTTGTATTTAGGACATAGATTGTTACTAAATGCCAAAACATTATTTGTTAATAAAAAATCTAGTTTGTTAAATTTAATTTTTGTCATTTAAAATATAACACAAAAAGAGGCAATGTGACTATAACGAGTTTTTAAATCACAAATCATCTGTATAATTAACTATCCACATCTACACATTCATAATAAAATGTCAACAAAAAAAAAAGCTCAAATTCTGGTAGCATTTTACACACAAAATGTACATCAATTAGCACATTCGGTGTGCATATATTCCAGCCATGATCTTACTTCTATGATGAGCGGCGCGACGAGTTGGTTATCGGTGATCCTTGTGACGGTGGTCTCGGTGAAGGTGGACTTGGTGATGGTCTCGGTTACGCGACCGGGCGCGAGGGGCGGCGGCGGCAGGAGCGCACCCGCGCCCGGCCGCTCCACCGTGACGCGCACGCCCCCCTCGGGTGGCGGTGCGTCCGATGCCGGCCTCGTGCCGCTCAGGAAGTGAGCCGGTATCATCGCTTGGAACTCCTCGTTGGTGATCGGCCGCGAGGGCTGCATTCACGTTCAACACGTTCACATCGATCGTCGATTTAACATCAACGTTAATTATACATTTTTTTATCGTTTACAAGAGCATTACATAGAAAAATCCACGTCAACGAAATGAAAATATGTTTGCACCAGTGTGATAGTGTAGCATTATGAATCACCTGTAACTTGCAACATAAACAATTTAAATGAAAAATCTATAGAAGAAAAGCTTAGATACATATTGCTCAGACATAGAATCTACATATCTAAGAAATAAAAATAATATGCAATGTAATTACTTACATAAGAAATAAAAGATTTTTGCTGTTTTTAGGTAAGACAGCTTAAGGCAGCGAATGAGCAAAGAAGCTATACAAGTAGTACTAGTCATTGCTGTAAGTTAGGACAAATACGAAAGCATTTCAATTCTTGTGAATGAAAAGGAAGTTCATACCATGCGAAAAAGTACTAAGTACAAAAAAGTGCATAAAAAAAGCCAGTGAATACTGTAATTTGCATTTACAGTAGGATTACATTATGGTGAATTTTTCAATTCATCAAGCATGGTATTTGGATATGTGACAGGTTAACGTAGATACACGTATTTTTTACAGACATACGGAAGCAAATACGGATGTGAACGTGTTAAACTAATAATTACCATCACCTGCGGAATGAAATTATTATTTATCTACAAAAAAAATTAAAAAAAATACCTGTATGTCATCAGCGAAAACATCATCTGAAGATCCATGCGTATTGGCGCCTGGTGTTAGAGGAGTGCTCGTGCTATTTGATGTTGATTTTGACTGTGGATGTGGCTGTGACGAAAAAAAATTCTTTGTAACAAAGAAATATACAAATAAACAGGTAATATGAAAAAAATCACAACTTTAAATTACTCAAAATAGTGACAAAAACATAGCTTGTGATTAGTTGATAGATGTAATAGAATTGAAAATAGTAATAAACAATATCTACCTGACCATTAGGTTGACTGAGTTTTCTTGGAGCTGGTTGAGGTGGGACAACGTTGGGTTGGACGAATGTTTGTGGAGGTGTCTGTTTTTGTGTTTGCACGTTAAACGTTTGGTTTAAGACACGTGGAATATTCTGCGCAGAGGCAGGCACATGATTGGCTTGAATCGTAGTTGGCTTCAAATTCGGTGTGACATTAGTGTTTTGTAGATTGATAATTGGTTCTTTGATTTCTGCCGAAACCGGTCTAGTCGGTGGAGTTTGTGCTGTAATGAGAAATAAACAGAATACATTATACTGATTATACACATTATACTGAATAGACATAAAATTTAATCACGATTGTAAGGAACATATAATATTGTTATACAATTTTATTTTTAACGATACATAAGTCGAAACGCGAAACGAAAACGATATTATTTCAAGGTCTTTTTCGCGATACCTAAATATCCAAATACATCATCCATATAAACATATTTTAGTTGTATTTTACAATGTGCTTACATTCTCATGAGCACATATTCGATGTTTTCACTCTTTCATTTCCAAGCTCACATTTAAATTAATTTTATATAATGCTAATTCACCACAGTCTATTTTCATAATTTTTCTAATCAACAATTCTTAAAAATTTCGTGAAACCTTTGATCAGACAGAGAACAGAATCAAACATATCCTATATAGTACATTCAAACATTTAAGGTAAAAAATTTCCATTACATTGCAATTTCGCATAAGGTTTACTAGTATAATGTAGGCAAGCATTAAGAAGGGGGTTTTGGAAACATCATCCCTAATGAGATGAAGGAGAAGGGGATCTTAGTACAGAAGTACTGTTAGCTTTGAAGTTAGAATATGTACTCCAGAGTTTTTGCAAATTAATCTCTAAAGGACGAAAAATGGATTTTCAAAGTTTGGATAGCACTATCATGAGTATTAAAACTAGATTATTTTTATATATAAAGGTCTGTGGATATAAAGACGAATGATATATTTGATAAAACCAATTGTGATCAGGACCGGAAGTGGAATCGAGTAGAACCAGATTTAAAATTAAGCATAAAATTGGGATTAGGATCACGATTGACAGAAAATTGATTGATACAAATATGAAGGGATTCATTCTGTGCCAATTCAAAGGAAAACTAGTTTTAAATATAATTATAAAAAGACCTATTAATTTATCGACGCTCCACTTGAACAATGGGGGATGCTATTTTATATTGAATTACAATCACAGTCCTGCTCTAGATTTTAATGGTGGCCTAACCCGCCATTTTCTATAGCGAATATACATCTATATGTATCTGCATGTATTAAAATATAATATACATAAGCTCTAGATCATTTCCCAGAAGAATAGGCAGAGACTATAGATTTCGATTTTTGCATACCTCTCGTGCTTCACTATCCATCAATCTTTTCAGGCAAGTTCACGGTTTCGGGTGCTAAAATTTGACCCTTTTTTAATATGCCACCAATGTAGTTTGCATAGAATTTTGTAGGGCAACTTTTGCTGACCTTCCCATCACACACGTTCAATAAATGAAAATAGGCAGACAAAATAAATATATAGATATTTATTTTGTCTGCCAATTTTCATTCATTATTACCAGATGTCCAAACCACCACAATATACCTCTTTCTATTCTAGTCACTACATCTTCCTTTAAACCACACCGCTCTCTTTCCATTACCGACATCATTATTTCTACATCTATCTTTCCGAAATTGATAAAAATCATTAGTTAGTATTTATCAATTTCTTTCGTTTTGAGGTATAAAAATGGCTGTAAATTCATTAAATATTAGTCAGTGTTCGCTTTTTTCTCCCTATTTTTAGTGGTTTGCTCAAAAAAATTGAAAAAAAAAACTATTCATTCCAAAAACTGTACTTTGATGACTCCTACTGGGGAACCAGTGCGAGTTACATGAAAAAACACTAGAGCAATTTCAAATTACTCTAGTATTTTGAACAATCTGTGGAGCATGAAATTTCCCAGAAGGTCCATCAAACCGATTCACAATATTGTAAAAAGTGGCTAAGCATTAGAAATTTGAAAACAAAAACATTTTTTTAAAGGTTTAAATTTGCGAGATTTTTTTTCTATAGGTAGATTAATATTTTGCTTGAGCACCGAGAAAAAAAATTTTCTGTGGAAATGACTCACCCTAATGTACATACAGCATTACATGGACTTAGTAATGTTGTACGTTAGATTACCAAATTACCAGATTAGAAGATGACCAAATTTAAAATTATTTTTCTTATATCCATTATTTGTAAAAAATAGATATATTGATTAAATTAAATATATTAATCAGGTTATTTATATAAAATTTTGGGTTGTGCACTTAAATATTAATACAAATAATTAATTAGTTATTTACAGTTCTCCCGATCAGTTGTGGAGCAAGCGTGATTATAAGTAGGTACGTCCCACACGACAGCCAGAGCTCGAATCTCCCAGATTAATTTAATTCACTGTATTTCTATGTATGCTAAAGAATTCTAAAGTATTTCTGCTTAGATTGTCACATGGGAATTGTATAAATGAAGGAAAATATGTGGGTAGATTAATTAGTAATTTTAATTCTATATATACTAAGTTTTACTAGTGGTTATTGGAGTAGTTTCTGGTGACAAATCGCACTATTATCCTCTAACTCCTAATCGTTGAGTGCTTTGGCTTCCATCATCACCTTAGCAGCATTAGATGATGATGACTACCAGTCGCAAACACTTGATGATAAGTAAAAAAGATTCAAACATATCATGCATGTCTATAATATTTGAGGGTATCATTTGTTTCACATCATTTGATCCTGACTTGGTAAATATAGACCTCATCGAAAGTATACCCTTTCAAAGAAAAAAAAATTTATGAAGTTATCACTGAGCACACATTAAATAATTCATTAATATTTAGACATGCCCAGGGTAAGTGGGCGTAAGGCCCCCTGAAACGTTGACTCTGTTTAACATGAAGCAACATGTAAGATGTTTAGAGGTGTTTTCAAATGTAAGTAGAGGCAAATAGGTAGAAATTATTTTTAGAATTTCTAGAACATATGATGAGTCCTGGATTTAACAAGAGCATCCCAAAAGTAAACATGAATCACTGCAGTGGAAATTAAGGATGAGAAGCTACCTTGGCAGTTTAAAATTTATCCATCAGCAAAGAAACTAATAAATGATAACACGTCTCAAAATAAACATGGAAGATATATTATCAATAAATTATTAGCGAACAAGAAGAAGAAAAAACTACAATGAAAGCTATATGTTATACTGATTTATTGGATTAACTAAAAATACATTTAGGAAAAAACAAAATCTGGAAAATTCTGTAGAGGTATATTGATTTTGAACAATAATATATCTGTAACAGACACATTATAATGCAAAATCAATATGCTTCTACAGTACAAAAACACGAAATTCCGCCGCTGTGAAGTCAGTAATGAAAGCGTCGCAATGGCGTAAATTAGGGGAGACGAATCGAGGAGCGTTGTACCTGCGCATTGCACCATTAGCAGGTAAGTCAGAACGGCAGTTTCATGTGTTGTGCTGTACTAAATTTGTCTCTAAGCCAAAATGATTTAATAAAATTGATCACCCAGCCTACAGTTTAAACTTAGCACCCTGATTATTTCCTGTTTAAACTTAAAAACAATTCAAAATGGTGATTTTTTAATACATGATGAAGTGATGACAGCAGAAAACAAGCATTTTGACAGTAAACTGAAAGAATATTTTTTTAATGGCTCAATACATCTCTACGAGAAATCTAATAAATGCATTTCCCTCTCAGGAGACTACACTGAAAAATAAAAACGTTATTAATCTTTTTTTCCATGAATAGGTAATCTATCTAACATCTTTAATATAATAATCGACCTACCTACTTAACAGACCCCCTTCATATATATTATTATTATATAAATAGAAAAGAAAAATACCTTGCTCCCGGTGTAATTGTTCGCTGCAGCACGAGGCGCACAAATCTCTCGTGGCCCGTAAGGAGCGCTACAGCAGCGTCGTGCCGCGCATTTTCCATGTCTACACCATTGATCTGCAATGTCCAAATCCAAATATACATGTAAATTTTCAATTTCTTTGTAGAATGAAAATGCAGTAACAGATAATTTATTAATTTTACATTAAAGTCCTCTGTGATTTAACGTGTAATAAATTTTAAGTCCGATTTTTGATCGAATAACCGAGATTGTAAATTATTTTTTCTTTGGTCCTAATCACAATCCGTATTTTTTCTTTAGTAGTAAATCACTATGCATGGAGTCAAAATTACCTATTATCATAAATGTTAATACTCCTTGCGATTTCTTTTTTCATATAATTATGTGTCATTCTTAGAAGAAAGTTTAATTAAAATAACCACAACTTTACATAAGTTCATATTATAAAGAACTGCATAGTTTAAAACTAAAAAAAAAAGAAAGTAGATAAAAATCGAGCATTCACACTTTATCTCCTAAAACAATAAACATATAATTTAAAAAAATCATCTTTAGTGTACAAAAAAACCTAAACCAAATTAATAACTTTTTAAATTTTGATGTATTGGAGGTGAAATATTGGAGGAGAAAAAAGAATTAAAGAAAGTGTTGCTCAATTTCGTCGACGATTTAATTGATCTTGTGATCGTGTGGGTAGCCTAAGGAGTCTGGTTCAAATTTTAGTCCTTTTTGAGAACTTTTTGTATTGCTTTGTTTACTACAAACATATTTGTATCTAATTTCAATGTTCATTGACTGTGTTTTTGACGCAACATCTTAATAATGTTAGTGTTATTTATACACGAGTTTTCCACTCGATCAAAATAAGGAGTTCCACAATTTTTGTCTTTTTCATCTGGCACACGCCTATCCCACTTAAAAGAAAATCAAACCAGTGTTATTTCAAGCTGTAGTACAGTATAAGGCACGAAACTTTGCCGCTGTGAAGTTAGCTACATAAACGTGGCAATATCGTAAAATAAGTATGTGTGGGAGAAGCAGATAAGGTTGGAGTGTTAAACCTGCGCATTGCATCACGCGCAGGAAATTCCGAAGAGCAGAGTTTCACGCGTTGTACTGTATGTAGTTACTATTGCATGGATAGATCTTGAAAATGAATAAATTTTTTTAATATTTTGGAAATTATTTTGTTTTTAAAATTCAAATAATTTTGCGTAAAATCGTTTAAGAGGTTGATTTTTAGTAATGGATAAAGGCATGTAGTGTTCTGTGCCTATAAATAAAAAGAGTAAAAAAATGAGCTTTTCGATTATTGGACCTATATAAATTATCATAATTTTCAAAGTGCCATGAACTCTGACCAATACATAATCCTCACCGAGATCAGTTTGTCGCCAACTTGCATCTTGCCATCTTTGGCGGCGGCTCCTTGCGGCGATACGCGTGATATGTAAATTGCATCGCTGTCCTCCCTGTATGGCGGCGAGCCTTTTCCGCCCGCGATACTGAAGCCTAATCCTGATCCGTCGCGAATCAACGTGGTATGTACCAATACTTTCTGGGCGTATGCTGAAAATTTTAAATGATAAAACAAATATTACAGATTATTTTCTTTGAAAGTTTAGGTAATATGTACGCTATAATACAAATACATATATAAAAATTAAAATCCAGCACAAGATTGATCGTCTATTTGCCTAGATGCTTTTCTAAAACACAGTTTGACTATTTAAAAGTAGTTTTGAGATATACATAATGTAAATATATTGTTATATGGGTATTCTATATACCAATCATTTCGAAAGTTCGTAAATATAGTTGCAAAATTATGTTACATATATTATGTAATGGTACACAGGAGTCGCAAACTAACTGCATATAGTTTACGAGTCAAATAAATAAATCTCAATTTTAGTTCAAAAGTATCCTAGTATGGGGTCGTCCATTAATTACGTAAGATTTTTTCAAATTGGGACCCACACAATTCTTTACGATTACGATTCCATAGATTAAATTAAATCTCAAAAAATATATACATAAACTTTTTTTTAAAATCTTATGAGTGGCCTTTTCAAAGGAATCATACTAATTTATGTAAAATGACTTTAATGTGTCATTAAAAACAATTGCCCCAATATAACCTTCAAAGACATGCATTTCATACCTGGTGGTTTATAAGGTTGAGTGACAGGCGGCGGCGGTGATGCTTGTAGTCGCTGCAACGAGCCATTCTCGGAGTATCCAGATGGAGACAAGGGACTGATATTTGCGGTGGGATTGGTTGCCGTAGTGTTTATTATTGTAGGTGTAGTCTGTGTCAAAACTGGTTCTTTTTGAACCATTGTAATCGTTTCAATGTCGTGAGCGTACTGATTACTGATTATCAAAGATTTAGGTGGAATGCCACGACCTGTTGGAACCTAGAAAAAGTAAAGAATTTTGCTGTAAATCTATTCATATTCACATACTGATATTTATGTATTTTAAATATATATGTATCATATTTATAGGTACTATAATTAAAAATATATATGTTTTTAAAGTCATATATCATTGACATACATGACATAACGGGTTGAGAGAATAAATCAACTACACAACATCTTTTTGTTTGTATATAAGGAAACGGACGCAATTTAAAAACCACTTATTTCTATTGGATCAAAGAATTTTTAATATGCAGTAGAACAAATTCTATATAAGGCAAATTTAATGGAACAAAAAATTGTGCAGTTACGTGTGTAACATATTTTACTGTAAATCTATAACATGATTCAAGAACATTGATGAATTTATACCACAGAAAATTTCAATTTGTCATAACTGAAATTTAAAATCTTGATTACTATTTATGATATTTAAGTAAATAATCACGATTTTGTAATTGATAGAAATTAAGTGCATTAAAATGTATGTTATAAATACACTGACTGCATCTACAAATATTCTATGACTATAACTGCTTGAGAATTTTTGACCCATTGACATTTTACTTAAAACACCTGTCCTTTGAGAATGCATTCTAGTTAATGTAGTGACATACAATGTAAAATAAACAATGTAATATAAAAATACTTATTGTTTTATGAATTAAACTATCTTCTAAATACAATTAAATAGCTAACAACTCAATGCTTAAGTATTTCCATTAGATTTTAAGAAAATTATTAGCTTGATTAGAATTTGTTAAATCTGCTTTTCATGGTTTAAACAAAATAAGGAATAATTACATTACAAATTATAGTATATAAGATGTTCCCAAAATGAACATTAAAATGGTTGGTATAATTTACTCACTGTACATATTGAGTAAAAAGAAGAAAAAGAAATTAAAATAGGAAAAAGTAAGAAAATACAAAATTCAAAATCTTGCCCCATCTCTACTATCACTCATCAGTCCACTTACTTGACCATTCTCTAACGTCGATACTGTGTCTGCCGTGCTCGATACAGAATGGTGACTCGCCCCACTTGGCGCTCGACTGTGTGTTCTGCAACACATCAAAAGATTGTGTCATAATCCGAACCGAGTAACATTTGCTCTGACTTTATATTGTAAAGGTTGTGCAGCCGCATCATGCAATGGACATTCTTAGGTTGATCTTTTATTGCATAAATATTATGTATCATACAATATGCTATATAGAGTATTCTATATAAGCAGATAATTTATTTTGGTTCTTAAACAATGTAATATGAATATAATTTTTATATAAAAATTGAATTGTAAATAGGGACCTGGTGGAATTAGGCGTTTCCCTGGTGACAACCAGAGTGAGCGTTGGCCCGCTGGCCTTGAGCACCTCTACGGCGTAATAGTGGTCTACGTCCACGACCGAGGTACCGTTGACTGATAGCACTTTATCACCAACCTGTAAATCAAAATAATAAAAATTTCGCAAATATATATAGTAGCGATGAATAACGTCATTGACGAGCTGTTGATGTGGAATCGATTATGCGTTTTTTCGCACATATTCATAATCTCCTTTTTTCAGAACGCTTTGTCAAAGAAACCATAGTCATTGTACTAGCAGTTTCTGAATAAAATAGGTCAGAACATAAACGTGTAAATTCACGAAATACAACCTTATGTGATGTGTGCCTCCGAAACCCACCCATCACGTCACGCTAGGCCGGACGCAGGCGCTAACAGTGAATCGCGGCGCGATGTGTGCGAAGTGTTACATTTACCATATTAAGGTTTTTGAAACTAGAATTGTGTGGGATTAATGTTTAAGTGTTTAATAACAACGCCTCTCACTGCTATCGAATATGCAAACATCATTTATTGTTGTTACCTTTGCAGAGATGACATTACTGCTTGCAAGTCCATAAGTTGCCTGAAGTATCGTTTACGAGATAATTTGCCTTCTTTGTTTTTTTCAGGTGAGTGGTATACATATGGAAAATAAGAGATTAATGTAATAATACCTTCGGCTACTTTTACATCATCCCGCAATGGGCGCCGCGCAGTGCCGTCTGACCAAGTAGGGTTTTCTCTTTGTTAATTTATGTTATTTATAAGCATATTAACAATAATATATTTTCGATATAGTCATTTTGGAAAAGTAGTTCTAAAAAAAGAGATTATAAATATTTACGAAAAGATGCATGATCGATTTCATCCTGTATAGAAATGAAAAGATAGCTCACATATGGACTTAACATACCTCTTTTGACATCTGTAAACCAGCTATCATTATTTAAAATATCAACTTACTTCCTTACTATTAAAGTAGATTTGTTACAATTTGGTAAAAAACTAATAAATTACACATATAGAGTAAAGATATAATATTTTATTAAATACAACATCAATTGCATGCAACGTAACGTTCATGGTATATGAATTACTAAAACGGCCTTTATTCTATGTTATTAACATAACATCAGCTGTATCTAATGAAAAACAAATCTACATATTATAAACGGTGATGTTAGTAATTTAGATACAATCATTTTAAATCGATAAAAGGTGAAGGAAAACAGAAAACTTTCATTAGTTATGCGGATATATTAATTGGATGAGCGACAATGTTTGTCAACATGTGCTACCGAAATAGCATCCAACAAATGTATGCTTTATGATTTTAGCAACATCATCAAACCATCATGATAATGTATAATTAGCATAGTTCCTACATACAAATTAAGCAAAACCATCAATCAGTTCATTAAAAAATAAGTACGATTATTAATAACCAAAAATCGATTTATACTGCTTAGCTTGGAAGAGACCACGCTCAACCGTGAATTATAATAGCAAGCTGATAATCTTAAAAAATGCAATCAGACTAAAAGTAAATTATCAGGTAGCTTACGATCATTTCGTTTCTTGTTAATATTAATGATACGTTTTAATAATATCGACTTTGATTCAGTCTAAAATGCTATATACCCTCAGTCCAGCTAAGTAGGCGGGCCCGTTGGGTGTCACCCGCGATATGAATATGCCCTCGTCGTCGCCGACGTACGGCGTGGAGCCCCGGCCGCCGGCGATGCTCAGCCCGAGGCCGCCGGCGGCGCGCGAGATGCGCACTTCGACGCAGCGCTGCTCGCCGCCGACCACGCGAGGCTCGCTCGAAGCGCGGTCGGAAGCCGTCACCGATTCACCTAAAAATAAAATTGCAATTCGATATATGTACAACGTTTTGCGCGTCCCTTGATTAAGGTTGGTTTACATCCAACAACTTTAGAAAATATCTATTTGATATCTATATTGATAAACAAAAATTAAAAAATTAAATTAAACTGATGTAGTAGAGTGATGAAATTACACTTTGTATTTTGTAAAAAAAATAATATTATGGGTATCATCCATTTCAGTACTTTATATTCCTCACGTAAAAATATGTAAGGTTAAAAGTGTAAGAATGTGAGAATCCACATATTACGAAGTCAAACAATAAATAGAACTATTTAGAATAAACATTGGTTTATGCAAACAATATATAATTATACAATCGTTTGATACAATAATAATTAAATTTTCGAATGAACAAGGTTTTCGTTTAAATAATTTTCTCTGATGTGAGTAATTAAGGAGCGATTCGCACAATTTCTATCTAACAGAATTAATATTTCTAGATAAGTACAATAATTACAAGTTTGATGCTGACAAATAGTTTACTTACGCTATGATTCCGTATTTTGAAAAAGAATATGTGATGATACCTTTTTCTCGATAGAAAAAAATACAAAAATAATAATTTTAAAAGAACAAATCCTAAATAGATAGTAAATTTTATTGAATCTAATCTTCATTTTTCTATTAAGTTGTTTTCTATAAAGTTTGCGTTTACTGTTTTCATTGTAAAGGATGTATTTTAATTAATATTGCAAGACTCATAATGCGATGCATTTGAGAGTGCTTTATCTAAATTTTGATGAGTAAACATATTTGTTTTACACATACGTTACTTCACTATGGGTTCGTGTCACGTCGAGTGCACTTCACTCGTCTCATATTGACCGCCGGCGCGTCTCGTGGTTGATAGTAAGCCACGTATTGCATTTAAATAAAACGTTTATTAATCTTCGTTCTAACGGGAACATTTAAATATACAATTTTTATACGAGATTAATATCATACATGTGTGACTTTCTGCATTATTTTGAATCGGATTTTTAACGGTCCAAAGTAATAATATTATTATTGGTATTAAATTATACACAAATATGAAACGAAATAGACATGATAAGATCAATAGATATGATAAGGAATTTTTATTCAACGATGACAAAATGAAGTTTTTTAAATGAAAATAACTAGGTGAAAGTAATTTGGTGTTTTTATTAATTTAACTATGGGAATGAATTGAAGAAAATAATTGTTATTAACATTAATATATTATCACAATGAAGTTCACAAAACGAAATTGTGATAGACTAAAACACTAGTAAAAAGAAAATACTGGGAAACGGTAAATAAAAACTGTAATAAAATGCATTTCTTTAAATCGAAAATGATACGTTTACTTCTAAAGAAATTATAAAGCACATCAATGAACTTAATAATAAAAAAATGAAATATTTATAAATTAGGTTTCCATAATAAAATTTAAAAAAATTACTTGACCTTATATAATATAAATTCATTTTTTTTAAACCTTTTATATTGCAGTTTAAAATCTGTAACACTGATGTACGTAGAGATAATGTTTTTAATCGTGATATGGAAAAGACATGAGTCGCGTATGATGGGTTTTTCAAAATAGACATACATCTATAATAAATAAACGTTTATTCGTTATGTTAACATTTCCTTTAGAAGTAACATGAAAAACATGTACAACAAACGTTATAACAATGCAATAAAGTAATTCGGTCCATTCGTTCAACCAGCGCATAGATTTTATGCAACAAACGATATTCAATAAATCGCTAACAACTTTGACGTTTCCGCAAAAGGTAAGCGGACCCCGAGAAGGTAGCGGAAGCGTAACGGTTAAACTTGCACAACTAGTTCGAGACACTTTCTCTATGAGGCCGTTTGTGAAAGGATTTGTGTAGGAAAGGACTTTCTGAAATAACCATTAGGTATTTCACGTTGCACGACACACTCCTAAAATATATCACAGTTCAGGGGGGATATATCACAGTTCAGATTCTTAGAACGAACGTGAGATGATCTCTCATTATGAAATAATTACATCAGGAAATTTCGACATTAAGCTCAAAACCACCAAACTTTAAAGTAAATCCCAACATACTCGTTCTCGAGTTATTAAAATTTAAAAACGAGTGAACACAGCAGTTTCTTATTTATACTTTTCTGTGATTGGCCTTTTAGTCCATTGAAAAGTTACATTTGGGGTTGCGTTTTTTAGAGGACGTAATTTTATTTTTTTGATGTGTGGGGGGGGTCAGTGTAAAGCTAAAAACAAGTTTGTGGGGTCGCCACCCTTGTCCCACGGCCGCCATCTTGAAAATAGGGGTTGAAATGGTATTTACGATATATCTCTTAAACTATTTATTTGATAAAAAAATTTGTTAACATTTTTGTTACAAATTAAATTCTCTACAACTTTGGTCCAGTAACTTTTTGTCGTATAACTATAAATAAAAAGTTAGCGAAAATCTTCAGAAATTCGAGAAAAATTTATATTTTCGATTTAACTTTTATCATTTTACGAAAAATGATATCTGACCATTTTGTAGATCGTTTTGAGGAACAACTTTCAATCGCATCATTTTTCATTAAGTCAATAGTTAAGATTTTACAGCGCTCGGAAGTGAGTACTATTTTTCAGTACTCTTAACTATACCTATATTATACGTGTACCTATAATATGTCATCAATTATTGATTGTTTTTTTTATTTTTTTTTTACTTTATTATTATAATTTTTTTAATTCTAAATTTTGCAATATTATTAATAATTAAATATTAACTCTTTTCCCCACCACCCACGAGGTAGAGTCTAGAGGCGCGTTGCTGCAAGTCTCTCCAGAACAATGGAAGCATACTGCAGAACATTTCATTCCTGCTTTTCGGCATCCACATCGCTCCACAGTTTCCTTTGCATTTTGCAAAGATCAATTTTAGAAGCTCAGGGGTGCTGGAGGTTTAGAGTTCTGCACTGGCATCAATAATTTTCCACATTTTTTCCAGCCCCAGTCTTCGGGATCATTATAATTACCAAGCCACGACTGGACCTGATGGTAGACTCGGAAAGTATGAAAGCGAGCTGTGTCTTGTGTTGGAGGAAGTGAAGATAAATTAAATGTACTTTTTGTCACTGCCTTGGCGAATTGTTTGTATCTTAGGCTGTCAAGAGAATTATCATCTTTATTACCACCGTATAAAGAGATAAAAAAACGTTCACCAATTACAGTGAGCAAAGCAGGGTCAACTCTCTTGTTGAGAAACAAAGCCGTTCCACTTGCAAACTCTAAATGTTTCTCCAGGGTTTTCACAAATTTCATTTTACCGATATTGTAAGGAGCTGAAGTTGTGTCACATCCGGAAAAAGCATGAAGAAACAGCAAGTTATTCGCAATGACATCTCCGTACATAAAACCTGACGCACTATATAATTGTTCTGCTGTTCGTCCTTTTGATGGTTTAAAAAAAAATACATTTGCTTGTTTTCTGCCAAGTACTGTGAGCAATATCAGTATGTCAATATCTTCAGCTACAATAGTAACGGTATTAAATAATGGAGATGCAGCAAGAGCAGTGCGAACGATAAGAGCGTCTGCGTCTGATTCTGCTTGGTCAACAGTGAAACCCATTTCCGAGAATACAGTTTTAAGAAGTATAATAAAGTTAGATTTGTTCTTCTCATTACCAAGAAATTTCTCTTGTGATAATGTCGGTATGGTGTTCTTGTCAAATTTTACTTCGGTCGACTGATGTTTTTTCGTGCGGCGCAAACGTTCCCAAGACTTTGTTCCTGCAATATCAGGGTCGTCTGAGTAACCGTCAAACACAATGCTTGCAGAGAGCCCGAAGTGTTCTTGTACATATTTGACGTATTTTGTAGTTATATCCTTGAACGATGAATTTCGATCCCAAATTACTTTATGTAAAAGAAAACCACCGTCAATAACAAAATGACTCCTATTAATAATATTGCAAAATTTAGAATTAAAAAAATTATAATAATAAATTAAAAAAAAAAAAATAAAAAAAACAATCAATAACTGATGACATATTATAGGTACACGTATAATATAGGTATAGTTAAGAGTACTGAAAAATAGTACTCACTTCAGACGCTGTAAACCTTAACTATTGACTTAATGAAAAAATGATGCGATTGAAAGTTGTTCCTCAAAAACGATCTACAAAATGGTCAGATATCATTTTTCGTAAAATGATAAAAAGTTAAATCGAAAAATATAAATTTTTCTCGAATTTCTGAAGATTTTCGCTTAAACTTTTTATTTATAGTTATACGACAAAAGTTACTGGACCAAAGTTGTAGAAATTTAATTTGTAACAAAAATGTTAACAATTTTTTATCAAATAAATAGTTTAAGAGATATATCGTAAATACCATTTCAACCCCTATTTTCAAGATGGCGGCCGTGGGACAAGAGTGACCCAAAACTTATTTTTATACACTACATCAAAAATAAAATTACGTCCTCTAAAACGCAACCTAAAAATGTAACATTTCAATGGACTATTAATTTGTGTGCATCTCGTTCCATAAGCAAACTGAGGCACACGTCAAGCGTACGTCGAGGATGTCGCCTCAGTACTAAACGGCAAGGCTATATCCAATGGTTTAATATAGTCAATAGGTGAATGTAATACTAATCGGTGATAAACAATTTTTAATGCACCTTTTAGTTACCGCAAATTATCATTTTCAGTAATCGTTATCGTCGGTTCACCTTCAGGGGACCATTCTCGTCATATACACATCCACCTATGTGTTAGAAGGCATATACTACAAAATTGAAATAAAATTTATCACAAAACTCTAATCACAGAGAAAAGATTTTTTGTAAAACAAAGATGGAAATTAATCTATTGTCACACTACTCAAAATTTTCATACTGATGCAAAATAATAAACAAAGTCGGATACAGTATATTTGCATTAGGTACGTACCTAAAAAAGAATTTCAGGAATCTTAAAAGCCCCATTCCGGCCGATTTTTATTATGTTGTTTTACTTTGCCCTATATTCATACTAAATGTGACGTTTGTAAGTATTATTGTTTTTTGAGATAAAGCGATATAAAAAAAAATTGATTATGAAACCAGATTACTACTCAATAATTACGTTCAAACTATACAGAGTTTTTAAAATAATGTTTACAAATAAGACAGACAGACCAACGGACAGACTATGGATATGAAACCCAAAAACAATGACAGGAAACACAAAAGACCCTTATTGCACAGCTAAATAAATCTATTTAAAAACCTGTAATTTTGAAAAAATATTTGTTGCCATTGCAATATGTTCTCTCATCAAGTTTTTCTAATGTTTTCTCTAGAGACACTTGACAGTAAAATTTGGATCAATCGATATCCGATCAATATTTTATAGAACGCCGAGCTGTATTAAACAAATAGACGAATATAAAAGAAAACATTTGCATTCTAGTTTATTGGAACACCACAGAATAATAACACATTTATGTTCTTACTCGGGTTCTATTATTAACTATCGTATCGTACTTCATAACCATAACTGCTAGCACTTGGCGAGTTAACCCATTACGAAATACCCTTCGCGGGCATTAGCATTTATCGCCTAGGCATTGACGAGAAACGGGACGTTAATAAGACGTGGGCGTCAAAAAGGAGCGCCGCCGAGCCGGGCGTCGTTGGTGGGCCACGAGCGACGCGCGTGAACTCTTTGATCGGTTTCGTTATTACTGGATAACAGGCGCGATGGCAATCATCACGCATACTGTGAACGCCCCTTAAGGAAATTATCTAGATGGCGTTCACTAGCACTAGATTCGTGATGAGACCTTAATACGACTAATGAATATAATAATGATAATGTAGTATGAAAAAAAATCTGTATTTATTTGTAAGTAAATAAACACAGATTTTCTACTCGGTACAAATACTTAGCATAGATTTAGTAAAACCCAATTTTTAAATTACTGAACTGCAACAAAGCATCCTTTGTACAGCTGCGAAAGCCTAAGCGAAAGAGTTTGTCGCTTTGTAAGAGCTAATCTCTGGAACTACCAGCCCTATTTCTGTTTGTGTTAGATAGTCTGCACATGGAGGAAGTTTATAAGTTACATATATAACAATCCACATTTATCACGGATGAATTCGCGCAGTACGGCTAGTTAATAATAACTGTAATTTTCAATAATTTTTTCATCATGTTTCTAGTGCTAATATAAAAAAAATAATCAAAACGAATTTATGTTACTTAAGTCTTTATAACATTATTACTTCCGTAGCTACATTGATCCAAGCTTATTATGAGGGTTGTGACAAATATATAATGGCCACATCGTAGAAATATATGATTATTTATTATTTAATGTATCATACATTAGAAAATTTTAGCACGAGAGTGGTAACCACATTCTAATTTTAAGTTACAACTTTCCACGTTATACGATTTCTGAGAAATTTTGTTTTTATACTAGATCACACTAAAATGTAATCGCCTTATAATCTTACGCATATATACAAACAGAAAGTAAATAACAGTACTAGATTTGTAGATAAATAATGTCTGTCGTCCATAACCTGTCAGACATCCTGATATTTCCGACAATAGCCAATCAGAACTATCACTTTCTCTCGAGTGCCCTTAATAGAATGACAACGCAGACGCGATTGTGCGCCTGCGACGATCGTGACTGCGTCGGGATCGTGACTATCATTTGACGCTACACTTATTTTATTGCATTCCGTAAAGGGGACCGAGATAGCAGAGCAACACGAAACCATTTGAAACTCATTCGTGATATTTACAAAAAGAAACAAACTTGTAATATTTAATATTCTGATAGCGTTGTCGACATTCTTATCATTCCATCGATAAACTGTAAACGGTGAATTGAACGGGATCACTGCGATGTCTCTGTACACTATCACCCTTCATCTCAGAAATTTAATGCATGCCTAGGTACAGTTGAAAATTGGACTACATGTATTTAGAGAATGTCAAAAACAGATTTATAAATTGCGATCCAATAAGGCTATTTTGTGAAAGATGACTCCATTGATTACAAATACTTTACAGTTCTAATTATAATTCGTAAACGTTGTCTAAAAAATTTTAGGGTGGTATATGATATATGCCCAACTTACGACAAATTGGTACCGGGGGGAAAAATTAGAAATATCTATAATAAATATAAATGTTGCTTATAGAACTGCACTTTCCTTCAAATACACATTAATATTATAAAATGTAAGTTCGTAAGTTTGCATGTTTGTTAACTCTCTCGTATGTTCGGGTTAAAATCTGTTAAAAGCAGACATGGGACGCCAAAGTAATTTTTAGTTAAAAGTAACTTTTAGTTAAAAATGAACTTAAAGAAGGTGGTGTAAAGGCGGATATAAACCACAATGTTATAAAAATGAGACGGGGCACGTTAGTAACTATAAATAAGGCAAAAATTTCGGTTGCCATAAACATTTGGTCTAATAAAATGGTACAAAAGACATTCAAGGTTTACACGCGCGTGCAGACCGTGCACGCGCGCACATACACAAACATTTATAATAACCTTCTTAGCAGAAAATTAAAAATTATGAAATAAAAAGTTTGTTATGATATCAGTATCTTTAATGATATCACTCGAAGGAATGATCTGATATTAATGAATCTTGGGACGTTCCGCGAGAATTTTTGGGCACTAAAAGGGAAAGTATACATATAAAATTTATTTTGAAAAAACATTTTTGTTTTTAATTTTCGTATACGGTATAATTTGATCAAATTATCCGATTTAAACGAGACTTTAGACACCCGACGAAATTGTTTAAAAGTAAAAAAAAATAAGTCTCTAAAATTAATTGGTAAAGATTTGACGTATTTTTATTACGATACTAGTAAGATTTTGGAATTAATTGTATCAATAGTTTGAAAATTATTTAAAGAAAATATATATTTATTTTGATATATATATATATGAGAATATATATGAGATTTATCAAAATCTACGTCACCGATTAATATTACATTTTAAGAAAATCAAAGTTCAGTCAAGTTCCTTCGAATGCTGTCAATCCGATTTTAATCAATCTATTAATTCAAGAAATACTTCAAATACAAATACATGTGCGCGCGCCCGCCGCACGCACGAACGGACACGCACACACGCACGCACGAAAATCTCTTTTAAAAAATGTAAAAAAAACCTCCAAGGATCTCAAAACATGACAGAAACGCGACTTAAAAGAAATCGACTGAAACCAATATCGTCAAAAATTTTCCGACAATTTTAAATTTTCTTAGCGAGATCTTAAAGAAATCTAATAGGGTTTTCTTCCAAGTGCTCTTATATTTCGCTACAAACATGTGCATTAGACCAGAAAAGAAATGAAAACTATAATAGGAAACAAGGAACATAGAATTACTATTATTTATCATTACATTGTATGCCCACGCGAGAGGCACCGTGGGAGGTCGCCACTAATCGATAATATTTATTTTAGAGATTTTAACAATAGTTAATATGATTTATCTGGAGAAAAATTATCTGAACTCAGATATAATCTGTAATATTCATTTCAATATTAAAATAGCATAATTTGTTATATCTCGGTTTTATTGCAGATCGAATTGATACTATATATCATCATACATCAAAGCTAAAAGGGTTTAATATTGGAAATTATTAATGGTATATAATATATAAACCATCTTATTACGGACCGAGACGCTAATGGCGTCCAATTTACAAAGGGTCTTTTTTTTAGTAGGAACAATTTCCAGTCAAAATAATAATTCGATAAATCACTCGCGTGTTTATGTAATGTTAAATGTAAGAGTGAAAAATATTAGTGATATCGATAAAAAAAGCTTTAGAGATTGGACAAACAGAAGTTTATCTGTCGCCCAATTCAATCTATCAGTGTATGCATGAAAATCGATAAAATAAATCATATCACACGAAATGTTTGATAAAAAGACATTAACTTTGACACTCTGTGTATGTACTGATAATTAAATTTTAACATTTTTTTTATTAACAATAGTTAAATTTATAACAATATTACAAGCGACGTCAGGAAAAAAAAACCATACAGTGTACAAGTACAATAGACAAGTTTCGCGTCCTTCACAGCGAGCCCCATAACGCGAGATGACTTCATAGCATAACACAACGTTCGCTACCTAACTCATGCAAATTATGTTTACAAGATGGTAAAATATGCAAGTACAAGTTACGCTCGATATGAGTAATCATTGTTTTTAAAAATCAAATATTAATATTAGTATAATAAATCATTATATTGAATTAGTTATTATTAGAAAAAAAAAATCTTTATAACAGGATTGGTGAACGTCCAAATAAGAAAAAACTTTGTAGTTATTTTGGATTATATATATATATATATATATACATTATGTGTATAAATATATACACATATACATACATATATGTCAAACTCATAAAAGCATTTTGATATTTGCGATAATATAGGATATTATTTATGCAGTCTTCAATTTAATATTTACTCATTTGTCTGGATAATCTGTAATATTCGGAACTATGTATTTGAAATGTCCAGAAATAATAAAACCGATGGCAGTGCATTTTAGGAGTAAAATTTTTTAAATAAATTTTGTAAACAAATAATTTTCCAACAATAGAGTAATTAAAAAATCGACTGCGCCAAAGTGAATTAAAAAGGTGTAAATAAGATGATGTGAAAAAGCATCTAATGAAATATGACAAAAATTTGCAATCGAAGGCATACACATGTATATAGCAGGAGTCATGTCATTCAGGAAACATGAATTTCATGCCTCCATTTGTAATTATTCGTCACATTTGATTAGATTGTTTTTAAATCATCTTATTTCAATCGTATTAATTCACTTTTAAGCAGTTCAATTTTCATAATCATTATATTTTTATTTATTACTTTTTAGGGTTCCGTGCCAAAACAACAAAAACGGAACCCTTACAGTTTTGTCATGTCCGTCCGTCCGTATGTCACAGGCATTTTATTCAAAAACTACAGAACGTCTTATTGATGAAATTTATAGTGTAGGTCAGGTGTCTTGTATAAGCCGTTACATAATTCGGTGGTTAAATAACAAAAATAAATATTTTTAGGAGACACACACCATACATGTAATAGAAGCTGAAAATATTTTTTAGGTTTCCGTACCTCGAAAGGAAAAACGGAACCGTTACAGGATCATTTTGTTGTCCGTCCGTCTGCCTGTCAAGACCCTTTATCTCGGAAACGCGTGGAGGTATCCGATTCAAATTAAAACCATATACTCAAGTCTACAGTCCCTTGAAGTTGTGAAAATATCGAACTTCTAAGTTAACTTTTACAAGTTAACTTAGAAGTTCGATATTTGCCGTATCTTTTTTACAAAAGATACGGCACTTTATGCCGTAAAAAAGGAATATTTTGACACTCAAATCATCAGGGAATTAAAATTTTTAGGTTATCTTCCGTTGACCTAGGACTATGAAATTTGACAAGTAATACCGTCTTGTACTACAAGTATAGGAAAAATCTGAAAATCATACATTTGTAATTAAATAATAAAAATAGTTTTGATTAGGATACCTAACTGATTTAGGCGTGAACAGTTAGTATAACCACAATTTCCTATAAGTAAGTAATTAAGCTCGGAAAAAACTGCGTGACTCGATTCCTGAACTATTAATAATATGTACCTGCAAATCTGTACGGAACCCTCGATGGGCGAGTTCGACTCGCACTTGTTTTTCTTTTTTTTTCAGCAAACATCAACGAGTGGCACATATTTCGATGTTTTTTTTTTAAACACTATTTTTCTGACACAGTGAATAATTTCGGAAATAATCGCCCCTAAATTTGCAGAAATTGTGCCCCAACTTTCTAAGGCGTATATCCAAAAATATGAAAAAAATAAGGAAGATAACGCTTAATAAATACTTTCAACGAAAATTATTTTGTACATGATCGGATATACTGTTTTTGACTTATTACCAAAAAACTGCACCATTCAACAAAAGGACGTAAATGCCATGATGATACGCTCTTTTGTTGATATACTTTAGTTTACACTAGTTTAATAGTGACAGTCGATATACGTTTTCTCATCTGTAATGCATTTCTTTGTAATAATGGCTTCGAAACCCTATAATGAGCATGGTCCGACATGTTTTTGGCCAGTTTTTTTTGTTATGTTTTAATATACTAGGATTGATTTCTCATTAGTGGTGGTGTCAACCTCGTGTCTCGTAATATTTGTGATGAATATCTTTTATCGATATTTTGTTTATTAGAATAACCTTGTCTTTTATTATGTTTTGTAATTTTCGCTAATAACATCAATAATATTTTTTCTATTAGCTAATTTTCACTATTAGCCAAAATGATTGAACCTTGTCTATTAGCAAAAACCTTGTCTAATTTTAATTTTCTTAACAGAAATTTCAAAATATGGCTTTTACATTATGTGGTCATCTTAGTTCCCATAAAAATTATTAACCTTATAAAAATTATCAAACTACTACATGTGTATTACAACCTGACATAGATTATTATATTAAAGGAAAAAGCAATATTTTAGACGACTTTTTTTGACGGTTAAATTTTTAATCGTGATCGAATTTTCGAAATTTCGATCGTTATTGTTATATAACGTGACAATTCATAACTTTCATTATTGTAATTAGACCTATAAATTATAGATTTGCGCTATACATTGATCTACATTAAAAAAAATCAATATTTATAATTGTCTTTTCAGGTGTTATAATTTAAAAAAAAACAACAACAAAATTTCTTTTATACAACGCGGATTTCTGAACACTAACTTTTACAAAACGGTTCTTATGAAGTAACAAAGATCTAATGCTGTATCACGTCACGAGGAAATGAATAAATGAATAGTGTCCATTTAACAAAGATTTAAAAATAAAGATAGATATCTGTGTCACGCTCCTGACTCAACGCTCTAAAAGATATTTTCGGTATTTAACCCAGAACGAAATATTTAGAACACTAGTATACAAGCAATAGCGTCGTTGTTATTCAACTTTTCATTACGAATGTGATTACTTATTAACGCGATACGACGTTTCATTTCCATATCAAAGGACGGAACCTTCAAAAGTACTCTTAAATACAGTAAACAAGAGTGTATAAGGTCAACGAGATCGACCCGTTTTAGGTGTATGTTTAGGTATGACATAACGCACCAAAGGCCAAACGAACACCTTGGTACCGATGACACCGATACTCTTACACGCCGCATGTTGCGAAACGGAACGATAAACAAAAATATACTCACGGGTGCGCGTGCGACGGTGATCGAATAGCGTCTACTCTTCAACTACAGCTTAAACCTTAGCTTTATATAGAGCGATGCAAAGGCACAAAAATAAGGAGTTGTGATGTTAATTACAGACATCGATCTTAATACGTTCCTTAACAACAGCGAGCGGCCCGTCATTAAGTTTAAACGATGAGCTCAGTAGAAGTCGCAGTTCCTTATTGTTGACATTACATATCAACGATGAAGATGACGAAGTACCATCTATAGTCACTTCTATTTTTTATTTAAGCGTTTTGAATTAAAAAAAAATATCTCTGTACAGCATGTACTCAAATAATGAAAAAAAAAATTTAATTAAAATGTCAAATAAAATCTATGAATAAAGTATAACACTCCGTCCATCGATAAGAAAACTGCAAAAAGTATCGCACATTTCTTGCATTTGTCCCGTAAACAAATAGGTTCAGTGTTGTTACGGTCATTCTGCGAACATTTCCGCCCATTCAGTAAAGACAAAGTAACTGCAAAACGAACTACGTGATAACGGGACATAGAGAACAGTATTTTTAATTTAAAACAAATAAATGATAAGATTGAGTTTTTTAATTTAGGATGTTCAAGCCTCTGGATAATTTTGTAAACAATTTCACTACTACTATTTTTTAATAAAATTTAATATATTTATTTACTTCCAATAGAGTAAATAATTTCTGAATCTTCTGAGCATAAAGTACTAAATAGTTTTTGATAAAAATCTTTCATTATTAATATTCAAAACGTCTATGTAATTAGCGAATTTAGTAAGAATGTATTAAATTGTCTTCACCAAGATTCATTAAACTTACGTTTTTTTCTCCTTATTACACCCATGGTGATTTAACAGGAGGACGTTAAACTCTCGTCAACGTATTATTAGAACGAACGTAAACAGTCGTATACAATTCACCGGTCAGCAGCACTCGGCTGGCTGTATGTTGCATTCCTTAACGGATTCCAGATCGGTCATTGTTCATTATATTATATACATATAAAAAAAAATATAACACTCGTAAATAAATGACGGCTTTATAGTTCGCTACATGAGCATTCGTCGAACTCGTGAATAGAAAAAAAAAGATTACGCACTTCAGGCGAAATAAACAAATAGATCTAGACAAAAAACTAGATTTGTTTTGGTCGAACGCGATGTCTCGTGGGCCGGCCCGCGGGGGCGCCGTGCGTGCGGTGCGGACGGACGCGGAATGCCCGCTCGGAGGCTGTGGCGCCGGCGGCGGGCGCGACCTCTCCGCTCGATTAAAAATAGAAAGTACGGGCGGCGCGGGCTCGCGCGGGCCCGCGTGCCGCATGCCTCGCCGCATACCGGCTCCTCTTTTTACCCTCGGCTCTACGCGTCTATTTATTATCTAGAAGGCGATCGATCGCATCGGGCCCGGGCTGTTGCATGAACACTTTCATTTCATGATAAACATCGAGAGAATAAGTCCGCGGGCCCGAAGATAACATCTACACTGACCGATCAGAAAAAGAAAGAAGCGTACGTAACTTAATAAAGCGACGATAATAAATAACATTCGACAATGAAGCTTACATAAATATCTGTTTATTTATGTCAGCTTTTTACAGTAATCGTTTAACAATCATTAAATTGTGTAAAAATTAGGCCCTGTTCCGTTGAATAACTTCCATAATATTTCCAATTTCTTCTTATTATTCCTTATCACTAATAACTTATGCAATCAATATAGAGATATACAGAATACCATGACAGATTGATCGTAGCCGAACCGCTGTACAGGACAATAAGTTTTTTTACTAAGTTTTAATAAAGAACTGATTATTAGAAATTCATGCTTTAAAAATAATTGATTGAGATTGTATGAGAGAAATATAATTTTTATAATTACGGATTATTTGCGCAAAATAATAAATGTGAAACAATAACTTAAACTACAGTCAAAATTAATTATAAGCAAATTGATGTTGCATAACATATCTATAAGGTTAGTAATTTTGAATTCCGATTCAATTAGACGCAAAGGGCACGAAATATGGTCTTAAATACGTACTATACTAAATATGTACCATAATAAATATACTAATAAATACTAGTAAATACTATACTCAGTTGCACTAAATTAATAATAAAAATAAAAATTTACCTAAATAAATACTCAGTTACTGCCGCTGTAATACACCATTATCGGCGGGTTGAGAAAACGTAAAAAGGTAATTCGTAATATTTGGCAGATTGTCGACCAATTGGAGGCGATACTCGTGCCATGTGATTTAATGTCTTGCAAAACAAAAAACACTAATCTGTATTCTCAGACAAAAACTGTATCCAGTGCAAGAAAAAACCGGACAAGTGCGAGTCGAACTCGCCCACCGAGGGTTCCGTACAAATTTGCAGGTACATATTATAAATAGTTCAGGAATCGAGTCACGCAGTTTTTTCGGAGCTTTTTCAGAAATTCAGTTTCCAAAACCTATACTTATATACTTGTTGGAAATTGTTGTTATAATAACGGTTCATACCTAAATTAGTTAGGTAACCTAATCAAAGGCATTTTTATGATTTAATTACAAATGTACGATTTTCAGATTTTTCCCCATACTTGTAGTATAAGGCGGTATTACTTGCCAAATTTCATAGTTCTAGATCAACGGAAAATACCCTATAAATTTTGAAACCCTTGAGAGTGTCAAAATATACGTCTTTTGCAGCATAAAGTGCCGTATCTTTTTTACAAGTTAACTTAGAAGTTTTATATTTTCAAAACTTTCAGGGACTGTAGACTTGAGTATATGGTTTTAATTTGAACCGGATACCTCCACGCGTTTCCGAGATAAAGGGTCTTGACAGGCAGACGGACGGACAACAAAATGATCCTGTAACGGTTCCGTTTTTCCTTTTTAGGTACGGAACCTTAACAATGAAGTGTTTTTGGGATAGCCGGTTGGATACAAAGTTTCTTTCGCTAGATGTAAATATATTTTATGAATGAAATGATAACAATGAAATCAATTAAAATGTTTGATAGTAATTACATAAATAATAGTACAATTTGTACGTAGAGGGCTCTGCTATAAAAATAATATTGTCCTTTTTTCTATAGTTAAATATTTAAACAGTAGATGGCGTTTTCCCAAAATGTATTCAAATACAATTCATTGTATTTCTTATTATTTTAATAAGAAACAAAAAGTAGTATAATTTGTATGCATAATAAACATAAACATTATTTCCTGTTAAAAAAAAATGCTAACAGAATATAATAATATGTAAATTCTTAGATATACATTCATTACAAAAATTTGGAAATTTTTAATCGTATTTTTTCTTTTTCATAGACATTTTTTTTATTTGTATTTGCAAATAAAATGTTCTAGCAAATAATATTTTTTGAAGTTCTTCAAAACTATTTCGTTCTTTTTGAAGTTACGTATTAAAATTATTATACAATAATTGCTGTTAATATAAAAGTATTACTTATTATATTAAAAATTAAAAAGAAATTAATTAAAACATTTGAAAATAATTAAATAAATAAAACGAAACCAAATGCTAGGACAGATTCGAACCCGTGCACTCACGTAATACTAAATAGCTGAGGTAAATCATACAAGTGATTCTCAGTCGAAAATAGTTGTGCTATACCATGATACTTCAAATACGCTATACCATACTGACGCTTACATAACGTTATTTTTTGCTGTCTAGCTCTCCGCAGCGTGTTGAGCGATAGAGAACTACGTCCGAATAACGTATACATAGTTAAGTATGGCATTACGTATCGTACGAGAGATCCGGGAATACGGATTAGACTTTGAATCATATGATCCACAAATTACGCTCATTATCCGTCAAATACATGACGTTTACGGTTTGCGTTTTTATCTCATGGTGCAAATCACCGTATGGGTTCTGAATAAGTGACATTGTGCACTCACAATTTTCATCGTTAACGAAAACTTCGTCGTGAACGGATCTAAACAAGTAGGTGTAACTTTAGCAAAAAAACAATCGTAAAAGGTGAGTCAGTTATTTAATATTCCATGTCAAAAGTAAAGAGAAAATAAACACTTGTGAGATCATCTCCGTGTCTCATGGTGAAAGCAGTTTGACTTCGAAAATCTGTAACGTAGAAACCGAAAAATAATGTATAGATGATTATTCAAATTAAGAGAATTAAGATTCAAATCACAGGATGCATGATATTAAATAGACCTTGCATTTCGCGACTTTGAAATAAATGAAAATGTATTCGATTATATTATATACAATATTTTGGTATGTAATATCAAATTTACAACAACAATAATAATAATTGTAGTTTTAAAAGATTGTCAATGTTGTTAGGGTCAAAACTTAAAAAAAGATATAATGCTGAAAAGACGTTATATTTAAATGTTGGCTCGTATACCCATATTTCTAAAACTTAGACATTTTTGTAGATTTTTTTACATTTGATATTATTTTTTACATTCAGCAGGACCATTTTTGGAATATGCAACTTCAGTTCCCAAATACAGGAGAAACGGTCCTTATATTTGGATCTGTAAGCGCCAAGGTGTAGACCACTAGCGCGGTGTGCGAGATAATAATTTATAGTGTCATTGCAGTCGAGTTTCGATGTTTTCCGTACACGGTAATTGTTAGTGTACGGTAGTATATTTGGGATTAAAGGTTGCACGAAGTGGATCGTATTTGCATATGGTTTATCGAATTAAAGACGTATCCTACCATTCCAAACGATTTATAAAAACCTCTGTGCGTAAGTCTTAGTTATAAATTTTTTATGTTATAGTTTCTCTACATCTCAATTGTTTATAATTATCTAAAACAGAACAAATTATAGAACCACATAAATAATAAATCTCGCCGTCGCTTTTACTAGAATTGTAATAACGGATGGTAGAGGTATTTTTCATGCACAACAATAATATATTTTGTCTTTTTTTTATGGTGGAGATAGCGGCAGCAGCAAAATTTTTCCTACAAATTTAAAAAAATTCAAAATATCTTTATTTCATAGATTACAAAATAATACTTGAAATACGTCATACTTTTTTACAAATTTACGCTTCACCACTCGTTCAGAAGGTAGTTTTTGCTCAAGAAGAACGAACAAGAAACTTAAGGGTAGCTCTCTTCTAATTTCATCACGCATAGCCAAAACAAATTTAAGAACCATTAATGAACGAGACAGATCGGTAAGAAGTCGAGCCGCTTATGCCCATGGATATTTGTATCCTAAATATTCGGAAATTGTATAACATCCTTTTTTACCGAGTGTTTAATAACACTCTCAAATTGATATAAGGGTAAATCTTGAATATCCACAGGAACCCTATTGGACATGCGCACACAAGAGTCCTCGAAATGATTTGGTGACTTCGCATAATTAACTAATACGTAAGCTGAGTTTATTTTTATTTCTGGTATTGAGTTTATGTCGATCATTATTTCTTTTAAATATTTCGATTTTTTTACATAAAATAAATTTTCATAAACGAAAATTTATTTCTTTGGTCTAACATCCGCGATGATGACAGAATTTGACATGTGAACAGGATTTAATGTTCAGCTATTTGTATACAATTCCAAACTGGATAACCAAAATCATCCAACATATTCTGTAGTAATTTGTGATAAAAGTTGAATCAAATTTATGAAAACGATTGAAAGTAATATTGAATCATATTTCAAGATTTTTTTTCTTACAAAACACACAAAAACATCTACGCTTTTAATGTAAATTAGAAAACTACTGCATTTAATCAGTTGAGTGTATTATATCTACACAAACAAAATAGACATAGAGAGTGTTCCTACGTTATTCTTTTACAATTTATCTATGTTAGGTATCGAGTTTATGACATTTGTTTGTCTATTACAATGTACCGAAACAATTCGAGACTACGTTATTACAAATGTAAGCATGCTAATTAGATGCAACGCGCGTCAATCAAAGTGGGCCAACGTCTACAGATCCTATCTCATGAAACCGTTTGACCAATAAAATTAAACGATCCTTTCGATCCATTCCGAATGCAGTTTGGGAAGCGATTAACCTACAATCAAAGAAGTACATCTGTATACCGGAGCATAACTGTAAAGTGAATCGGAACCCGCATCGAAATCTACCTGAATACGGTTTTTTTTAGAGCTTACATCATCGGACTGCACCAAAGAGAACGCTCGTTTAAAATATTTCGTTACCAGTTCCACGACATTTCGCCGCCGACTCTACACCACCATAACGTACTTTATCGCCAACAATCCTGACAGATACTGCCGTGTTATGTGCTCGGTTCAGCGAGCACGGCCGTTTCGCAGTCCGCTTTCGCGCGGCGGCGGATGTTAAACCGCAGGTTACACCATTGCCATTGGCTGCGGGGGCTGCGACGATGTGCATGTGCAACAGCGTCGATCGGCTTATACGAGAGGGATCGATGCGGCGCCTTCGAAGAAAGTTGAAATAACACCGCATACTAAATGAGAGAAATTTTAGACTAAAGCTAGGCTAGCTAGGCTATTAGAAACTGAATTACTTTTACGCGAGTTAAACTAAATACACCCATTACTTTCCCGTGCACGATGATGTGACAGTTAACAGACGGGCCGAATTATAATTATAACTTCATCATTCTAATCAATGAGCCGAAAATGCCAGCCAACAATAATGAGCACTTTCAAAGTTAAGTAACAGGCGGATGCAGCGTACACAAATGACACGGAACAAAAAATCGTGAATGCAACGCGGTAATAACAGCACAAGGAACACCAAAAATAATACACATGCCTAGATCGCTACGTAGGACTTATAGTTCAGTTTTATGAAGTACCGCAACAGAAGACTTATGACATAACTCTTTTGAAAAATACTTCTTATGAGAAAGACGAGATAATGTGAGAATTGTGGCAATTAATCATTAATGTAGAAGATATACTATCTCAAAATATGACATTAAGTATTGAACATCAAATATCATCAATTAATCAAACCAAACTATCGATGGAATAAATCATAATTGACATATTCTTTCAGGTGCCATAGCAGCAATACGTGACGCGACTGCATTGAATCGATTTACGTTGATTGTAGGTCGCTTTAGCGCCATATTATGGAAGTCTCGTACTTAATGACCATCGAATTGAGATGCGATTTTTGTTTAATTTTTTATATTAGGTATACGTTGATGTTTTGTTTTTTTTTTTCATATAAATTAAGAAAAAAAATAATGTACACTGATTCTCGTGCCAGATGAGTGACATTCAACGTTGAGACGAAGTCATAAAAAAAAATTACTAAGTAAACAATTTTATTTTAGTGGCGCCAACGAGAGCTTTCGAAAGTTTCACGCCCGCCTTACGATTGGCAGCTAATTTTGTATAAGGAAATTTCACAAAACTACTGAGCTCGCTTCACGAGCCGGAATCGTGCCGTTCGCCGCCTATCCGCGCCGTCATCAGCCACGGCGCCGGCCCGCGGCGCACGACCGCGGCGCCGCCTCCCGAGCTCGCCTCGTCCGCTGCACTTCTAGCTACACCCGTATTCTTAAACTTTACTGTGAGATTGATGTTGCGGCGCTATCATTAATCTTTTGTGTGGTTCTCTAGCCGATACAAAAAACAGAAAAGATTTGACATTAAGATTCAGCCCACAGAATGAACAGCGACTGGAATCTCATTTCGTTATTGAACAATTGCATTCAGTGAATGTAAAAAAGACCAGGAGTCATTTCCACGACGACGTCACGTCAAATGAGAATTAATTAAATACATCTATTGCGTACATTGATTAATTATATTTTTAGATGTAACTTTCACTGCACGAGGTGATCAAAACGATATTCATTAATTTTCTTACTTGCTTTGAACGTGAGCTCCATTATAGTACACATGATACTGCGCACTGCCGTTTTTGTGGTTAACATGACTCGTAGTTCCGAGGAATTGATATTAAAACAACACGATTTTCCCTCTAAGAGTATAAAAAAATGTTTACAGTAGAATAAGCACAAAAAAGTAACAGTAAAAAAAGTATGGTGACCACAAGCGGTAACCGATCTGATGTGTTTCTCGGTCCCTCATATCGGGCAGTCTGCACAGTCCAGCGGCGAGCACTCGGTCCTAATCGGGGTCTATTGTTATCCGTCCCACGGGAGGGTGAGGCGGACCCTCGTCCTAGATGCGCAATAACGAGGGAAACCCTGATTTTATAACGCTTTCTAAATAAGTAGGCGGGTTATAATTAAAATATTTTACTGCCGATGTAAAAAATAAGGGGTCTTGTCACCAAATGGTAAAAAACAGAGTTATTATTTCCGTCTGTTTATTATTGTACTTAGTTCCTCTGAAATATGCTAGATTTTAATGAAGCTTTTATCACCACTTAAGGAATTTCTTGCGGAATCCGCCTGCGTAGACGGGGGTAGTATATGTGATGGTAGCGGAA
This sequence comes from Eumeta japonica, assembly GCA_005406025.1. Classification (NCBI taxonomy): domain Eukaryota; kingdom Metazoa; phylum Arthropoda; class Insecta; order Lepidoptera; family Psychidae; genus Eumeta; species Eumeta japonica. Next base: position 141,211 of record BGZK01000175.1, read on the forward strand.
AATTATCTTTGCATAAAATTTGCGTTAAATCCGTTCTTAGTGAGCGTCTTCATCCCGAAAAGAGTAAATAGCCAAATTTCCAGTCAATCGCACCTATAGTTTCGGAGATCTCGTATATATATATATATAAATAGATCGTCAAAATGTATGTACACGTAGCACTTCCGAACGATTGCACCAAATTGGATAAGTTTTTCTTTTTCGTGTTTATTATTATCAGTACAAGGTTTGTATGAAAGAAAATAACCCTTTCTGTATGATTGTCTGAGGTATCTTCGGAACGGTCGAACAGATCAAGATGCGACTTTTACTGGAAGGTAGAGGAGCTCACTGGGCTACATTTAGAGATACTGGTTATGGCAATATTTTTTAAGGTTCCTTTTTGAAAATAAACTCTTAGAAATAACGTAATCCATTAGGACTGAAGCAAAAGTGGAATCAGGATTAAATCGAGACGATCCTTTGTATCTGTCTGTCTGTCTATTTTTCCGGGGTATCTTCGGAACGGCTGAACAGATCACGGTGCGACTTTCACTGGGAGGTAGAAGAGCTTACTCGGCTACATTTAGGTGCTTTTTATAACTATATTTTTAGCGTTTATGTGCGAAAAGGAAACCTTTAAAAATGGGATAATCTATTGGAATTGAATCATAATTGGAACCGCAATCGAGATCGGATTTGATCGAAACGAAATCAAGGACGAGGAGCAGAATCGGAATCACGATGGACACAGGGTTGTATCCAAAAGAGGGGTCGAAAGTAAATGTAAAGACCAGATCAAAATTTAAATTGTAAACGGGATGTTCCATGTTTTATTTCTTATGCTACTAATATCTGTCCCCAGCTTCGACCATGTATTTATATTATCGAACCGAACTTCTACATCGATTCTAAAACTTCATTTACTCATAGAAATCTGAACTTTCCTCAAGTAACATTACCTATATTTTATTTTCATAATAACCCCGACTTCGTTTAAATCGGAACTGTGATTGGTAGGTTATAGGAATTGAAAGCGGGTCGGAAAGCAGAATCGGGAACGGCGTCAGGATCATAAGCGAAAGCGAGACCGGAACCGAAATTAAAACGGGACTAGGGTCGAAAACGAATGTGGGGACAAGATCAGAATCAAGTGTAACTGGGATCGGAGTCTAAAAAAGAAGAAAAAGTCATTCTACGTCCATGCTGGTGCACCTGCGCGCATTAGCTAAACGACCAAGTCACCTATATATATGTATTTATATGGAGGAGAAAAGCGATTCACGGAGTCATTCATTACAAGATGTTCGGAATTATAAAGAAGAATAAAGTTAAATTTATTTAAATTATTGTTCTTATAACCTATGAACCTATTAAGAAAAATTTTGATAATTCACTTTTTAAGGACGATGAAACGGGGATTGATTTCGTATGAAACTTTTTTATTGAGCGAAGTACGACTATGCAATTTGATGTAAATATTGCTTATTAAGAATAGTAATTGAAGGGGAGCAGAAACGAGAATTGGGATTAAGCTCAATTTGAAAACGGGCTCGAGGTCGAAATTGAGCGTGGAACCAAGATGATCAGAATCAAAAGTACCTAATACTGGAATTGGAATTGAGAGTGAGAACAGTATTGGGAGTAACAGCTAGATCGATCGATATAATAGACAAAGCAAAATAGTCTATGTCCAGGTGGGCGAAGCCGCCGGCAAGTAGCAATAAAGTAGATGACGCCGAGCGATATTATATTGGACGAGCTTATAGCATTTTAACTAAAGGAATTAGGGTCAGTAAAGCTCTAGTCTTAATCTTGAATAGTATCAAGATAACAGTATATTAAGCTAAATATCTTCAAATTATTCAGAATCTAATATTCAGGTACTATCCAAAATTTCGTTCATATGCGATCTTTTATGAAATAAATATACATATGAAAACTGTAAATAAATGAAATAGATTTTATTTTGCTTTATTGAACCATTTTGACAAACAAGTATTATACTAGAATAACTAATGGAGATCCGAAATTACACGCTTGTGTTATGCGCGAAAGAGAATGAGAAGAAGAAGAGAAAAAAAATAAAGGTACAAAGTAATTCCTGTAAGGAAATATTCTGTAGTGGAATATCAATATTAACTCTGCCCCGTGCGCCCCACCTTCAATTGTATCGACACTTTTAATGTGTGTTTACATTCTTTGTAAATGAAATTACTTTTTGGGATGGAATTTTCGAGAGGGAATATATCTTCCTTGTTTATGTCAGACGTGACATGTTTACGACTTATTTGTTTTAGATAATTAGCCGATTTATGTATATTCGAAGAATATTGTAGACGTCTATTCAACAAGTATAAATACCAGAGTGCAGGCGCATAGAGATGAGTTTTATTTCTGCGATCAGTGCGTGCGATAACTCCAAGTATTAAGTGGTTTCGTATTAATTTATTGTGACTCTGTATTTCTGAATATACTTCTCCTGCTTCTGATAAGGTCTCTAGGTAACAGTACTTTATAAATGAAGAAAACAAATTTTCTTTGCGCGTTAATTTTCGCAAATATTGTATTTTATTTATAATTTTCATGTGCAACAGAAAAATAATATTTTCCAACAGCAAATTTATCATTTTGCAACGTCCTGCTTTGATTACGAACTATAGCACGATTTAATTTTATGTGTAGCGCCATTAAGTGATGAACATGTAAAGTTAATTGTATGCATGTTTTATTGGGATATTATGAGTGAAATTACAATATTTAAACATTTATGATGTATGTGAAATGAATTAGTTTTGCTGAATTTTATCAATCTTATAAAATTTTATAGATACAATATAGAATATGATACGTATATATAATTTAGAAAAAAAAAATAAGTACAACCTCATTGAACATTTTTATATGATATCTAACACAATCTATTTATATATAAAAAAAATTGAGACTATTTTTTGACCGCCCCTAATTTTTTCTTCATTATTTTTCAGAAGTTATAATATGGGATTAAATGTTGGTCAACATGTTAATGTTGACAAACATTTAATCTGATTTAAAAGTACTTTTTCCTATTTAGATGCGAAACTGAAAAATTCACACTTTCATGAAATTTTACTCTTAATAATTTTTTTCTGAATATGTTACTAATAGTACAGTATATTAAGCACAAACAGCGTATACAATTATTTCTGAGTAAATTTTGCGTATTTAGTTATCAAGCTATTATTTGGGTAAGAGCTGACCAGTAACAATATTTATTGGATAATAAATAAGTACATACGGGCAGAGCCGCAGATAAAAGCTAGTATATAATATAATAATGATAATCTGATACAAGCAACAACTTCATAAAATCTGACATGATGTCCACAGGCAGTATATATATATATATATATCTTAGATCGTTCACTCAACGCATATTTAAAAGGGAAATTGACAACAACATTACACGCTTTTTACTGCTGCTTACGCTTCTTTGCGGCTATAGCAAATTCTATGTTCGAATATTTCAAAGTTAATAACATCTGTCAAATAGTCTCATAAATAGTTTTTTTATTAAAGCTTAAAAAAATATAGCCAAGGGATGCAAAATATTCAACTGAAAATAACTCTTCAAAAAATAGTAAATATAGAATTGAGCTATCTCCAAAACTTCTATTATCTAGGTAATAAATTGGTCGAGAGACAGATGTGGATTTTAATATATTATCATGCTATTGTCGTACATACGCGTACAATATGTATTATAATTTAATGTAGTTTTCTAAGCGTTTTGCTTCATCTGTTATAAAACTATAATACTAAGTTCCAATTTCACCACGAACAATCAACTGTCAATCACATTAATCGGCCATCAACTTATATTTTTAAATGAGTAACCGCAGAGTTAGCGGTCAATCGACATTTCACGGGCTGCTATAAAATCAACAGTGCATGGTGGAATCGGCTCCAAACAGTATTTGATATTAATGTAATATGATAATAACATACCATATCCATGAATAGTAGCTTCATTTTCACTGATTCTGACTCTACGTGGACCTCTTCGATTAGGTAATGTGTAATGAACATCTGCCGTCGCTGTGGGGTAATCTTGAGCTCTCTGTACACTTCTAGGTAAAGTATTAGACCCATGTTCAGCGATAGTGTCATATCGTCCAGGGCTACTATACAGGTATCCGTAACCATCGCGGATGTATCCATCAGGAGCCACGTAGAGTCTGGAGTTTGGATCGAATTGATTGTATGCTATTCCACTTGCAGATCCCGTGGAGCGTCCAGAAAACCTCGTCTCTTCGTAACGATTCAGAGCCTGAAGACTCTGAGATTGATTTCTTTGCGGCGCATATCTGTCCAGTATTTCAAAAGCTCTATGATACGGCGTTTCAAAGCGATCAATAGCGAAGTATTCGCTAACCGGCAACCCTGCCGAACGGTTACTTCTCGTACTGCTTCGTGTACTACTTCGACTCAAAGAACCGTCTCCTCTAACACTCAATGTCACTTCTAGTCTTTTGTCTTTCATATTGTCCTTTTCACGTATGCAAGGCAATCAAAATTACGGCAACACACAAACGCAGTATCGTTCGACCTTCGAAGAGATAATATTAAATTTTGGTCACACTTTCAAATATCTATTATTCATTAATGGGAATCGGTCGTGTAACAAAATAACCTATCATCGACATGAAAGTTAACGACGTTTAAGACGTTCCCCGCGAGTCGTTTGAGTAACGACCCGCGCGGCGGACACGGCGACGCGGCCGGCGCCCGACAGCCGGTCGGAGGTGCTGTCAATGTTAATTGAGGCTAGAACAGTTTACAAGAAACATTGCGATGACGCTGCGTACAAAGGTCCCGTCAATCCGGCGAGCGGCGGGCCGGCGCGACGTCGGCGTGCCAACAACAATAATAAATCGACAGGAGAAAATTCGACGACGCCGATCGTGAGAGCATTAGCATTTGCAGGGTTCAATAGACGTCCGACCGGCTGGCGCACTGCGGCCTCCGTGCGATTGTAATGTGGTTAGTTAGAGAGATCTTTACACATATATTTGGGTGCAGTAGTTATTATATGCCTTACGAACGTACAGAACGAGCATAGAAAGCAGATCTAACTAAACTGATTATTGACTAACCTTAGTAGAACGTCTTTATCGGTTGTATTACGACTGTCTATTTCTTAAACAAATTAGTCGACCCTAAATAATGATTTATTCGATGAAATAAAAAAGTGAAACAAAGTCGAAATTATAATAAAGAATACTTATTACACTAGCGGGGTAATTTTACACGAGTTTCACTACTGGCGATCACAACACAACTAAGTGCAAGGAGGGAGCGTTTATTGTGAATCATTATTATAAAAGGGAGATAAGATATTGTATTCGGTTCAATAATAGTAACAAATAACATTATGGCCACGCATCACTAAGTAGGTGCGGTCAAATAAGAACATTGAAATCAGGGAACAATAACAATTTACATCTTTAATTATTCTAGAGATTTAAACTAACACTATTGATATCAAAGGAATAACTATGCAGTTCAAGATATATTTTAAATCATTCATGTGCCAATTTACTATTATACATTCATACAATACCGTCAGCTTTGATCCGCTCGCCGGCAATCTTTGACATACTTATTTCGTCTTGTGTAAGTAGCGATTTGCCAGCATTCGGATTCGCCAGGAGGTAATAAAAGCCCATTCAAAACTCTTCAGCGATATTACGTAAGAAAAATTACATAAATCACGGAAGCCACATAAAACTTGGTTACGAAATAGCAGTTTTGAATTTCACAGATTAAGTGAAAAATGTGCATTTAATCTGAATTCATGTTGGCACCGGCTCACCGCAATGGGGGAAAAATCGATCAGAGACAGTTGGTATGGCAAAATTCTATTTTATAACAAAAAAAAAATCTTAAATAAAAGTGGATCCTGCATTTAAATATAATTTAATAGGTTTTTTCTCACAATCGTTTTTATATGTTGTAATACCTTAATCTTCATAAAACAATTCATATAATGTAATTCGATTTAATGAAATGCATTGAGTTGTGCCGAATTTCAAGTTATTATGGCTTTTGTTGGTTCATATAAATTTCAATTAAATCAGGTACATACACATTACATATATTTGATTGGTATTTCTTCATTTCCATAGGTATTCGTTTTGATATTCTTTTTTAGAGAGATTACGTTTCCGTCAAAATAATACTATTATTTTACGATAAATATGAAACTAATAGCAAAATAAAATATGATATTCAGAATAAGAAAAATTTTCTCCAAAAAAATAAATTAAGAAATATTAGTTTCACGACAAAATCATAAAATGTTATTATAGTAGTAGCAAATAAACTTAATATTTTCAAATGTAATTATATCTTTATTATGACCAAAATAGATTGGGTCTGTTAGAAAAATAATCGGACATTAAACTTTTAAGAAGCTGTAAGGAAGGCACAAAACCAAACGCAACATCTTTTAATGAGGAGATTAGCTCGCTTTATCGTGGATCTGATGTACTTGTAATACAAACATTTCGACATAATTCACGTCGAGCACTTACGAAACTCGCTTCGGCCGTTCGTGTAAGAAGCAACAAAATTAACGCTTATCAATTGCAAAAAATCTAACTAAACAGTATGTGGAATGGCTCGGTTTGTTTATATAACGGCTTGAGCGAAATTTAAATAGAACAATATCGAGTCGACGGAGATTGAAAACGGTGAAACAGTAACGATTTATTTTGAAAAAACGAATTTGAAAATGATAGTTATACAAGAACAACACAAACGGTTCGAACACAACGGCAAGATCGACTTATTTAGATATGAATCAGACGCACTACAGCCACTATTGTGTGTCTCATACGTAAGTAGACCTTCACAGCTGGTGAAGCGACAACAAGGACATGTTCGGTTCGCAGAACGTGACGAGCGACTCGAATGTAATATGACTCGATAAGTAGTCAGAACGACCATCGATACCTTTTACCTGTACGCTTAATGTTAATAAATATTCGATTAAAAATTGCCACAAAGAGAATGCACAAAATACGATACAATAAGTGTTACTGCAATATTCTTAACGTTATTAAAACTATTTTTACACTACAGATGATTTAAATGTCCCTAATTAAACACACTTGGAGTTCCTCATCGATATTATTGCTCTATAATTTTCCAACACTGCTTTATATAAGTGCACTCTGATATCACACAATTCGCACTTTACACAAGTAGCTATACGATTTAGGGAGAATCATGAGAATGGAATGGCGTTGCTTGGTAACACGTCACTACCTCGCGATATATCATTGGCTGTTTAATTGTTTACTGTCGTGAACTACACGGAGGGTAAGAGCGTGCGGTTCGAGCGCGCGCGGCACTGCGCAGCCGACGGATCGAGGCCGACGCGATGGCGAAGAGTACAGAGATAAGCTGATAATGTAACGCGATACAGTTTTTATATAGGTGACGTTTGCACTGCAAATGTATAAAGGACCGATGCGTCCGAAAAGCGGGTGGGCGCGCAATGCCAAGTGTTCCGAATATAAAAACATTTAGGTGCGCGTGGGCGAAGTCGCGTCGTCTGCACGTTTCGGTGTCAGTGATATGTGGCGTTTCTTTAAAAATCGCGTTGCAGATATCCACAAATAGAATATAAATTTCACTTTACTTTCCAAATCCGGAAATAAGTTAGAGGTATAAAAAAATTATAGGCACTTATTCGGTAATATTAAGAATAATTCGAACGTATTAGTCCTTTTAATTTTTTTAAAGGTATATTAGTCTTAAAAAAAAAACACTACACGAAATGGTAAATAAATTATATTACGCCGCTAATGCAAAGCTACTAAGACATATTTTCACAGCTCATTAAGAAATAACTCTTGCAACACCTACAAATTGTACAGGAAATAATGTTCGAAAGCAAACTGTCATTATACGAGTAACTAGTCCAAAGTAAATAATTTCGTAACCCCGATATGTCACGCCGCTCGAAAGTGGCGCACGTTTTATTTCTATTCAAGCAAAAACCAAAAGGTGAGGTACCTGCCACCGCGCGAGCTACACGAGATGCGACACCCGAACGAACAAAAAAAAATCTATCCGCTCGACGTCCCGATCGTGTGCGCTGCACTGTCGCAACAGCCCGATATTTCGAAACGGTAACTAGGTAGAACGTGATCTACCGTTACGAACATCTGCGTTCGTGATCGCTGGGTAGAAGTTCAGAGGAATATTTCCTCTCGAACGAAGCGACGATACGTGAAAACCGCAACCGCTAATACACTAGTCGTCCGCGGTCGGCTCGTGAGCAGACGACGGCTTGAATGTTTTCAAAACGGTTCCTCCTGAACGTCTAATTTATATTATGACACGATTAACTTTAGTATTTCAGTTACATATATACCCAGATTTTATACGCGTCACTACTCTTTGTCGAGTTTGCGCAATCCGTGCAAAAAGCAGACCTTCCTGGAAAAACCTTGTTGATTCGAGATCTTAAAGATAACGCATCCGTTAATTACGGACGTGACCGCGCACTCACCGTCCGGCGCGTCCGCCTCGTCCGTGTCCTCCTCGTCGCTCTTTTGTTCCTCTTGCTGCTCGCGTTTCTTGATCGCCTGCAACAGAGGCCGGGTTTGAATATCGTGCTCTACGCGGCACACGACGCCGAGCATCGTGCGGCGGAAGCGTACTTCGTTTCGTGCGTACAGACAGATATACATGTAGCATGCTCAACCTGAGAGATCACAGATACAACAACAACGTACAATAACGTAAGCGAAAAACGAACATAGCATAAAGCAGCCGAATCTAAATTGAAATCTCGCCCTGAACGCCGTTTTATCGCCTGCACCGATCGATCTCACCCGGGCGAGCCAGCCGCCGGCCGCTTTCAAGCACCTCATTTCACTGAATACGCTCGGAGATCGGGATCAGCCAAGACACTTTGGTGCGAAGTATTTATTTAATCTACATCGCTAAATCGACGAGAACGTGGAAACGTACGACGGGAACGGTGCGAAACGGTAACGCCGACACGGTGTGACTGAAGTTCAAGCGCAGGGCCCGAGGCCAGCAGCGCGTGACAGCCGCGCTCCTCAGCAATTACCCACGGTCGGCGCGCGGCTACATGGCGTCGCGGCTGCCGGCGCGAAAGTCGTACGAAAATGAAATCATGCATTATACCCTGTCCAATGGGATTCTAAAAGGAACCTTTAATTTAAGATGAAACGCACAAATGATAACTATAAATAAAATAGTGCGTAGAGTCCCTCCGCGCCGAAGAAGTGAAATTTCGTAAGTGGAAATGAAAATAGGAAGGGGTAGAAATTGCGTTTTTCGTCGCACGTTACAATTACGAGACGAAATCTACCGACTCACTCTCTTTCTCTCTCCTACTTTCTACTTTTGTGTATCTTTCTTTCTCTCTCCCTCTTGCGTTGGAATATTGGACGCTACTCGTTGCTAACGCTCGCTCTGGCCGGTAACAGGGATACTACGCTCATGCGTTCGAGTGCCATGCATTCACTCTCGCTCTGTCTCTTTCTATTCCCCCTCCCCAGGAGCGTTGAACGTTTAATGCAACAGTGCTTTCAGCCCCCCTCCATGGTAGCGTTAAACGTTTAATGCAACCTTGTTGGAAGTCGCATTAGAAATTTCACTTCAATATATATATATATGTATATAATGTTTAGGCATTATCTATACATACTACTATATAAATCTGAAGCGTCAGTTTGCACATAATTTTTTTGTCTAATTTTGTGATCAATATTTCTTTTATGACTCACTGACCCCAATTATGCCATTTTTTAAATTTATGTCTGTTAGTCTGTATGCCCTTTCATAACTTAAGAATTGTTTAACCGATCCTAATGTAAATTGGTGTAAATGTGCAAATGCTTGACTATATACAATTACGATAAAAAGTCTGTCTGTTTGTTTGCCCAGGCTAGTCTCCCAAACGACTGAACAGATTTTAATCTAAATTGGAATAGAAATAGATTACATCTTATGATAAGAAATAGGATACTTTTCATTTATCTATCTATACTAATATATAAAACTGTACATACGATATTTTTGCAAAATTTTCTCGTATTCATTTCATGACACATCTAATTGTTATTTATAATTTTTAAATTTCTACTTTGGGTATCTGACGAAAAAGTGCCTGTTTGTTTGTCCTCACTAGTCTTCAAAAAGGCTGAATAGATTATAATGAAATTTGCATAGGAGTAGACTATCTTCGATGAGTAGTTAATCTGTTCGTCTTCATTGCGTGCCTAAGCCATTTATCCGATTACTATGAAACTTGTGATATGTTAAAAGTGCGAACGGGAAGGTTCCTGAAAAAAAAAAACTAGAATTTTGTACTAGGGTATGTGTACTATTTGCATTAAACTACTGAATTGATTCTAAAAATTCCTTCACTAATAAGAAGCTCGCTGGGAAAATAGACTATTGACAATCCGCCTTAGCTTCATCAGCGTCTATGTGCTATTACATAAAAAGTAATAGCGAGTAATGTACCGTAAATTTTATTTTGATACTAGCATTTATATTAATTTCATCCAAATCGGGACTGTGACCGGCAGCAGAATCAAATTTGCAAGCGGGACGGAAATCAAAAGATGAGGTAGGGAGAGACCGAAATCGAGAACTGGATCAAGGTTGAAATCGAGTGTGGAACTAAAATTAAAATCGAGAGCGTGACTAAAATCGGAATGACGAGCAGTACCGATATTACAATTGAGCTGGCTCTCGGCAGAACCGAAATATTTTTAGATAGAAACCAGGTTTGAAATCAAAAGTGAAAACGCAACAGGAATCTAGAGTGAGACAAATCGGTATTGCGAGCAGGATCGGGATCAGAATCAAGAACAGGACAGCGATTGAGATTTTGATTAAAGCGTAATCGGTCGATAACCATGATGAAGTAATTTATTCTATGTTTACGCGGCGGAGCCGCGGGCGAATACTTAGTCTATACTACTATATAAATCTGTCTGTAGCGTCTGTCTGTACATTCAGTTTTTAGGAAAATTTCGTGATAGATATGATAGATCTTTTTATAATTAATTGACTCCAATTCCATCATTTTTTAAATATAAGTCTATCTGCATGTTTGTACTTTTATAATTCAAAAGGGCTTGACCGATTGTGATGTAAATTGGTATACAGTAAGAACATATGATTGCGCAAATGACAGGCTACTGTTTGTCTGTGTGTCTGACTCTATGTTCATTTATACTTAAGCTTTCAACAATCTCAATGAAAATTGTTCCACAATAAAACATATGATTGCGCAAATGATAGGTTACTTTTGTTAGTCTGTCTTGTTTGCATCTTCTTTTGTAACTTAAATAAGTTTTCAACGATCTTAATGCAAATTAGTTTACAGTAAAAACATTTGAGTGCGCAAATTATAGGTTACCGTCTGTTAGTCTGTTTCTGTGTTTGCATCTTCTTTCATAACTTAAAAATATTTCGCCAATCTTAATAAAAATTGATTTACAGTCAACATGTGATTGTACAAATGATAGGCTACTGTCTGTCTGTACGTTATTTTAAACTTAAAAACGGTTTGATCGATCTTTCTAAAAATGAGTTTACAATCAAAACCTGTAATTACAAAATTAATGTTATTTCCATACACGATATGATATAATAAAAAATCAATCATAATTTTTCATTTCTTTAGTAGCCCTATTTATTTGTTTTTATTTAGTTACATGTGTCTAAATGTGTGCATAGTTTGCTTTTTATCAGAGTTAAACGTGGGTTGAATTTTGCATGACTTTTTTTTATGGAGCGAGATACGACTTCGAAAAGTGGTGAAAAGCATCTTTCATAATTAGGTGGGAGAAGTGGAGTTGTGTAATGTATAAAAATGAGTGCGTATTTTGTTAACGATTCATGGAGTTACAATGAAACTGGCGATATGTTGTACTCGCGAATGAAAATATTTTTGAAAAAGCAATCTAGTATTTGTAACTGACCTTGTTTGCGCATTTTCACTATTGAACCGAACTACTAAGCCGATTCTAAGAACTATTTCATTAATAAGAAATTCATTGAGTAAAATACAGTTTTTAAAATTTCGCTATCAGTTATATTTTGCATGTGTATTAAAGATTCTAAAAATGTTTTCACTCATAGAAAACAACACTATTCCCCAGTAATAGAGCATAAACTTTATTTTGATACTAGAATTTGACGTGGCTTCATCCAAATTGGAAGTGTGACCGGTAACGGAATGGAAATCGCAAGCGGGACGAAGAGCAGAATTGAAAGCGGAAATCGGGAGAGTTGGAAATCGATAACGGGGCAAAGAGGATAATCGACCATCGGACCAAAATTAGAATCGAAATAGTGACCGGAACCGGAATGAGTTCAGAATTGAGAGCGGAACCGGAATCGAAAGCGGAATCAGAATTGGAATCTATATAAATCGAGACCGGGTTTAGAATCGAGTGGTGCAAATTGATATTGAAAGCAGGACCGAGATTGGAATCGAGATAATGATCGCGTCAGCGTTCACGATCATAATTAATTATCGTTATCGGTCGATATATAGGATGAAGAAATTAATTTTGCCTACGCGGGCGGAGCCGCGGGTAAAAGCTGGTCTATTATAAAATTTGAATAACAATAACAATAACAAATAATTCAAATATGGAAACTTTGTTTCGCTCTTATTAATATATTAATAAAAAAAAAAACCCTGAACAAAAAAAAAGCGGGTGTAGAATATTTTATGTTAAAGAAATATTGCGAAATGTTACGAATTACGTCCTAAACGATTTTTATAAAAACTTAAAATATGCAACAGAGATATTACAAAATTGCATAAAGTGTTATAATTTAAGAAAACAACATCATAGTGATTTGCAACGAACGTAAAAAAAAATTATTTACTACAAATCAATCGTGCTTTCGTTTGAACAAATGACGTATGTGGGCTAGTCATATTGTACATTAAAAAGGTGATGTAAAGCTAAATTTTTAATATATTATTTGGACCCATTATAGAAACATGAAACTATATTTTGCAAGCAAAAAAAATGTGCTAGCTTCGTTTTATGTAAAAAACAAAAAAAATTTCTGAATTTCTTAACTTTTTGTACTTTATCTCACAAACTACGCATTTTTTTATTTAATTTTATATTTTTACGCATTTTATATTTTTAAAGTTTATTAAATTTACGTCAATTTGAGCCCACCCACAGCTCCGTATGTCTAATAAGTTACGAGATACAACACTTTAAAAATTGCCATTTAAAAGTCTTGGTACTCCTAAATGGATTGGCATCTAGGTAATAAATATCAACAGACCTAACAACTTTTATCTTACTTTTCTTTTCTCCTAATGGTCACAAATTCATGTCATAAATGTTTAGGTTGAGTCCATATCGTAAAAATTATATGTTCATATTTTTAGTTTTTACAGCGATTACAAAGTAACTTTAAGATCTACTGACCCCGTTTTATGTTTTGATGATAGGTGAAAAAGTGTACTAGAAATTAGTTTCTTATAATTTCTCTCATAGGATGAGCGGCTGTGCCGATACTCCGCTAAAAACGAAAGCAAAATTACAAATTTTATTTTTTTTAATGCCAATTTTTAATATGTTATATCTCGTAAATTATTAGAGGTACAGAGCTGTGGGTGGCCTCAAATTGTCATAAATTTAATACACTTTAAAAATAACATATAAAATAATTTAAATTATATTCCGTATTATTATTTTTAAATATAGTGTGAAATAAATTTCTTTTTTTTTAAATGTTTTCTTACACTAAATATATATGAATAACAATATTTATGATATTACTCTATGACGAATACATAAGAGTGGTAATTATTTATATATTGTTGAGATTTTATTTTATTAGCCTTTTATTGACGAGTTTATTGATATTGTTACGAACTCCATTCAGAAGCTAAAAATAGAATGACAAGCCAATTCTCTTATAAAAAATCAGAGAATAGCATTCTTTAAATAAATAAGCCGCCCCGCGCCCCAACCTTCGCTTCCATCGACGCTTTTGATGTTCCTCTATATCTTATATTTAAATGGATTTATTTTGTACGGTGTAATTTTCAAAAGACAATAAATCTTGTTTGTTTATGTGACATGTTTATGACTTGTTTGTTCTGGATGATTCGAGTACCTCCTGGATGGCCAGTCGGCAGGTATAAATAGTGAAGTACAACGCGCATGAGTGTAGTTTTATTTCTGCAATCGGAACGTTCACAAGTCAAGTGCGATAAGCGACCAACTGATTCCGTAGCGATTTATTATGACTGTATTTCTGAATATACGCTTTCTGCTGTTCTGCGTGTTTCCTTTCATCTGATCTTAATTTTCGAACCATCCATAGGGTCATTACATAACAATATTAATCTCATCATGAATCCGAACCTAATGCTAATCTATATAGTACTCATCCTCGTTCTGGTTCAGGCGATGATCCTGATATGGGTTCCGATGCCGGTTTCATATCCGACTCCTATCTCTGTTACGGTATAATGCGTTTCATACCCAATTCATATTAAAACATAAACCTTTATATTTTATCTGTTTGCTTCTAAGGGATAATTTTGGGAACTAATTATAAAAACACTTTCATTAACAAGAAACTATATTATCCCCGAGTGCCCTAGGTTATTTTTTATTTTGATAACAAGCATTTTCCCGGGCCTTTGCTCGCATGGTGTAAATTTTATGTATAATGTCAATCTAATTTTGAGCGGATATTTTAGATACATTTCTTATGTTCTTGCAACGGTATGATAACTTTTCTCCTGGTCTTGGTTACGTCTGTAGGTTGTGTTACTTTGGTCGGATGTTTTACTATGAATCCTTAACGGAAACGGGTAAATTTTGGTAACGAGTAAATTATGCAAGCCAATCTCGAAAACCACTTGGCTCATTTCGATTGGCTTGTTATAGATATTAGAATAAGGACATAATATTAAAGATAAGCAATAACCAATATAGTCATTGTTTTTATGCAATTTAAAAGCTTGTCGCGTAATTTCCTTAATCTAACCCTCAAATTAAAAATTCTAAATAAAAATACCAAACTTTTATACCGCAAAAAAAAAAACATGAACGTAATGATTATTCGGGTGGAGGCAAACCACGCAATAACAAAACGAAGAGATTAAAGTGTCAAACTTAATGTCAAATATCACTTAGTATATAGTTTACAGACAAAGCGTCTGCGGAACCCGAACCCTAATGCCTAAATGTTTAAAGAAAAAATGAGATCATATTTTATGCATAAAAAAGTGGAGAAATCATGCACAAGATTTTTATTCTATTTTGCAGAATTTAAAAAAAAAGAAAGCTTTCTGCCCCAGATCTTCATACAGTCGATCGACACTTATTAAGTACAACTAATGCATGTATTCGTACAAATATTTTTATACTTTACGTCTAATAAATATGAACATGTAAAATTAATAAAAAATCATATATTTATCTGAATATTCTAGTGCGTACCATGATGACGCTAGGTGGTATTGCATGTGTGATGGTACGATGTCGAGTACTCTCACTATAATTTAAGATCTGACCTTTGGAAGGCTTTTTACCGCTCAGCCATTACTGCTTCAGGTGGCACAATACCCTATAAGTGATACCGTTAATAGGTTCTATAGTCTGTATTACCAAGAAATAAAATAAATCGCTCCGCTTAACGCTATCCAACAACTACGTACACTCAATACAACAGCGTGACGACGTGAGGGAGATATTTTACGATGCCATTGTTTCTTCTATTCACAGCGCAGTAAGAAATGTTCACTGCAAACGGCTCGTCTGCTTTTACCCTTTCGCATATTTCTTTCGATTAAATCTTGACGAACGACGCTCGATTACAATCTACATGTTTTTATTTAATGATGAATAATTCTAATCGCTCAAGCGCACTCACATTTTCTACAAACAAACGTTAATTAGAATCATGAACAGTTTTAGAATTGTTTTAGTTTTTCAGAAAACGCTATGATCAAAAAATATTACATAATGTATCGTTTTCCTTAATTATCCATCATGGTGTAGCGATAGATTATACTTTGGAGAAAGCGATTTTGTTGCCTAAAAAATAACTAAAAATCCGTTTACCTAAAATTACTAACTAAAAATTCACTTAATTAAAGAAGAATGCTCAATTTACTGAGATACGCTTCCAATTTTCAGTGTGCATTTCAATAATAATAATCATTTGAAAATTTAATAAATACCTTATTAAGTAAAGCTTTCCATCGAGTGGTATGATTATGATGTATTATTATTTTTATATCATTGTTTTTAGTATGGCTATAATATAATCAGCCCCAATCCGCATTGTGCAAGCGTGGAGGGCGTAAAACTCCAAGCCCATAAATGTGAAATAAAAAAATTGGGGGAGAGTATGTATATATAAGTAGATACAATATAATAATCAGACCTCAAAATGTCGAAAACTTATCAGTCATCTCAAGCCACCACTGCCGTGAACTCATTTTAATTCAAGTGTAATATATAGCTTCTATAATGGTAATATTCTTTGTACCTAAAAAAGTTTGATATGATACTACAAGGAGAAAGTTCTTTTAGACGTATACTTTGATTCTAATTAACTAAATAATCTTATTATCAACAATCAAAATCATATTCTTATAATTATAAAACTTTCAGAATTTAAGATGATTTTACGAAGCCTATACAGATATGTGTTTTTATTAAGTTTCTAATTTTTGTATTGAAGATTGACACAAATCTTAGGTAGGTGCCTTTTCATTTTTTGAAAATAATTAAAATTTATGGAATAAGGAATTATTTAAAAACGGCAGTTTTACGACTGTACGGCAGTAGTGATATTGGTTTATAATGATTAAAATAGTAATTTACGTACTTAAGAAGAAAAGAAGACATATTCGCCGATGGGATTGTCCTATTTTTCTCTCGTGGTGGGTATATAATTGTTTTTCACATCAGCATAGTAAATTTTCGACATCGAAAAAAAAAGTGTTACATTTCTTCAAGCTCACATCGCTATGGAAAGTTCACTATTCGCCCTCAATATCATTCCCGTCCGCAAATTACTCTCACCCGAGACGAAAACGAGAGTAACACAATTGTCAGTGAAGTCAGGAACATTCTACTTTTCTCCCGTGGTGAAAACACAAAATTTTTTGTTCACGCCAGCATAGAAAGTTGTCGATATCTGGGATAAAAATGCTACATATTCTCCAGACTCACACCGGGATGGAAAGTTCGGTATTCGCCCCTGATATCGTTCCCGTTCGCAGATTAATGTCACCCGAGACCGAAGACGAAAGTGATATAATCGCGCGGGTGGGAATTTTTTGCCGGGGATGAAAAGCGAACTTTTCACTAAGCAGTGGGTTATTAATGACGACCATGTGCATGGCACATTACTTATTTATCTATCATATTTGTCTTTATTTCTATATTTTGGGAATTATCCGGGTGACCGAGCAGCCGTAAGGAGCTACCAATCTAATAGATGACGCTTTTAATAAAAACAGTGACTTACATTTTACAACCGTTAGATGGCGCTTTTAAAGAAAACACTATTTACATTTTATGATCCAACAGATGGCGCTTTTGAAGAAAACACCGAATTTCATTTTACAACCTAACAGATGGCTCTTTAAAGGAAAACTCCGACTTACATTTTACGTTCTAGCAGATGGCACTATTATGGAAAAGACCGACTAACATTTTACGATAGTTAGATGACGTTTTTGTAGAAAACACCCAACTTACGTTTATGATCTAACAGATAGCGCTTTTGAAGGAAACACTATTTACATTTTACGGTCTGACAGATGGCGCTTTTAAAGAAAACACCGAGTTTCATTTTACAACCTAACAGATGGCTCTTTAAAGGAAAACTCCGACTTACATTTTACGTTCTAGCAGATGGCACTATTAAGGAAAAGACCGACTTACATTTTACGATAGTAGATGACGCTTTTGATGATAACACCGACTTACATTTTACGATCTAACAGATGGCGCTTTTAAGAAAAACACTGAGTTACATTTTACGATCTAACAGATGGCGCTTTTGAAGAAAACACCGAGTTACATTTTACGATCTAACAGATGGCGCTTTTAAGAAAAACACTGAGTTACATTTTACGATCTAACAGATGGGGCTTTCAAAGAAAAAACCAACTTACATTTTACGATCGTTAAATGACGCTTTTGATGATAACACCGACTTACATTTTACGATCTAACAGATGGCGCTTTTAAGGAAAGCACTGACCGTTTTACAACACCCTCTCCCATCACAATCTTGACCGCAAAGTGACATTCGCCAGTTTTTCTATATTCTTGATGAGATCAATATTAAAAATAATATGAAGTAACATTATAATGTGATATAGTGGTGATTTTTGAGAATGTAAAGCAACATTATTATAAATTAAGAAATGTGTTTATATCGACACAGACGTCTGAGAAGTTTCATCTTTCTCACCTCATCTCATCTTCATTAACATGATATTGATATCACAGATGGGTGAGAACAAGAAATTGTGATTTACTGATTTAGTACTAGAGTACTGTAAGTAATGTAAGTATTCGAGTCATGTGTATTCGAATAGTTTATTCTGCACTAGCCTATGCCAGCGGGGATATAGAATGAATCCCCTAATTTTTTGTATATCAATCTCGATTCCGCTCTATTTTCCGCACCAGTCCCGTTTCGATTCCGATGCGGTCTAGCTCTCGATTCAATTCGTCTATGTAGTTATAAACTACAGAATATTAAAATAACCTGGTTTCATAACTAATCTCAGACAAAGTTTCGCCCATATTTCGCAGTTTTGGGGTTGAATTTCCAAAAATACTAAAACACGTCACTTTTTTATTTGTAAAAAAACCTCAAACTTTTTTGAACTTAACTTAGGTTGATCCGGGTAGCAAAACGGAAAAAAGGAATCAACCAAAGATATCATTTCTGTCATCAGTTATGATAATAAGTCATGATAATAAATCAGTTATAATTTTTATACGCACTCTTGTGCGTATAAAAATTATAATCTTTGCACTTTCTTACGAATTTTGAAACTATCTTATGTAATTGTTCGATTTTCATTTTAACTTAAAACTTTTCCTGGACTATATCGAATAAAAAAAATAAGAGTTATGCATATCCATCATTCAGGTTGTAAGTTATAGTCTTGAATTTATACCAAATACACATTAATTACTCGAATTTTTAAATTTTCTTCTTAAAATCCTTATTTGGACTATTACAAACAGTAAAAAAATTATTACTAATGAAAAGCATTTTTTTATATTACATATGTTATATGAGTGGATATAAAAAATAATATTAATTTGATTTACTTATAGCTTTCGTGAGTTTCTTTACCGCTATGAATTTAGGACTGTAATGTCACAGTCAGGAAAATAAAGTTCTTGTTTTCCACAAGAACGTATATCGTTCAGGCTGTATATAACAGTATCTGCGCAATTATTGTAACCCGACAAATTTTATATCGGCAAAAATTTTGGCGCCTATTTATAGCAGTAACTTTCCGCTTGTGGCTTCGCCCACGTGAAATTCGGTATATCACATTTAATTTTTATAGCAACTCAACCCGCTCCCTCAATCACCGATCCACTGCCTCTCCAGCCCCTCTTCGCCCCTTGTATACTTTATATTACAACAATATATTTCCATTTAAACGTTGCTGTTCGTTCGTATTTTGACGTCTATAAGTCTTCGACGCTAGCAACTATTATTTAACATGTAACTTCTCAAACAAGATCTTGAGACACAGATGACTTTTTTTCCTAACATGCGATTAAAATGAAGTAAAACATATATTCTGCTAAAGTCAAGCTCTGGCTAGCCGTGAAACTCATAAAAAATCGTTAAGTAATTTCAGATATGTGCATGAATACACACACAGACATAAAATTTAAAGATTGTTATTTTCTTGTATATTAGCTTTCTCTTATCGTCCTTTCTCCATTTTTTCATATATGTCTTCAATGTATAGGCATACCAAGTTCTATTGTTTTATTACATGTCTAGATAAATGAAAAGATGCTTCATGCTACACTTTAACAACAAACACATGCAAGTATTTAAGAGCTATTAAGGTTTTCAAAAACATAATAGACGTCAATATCGTTTTAGTTTCTGTAATAAAATTCTGCGAAATCTTTAATGTGAGTCAACCACAAATAAAGCTATGAAATTCATCAGTCTCCAAAGTAATATTCTTAACCAAATTATATTTTCAATTAATTTCTTACTTGTACAAATAAATATATAAACTAAAATAAAAAAAGATCTAAATAGAATTAGGCTTTTATAGTCTGGAATTTATAGTCTTTGGACAATTTATAATATATTACTTCCATATATATTTGGAGTTGAATTCGGCAATTAATTTAATAACCAACGAAAAAATTTAAGGTGCAATTACTATGAAAACATTAAAAAGCGTTGTGTGATGTATACAATTAGGGCAAAATATTAGCATATTAGAAGTTTGGAATTATGGTCAAGCAACATTGAAGTTCTTCTTAAATGTTGAAAGTTTACTGATTGGTGGAACGCAATCCCAATTCAAAACTACATTTGCATATATAGACTTTATTCGCCAGCAATAAATGATTTCATTGATAAATTATTATGATAACTTTTATTTTCATAATATAAATCGGGGTTTTGTTTGTCGTTTGTGTTTATTTCGTCAAATGGATCACATTAACCAATTCGAAAACTCTAAAATCTGAATATTATACAAATATACGACAAGCCATTCAGCTAATTTAATCCGTGTCTCTCCAGATGGATTACAATAAAATGGACGACGGGTCTTTCGATTTGTATTGACCGCATCCACTGACGATATCACTGTGGCAGCCACATTAAAAGTAGTATGATATATCATCTACAATAATTTTATGTTACTACAAAGATTAAATATCATTTTTTTCATTTAAAAGACTGTGGATAAGAAATTTAAATTTGAACTAGCTTTCCAAAAAAAATATAGGAGCTAATAAAGAAAAGTACTTCTTAAAAAACCCATAGATGTTACTATAAGGAGTTAAATCCACTTTTTTAGATTAGATCAGCAATTCGTTGGGAGTGTAGTTTAATACAAGTTACTCTGTTTACAGCACCACAGACACGACTACTTTCATTGCCCTCTTAGTGTATGACGGGGTGTATTATGAAGAAATTGAACGAGAGATGAAGCTGTATCTCTGTTTCTACCCAACCAATTTAAATTAAAATTATAGTACAAGTAACTAAACTCATAATAATAATATAAACTCACGCTTATTTCCCACATAGATAAGCAGAAACTATAGATATCCACATGGTATTATGATCTTTGCACATCTCTTTTGCTTCACTGACATATATCAATCTTTTCACGCAAGCTCATCGGTTCCGGATGCTAAATTGACCCATTTTCAATAAAATTTTACCCATTTTTAATATGCCACCTATTTGGATTTGCTTGGGACTTTTTAGGGCGATCCTTGTCGACCTTTCCACCGCACACATTCGCTCTATAGATTTGTTTTGTCAGTCTACTTTTGTTCTAATTTCAAGACGGCCAAGCCATCGCAATATACCTTGTTCTACTCTAGCCACTACATCTTCCTTCAATTATATCGCTCTCTGACATCGTATTCCTACATCTATTTTTCAAAGACACTCCACACATATTCACCGTGTTCATTCTACTTTTATTTTTCCTCTACCATGCCCGATACCATAAAAGAAAAATAATTGTTTGAAATTCTATATTGCTCTCATGTAAAATCGTTTAGTTGAATAGTTCTAATTTGATGCAATTCGTGTATTTGCTGATAATTTAGGTTACGTTGTAGATGTTGAGATAATAGTGTTAACAATTATATGAATTAATGTTTTTTTATTATTTTCAGAAATAGTCAATGCAAAGCTTTACAGGATTTGAGCTAGAATTACTATAAAATTGTGTCTAAATGAGGAATGTCTGCAATCTCCAATTAAAGATGTTTTCGAAAAAGTAATTAAATTCAATTAGTTATATTAATACTTAAATTTATAGAAATTAATAATAAACTACCTAGATGACCCGTGCGAATACTTCGCAACAATAGTGGTCAGTTACATAATATAATAAAGTAGAAATAATAAATGTCAACATTTATTCATTTTAAATATTTTATTCTAAAAAAATAGCAACAAAATTAGTCTTATATTAATATTATATATAGCATTATTGCTACAGACGACAATATCTGAAATAATTAGTTTAAATTGTATTTGAATATAGCTAAATTATATCTTCCTGAGTTTAGTCACATTTTAATAGTAAATGCATACTGAAGCATATAAGGCAGAACTTTAGCATAAAGAATATATAGATTTGTATAGTTTCATTATAGAACGAAAAATATAATATTGTATAGTTTCGCTCACATAGTGATGTTATATATCATATATGTGAATTATAGGCGTACGTGTTCGTAATACATATATAAAAGTATAACAACTTTTGTTTTGTAATAATATAGTTAGTTTCAGTTTATTTCAGTTTGTATTGTATAATATAGAGGATGCTCATTTGTAAAATGCATGATGCAATTTCACTAGGTATAGCATCATCCTAGATTGAAAAAATGAATAAAGCGAGATGGAAATACATAACAGGTAAGGAGGGGATAGGCGATGCGGGCACCCAGATAGGACTCGAATATGCAATGAATGAATATTTTTAGTGTGTTTTTATTTTTCCTAATAAGTAGATGAACATATTGGGTTCGTTGTAGTCCTTAGGCTATCAGTATATCCTGTGTTATACTTGATAGACATATGACCGGATCATGTGGTGGCAGCTTGGGATTGTATGGCTGTATGACCCAGTTTCGGGATATTTAGGCATTTAGGGCATGCAGCCAGTACACATACGTGTGAATAGTGCAACGACGACGGCGTTTCATTTCAGAACCACTTTCCCGTGAAGGAATATTTATCTTTCACAATTATACACAGTATTATAGACGCATTTTTTATACATTTATATATTTTCTTTATATCTAGATATTTTATACCGACGAAAAACACCTTAGAAAAATAATTTAAAAAATTAACTTGAAAATATTACGATTGCAATTGTTTAACGGAAATAAACTAAAACTTATGTCAACTTATTTTTCGTCATTAGAGAGAAAAATAGTCTTCAAAATGATGTATGAGACAGACAAGTTAGGTAATGGTACCAAGTGAAATATTTCATACCGACAAAAAAACATCTTAGAGAAATAATATATAATGATATATAGAAGATGAGTGTCAAACAAGT
Organism: Eumeta japonica; assembly: GCA_005406025.1. Classification (NCBI taxonomy): domain Eukaryota; kingdom Metazoa; phylum Arthropoda; class Insecta; order Lepidoptera; family Psychidae; genus Eumeta; species Eumeta japonica. The sequence continues at coordinate 164,576 of BGZK01000175.1, forward strand.
GAAGGAGTTTGTATACTTGGGTAGTCTGTTTACAAATGATGGTAAATATGACAGAGATATTGAAAGGAAAGCGAATGCGGCAAATATAAAGTGAATGGGGTCTTGCTTGCTATTACGAAGAGTAAAAACGTCAAGTGCGTTTGGCTATCCATAACGGGGTCTCCCTAGGCTTATGCATAGTAGTAAAAGTCGAGTATGGCTGAAGAGAAATGAAAATAAAATTATCGTGAAAATGCGATCTCTGCGTAATGTGTGGAGTGTTTATGAAAAATGAGTGTAGGAATAGTGATATCAGAGAGTAGTGTGGTTTAATAGAAGATGTAGTCTCCAGTAGAAAAAGGTATTAACATATCATAAAAGGGCCAAATTCTAAGTACTCAAAACTGATAACCTCGCCTGAAAAAATTGAAGAATGTAAGTGAAGCAAATGGAAATCTGTAGTCTCTGCCTATCCTCCTGGGAAATAGGTGTGAGTTTCTATTATATTATTAATATACACCATCTAAATTTTAACAGGAATGGTTGTTTAATTTATGATTTTTTTTATTGCTGGCGAATAAAAAAGTTACATTTATGAATGCGTAAGCCTACATTTGTACAAAGATAGCGCGAAGCATGAACCTGTGCGATGAGATCGCGCGCTCTGCCCGCGTCGAGCTGGTTGATTCGCTTGTTCTTAAGGTGGTGCGGCGTGTCGCGGCGGTGCAGGCGACCGCCGGCAGGCGCAGGTCGCTCCCCGATGCCTGACAGCCACACCACACGCCGCGAGCCTCGCTGCGCACCACCCCACCGTCACCACACAACCACACACACTCACACACAGCCCTATTAATTCCCTAGTCTATTACCCTATTTCATATTGAATCCCAACTAGTCAGTTAAAGATATATAAAGGTTTATAATACATAAAATAAAAAGAGCTAAAATTTTTATTAAAACTGAATATAATATTTAACATCTTTCATCATCAGAATATCTTACCTAGGAAAAATAATTATTTCCCTTTTAAACAATATAGCTCCCATTCCTAATGGCATAATTTTATTATTTTTAATATGCTCATATACATCATATTAAGGAAAAATCCCAAAAATATGTGAAATTAGTAAAATCTACAATACCTATTAGCTATTTAAAATATATAAAGTGTTACTTGTTAGTCCAGTTAAATAATTTTTAATTACTCTATAAATACCAACGTTAAAACTACGGCATACTTTCCCCAAGAGTTCAGAATTTAAAAGTGTATTATACATACTTGAAGCTCATCCGAATCGTCATTATCGTCGTTCTCGGCCTCTGACGACTCACGATCGCTCATCTGTGCGTTGCTCTCATCGTTTTTCACCTGTTCTTGAAATTGTATATTGTTTCCTTTCTGTTGAAGAGAGTTTTGATTTAATAGGAATATATATGATACAGACACAATAAAAACATAACCTTGGAAAGATAAACAAATTTTAAAATTGCAATAAATTTCTTGTTAGTCCTAGGTTATAGTTGCAATAGTAAAAATTGGATTGGAAAACGTTTGACTAAAGGCCACCCCTGCAACTTCCCGCTAATTTTAACCGCAAAGCTATAGTAACGTAGTTTGTTATGACGTCTTTGGGCTCTTCGAGCTCAAAAAATACGGTTTATATGTTATTTTGAGCTCTTCGAGCTTAAAAGTCTGATATACATTAAACAAAGTAATTTTTTACACAAATTGTTCGATTTTAAGTTGTTTTATGGCATTTAACGTCGTTTCTTTAGCTCTCTTAGGCGAAAGTAATTTTAAAAAACGAAATTTGAAAATGATTTGACAATAATTTTTCTCAAACACATTAACCGTGTCTGATTTGTTTATTAGTGATTGATTCAATTGTTTGAGGTTTTGAATAAATGAATTATTGAAATCGATCCGTATGATCAATTAAAGTTCTCAATAAAAAATCGATAAGTCTCAAGATTTCCAAGTTATGTTGAAAATACCTTTTTTTTTCAATTTTGAAAATGCCATAACTTTGAATCGCGTTGTTCGATTTCAATGTTCAAGACGGCAATCGACGCAGTTTTTTGAGGTCCAAATGTTTTATACTAAGAGCAAAATCGATTAGTCGTGAAGTTTCTAAGTTATTCTAAAAAAACGCTCGTTTTTTAAATTTTTTCGTTTACGATATTTCACGAACGAATCAACCGATTTTGATTTCCAAAACGGCATTCGACGTTATTTTTTTAGGTTAAGAGCTGATTAGGTTATGGAATTGATCGTTACAATAGCCAAATAGTTATTCTTAAAAAACATCCTTTTTGAATTTTTCCCCGGTTTTTTTGATATATCTCGGAATCTACTGGTTCGAATCAGTTTAAACTTACAGGAAGTCTAAATTCAGTAGAACCTTTTCGAATGCTACAATTTTCGTTTCGATCGGTCAAGCCATTCAAAAGTTTATAAGAAGTTTACATACAACATACACACAAACACACACAAATTCAAACAGACATACGGACACCATCGTAAAAATAGTCAGGGAAGCTTCCTAGGGCTTCAAAACGTTGAGATCTGATGAAAACTCGATTTTCGAAAAACGGGGTAAAATCAATAACTTCCCGATTTTCAAAAAAAATTAATTTTCTTATTGGGAATTTAAAAAGTTATAATAATTATTTGTCAAGTGCAAACATGCAGCGTACGCCGTGGAAGGAGTAAATTTAGCAAAATTAGGCAATTTCTTTTCCAGTTCTACTGTCTATTCCAATTCCGGTATCGTTTTCAATTCTGTTCTATTCCCGATTAAAAAAAGCAAGGAATGTAATACATATCATATAACAATGCGCGTCAACTCTAATACGCTGCCCTAACACATTTGCTCTTTACCATGCTGGATATTTTTTTAGTTTCTTGTGTTTTGTAAAAAAATATTTTCTAAATAAAATGTAAAGTGAAATTAGATCAAAATCACATTTTAAACGATTAGTAATAACGAAAATAGTGTTTAACACCACGAAAAAATTAAAACATCTATTAATCATCAATGGAAGAAAATACAAGGGTTCAGTATAAGATGCGCGAATATGTTGTGTAAAAAGCAAAATAAGGACCCAAATAATGACTTCACTTTTTGTTAACACTGGCTTTCGTTCTTCATCTAATTTATTTACCCCGAGCTATATATGAAATGCGATTCTTAAGGAATAAACTTCAATAAACTCGAAAAAATAATTATATAACCACCTTAGATAAAATCATGCAAAAGCCACAACGAGCCAATTCTGTAGTTAAAATTACTTGGATCAATATCTGTATGACGTCAAAATTACATCAGGGTGAGAAGGGTTGCCGCCGCGCGCCCTTGGCTTAGATGATTTTGACGTCACAACAATATCGACTGATTTGCAAGTTAACAGAATTGACTGCTGTACGGTATTTGCGAAGGCCTTGCAATAAATGAATAATTAGAATGTTTAATTAGTTTGCTCAGTATTTCATTGTCCAACGACTAAAACAAATAATCAATTGAGATTATATATAAAAAAAAATTGTATGACAAATTTTATTTTTGGAACCATATAAACTTGACCCATACCGTTTCCGGTTCTTTCTTTTCCGGAGCCGGTTCCGGGGGTGGTTCCGGCGGGTCGTCTTGTGCCGGTTTCGTGACGCCCTCGGGCGACCGGCTCGCTAACAACTTATGGGCTTTCGCTTTCAACTCCTTTGGATGTGGCGTATTTTGTCTTACGAACGGCGTCTATGCGAAAAGAAAAAAATCTAATTACTCCTGATGCATAAATCAAAAGAATTAAAAAAAATGTAAGGCTGTTATTAATATATATCTGAAACATTTTAGACTTTCGAGGTTACAGACATTAAAATATAAAAAAAAAAAAATCTTTGACAATTTTAATAATTATACTTCTTCAATTTATTCATGTAAAGAAGAGAATTTTACTGTAAAAATTTCAAATTGAGAAACTTCTCTTCAATAAGAACAAAGAAAATCAAAAAAAAGGAATAATTTATAATCATGCATTACATTTTCAAATAGAAAACATACACATACATATAACCAACATATTATTTCGGCACAGAACAAATTTCTTTACATTGCAGTTTTATTTACTTTCCAGCGTCATTACAATTTCGATGAATAATGGTAACTGCGCATTTAAAGCATTAGGTACACGTTATTATACCTGATCTAATTGTCACTTAACCTATTAACCGCTAAAATGCAACGTGAATCACGAAACGCCGCCAGTGATATCACACTGGGCCTCGTCTCCGTGATGAGATAACGTCTCAGAGAGCATTGGATCGTTATAAATAATTTGTGTGCGCATCATATTCAATTTTAATTAACGCTTATTATTTGATAATAAAATTAATTTCAATAGGAATACAGAACAAGAGGCAACAAGACAAGAAACATTAGCAAAAATCAGGTATCAATTCACTTATATAATTAGGCTACAAAAAAAATATATATAAAACAATATTATGAGGCTAAAAATATCGGCCCGTCTGTATTGAATTACTACAATTATTAATATATTTGTTGAAAACATTAATAATGCCTTGCATAATTCCGAGTTTAATATTAAATTTCATCACGGGCAGATATATCTAGCGTATTATTTAAGTTAGCTTAACATTTAAGCATACGTACAATTAAATTGCTTTGTGACATTCTGTTGAAAAAAAATCTTTTTAAAAAAAAAACTTGCATGGTGCTAATTAATAAGCTTTGACGGATAAAACTATATGAATAAAAGTGTATTAAATAATTATTTATTCTATAAAGTTGTAAAAGCAGATATTAAAATTGAAAATTCTAAATATCTAAAATAAAAATAAATACAATTAGATTACGAACATATTTATTGTAGACATATTTAAAACAATAGTGATTTTTAGATGCTTGATACAATGCAGCAATGAGATCAAATCTATATAAATAAATATCTAATAAGAGCAGGAAAATCTATTTTTAAATATGTATTCTTAGATTATAAAAAAGGCGGAGCAGCGGGCAGCGCATTCTGACTTTCACCTGGGTGCGTTCATAACGTGATAAAATTGTTATCGTGATTTGATAAGCTATGCAAATTACTTCTTAATACCAGATGATATCACTTATTTTGGTGGAATATTTTAAAAGTAATTTTTTTTTCACTGCAATCATAGCCTCAGTCTTTAATAACACAATTGCTCGAGTTACATTGTAAATATTTCGACATCAATTGTAAGATATTTGTATATGTCGTATTTTTCAACAAGAATTAGTCAGTCAGTTATGAACGCACACACAACGCTATGCCGCGTACCTCGGCCAGATTAGTGATAGAGGAGGATAGCCGCTGCAGCGAGCTCCTCCGTTGCGTGGTGACAAGCTTGCGCACTACGCTCAACGGGTGCTTCAACTCTAGCATTGAGAGACGTTTCAAGTCCAGCGCATTGCCCCTACTGTCATCGACAGCGTCTTCGTGTAGCGGCGGCACCTTGAAATCCACATCATGTGGCAGTTTTGTTAATTTGCGTGTACGGGTGTCTAGTTGATGCTGCCAGTCTTTAGTTGATGTATTGTACATGAGACTATGGTGTACTTTCATGTGTTCAAGTAGATCATTCAATGGAAACTAAACTTACCTACTAAATGTACAATGATATACATGTATATTTCTCGAATTACATTTCTTGAAAATTGTATCGTTTTTTTCCAAAAAATATGTTTCAATAAAATATTTTTCTGCATACCTTTATGTTTATACATTTTTTAATCCCACTGTCTTTGAATTTCAAAAGTATATGCATAAAACAACACAGCACATGCATTAACAAAAAATAAAAGAAAGAATCACAACCAAAATAAAATTTATTAATTAATTACACAAATTAAGTATATTAATATCTAATATATAAAAAATAATACTGAATCTTTTGAGATTATGGGCACAAATAATTTTCTTATAACAATAAGCACACTAAAACCAAAGTATACATCAATTATTAAAAATTAAATAAAAATATTACAATAATTAAGATAGTATTGATCAGGATACAAACAAAAAGCTGAACTTAATACAATTTTATTACAGATAACAAAATAATAATTATGGCATTATATGCTATATATAAAAGCATAACAGAGTATTAATAATGCAAGATACAAATGATGAATACAACTGCATAGAAATTAGTTCTCATTCGAATGCTACCAAAATAGAACTTAATGCTGAATAAGCATTTTGTTTTGTACATTTAGCACATATATATTCATTGGTCCACAATCTTATTCTTTGAAATCTGTTGCGTGTAGACTCAACTAAATGATGGAGACATGTAGGTTTATTGTACTTAATTTTTTTAAATGTATGAGTAAACCAGACATTTCTATGATTAGCAATATAACCGGAATTTCTGGATCTACCACAGCGGCCTCTAGACACGCAAATGGCGTAACAGCAAAGTAAGCTCACCTCTTTCGCTTCAGAAACGTCGTCGGTGAATTTCACAGAATGACTCCTTGACGCTTCTCTTTGTTCCCAATCTTCCGAATCAGAGTCTTTTTGTTCGCGCGATACACTGTTCTCTGTACAAATAAAAGGCTTTAATATCTTCTCACCAAGTTTGTGTACAATTTGCAAAATTTCGTTTGAGAGTGAAGTCACTGTCATATAATAATGCGATTATATGTGTCATTGTAATCTTGTACACAGACACAACAGACATAATGAAAGCGACAATTACAAAGTCCTCGTGTAACATAAGCAGCAACATAGAATAAGATTTTTTTCGCAACATAAACTTGTGGAATGTAGGTTGGTATATTGTGAAATGTTTCTACCAATTTCTTGCTTATTTATTATGAATCTAATGTGGTGCATACCTAATATACAGTGCTACCATGGAACCTATCCTAAATTATATGTATTCATATAATAAGTTATTTATTTTATCTAAAGCGCCCTTACCTCGCACCCTATCAAGCTCCTGTGACTGTGAATTAAATCTGTGCTTCAACCACTGGCCGCTGCCAACTTCAGAGGTGTGATCCAGCTCTACATTTGTGTGACAGGTGTCAAAAGTGTGGTTTTTAGTATATTTACACAGCAAAACAAAAAAAACACAACACTCACAAACATGGTTCAGTGATGGTCACTCTAAAGAGCATGAAAGTTTTTACACATGTATAGAGGTACACTTGTGCCCATTGAATAAATTAAAGTTTAAGGCATATTCAAGAGCTAAATAGGAACTGATAAACTTATTATACAAAAGAAGGTCCAAATTTCATTATTTTTGTTGTATTTCAACAAATTATTTTTACACATTACTATATCTCATTAATAAAAGATTAAAAATAATTATAGATAATCCTTTTTTTTTTATTTTACATTATGTAGTTTTGAAGAATTTGTACAGGAAACTAATAATAATTTGCAATATAAATCATATTATTAATATTAAAAATAAATATAATTAAAAAATATATAAACTACAGCCACAAAGATTCACTATGATATTATAAGTATTAAAACACTTTTCAGTTATGTCAGAGAGGACTTTGATCATGATTATGGTTTTAATGTTTTATTATGGTCATAGTAATGTGGTCACAAAAAAAAATTGAGTTGTTTAATTATGTCGTGACAAGTTACACCGTGAAAACACCTACATGACAGACATAGTACTAAACAAGTTCATAAATTTCTTGATTCCAACAAATAATTATGTAATATATAATTTGATTATTTTATTTATTTCAAGTAAGCATTTATATAATGTTAATGAGAGAAAAACATTGGAGATTACTATGACTTCTATAGAGGAAACAGGGCACTTTTTGAAACATTCATTCGGAAAATAAAACAATCCTATAGTTTATAGCTCTTTATGGTCATTATAAAATTTTGATGCTAAAGCCAACCTACATCAGCACAGGACAAAGCTCTTCCAGGGAATAATAAAAAGGATAAAATGAAATAAAAATGAAATATAATTATTGTAAGGTATTCTAAAAAATGACCACCACTGAATGCAGCTTAATTAAACAAGAGAAAGCTTATGAAAGCATAGAAGCAGCAGCTGATGTAAAATTCCTGATGTTCAAGTTAAATTTTTATTAATATGTAATAAAATATGTAATTTTTCTAAAAAATGATAAAAATAGCAAATAAAATTAATTACTAATAATAAACATTCAAAAATTTACTAAAAAGAGATATTTTAAAAGAACTCTTTTCAACTGAAAATTTCTTCTAGTTACCATTGCTAATATCAAAAATTTTGTTAATTAAATAAGGTCTATAACTATCGATGGCTCCTTATTATTGTACATTAGCAATTGGCAATTATATAACTAAGATACCAATTATTTGTAAAAGATAGAAAAATGTTTTATGTGTTGTCATGAAAAATGTCACCAAACCAAGTGATATATGAAATGAACCAACAGAATATCAATACTTTCTTATATAGTTATATACATGCATATATAAAATATGTATGAAACATTATGGAACAAATACCTAATTACATTGCTTTATATACATACCTGGTTGTTGGGTATATGTAAGCTGTGGGAGTAGGAAGCATGTCAAGACATTCTCGCCGGTTGCTTCATCGCGATCAGTTTGGAAAGTAAGCAACGGTTGTGCTTGATTTTCGGATAACCACACTGCTTTCAATTCCAAATTGACCAAAGTATAAGGTAAGTGCTGTAACCTGATCAACGATAAAATAATGTTTATAAAATTTAAAGTGTACGGAGGTTAGAGAAAAATATGCTACATTGCAATATTATGAAACCGGCCAAAAGCATGGAGAACCATCCTCAATGTAGGATTCCGAAGCCGTTACTACAAAGGAATGTACTACAGATGAAAAAAAGTAGTTTGTTACAATTTTGTGTTACTATGCTTCCGCCACAGAATAAGTATAAGTACTTTAGACACTTATAACTAGAGAAACAAGTAAGTATGTAGACTATTACTCTCAAACTAGTGTAAACTAAAGTGCAACAGTAAAAGAGCATATTTTGATGGCACTTACATTCTCTTGTGGAAAAGCGCAGTATTTCGACTAACTTAAAACAGTATATTTAATGAAGTTCACGATAATTTCCGTTGAGTGTTTATTAAGCGTTATCTGTGTATTTTTTTTTCATATTTTTTGAACATAAGGTTTAAAAATAAAGGACAAGGGGTTGGGGGGGACCAATTCTTCTACTTTCGGAGCGATTATTTTCGAAACTATTCAATTGATCAAAAAAATTGCTTAAAAATCTTAAAGTGTTTTATAAAAGAACTGTCGAAATATGTTCTACATGTTGATGTCTTCTGACAAAAATTTTCTTCAGCTTCTGTTGCATGTATGGAGTGCCCCTCTTGGAATGGAACTCCAAAAGATTATCATTATTTAAATTTTAGAACTCTTGTCTTTTTGTTGCCTTGATTATAAATGTCAAATCATACACCATATACTTATATACCTATTAGTGTTTTCTCATGGTTTCATCCATCAGAATGAGGAATAAATTAGGTATTCATTTAGAATTCAAAAGAGGTTATTATTTCAATCCTCATCTTGATATCTTTTACACTTTTATTAAAATTATATTCATTATCCACACATCAACGTTATTTCAATAATGACAACCTGGGCTTTTAATGTATTAAATATACCTATTCACTTTTTTTGATATTAGTGTTGAATTCAGAAAAGAAATAATAACTTCTCATAAGTTCCGGCAAGTTATATATGGACCACTAGATATACATAATGAACTAAAATTAATCACTTTGGTTTTGGTTGATGACAATTCTTCTAAATTACCAAATAAAATGAAAAGATCACTTTATGAAGATTTTTTGTAGATATAACGAATGGGAGTGTAACATCATATTACTTCAATGTTATTAATATGTAGTATAACATCTCCGGAGTACAATAGCTGCGATGTACATTAATTTTATAGTAATAAGTTAGTTAATTTTATAGTAATTTCGATAAGAATAAAGAAATTTCAAGAAAAGTGCCATCCAGAATATATTATTGCAATAGTTACAACCCAATCTCTTTTTAACAAATAGAAACAAAAAGTACATTTAGTTAGAACTAGAGGTCACCAATACTTGAGGGACCCTTTTGGTCTTTAATAAATTAAATTTTTTGTTAATTGTAATTTAACGACAGCGAATTACACACCCACTTTCAGTAGGAGACTACTAGCTGTAATTCTAAAGTTATTAATAAAAAAAGGCTAAATTAATAGCGTTTTTCACAAATGATACTGTTTTTATGTTTTGGAGGACTGATTGATGAGATCGGTTTTTTAAACTATTTTGATGTTCTATTTCATTTCTATTCTATTAAGTCATTTTTTGAAACTGACAGAATTAAACTTTATTTGAACCAAATCTACTTAACGATTAATTCCACAGTAGGTACACATATAATTTTTTGTGACCCAAACACGGATAGGTAACATAAATAAATCAATTTTGAATATGACCCTCAGATTACACTACAATATCATTAGGTTTATTAGGGTTCTGTATATCCAAAGGAAAGTTGAAAGTTCATGCATGTGTTTGCCTGTCCTTCTGCACAAGCAATTTACTCTGGAATTCCTCCAAATCTAATATCCATAAAAGGAGACTTTTATGGATTTATTCAAATCGAAAAGATGATTTAAAATTCTTTTTATGATAATTTTTTTTCTAAGATTTTCTGACCAACCCTGACCTTAAGTTAATCTTAATCTGACCTTAGTTTTTATTCACACAGTATAAATAGTCATAATATTTTTTTACAACAAAGTCAGATAGAAATTCGTGAGGTTTATGGCATAAAAATAGATACATAAGAATAATTCAAAAATATTGTTGAAGAATTTACCTATTCCCACTAACATCCAGAACATGCAGAGAGTTACAATTTCCAATTTCGTTCGGTAGCCGTGTAAGTTTGTTATCTCTCAAACTCAAAACCCCCAGTAGGGACATGTTGCCAATCTCTATTGGTACTTCGGCAAGGCTATTCCTATCTACATTCAGTACTGTTAATTCTTTCAGATTCCCTATAGATCTAGGCAACTCCATTAAGAAGTTTTCGGTTAATATAAGCTCTTGCAAATTCGTACACCTGAAAATAATAAACAATAATTTAGCATTAAAAAAATGTATAGAATCACAGTTCAGATACATAAAATGTTACAAAATCATATTTATGTCATAATAGCTTTCACCCGCGTTGAGATCGAGAAAATGTCTTTAGCTTTTACATGGACTGATCACGCTGTTAACCACTATCCTGTCTTGCCCTCCATTCTGATCCCGATCTCGATTTAGATCCGAAATTTTGAGCCAATTATCTCAAAGGAATTATCTTATCATGACGATAGTTTAACGACTTTACTCCCGTTCTTAATCCCCATCCTAATTCTGCTTGCAGTTTTAAGTATCAGATCGGTGTTGATCTTGATCTTTCTTTGAACATTAGTGTTATCCATAACCAATCGTACTAAAAATAAAACAATTCCTTCTATTTTCATGCAAGTGAATCCATGGGAAAAAGCTAGTGTATACTTAAACCTGGCCAGAAAACAAACTATACTAAAAAAGGAATCACGCGAATCGGAGCAGTAGTTCTACAGTTATAAGCACAAAGAGACAGTGTGTTTTATTATTATAAGTTTATAATGTAAATGTATGAAACCAAACTCCTTAAGGTTTGGTATAAACCATATTTAACTGTTCTGAAAAGTGTTTTGATTGTCTCAATGGTAAACAACACAGCCTTATTGACTTGAGAATGAAGTACTATACAAAAAAAAAGGGGTTGACTTGATAAGTTCCTCCTTTCAAAGTCAGTTAAAAAAGTAAACTACATACATAACAAATGGAGTAAACTATGGTCATACTTTATTTGATAAAGATATATATTTCATCAACTGGAAGTTTTTATTGTGAATGCTCAACTTGTTACTGTGAGTTTGTGTTATTAGTTACACATATAGTGTAATGGACTTTTCTTTGGACCAATTTCATAGAAATAGTTTTTCCCTTAGATACTTTCACATGACTTAAACGATATAAACAGTAACGTGACGATTTTTTTTTTTGATTACTCGACATCACTATCAGTGGGTTGCACCAACGCAATTTTTCATAAAGTGTAGTAAAACTTAATGTAAAAAAGTAAAATGAATAAATATCGAGTCGCAGCAATATTTTTTACTATCTACACTATACTTATGAGCTGTCTGAGACCTCATAGCGTAAAAATACAAAGCAAATTTTGACATTTCTCTACAATAGTTTTAATATTAATTATTAATTCAAATAAACATATTGTAATTACTATTTCTTTAACGCTAGGTTACAGTTCAATGTCATTAATTTATATTACAATAATAGATATTAATTAGAATGTTGCCTTAATTGAAAAAAAAAAATAATTTCACCTCGAAATTTATACGAATTTTATTTTATTATAAGGTTCGCCAACTATACTATTATTTTTACATTTATTAAATAGTTACAAGCCGATTTACTGTTTCAAAAAAGTACACTTAAAACGTAATATAATAGAGTATAAAGAAATGTAATTAGAACTCGTCAAACATAAAATGATTCCATACAACCTGTTCTAAAGCTTAGCCAATTTGCATGACATAACTTTAAATATACATAAAACCTCATAAGTCAATTCACCTATTAGTAAACCCTATTAAAATCTTTGCGTTAGTTTCTGAGGTTAGTCTTCACAGAAAGACGCCGCAAAAGACTTCAATTTATAATATAAAAGGAAACTATTCACTTGAAAAAATTCTCAGAACAGATTTACTAAAATCCTGCGTTTTATTTAAACACTAAAATTATTATCTTTTCAACTAACCCTTCCCAAAAATATACTTTATAACGATTTTGTACTTTTAAAAGCTCAGCCTAAATAGTTCATTTAATACTCTAATCAATGTAATTGACGCCGTCTAAGAAAGTCGACATCAAAGTCGTCTATGTCTTAAGCAATTTCTAAAATTACTTGTATTTCGAAGAAACATCTGTTAATCTTGTATAGATGGGCCAAATTTCTAAATTACTATAATAAATTAGAGATCTGTCATGTTCAATACTAAGGTCTGGCAGTAATAATAAAATTAAGTACTCAAAAACATTTATTTAATTTTGTTTTACCTTTTTCATTTTGATACTGCTCATACAATAGTCGTTATACAGTAACAAGCTCAAAAAAAAACAAATTTCTCCTGTGCTTGACTACTAAAGTGACAATTGAGTGCCCAGTTAGATCAGCAAAAAAATATATAATTCACTTGTTATAAGTTATTCACTTGTTATAGAAGAAAACTAAACAATTAAAGAAAATTGTTTAGTTTACTTGTTATATTGCTAGCATAACAGTCATAACTAGTGCATTGTCCAGCTAAAAAATAACAATCCAGGTCTTAAGTATTTAATTAACAATTGAGAACATAACTAAAACTTTTAATACACTAACACTGCTGGCAGTAATTGAGCACTAAACGGTTATCTTGATAACTAAGTACTAAGACTCGAGTTTTCACTTTTTGTGATGTAGGGTATCATGTCTGTCAATGCCAGCAGTGTCAAGTATGTAAATAAAACAATAATCTCTTATATAGAAACAATTAGTAGAATAATAAAACACATAATTTTTAATGCTAGACATTAATACTGAACATTAAAGACCTCGACTTTGGTAGAAGTATAGTACTAATTTACTTAGAAGCTAGTGTTATGAGAATTCATGAGTTATCACTATCAGCTTTTTTTAGGTATACAATTAGTACTAAACTTGAATAAGAATCAAAGATTTTGTTCATCCATTTATGTTAACGGTAACAGATGTTTTGAGGAACAAAGAAATAGACAATCGTGTGTAAAGTTAAATGTTTTTAAAACATAAAACATAATATGATAAAAGAATGTCATATTTTGTTTTTAGACTCACCTGCCTACATTTTCATTTAATGTGTGTAATCTATTTTGGTCCAACTTCAATATAGCTAACTTTGATAAGGTACCAATACCATCGGGTATTGTTTCAAGCATGTTCTGTGAGAGGTGTAAATCGGTTAAAGATGAGAGGCCGCCTATTTCTTCCGGAAGAACTTCCAATTTGTTTTCGCTGACGTCGATGCAAACTAGCGCCTTTAGATTACCAATTTCTGGAGGTAAAAATTGCAGTTTGTTGTGATCGAGCCATAATTCTTCTAAAGCTGGCAACTCCCCGATGAAGCCCGGCTGAAATATTTAATTGTACAATAACATATTTTAGAAATCATTATGTAATGCCATTTTATTACTTATTACTAAATGCCTATTACTAAGTACCCTACAATCTAATTTGTATCAGAGAAAAAAAATATGAATAGTTTCCTACAAAAATAATGAAGAGTTAAAACAAATTAAATTATTATTAACAAATAAAATTTATCAGTAACAGTAGTATCGATTCTTCTTATTAATTTAATGTAGTACTAGCTGTCCCGCCCACTTCGCTGGATAATTTTTATTTATAAATAAAATGGCGAAGGATTTACGGAATTCGAAAAATGAGTAGCCTAGAACCATCTACAAATCATTCCGCATCGAATGGTCCCAGTCCCATGTCTATACGTTTAGTAGTTTTTACGTGATTGGCGAACAAAGACAACCTATTTTCATTATATATGTATAGATTGTTTTAAAAATAGATTTTTTGCTGAATATAAAAAATTTCAGAATGAAAATGGGGATCTATCTAATATAATATACACATAATGTAAATTATTTAATAGGATCAAATTAGATGAACACTTTTATCTAACACATTGGAATAAAACTAAACTGTCAACATAAGCTAGTGTCACAGTTATTTTCTTTAATGCCATAGTTTTTTATTCATCTATTGTCAAGTGTGAATAATTATTCAATTTGTTATCTACATAAAAAAAGTTGATATAAAACTCAAATAAACAAAAATAAAAACTCAAACTCCAAAAGTAGCAAAAAGTTTCTACTACTTTCGGGGCGATTATTTCCGATAATATTCAATAAGTCAAAAAAAATTGCTTAAAAATCTTAGAGTTTTTAAAAGAACTATCAAATTGTGTGCCATAAGGTGAAGTTTTTTTTCTGCTTCTATTACATATTTTTATTATTTAACTAACAAACTATAGGCTTATACAAGACACCTATATTCCGAATTTCATCAATATACATTTTGTAGTTTTTAAGTAAAATGCCTGTGACATACGGACGGATGGACGGACCTGATGAAACTAGAAGGGTTCCCTTTTTGTCGTTTTAGCTCGCAACCTCAAGAACAAGTGTTAAAAATCAATATTATGCATTGAAAATATATTGCATTTTAAATGTTAAACTACATGAAGTGATATATATTTTTGATATGCATGACTGAAGTCCATTTTCTTTTATTTTAGATTAATTTAAAACTTTGATAAAAAAAAACTATTGTCATTGGTATTAGGTACAGACATGAAGTGATAATTTCCATCGCGATTATAAGCCACCTTATGGAAAAAACTAATAATAAGAAACCTATTGATACATTTTAGAATTTTTCAGGAAAATACAAAGAAATTAAATTTTTGAAAAGTTGGATTTGTAAAACTAAAATTAGATATGTAGTACTATTTCAAAGTATGCGCGCTACGCATTGATTTCCAAAAATGACTGTCGCGTCGATAGTCTGTATATTGAGAACTAGCTAAACGTATTCTTAAAATACAAACATTATAGTGGCTTCAATATAAAAAGTATGCATAACTGGGGGATAGGTTTTTTGTCTTATAACTTACTGACGACCAATATGTTTGTAGTACATTATTTTCAAGTAGGTATATTCTACCACTTGGTCAGGGCATGCCGATAAAACGGCCAAACAGCGTTTTTTTATTTCAGCTCGACCTACGAAATATTGCGATTTCAAACTGAAATTTATTTTTATCAAAATGAAAATTTTATCAAGCCTCGAGGCAAGGCTTTATTTACTCGGGGATAATGTAGCTTGTATATATGATACAAACAAATTTTATCTAATATACATTATTAGCATAGATGATGCGCCGCACTGGGTTCTTAGGAATAGTGGGGAAATTTAAGTATTTTTTCGTTTAGATAAATTCATGCACAATATTAAGCAAGTGTTAATAATTTACTTACCAATTCTTCGAGTTCGTTGTCCCCCAAGTCCAGCCGCTCTAGTTTGGTCAAGTTCTTTAATGACTCCGGTAAAGACTTAAGCAGGTTTTCTCTTAACTCCAAGGACTGTAGCGATATCAAACTGAAAATAAATACATATTTGTTGGATTAACTATAATACTAAATGTAATTTCATAGAATATAACGTAGGAACTAAAACACTTAAATGAATAAATATTATTCTTTTTTATTTTTAATCATGGCTTAATTTTAAGTACAAAAAACATATGGCTAATACGTAATAGGATAGGCTTTCATCTTTATTTGATATACGAAGAAAGTGGAAACCAGTTCCAATAGCAAAATTTTGTTGGTGCTAATAATCATTATGGGATCTCTACCTTTTTAGTTAAAGTGTAATCACCCACGAACCCGCTATTTTGTAAGACCGTTAATTAAATCGGTCGGTTTCCAAGACCTGCAAGTTTTCAGATTTTTTCTCAACTCACCAAATACGGGAGAAATCTAATAACAGTATTTACAACTTACTTTTATGTGACTAAGATAATACTGTTCTACATAATGTGGAAGTTTTGAGTTCTTCTGATCTGGTGCTTCACCACCAGTTCTACTTCATTACATGTATTTGAATAAACACACTTGTTACTTGACTTCATCAAACGGCGCTTTTCAATATCAAATGGATATGGATGGAAGACCAAATGCATGAGTCAGTATAAAGAATAAGTATTAACTGTACGTATGCCTCTAACATTTGAAGAGTTCCATTATGAACATAAGTTATTATTATTTTAACAAAATCTCATCGCAATTCTTCAAATACTTATCATCGCGGGTCACGTTGGTCTTCTGTGGTCTTTCTTGCCACCTCCACTTTACCAAATGATGTTTTTAGAGAGTAAATGCATGGGTTGCAATACTATAATCAATGAGTTTCGTCAGTCTTATGGATACCAGGATCAAATATAATTACTGACAAAAATTGAATCAAACTGGAGGAAAGTTTTTCAAATATATACATATATACACACACACACACACGCACACGCACACACACACACATATATATATATATATCGAAATCGATTAGTTAATAACGAAATTTTGAGATAACAGCATTTAAAAAACATAGTCGCATTGAGACCCTATTTTTGAAGTTGGTGAAACATACTTCAATTTCTTTTTCATAGTTCTTATTTACGTCGCATTACGCAGTATCATGAATCGTTAACCATAATCATTCATGTATCAAAATTTATCGTCACACATGCACAAAGGAGAAAGGAAAAGAAAGTGCTACAATAAAAAAAAAACAGCCTAGCGCATGTCGGACCATGCTCTCGAAGCCGTTACCACGAAGAAATGCACTACAGGTGAAAAAAACTATGTTGTTACATTTTCTCTATGTTTCCCGCACAGAATAAGTATAACTAGATATTAGTCGCCTGTAAATAGAGACACAAGTAGGTATGTCGACTATTACTCTTAAACTAGTTTAAACTAAAATGCACCAACAAAAAAAGCGTTTCTTTAAGGCACTTACATTATAGTTTTTGGCAATAACTCAAAAACGGTAGATGTTGAAAATAATTGTTGTTGAAAGTATTTATCAAGCGTTCCCTTTTTAATTTTATTATATTTTTCGGAGATACGGTTTAAAAAATAAAGGGGGGGCGATACAATTTAGGCTACTTTCGGAGTAATCATTTTCGAAAATATGCACTTAATAAAAAAAATACCGTTAAATGTTTTTGAAAGAACTGTCAAAATATGTGCTACACGTTGATGTTTGCTGAAAAAAAATTTTTTTCAGCTTCATATTTGGAATACCCCCTCTAGAAATATTTATTTTTGTGATTTAACAACTAAACTAAGTAGCGGCTTAACAAGACACCTATACTATAAATTTCATCAATATACATATTGTAGTTTTTGAGTAAAATGGCTGTGATATACGGACGAACGAACGGACGAACGGACGGACGAATGGACGGACGGACATGATGAAACTACGAGTTTCGTTTTTGCCATTTTGGCTCGGAACCCTAACAACGATTGGAGCGACAAACAAATAGACAATATAACGATTTGTCTTTCACTACAAAACCCTAAAAAACCAATTTAATGTTTTGATTATCAGATAAGACCCCAAGGGAGTATACGTTTTTAAATGTTACTACTGCAAAACATCTTTCAATAAAAGTAATGCCAAACTGTAGTTTCGCGTTGGTATTTTTAATTTTTTCAAGAATCACAAATTCGCTTTGCTCTCATTAGAACTTGATCACACCGAATGAAGCTAAAATAAAGCACGTTACAAAATAAAAATTAAATCATTTAAGTCGGAAAAGCATAGAAAACATATTTCATCTTATCGGTTGAAAACACATCGGGCGTTGAAAATCTATATAACAATATATGCTTTTAACTTAGCACAAATTTTAAGGTTGGCTAATCAAACTCCTATTTTAATAAGAATTAATTAATAGGTCGTTAATATAAACTGGTAAGTATTTAATAAACGATAAGGCTAGGCACAAACATCGTGTCTATATCTCATCTATTAGGTTGACGTTATACCGTTATTTTTTCTCAGTAACATTGTTACACGATAATTAACGCATCACTGTAATATACGAGATAACATTAAATCATTTCAGTGGAGGCCACCCTAACTTATTCCGACATATATCATCAATCCGCTAGGATTTCAATAGTCGAATAACTTTTGTTGTAGATTAAAGACAAGTTGACAGTTTTTCTATAAAAGAACTTTCCGAAATATCAATTAATTATCTCTTAGACAAAAGATGACAATTTCAAAGTTGACGACTGAAAAAGCAACCAAGTAGTATCAATATAAGGAGACCATATGAACGGTTATAAACCTCATAACATACAGACGAAACAATATATTGAATGATATAATAATTTGATGCGACACGGCAGCCGAGTGGAAACACAATGGCCGACATTATGATCGTGGGGACATTACACGTAATGACTGGACGACGCCGTCAAGGCTGGCCTTATCGTGGACAGGACGATTGCATCTCCACAAGCCACTGCTGGATGTTCAACAATGTATGTGTTTATTACAGGCTTTTTTTTATTCGCTCTAGAATGATCATCCAAAAGAAATTATTCACATATAAAATTATGTTCTGAGACATACCAACAAATTATAAAATTACTCCACATCCTGTTAGTATCTGGCAATGGTAATAAATAGCGTAAAACAACGTCGCTATCTGCGTATTTAAGTCTGTTTATGAGCTTACCTGTTCTAATGCAACGAACGGATTTTGATGTGGTTTTATCTATTATTTAAACAATTTCGGAAGTTTTGTACATGTAATGTATGAATACACTATTTATTAAAAGTGCAGAAAAATCGATGTCATGTAATCAAATAGTAAAAAAAAATACTAAACAAAAGGTATTTTTACATTGCTAACGCGGGCTAAACCACGTGAGGTACCTCAAAATAATGTACTACAGAATGGTAAATCGTCTTAAAAAGCATACTCGGTGATGGAATATATTTATCTCCTAAAGATAGCTCACAGCAATCATCTCTATCTTTTGCACTCAATGGTTTATATTAGCGAAGCTATTTTAACTAATATAATATTAATCGTTATCCGATTAAATATCTTACTTAAGTTGAGCATTTAATATGGTTTAAACGATAAGTGTGCTTTACAGTATTTATTATGTAAAAATATTTGGGTGCTCGTTCCCTAATTATGCGTTCATACATCGTCCATTCGATTGAGTTGAAACTTTTATGTTGCGTCGTAACAGGGGAATGGGCAAAGTATCTACAAAAAAATGAATTTTCGAATGTTTGTACTATTGAACCGATTCTAAAAATTATCGTTATCACGATGGTTACTCCTACTTTCCTCGGCTTCGTCCACATAGGAACCGCAATGCAATATGAATTGGCAACGGGACAGTAGACAGAATCGAGAGCGGGACCAGGATCGAATCTAGCATGGAATCGGATTCTAAATCAAAAGCGTGACGGGAAACAGTAAAGGATCGGAATCGAAAACGAGTCTGAGATTAGAATTGACAGCGAGACCGATCGATATAATAAACGAAGGTATTGATTAAATGTGCATGCGGGTGAAGCCATGAGCGGAAAGATAACCTGTTAATAAGATAATATCAAGCGGTGCGAGAAAAAGAAAAAAATTAAAAATAAACTCGTTTACAGTAATAAACATGTGAGGTTATGACACGGCAGATTTATTACAATTAAGCTTATTTCGTCGCGTACGTTCACACGTTTAAAATTCCAAGAAATGGGTTACCAAATAAACGGAGTGAACTTAAATCTGGAAGCGTGATAAATTACCTCACGAAATTTACGACCACCTCTCCGTGAGCGATTTGACAATCAACAAAATATTAGAATAAATCAGCAAAATTAAGAGCCCTATAATAAATATTGTACTTATGCAGTTATTCAATCATTTCTTTATTACAAACTTTTATTTATTTTCACCTGTTCCGGTGTTTGCAATCAAATCTTACGAGTGAATTTTAAATCACTTCCCGGTTTCCGATTGGGCTGAAATTTTACGTACATATTGGGTTCGGGAAAAAAGGTTTTTTCGTATTTCATACATAAATTCAAGATATTTTTCATCATATTTTATATTTTAGTGGAGCTTGCTTGCCTTTTGACCATGATATTTTTAGGACGTTCTTATCGTGGGTAATCCATTTTTTCATCACCAGTGATCAATCTTTTCAAAAGCGGTTTGGTTTCATTACCTTTCAATAGAGAATCGTAAATGAATACATGATTAATTAGATTTCTTTCAGTGCTCGTTTGGGACCCAATCGAGCTTTTTTTTGTATATCGAGCTTTTTTTTGTATATCCAGCTTTTTTCTAATGGGTCTAAACTGTTTTGTGGTCAATCTCCAGCTCTTCAGCTATACGATAAAAACTAATATTCCCATTTTGATCTACTTTTTTCAAAATGGCACCGACTTTATCCGTAACAGGTCAACCAGAGCGAGGTTCATCTCTCAAGTCAAATTAAAATTACTGGACTGAGACAGGCTTATACCAATATTTTGCTAATCTTACCGATACTCCATTAGGTCCATAAACGTCACAAATTTTATATCACGCCTTGTTTCGCATTTTCCCCTTTTTTATAATAAAACTTCAAAATGTATCGAATTTTTATGTTAGACTCACTCAATTTGATGAATAGAAAAACAATAGAAAAATGGCGGGGCACCCCTTTTACTTATTTTCTTTTTTTTAAACGTCATATATTTAATGGTATCAAAACTAGCCAAATACAACCAAAAAGATTTTACTGCAACTTTTTACTTATAGAATACGAAAAAACTTTTACCCCGACTTAATATGTAAATCGGATGACAATGAAATAATCTAGTACATATCACCGAGATGAGCTGATGATAGAGTCAGGAGATGGATAGTGGACCTCTTTAACGGTGAACAGCAGACTCAAAATTTTGTATATATATTTAATTGCAATAGCCCGCCCTATAAAACATCATGACATGGCTTCTGTTCCCAGGGTTAGCTTCCGGCGAGAGAACGGCGGCGAGCAGCACAGAAACAAAATTTTTGTATATGAATTTAATTGTGATAGCCTATTCCAAACACCATTATGACATAGCTGCTACAGCGAGTATTAACTTTCGGCTAGAGAACTCCTCAACGACAAACACTACAGACACAACATTTTCGTATATGAATTTAATTACAATACACTGTTTAAAACACCATTATGACGTGGCTGCTACACCCAGGATTGGCTCCCGGCAAGGTAACTTCCCAACGGTGAACAACACAAATACGAAACTTTTATATGCATTAAATGTAATAACTCGCTCTAAACACTATCACGACACGGTTACTGCATCCGGAGTTGCCTCCCACCAAACGGATTGCAAGCAAATCCGCGGACAAATGCTTATTTTATAAATTCTGAATTTAAAGGTTGCTATGCGAGTTTGGTAATTATTGACAATATGTAAACATTTGTAAAAATTAATAAGCTAGTTATATTAATATCATACAATACTAAAAAGGTAAACTAAGGAACCGTAAAAAGAAATTACATAAAAATAAGCTTTTATATTATTAAAAAAGGAGTAAAAAGTTAAACATAAACTTATCTCGATTAGAAACAATAAATTTTTTACATCTTAACCGTTGATCGATCTTAAAGTTTCTTCTTTTTTACAAGCCATTATATTACCAGAATAAATTTGATAGCAGAAGAGAAAGAGTTTAACTCGGTTTTTTTTTCTGGTAATATAATGGTTTGACAAAAAAAAAAAAACTTGTGGAACTTTAATGGCGATCAACGATTAAAATGGCTTGTTTTTAATCAAGATAAATTTATTTTAACTGTTTACTTCTCTTTAATATTATAATAGATTTTTTGTTAGATTTTATTTACAATTATTAATTTCTTATAAAACATCGAATATGCCGGCTATAATACACGATCCTCTTAAGTGACCGTGATGTACAACAGACTGATCCCACAGCGTTCAAACATAAGCCACCGGAAGCGGAAAGTTGGTCACGCTGTAGTGTTTCAGACATAATAATGCAGTAAACCGTGTGTGTGTGTCACAGATAAACATTACATTTGAGATGCGTTAGTTCAACAAAACTGTGTTAACCATTTCAATACAAGAAATAGTAACGAATAATAACAATCTTGTAAGCAAATCAGCAAATGGAAGCGATAATTACG
Organism: Eumeta japonica; assembly: GCA_005406025.1. Taxonomy (NCBI): domain Eukaryota; kingdom Metazoa; phylum Arthropoda; class Insecta; order Lepidoptera; family Psychidae; genus Eumeta; species Eumeta japonica. The sequence continues at coordinate 187,538 of BGZK01000175.1, forward strand.
ACTGTATTTTATGTTCGCAGTGCATAAAAACCTTTTTACGAATATCAATACGTCCTAGATTCATTTGTCGATGTCGGAGCTGTTTGCGCAATCATTTTACGCAATTCGCAATTGATCGAACATTCCTATTGATTATTGGACTAAACAATTGCGTCTATCAAAGTTCTAGCAGGCAAACATCATGTGATTTTAATGTTGGTGAATACGTAATTTGAATTTATATTATTAAGGAAATATTTTCATAAATATAGCAATGCAATGCATAAAATAACAGTAGATTGCTGCAACGCATTACATCGATTAAAGGCTTCGCTGAGAACTGAAAACGAAAACGCTTCTAGCCTTCGACTGTGATGACTAAGTGGCGTTCACCTTGTAATCATTCATGGGGGAATTACGTTACTAACTGTTTACGTTGTATCAGTCGTTACGGTTTGACTGGTCGACATCGTACGTTCTTTTAAAATAGATCGAGGAGGTATTTCCGGCTTTCAAAGGAATGTACATTCTCGAGATGCCTCACGTTCGAGTTTATTGACTTAAGTCTCCGAACGCGAGGTGGACGATCTATAGAAAATCCTTATTAATACCCTATTACAAGGGCGATGTTTATCGTCTATTTCGTTTCGTCCGGACGTCTGCTCGACTATACATAAACGCAAACAAGCGAGATGTCAATTTAGTACCGATGGTCGGGTAAACAGAGCGATAATAATAGGTCGGTCGCCGCGTGAAGTTTAATCGGCACCGCATTCCATCACAGGCGTCACACGAAGGCTGTCCGTCAAGTGTCAGCCACGAAAACGATGCGCATACAAAATGATTCATACCCTATACTGGCGATGTGACGTAGAAAGAATCGGTGATGATTTAAAAAAAAATGTCATCGACTCGGTCCTCGAAAACGGTACTCCGGCTGTTTATTACACACGTTTGATCACGGATAATACGTTTTTCATCATCATAATGTGATATTCGTATATTCTTTTATACTTATTTTATATTTACCGTATTTTTTATACTTACTAACTTAAGTAATTTTATACTTAAGTTATTTAATCGGCCGAGACATACCATCCCATACTTATAATCTTTCAATTTCATATCAAGAAGCTTCGACCTAAATTTCTCTTTGATTTTTGATGGGAGTGATTCAATTTGACTCAAGTTAAAAAGCTTATCGGTCATTTCGCCCGTGACAGGATGGAACACAGTACCTTCTGGTTCCGAGGCGACACTCGTAACCACTGAGCCGCCAGCGCTGTGTTCATGTAAGTCGATAAAATAAACACAAAATACTAAGTAACATCCCGGTCGTGGTTGTCAACTTTCCATTCGATAACGTTTCTTCCCCGTCGGTTATTGGTTGTACAAGCGATGCAACCTACCCTTTGTCACTACAACTTGCTTATTTTATTATCTATATCAGTTTTCCGGTTGCTCTGTAGGTATCCTCTTTCCAGATTTTATCTTGCAATGAACCGAGCATAACTCTTTCTATTACATATCGATAACCTTTCAAATTTACGCCATTTCCTAAATTCACCAATAAATTTCAGCAAAATTTATAGAATAATTGTATATTTTTCTTTACTTAGAGCACACACTCTTACCCTACATTATAGTTTAGACATTGACATTACAGTCAGTTACAATTCTTTATGAAAGTCGAGGAAAGTCGCTAACACTACTCGAAAAAAGTCATTTGATTTACACGACGTTTAACGTAAAAAATTGAGTTTAATTGATGGGGCCAAATATTTAATAAAAAAGCCAAATAAATATTCTTGGGAATAATTTGGCCGAGGATTTTTTATTGAGAAGAGAAAATCTAATGTTCTTGGTTATACTTTTCGAATATTCGAATGAAGAAGTTTTTCGTTTTGAGATTAATATTTATCTTACTCTCTAAAACTGAATTAGAATTTTACTAATTGAAGTAGTAATAGTAGAAACTACATCAAAATTAGTAATTTTTAGTTGAATCTACTACAGATTTACTAAGTTTGTAGGCGTTACTTTTCAATTAGTAATTTTCAATAATTGAAAAGTAATATGGCCCAACTTCACTACTGAATTAGTAGTCACTTGACAATTAGTAGAATAGTCACTTTTATAATAGTAGAATTATACTTTTTAATTAGTAGAAAATTTACAATTTTAATTTGTAATCATTTCTACTAATTGAAAGAGTGGATAACCACTTATTGCTGGTCGTATACTTTGGACATCTTAAAATAGTAGCTATTGACTATTAATTAGTGGTTTTCCACTAATTCAGTTTTAGAGAGTATGAAGGTATTGGGTAATTTTGTAACTTCCTCTAAATACAAATAATAATAATATCTTTAAACGAGCAATTTTTGTATATATACAAATAATCAGAATCTCGGAAACGGCTAAAACGATTTCCATGAAATTTAGTATGCAGGGTTTCGGGGGCGATAAATCGATCTAGGTGTGTTTTATTTTTAGAAAATCTCGTTTTATTCGTGTTTTCAGGCAATGAATTAGAATACGAAGGTAAATTTACAGTTGGGAAATCGAACGGTCCCGAATCCGGTAGACCCCAGTACGATTCCACATGATCAATTTCTTGAAGTTTTTTAAAACTTCTTTTTTTATGAGAAAACTTTTATTGAGAGCAACTAACTGCTTTACCGACACAGCAACACTAAAGTTACTTGACAATAGATGGCGTTGTTAAGCAACACTAAGCCAAACTGATAATAAAAATATATACTTACGTAATTGATTGAAAAACTGTAAAAAAGTAAGTACTTGTTTTTAATAAAATGTTAAACTAATTAGTTTATTTAAATAACCAGTTTATATTTTATTATTATGTCGGTAAGATTGAAAAATATTATTCGTATTTCATCAGTATGGAGCGAAGCTTGGTCATCCAGGTACTTCATAATTATTGTATCAAAAAACTCATTATTTAATGTAATGATATAAATGATAAGATCTGAAATCTAATATTAATAAATCCTAATTTTAAACAAAGACCAAGTTCTTATGTACATTACATAAGAATTAAGCGCAACAGCACGAGCACTTATCGCTTTAGTTTTATGTGAATAAATTCCAGATACCTAAATAGAGTATTACTTGCACGACCATTAGCAATTATTTTAAAATGAAATATAATTTGTAATAAAACTAAAATGATTAATATAACGTTCAGTTTGACGTGTTCTTTAGAGCTCCATCGCTTTCAGATCTCCATAAAATGATGTTTATGTGCTTTGTATATGTTTGTACTCAGCGTACATTTTAGATTAAGACCTTTACCCATTTAAAACGGTAACCTATTTCATCTCCAAATTTTCTTAGGAAACTTGAGAAATTATTAATGTGACTAATTATTAAGTTAACTAACCTTGGTGAATATTTAACTCAGTTGAGATTTCGAGGGCTAACAAAGGAAAGAGAATATCGAAACAATTTACAGATACTTCATATTAATTGGAACTTTGCTTTATTTGTATTGACAGTGAATTAGGAAATAAAACAACGATAACCTATGGTGATAAATTTATATGTGGAAAGAAATGAACAAAGATTTTACTTTATATTGGAGAAAAATTCATCTGTCTTTTGCATTTTTTATGCAACACTGGACGAAAATAAAAATATCTTTATTTATAAGTTTACTGTTCAAGTCCAGTACGAAATGACGATGTGTACTAAAATTATCGATACCACAGAACGAGAAAAACTTGCAATAATTATTACCATAGCGTGCGGTGGACGTATTGACAAAACTATAACAAACTCTATCTGGGTATACAGCATAAGCATTTTACATCAAAATGATATCATGAAGAATTAAAAACATAACAAAATTCACGTTTGAATGATTTATATGTAAGATGAAAAAATTACTACACCTTCATCATTAAAAAATAAACAAAAAAAAATCCATTTAAATTACTTTTGAAATCTCAACGATCAAGAATAAAATTTCTCTATTATGTTTAACTGTGACTTTAGGACACCCAGGTGCAGATGTAATCTCGTTGGGAGTCTGTTTGTCTGGTTGCCACAATAGTCTGAGAAAGTTTAAATGGTGCTGAATGCTGTATTAAATGTTACTTGGAACTTTATCTTGTGAAGATAACAAAGTTATGCGATTATTAGTATTATAATTATTATTAGTTTTATCGTTTACATAAAATTAATTGATTAAGTAATTCTCATATAACCACTTACTGGCCTATTAGCATAGCAAATTAATTACTGAAGTGCCACTTTAACATGCATTATTGACTTTACAAATATTACTGGCGTATTAACAATATTCTAAAGTGAAACAATTTTCAAATAAAAACTACATTTATCCAAATGACAGCAGTTTTCTACTCCTTTTTCTTACTCCCCCTCTCTCTTTAAATCTACTTAAACAAATATATTATGGTGAAACTTTGTTCATATGTTGTATCACGCGTGAGAAGGTATCTAAAAACGAACAGCATTTGTCCTCGGTTTTATCCGCGTATTTGTAATACTAAAACGAACTAATGAACTTTTTCTAAAAAATCTATTACTAATAGATATTTGCATTATTCTTGAATAAATTAGGCTGCTAACGTTTATTCCCACTTCATCCATGAATTCATATGCTTAAGAAAACTTTAATAATTCTTGAGAAAGCTACTCCACCCTATTATCGAACAATAATTATTATAATTTATTTTGATATTGGCATTTGTCCCGGGCTTCATTTAATTCGGAACTGAGACAAGTGGCGGAATCGGAATTGAAAGGTGGACGGTAAGTAAAATCGAAAAAGGAATTAGAATTAGAAATAAAAGCGGGACTAAAATTGAAAACGGAACTGGTGACGAAAACGAGTGTAGAACCGGAATCAAAATCGAAAGTGTGACCTGGGTGTTTCGTGTTTCCGTGTATTATACCTACTAGTGCTTGTCCTCGACTTCGTCCATATATTTGTATTATTGAACCGAACTAACACCGATTCTATAAATTATTTCACACATAAAAGCTACATTGTTCCAAGTGACACAGCCTATGTTTTATTTTGATACTTACATTTAACCCGGCTTCATAGAAATCGGAACTGTGATCAATAATAGTATCAAAGTTGAAAACGGGACAGAAGTAGAGAATCGTGAGCAGAGTGAGATCGAAATGAGTATAATACCGGGATTAAAATAAAAGCGTGACCGGGATGAAAATTAAGAAAAATACAGGAAGTAAAATTGAAGGCGGGAACGACGTTGGGGTTGGTAGCAAGATTGATGAATATAAAAGATTAAAGAAGACATTTTATAGACATACGGGAGAACAATTTAACCTCTGCATGTTTGTGGTCGCAAAACTCGAAAAGTAGTCGGTCGATTGATATCAGTATTGATAGTGGATTGAAACTGAAAGTTGGCTGGGGAGCCAAATCGATAACCCAGACCGGGCCGAAACTGAGAACGGGACCGGAGTGAAAATCGAATGTGGAACCGGGATTAAAATCTAGAGCGTAACCAGGACCGAAATCAAGAATTTTAGATTATCTGTAATGCTGGTGATACCGCGGGAGGAAAGCTAGCGTATAGAATACGTAAGGCGCACTGAAAATTTCGAGAATAAATGAGAAAAAATTATTATGAATTGTCAAAAATGAATTTAAAGTTTCTCCGTTATCATAAATGCACTTTTTCATACGAACAAACCGATTTCTAAAACATTAATGCCACTCCTCTCTGGTGACTTCGGAAACGTGTTTTTCATATTTTTTGACAGTCTCTTATGGTGATGAAAATCGGTGATTGCGTAATTGGTTATTAATTTTGGAAATAAAAACAGTCGCAAGATACCAGGTCGGGACTGTATGCAGAATTGCTAATAAGTTCTACGCTTTTCTCGTTCAGAAATTTATTTGTCTGTTTGGCCGTGTCACAACTGACATTGTTGTGGGGCAAGATGATACGACGTTTACGGTTCTTTTCAGAGTTCGTCAATAACTTCCGGCAAACAAATGGTCGTGTGCCAACCACTATTCACGGTATGACAATTTTCCAAGGCAACAGTAGCCCCGTGTCCCGTTTTATAGAAAACAGAAGCAATCATCCGCTTAGACACTTTGCTCGCGCGCCATTATGGATTTTTTCAACTATTTCGATAGACCCATACGGTCGATTGCTGCTTTGTTTCGGAGTCGTAGTAATAAATCCAAGTTTCGCCACCTGTAACTATGTCCGACACCAAATTTGACGCCACTTCGTTGAATATGGTAAGCATGGCAATGCACCAAATGACCTGATCCGTTTTTTGAGTCTCAGTCAAATTGTGAGGGGATCCACTGCGAGTACAACTTTTTTATACCCAAAATTTTGTATAGGATTGATTGTATTTGACTCTTGCCTGTATTTACTAAGTATGCCCGAATCTCATGATAGGTCACATGCCTGTCTGTTTCGATTGTACGGCGCACAGCATCGATGTTTTTATTGTTCTCAGCGGTGGACGGGCGACCGTCACGAAATTCATCACAGCGATTGACATGATCGCGCTTGTATTCTACAAATCAATTATAAATAATCGTCTAGTATGGTGCTTCATTGCCGAAAACAGTGAGAAACCGATTGAGACTCTGCTAAGTTACCAAATTAAATTAAAATCGTAAAAAATACACTTCGAAAATTTTCACGATTTAAATCCATAGTGATGAGGACACGCAGTTTTTAAAATGACGCCACAATGTAAAAACAAATGACTGTTATATGAAATAAACTGTATTCTACAGCCAGAGTTTCATTTTCAAAAGTAATATTTACTTTTTGGAGTTTACTCTTTAAGAGTCGATTTTTCATATGTAAGCCCGGAGAATGAAAAATTATGGGAGTAAAATCAAACTTCGCGTTATGTTACGTTCAGGTCAGTCTCGAATGTATGGAAACCATACACCTGTATGGTTTCCATTCATGCGCAACTTATCTCGCGCATCCCCTAGCAAGTATATATAAAGTATAGCGCCGACATTATTATATACTGTATAAGTATATACTTTATTCATTTAATTTTAATAAATAACAGCTGTCAACTTGCGGAATTTTGATCTCAAATTATAATTTTTCTGGTAGAACACTGGGAACAACTAAATATGGTACCACTATTGATGCGATGTTTTCGCGATTTATCACACATACATTTTCCTATGTCCATATACCATATTTTAATAACCACAAACCAATTTTCTCGGTATTCCATGATGTCGATATTGTTCCTGGAATAAATACAACGCAAGATGATGTAAATGGTGAATAAAATCAATTTTGTTTAAAACTTTATTACATAAAATTATCATTGTTTATGTTTTCATGTTATGTATTTTAACGAATTCATTGTATAATGAATATAAATAAATGTATCATGCATGCTATAAGTAATATAATAAATGCATTCATTTATCCTCATTCACTAATCTATTTGTTTTATAATCGTTCGTAAGGAGTAAACTCCAGTTGTGCATCGAAGCTGACACACACACACACACACTTTTGTATACAGTTTATGTAAGTGGCCAGTGCCAGAAACTTATAGTGCCTTCCATGTATATATTAGAAGTGTAATGATTCTTTTAAATAATTTTGTACATATAGCGCAATAACTATTTAATCAATTTTGACATATTTTTCACTGCCATAAAAAACAACTTACGGGGGTTTAAAATTCACAAATAATATTTCCGTTTGCAGCATAAATAGGGATCATGATGTATACATAATATATACATAAATCGCTAAAAAACGCTCCGAATTTAAAGTCATCCCAGCATAAAAGCACGAACGATAACAAAAAAAAAAAAGCAGATAACATCCTGGAGACACGCCTTGCTCTTATCAAGCACACGCCACAACAGAATTATTGATTAGAATTTCGCATTGTCCACTAATCCATTTTCATGATAAACGTGAAACGAAAACATTCGTAGTTATTACAATGGAATCTGGTATCGGAGTTTATATATATATGGAAATTTAATAGATGTAAGAAATAATGTTAGATATAATTTCAAGAGTAGAAATAAAAATAAACTGTGTTTATTCGTTAGTCGATTACATAAGATCACGAATTCATTTTGAGGGCTCTGTGTGTGCATGCTTAATAAGATTCATGAGGTGATACAAATTTTAACCTTACACAAATTTAAAATTGTATTAAAAAATATATCGTAAAAAAGAGTATGATACGATCTCTGAATATTTAGAGCATAAATATTCATGGACATGTCTATTTCTGTTTATAATAACTTTATATTTCATTGTGATTCAGTATAATTTTGATTTGAAAAGAGCTACTCTCAAATTTCTTGCTCGTTTTTCTTGAAAGACGAATACCTTAAAAACGAGTGGCGATTTAAAGGAAAAGGTAAAGTTTTCAAACATTGTAAATTCTTTAAATGTTAAGAAGTATTTCAAGTCTTGTTTTATACAACCTATGAACTAACGATATTTTGAATTTGACTATGTTTATGACGTTAATAAAGATGCGAAAAATAAACTAAAATACAAGACACGTCAAACCGTAGTTATATTTTATTAGCTGAAAGCATTCTAATACGATCCTATCTAGAATAGTAATTGAATTTATCTCGAGCCAGGTGCGAGAAATAAATTATTAATTTTGAAAAGTGACCTTTTTGCTAGAGCGACTAGTAATTCTCTTTGGTATAATAACGGGCTCAATATAATTTTAGCTATCAATGATGTACGAAATAACTGAAATAATTAAAGAGAAAGCCATTCGACTCGAATTCGGTGATTAATGAATACAATCAGAGAAAACCAACAATTTTCCGTCACCAATAATCATTGAATTATAAACTTTAAAATATTTAACCCAAATAATTTCAGAATTTTAGAAAACGAAGCTGAGTTTATTAAGCAAAGAGAAATAATAAAGAGTTTCATTATCAGTGCAAATATTGTATCTCTAGGTTGAATGTTATTTGATCAATTTCTTTATCAAATATGCGATGAAGATTCGTGTAGCGAATAGAACAACAAAGGAATTGAATATATTCTTTGCGTTTAATTTGTAGGGCAAATATATACATTTGATTTCGAAACTGATACATCAGTAAAGTTACAGTTATAAAATGTGTAGGTACAGTAAATATGACGATCAAAGTTAAATATTGAAATTATACTTTCACAAATTCTTGTAGCCATGTGGTATATAATAAAATTTGCGCCAGATTCATCATACTATTTGTTCTAAACAATTATTCGATTAAAAGTAAAAAAATCTGATGAAAACTGATGTATAATGGCATACCTCATTATAGGTACAAATAAAAAATAATGAATGTATCCTTGCATTAATCGTATATTTAAGAATGTATGTTAAATATAAAAAAAATTGGTTGTGTGAAAAGTCTGTTTACGGACGATAATTTTACGTGATAACGTCATAAGAAAACATCGATGAAAAATTGCATACTTTCATGAATTGAATTGGATTATTATCACTGAATTATCATTATTTTGTATCATTTACTAAAGATAATTGTATCAATTATTTTGTATCTTTCTTCCACTCCATCAACCGATAGAGTCGAAGAGAGAGATAGATGCGTCACAAGCCGAACGCTTAGGCCGATCGTGCCTCTCTATCGCTTGTTCCGCGCACTCGCTCGCAGACTCGGCTCAGGCGGAACGTGACAATGAGTCAGGCTTTTTCGTGCATGCAGCCGACGTTCATCGATTTATAAGACGTCATCACGTCAAAAAATATGCATCGGTTCTCGTACAACCGATATTAAAAATACATCAATCACGTGTGTCTCCTTTTTAACCTGACGTAGTTGAAGACAAAAGTTATACATACATACAATATAACAAATAATAAGCCAAAAGTGCAAGACAATAGGAAAACATTAGAATTAGTCATGCGGGACTGACTGGGCGTCGAGACGACACGACAAACTGAACTCGAACCGAACGTGATGGATCGCCTTACCTACAGTGCTCGCTGCTCGTAATGCTCGCGGCCGGGCGCCTTGATCGCGCACGCATCGAATGACGAACACCGAGGTAGCGGCGAATTACTCACGGCTCGCCAAGTCAAACATAAACACGGGAATTTCTAAAATATCTCAATTACGGCCAAAACTTTGGATGAATAGTGGAAACGTTATATCTTGAAAATATTTACATTGGTACATGCAAAGTGGTCGTAAATTACATACGGACAACATTAAAAAACATAAATACGTTCGGCAATCTCGCTACGTCTATTTCGTGTTACGATTGTACGTCAACGGTAATCTTTGAATCGTGTCAGACACGCTATTCTATCGGTAGTTGTATTTGTAAAGCCGTTAATGTAAGCGGTGACCGGACGAAACTTTCACCTGAACTTTCGCTTTCTCTTGAAGCTCGACGTGCATTTCTCCGTACGGTGGTCCTTACGTTTCACGGTTTCAAGGATACGAGATGGACGAAAAATTCCAAGGAGGAAACGCCGAAGTTCCTTCAATAAAAGTTTAAGCTTTCGGCAGAATTTAACGTTCATTTTTGATTAATCGTTAATATGTAAGAAAATTATTGTGCCTCTCAAAATTCGTGCCAATTAGAGAGTTTATTTCTCTAAGTAATTAACGAAGTTTGTTATCGAATAAAATCACCCCGAGATCACAAAAACGTTCGCAATGAAAATTTTGAACAAAACGCAGAAGTGAATGCTTTGTACGAATGCTAGATTTGATTATATTTTTTTCTTCTTCGTGGTTTTTCGTCCACACAATAAATACCATAATAAATCAACTCGACCTACATTCACCCTCTCATTCGCAACACGTAGTTGCGATGAGACCTCAAAAATTATATCGCAAGAAAAAAAATCAGTTATGGTCGTGTGAATTATCGTCGAGAACAAAAGGCCGACAGGTTAACGAATCAACTACTTCTGTAGGCTGTTTACCTGCCGAAATCGCTGGGCAGACTGGTGAGCGACATGTCGTTGAGGCCGAGCACGGTGAGCGCGCGGAGCTGGCTGAAGCCGGCCGGCAATCGCGGGATAGGGTTACTGCTGAAGTCTGCGATCTGTAGGGCGCGCAGCTTTTTGATGTCCTCCGGGATGTCGGGAATGTCTGAAGACCAAATGGCACGTTATAATGTTTAACATTTTGGTTCTTTTCAAATTTAACATTTACCTATTTAGATCATTTTTTAATACTTTTTGTGTAGACGTGTATTTTTTATGTTTATCAGTTCGTTTTGTCAATTAATTATTTTGTAAATATCTAGTTTTTTTTTGTGAGATCTTGCTTTTATTTAATAATGTAGTTCATTATTTAACAAATTTTAATGACAACGCTCGCTTAGAAAATTTTCCGGTGCAAAATATATATTGATGGTGTTATCTGCTGAACTATTTAAAAATTTGCAGAACGTCGGTAAAAATTTGTAAACGTGGAATTTAATATATTTAGTAATTTTTAAATTAAATGGGATATAGTTTATATTCATGTACAATAACGACATCCTATTGTTTTTTTAACTTTTCATTTAGCCATTCCAGGTGACAGAATTCTAACGATACCACACATATTTAACTCGGTTCAAATGTCAGCAGTTGCGGTGGAATAAAGAATACACACATAAATACATCCATAAAACCTGAAAACACAAACTACTTTTTTGGGCAGTGTTAAAAACGATAAATAGCTCGATTCATTCTTTTCACAAGCGGTGATAATCCTCTGAATCAGTAAAAATATTTTCGGGGACATGATAAATCAAGCAACTTTTGAAATATCCTTTATGTATTTTTCCTTGTGGTCATTTTTTACCCACACCATAAGATATTTCCATGAGTAGAATCCGAAATAGTAAAACAATACAATTCCTCAGTATGTATTTACATCTACATATAAGAATAAAAATATCTATGTAGGTACGTCTATGTATAGTTCGTTTATTCAAAATCTTAAACTTCTTCACCAATTGCTTTCAAATTCGGACACAACGTTATACTCGAACACCTGCATATTTCTAAATAAGTACTTTTAATAGCAATTGTTCCCGACTTTGTTCGCTTACTTGTGTTATTTACCCAAACTATAATACCAAATTCCAAAAACTCTTTTACTCATAGAGAGTTATATTACCTCCAAGTTATATAGTACATATTGTATTTTAATACTAGCATTTACCCTGACTTCATCCATATTAGAACCGTGACCAGTGACTGAAACAAAATTGAAAACAGACGGAAAATAAAATAGAATCAAGACCGTCGTATCCAGGATCGGAATCAGAAGCGGTACCGGGAACAGAGAGATTGAGATTGTCAGCAAATACAACCTCAATCTCTGTGCGAGTGACAAGTATAATAAAATCTATACATATATAATGAAAATAGGTTGTCTTCGTTCGCCAATCACGTAAAAACTACTAAACGTATAGACATGGGACTGGGACCATTCGATGCGGAATGATTTGTAGATGGTTCTAGACTACTCGTTTTTCGAATTCCGTAAATCCTTCGCCATTTTATTTATAATAAAAAATACCCAGCGAAGCGGGTGAGACAGCTAGTACATTCTAATTCTAGGTTAGACCACGGGCGATAAGCTAATATACCAAAAAATTGATACCACCAGTATTGGCTGGTCTGGTTATTTGGTGTACATATATTTTTGATCTAGGGTAGGCCGGCCATGCTTGGACGCATAAAGAACCTTAAATACATTTATACTGTATAAGTTTAATCGTAATGCGATCTATACCGACATATACGTATATAATAAATCGCTCGACTGCCTTGAAATTCACAATTCAAAATAGACAAAACTAGAATAATCATTATTGTGACAAAAGCAGTGCCTTTTCTTTGTTTTTCCATAGTATTTTATATCATTAAGGCAAAAGTTAAGTACAATTTTCAAGGTTTCTAAAGGTTTAAAATCCAGATAACGGATGTCACATGGTTCGTTCTTAATTATTTATTAAAATCATTTATCACGATGACGATATTTATATACCTCATTCAAAAACAAACATTTCAAATCCAGTGAACCTAAAAAGCGAATATATAATCAGTCAGTTGTACATTTATGAAAGCTTATTTTAGAAAGTCATTCGTTTCATAAAATAGTAATTACTAGCCATATTACATAATCGATAGTGGCTGAGTGATCAAGAGCATTGCTTCCGACTCGTCTAGTACTGGGTTCGAATCTTGACCACGGGCGCAGATAAGAGGTTTTAACGTTGAACTGTCGGTCTCAGACGTAGTCAACGATACGATAATATTAATGGTTAGCAACTCTAAATCCGCACTGCATTAATGTAGAAGGATCAAAGTACAAACGCTTCAATTTGAAAAAAAATGATTGCGGAAGGTATTCATCAGCAGTGGGATCATAAAAACCTCAAACAACAACAACACAACAAAAGTCGTGTTTTATAATTTTACATAGATATTGTTTCTATCTGACAATTTCAGGGGGGCATGGGGGTTATGCCCTCACCTGGGTTCGGTCTTTGTATTAATATTATCGATTTAGAGACGGTCCTGACTGAACCTCATATGTGTCCCTCCCGTGACCCTAAGGTTGGGTACGCCCTTGGCCCTTTCCATGCACGTCACATTATGGATTCAAATGGTCATTGGAATTGAAAAAGACAAAAGAGAGGCATTTTAGGAGCGCGAGCAACGTTAGAGATTTAGAACTGGTAAGTTATAATCATATTAGCTTTCGCCCGCTGCTCCGCCCACGTGAAAAATAGAAAATGCTCCGTCATTTTGTACATCGACCGATCACGCTTTCACGCTTTCTCAATTTCGGTCCCGTCTCATATTCGATTCCGAACCCGGTCAGACTCGATTCAGATCCCGTCCACGCACTCGCTTCCGGTTTTTAAAATCGGTCCAGGTCCCGCTTCCGGTTCTGATCTTGGCCCCGTTCTCGATTCTCCTCTCTGTCCCGCTTTCAAATCCTATTCTGTTATCAGTATCGATTTCAATTTGAACAAAGACGGAGGTAAATATAAATCTCAAAATAGAATATAAGCTATATTACTTGAGGCTTGTGTAATTTTCCATGAATTAAAGAATTATTTAAATCGTCTTAAGAAAATAAATTCATGAATGATGCTCGGGGTAAATGTTGACAGCTTAATTTACTCAAGAATAGTGTAGCTATGGATTGATGAAAAAAAATTATGACTAGGTTCAGGACAAATGCTAATTTTATTTTGCGCGTATATGCACACCACATTGCGTAAAAAATTCAAAACGATCGGTAAAGAACTTTAGGAAATTTTCGATTTTAAAAAAGCAAGCATTAAATTTCTTTTAATCAAAGGTAGTCAAGCGCCAGTTTATCGAAAAATTTCTGTATTAGAAACATATTATAAAATTATGAGAGTAAAAATTTATTTTTGAAGTGAAAAAGCAGACAAAAACCAAAAAGGAAAAAATCAATTTCATCCTATAAATAGAGCTATTATAAATAAAATGGCACTTGACAGGCATTACAGATGTAAAAGATGTATAAAACATAAATAAAATATGATACTAAAGCTGTCGACTGTATTATTATATACGACACATGAATATGATTTGACAAATTTTGTTGGACTTAAGCTTCCTTTTCATCTCATAATATCTTTAGTAAACATCTTTGCACGTAGACAAGACTTCAATACGGCAAAGTAGGTTTTTGTTGCGAAAATTCCTTTTCAATACCTCTTCACAAAACATGTATTTGTATGCCTCTTATGTCGATATTTTAAGATATACGAGTGTAGGATGGAATATTAATAGATCTTCTAAGAGATTATTTGATTGATACTTTTAAATGATAAGCCCCTAACGAATAAACACATAACGAAGAAAAAACGAAAGTACGAAAGATTTTGTAATTGTGGATGATCGGTTACGTACGAAAATTGTGAAACACGAGAGTAGAGCAGCAGAAATCTGAAGAATTATCACTACGGAGGAATAACGAATAAAAGTCGGTAAGATTCAGGATTGGAAAAAGAAATACGAGTTTGCCGAAAAATTAATAAAAGTGTGGGTGAAGTCGAATATTATAAACGTATAGAAATTGAGAAATAGTTGTATTTAACGAAAATTTTATTGGTAAAAGGAGCGAAAAAAACTACGTGGAATGAATAAGACTTATCGCTTATGAATAATTCAGTGACTTATCGCTTAATTTGATATAATAAAAAAATTAACAGCGGTGTGCTGCAAACTCTCGTTTGAAATAATTAACCGTTAACTGTTAAAGTTAAAAGCTAAACACGTAAAAATACGTTGTTTTAACTTCATAATTGGCAGTTAACTAAGGTAAACTTAAAGATGTTACTATTTGTAACGTTAAATTAATATCGCAAATGCCAATATCTCTAAGGTTATAGAGATTTTCACATGTTTAGTTTTGAATTTTAACAGTTAGCAGTTAACTATTGCATACGACAGTTTGAAGTACACAACTGTTAGAGAGGATATGGTGAGGGGCAGATACAATTATAAATTATAAATAAATAGTATTCCATAATTTTGTAATTATGACGAAATCGAGAAATTTTCCATCTTTTACTTCGTATTCTTGTTATTCAATTATAAATATTTAATAAAAAATATATCAAATATGTCATTAATCTATTAACAAATTTTTAATGTACGCCCATATAACCACCTTATAGTTTCTGCGGTTCCTCTTTACAGACGTTACATTTGAATGTACAAGCTAACGAACCGACGCGTAACGGATTTCGAGTCTTTCTGGGCTCTGTTATTTGAATGAGACACGTAATGCCAAAACAAGTTTAACGGCGCTAGTACAGGATCTTATTATGTTTGTCCATAAGTAAAATTACTAGTTTACATTTTACTGATGCGTTAGCAGGTATGCGTTCATTCGATTCTGAATTCTGAAATCGGCTCTAAAGTAAAGAACATTTTTTTTTTTTGAAAATTTAAAACCTTTAATCGTTGCTAAAAGGTACATTATTGAAAATCCTTTATTGTACTTTCATAATATCTAAAATCAATTAAACATAAAAATGTAATTATTAGTTAACCAATACATAATTTCCAATTACGATACATAATTACAATATCGCCATTTATGGACAAGGTAAAAATATTCTCTACACGGCTGTGTCGAATCGAAAATCAAGTAAGGGCCAAAGGCGGTCGACACGATCTGGCGCGCGTTGCGTAAGCACTTTTACTCTTGTGACATCATCGTGTATAATAAATAACAAACAGAGTGCCGCCCGTGTGGGTATGACGACGTGTAAACGAATTTCGTACGCTCGACCGTCCGCGCCGAACGACTGCATTACATTTCGCTCGTAGGCCCTAATATTTGATCAAAGCGCTGTACACGTGGAAAACCTATTGAACACGGAACACACGTTGGGCGTGCGACGGCGAAAGCGTAAATTCATTATTTCTTAAATTACGTCGTCGGTTGTTGTTACGGCGTACACATAAGTTCGAGGACTCTTCTCGGTCGATTGAGTCATAGTTTGTTGTCTCAGACTTCGTAGATGTGTTTGCGCTTGTTAGTTACGATGTTACTTTTATTATACCTATCGGATAGTAGTTCCAAAGGACGGGGTTTTTGATAACTCAGAAGGATTCTCAAAGAACACGAGATCTTGTACGTATTTTCAAGAATGGAGAACTTTTAGTGCACTGTATTATGAATATACTGCATTGTCAGAATATATAAAATCCGAACATTTTTTGTAATAAAAATAATTTCACGACTGTATGCGAATTATACATATACAATTACAAAAGTTAAATTTTAGAGATATTGAACGCTTATTTATTATTTATCCATATACGGCTGAAGCCAGACAGACGAAGAATGAATAATTCCTAATGGATTATGTTCTACGCATTACTTGAAAGGTAAAGAGATGGAAATGCTGTTTCTTTTTTGCTCACAAAAATAGTTACCGCGAAACTTAACAGGGTTCACATAGTAATAAATATTTTATTTCAAATATCGTGTTCAATTGAGAATTAAAATATAGAGAAGAACTTACGATACCTCAATATAGTTAATCAAATAAAATTAGTATTCTAAATCGTGCCTTTCGTTGCTCGGGTCAAGTACGCGTTGTGTATTGACTATTGTTACGCCTTGATGGAACAGCATATAGAGTCTATTACTCATATCATAGGTATGTACATGTAAATGACTTTTGGCATAACTTTATAACATGAGACGAGACATGTACAGTTCAGCTGTGGTTCTTTCACTTATAGTACTTAAACTCAAAAATGTTTTATCCAATCCACATTAGACAAAGTACTAATAGAAAGATTTTATTTCATTATTTTATGAACACAGGATTCTGCATTTCTCAATATATTAGCTCGGAGAAACAGCCATTTTCTTATTTTATACGAAAAGAAGTTTTTGTATTTGGTTGTGCTCTTTGAAAGAAATCTAATAAATCGTATACTCATTTGTGATTCTCCATTGAAACGTAATAAAACCGAATCATTTTTTGGAATTATTGATCACTGGTGATGGAAAATGATTAAAAAAAGGAATTGGAAGGGCACTATTCATTATCACCATCGATTCCGATCTCTACTACCAAGATTTATTAAAACTCAAGTAAGAAGTAGAGAAAAATCGGCCGGATCGAAAAAATGGGTGTGGTTTTTCACCATGACAACGTCATACCACACATTAGCCACTAAACAAATATTGAGAGAGTTTGGGTGGGCGGGGGATGGATGGGGGAAAGTGTTAATGCATCCTGTACATAGTCCTGACATTGCACCCTTAAATTTTCAAGTATTTCGGTCTCTTCAGAATTTTTTAGGTAGTGTTAGGTTAACATCAAGAGAGGACTGTCGAAACTACTTTTTTGATCAGAAGCCCGAAATACAGCAATGGGATTATATCACTACCTACAAAACGGCGACGACAAGTTGTTGAACAAAATGGCATATATACACATACACAAATTATAATTAAATGTAAACAAAATATGATGGAAAAATGTCTTTAATTTGTTTATAAAATATGAAACAACTTTTTCCCGACCTAATATATCTTAATAAAATCTGTTCTTAGTCTTCAATATCCAACTTATATCTGTAAGATGTGCACGACAACGCATTGTTGTGTGAAGACCAATCACGTTGTAATCAGAGCAAATGAGTCGTTATTAATGAAGTCAACGAAAAAAATATAAAACGATAATGAAGCAATTACATTTTCTGTTTTTATCGCAATCCTCCCGGTAAGCTACAATTAAGTTAACCGGCAATTGCATGTCGCGCTGTTAAATTCTAATTAAGAGTATTAAGAGTATAGTGCTCGCTCTGAAAACAATACTAAAGGATTATTCACATAAAAACTTAAGAGATTAACATTTTATGATAAAGGATATAAAGCAAACAATTAAATATTTTATTGCATTTAAATAGGTACTTATTTGTTTCACTTAATTATATGTATAACATGTTTGTGTATAATAATACCAAGAATGAAAAATAGTATAATTATACATTAATCTAAACAACAATAGAAATAAAGGATTCGAAATTAATGAAGACTGAGTAGTCTTTCAGGTGCTATACAATCATCATGTTCATTCAACAATGACTTAAATCACATTAATCACAAAGTCTCTAGGATTCATACAATTACTTTTTTTTTTTAAATTTATAACCAACGCTTTAAACGCAGAAAACGATGTCGACGGTTTAAAACTTGATACAAACTAGTTTTACAGGTTAATTTTTAGTTATTTTTGAAACTTAAAAAAACGGGCACTCGTAAGTAGTGGCCAGTTTTTTAAATATAAAGATTAACTAAACGTTTTAAAGACGTTTCAACAACTGTATATTAAAATACTGAAAAGTGATAAGTTACAGAAATGTGTTTTATAAAGATATACCGAAAATAAATAGACAAAAAATTATACAGCTCACACTGTAACACTACTCAAAACCTACGAAGTTCATCTAAGACCTGTTCATCTAAGATCCGTATCGATTTCAACGTGTTGCACTAATATATCACAACATCTAACAAGATAACCGCAGCGGTTTTTTTTTTTTCATTTAAACGCGTCTTCGTCCAAGCATTTCATTGCTGACGCGCTGAAAAATTTCAATGAGTGCTAAATCAAATATAATGCGTTCATGAATATCGACGGTGAGCGTCAATACTGAGTTTTGATAGACTACAACAAAAAAAATTACATGAGAACGTAGAAGACGAGAATCGGTAATCCGCGATGAAGTCGTTCAATGTGTTCGTTGTTTCGCGCGGCGCGGCCGGCGCGGCGCGTAACGGTAACGCGCCCCGCTTTCGGCGTGTGACCGGTCATTCCGGCGGGCGTGGCGGTTCATCAATTAGTTTTGTGAGCTGAGAAACACGAGGATAAATAAACAGTCCACGAGTGGGTGTAAAATAAAAAAACTTTTGTAGTTTTATACGCATTTCATCTTCTGAAAATCCGCTTGCATATTTTTTTTTTTTATTAGGATTGTATTTTATTAAACGAATACTCGGGATTCGTATAATTCCCTTCATAAACGGGGATTCCATCTAAATTATTTACTTCCAGAAAAAGATTTCATTAAAAGGCCGGCAGCAAAGGGAAACAGAATAAATCACGACCGACGCTCACGAATTCGCAAGAAGAAAGTTAGTCTGGATTTATTTGCGCAGAAATGAAAGTGAAAGTATTAGGGTACAGTGTCGCTTCTGAAGGGAAAGGTCAAACACAAAATGGCGGTCTCGCCGAATCCGAAGCGTACGAGTCGTGACCTCAGACGCGCCGCACACACCTCGCTGCGAGTCCAGGTATGGTTCGTTTATCTCATTGCGTCGTACCAAACGAAAAGCTATTTTCAGACGAGTAACGAAACGGGCGCAGAAGAGGGAATGTTTGTAAGTGCATCGCTTTGTTTATCTGATAGGTGAATGGGTGCACTCAGCTATTCAGATGGAATAACCCAGGGCGGCGGTGTACTCCACACTTCCGCCCAGCTTTTGATGATGCCCGTCCTCCCGCGTTTATTTCCAAGCGTACATTTCCCGCGCCGCGGTAGGCATTGTTTGTAATAAAACACACGCCGCTTAAAGGAATCGACGTAAATTCGTTTACATCGACACCACCAGAAGATATATATTTTTAGTTACAAAACGTACTTTGTAACTGAACCACGTTCACTTATTACAGAAAAGAGTTGTTTATTGTTTTTAATTATTTTCACATAATTTAAATTTATAAGTCATAACTGAGTATATGATAAAATGTAAGTATGATAGAACTTTTACTAATAGGGTCAATACAATAGCACGGTTACCGCAATACGTAAAATAACAAACAAATAACGCTTTCCTATTATTTATTATTTTTCATTACACCTCTAGAGATCTGACGCTTTTGGACATAATATACACTGCTTTCACTATAAAAAACTACAATTATATTATATACAATAAAAGCCTCACCTTTCAGTTAATTTAACAAAATTTTAGATAATATAAATTAGGTATACAGTAATATGAGAATCTCCATTATATAGACTAAATATACAATATTGTGAGATTAAAGAGCTTCGTTTGAGAGGCCGAGTCATTTTTTTCACTCCATCGACGAAACATTATTCTAAACATATTAAAAAAAAATCCCACCAAAGATGAGCTCTTAAGAATAATTTCAAGTACTCTGTAAATGAATTTGTAAGTTTCTCATTTAAGTAATGCGTACATTTTATATTTTTTTTCAATTATCTATAATTTCGCAATATTTCACGACATTTAGTTGATCATTGGTAGAAATTGTACAGAAATTGTCCTATTTAGAAACTAGTTTAGCTAAGAAACACGTTTACGATCTATGAAAATCTCGCCAGTATTTTCGCCAGAAATTGACAGCTCGTCTTTGGTGGGGATTTTTTTTAAATATGTTTAGAGTGATATTTCGTCGATGGAGTAGAAAAAAAAATAGTCATCTCAAATGAAGCACCTTATTGTGGGATGCAAATGAATTGCTAATACCGATCGTTCGATACACGGTCCGGCGGCGCGGTCGTTCGCTCGTGCCGGCGGTTTTGTGTTTTTGATGGTCGCAACGGTGAAAATATTCGTCTTGTTTGTGATAAATTGTTCGATTGCTGTAGTATTACGTGACATCAGTGTTCACTCGAATGGCGTTCAAGCAGTCGCACCGCATGTCGACGTTCTTTACATCTATGTCAATAACATAGTGACGAAAAATAAAACATTACGCAGAGCGCATCGGAGCCGAAGTTGCACTATTTTAATGAGTTATATAAGTACAATTTAGTACATAAATAAAGTTATTTTTACTCACACTTTCATTTCACTCCTTTTGATGAACTGAAGGATCAAATCGAATCAAAAATATCTTTATTTCATAGGTAATGAAATTACACTTGAAATACGCCATTAATAAATTCTTTTCGACATTACCACCCATTCCAAATGTTGATTCACCATGAGAAGAATGGACAAGAAACTCAAGCTTGCTCCTTTAACTCGTCAATACAAAGGATTTAGTAATTAACAATTTAGACGACATTTAAAAATAATATGAAATAATAGCCCTTGCCATATCTTTTAATGAAACGTTTAAGCTCAGCAAATGATAAATTTTGAATTTCAGCTGGGATCTTATTATAAAAGTGCACACACAGCTCCTTAAATTGTTTATTAACTTAGACGGGTCTTATGAGCCGCAAGATCGTTCTTATGCCTAAATGTTATGGATGTCGCTCCTTTTTTTTGGAACGATTCTATATGTCTCTTGACCAATACCAGGTTTTCGTTTATGTATTGTGATGCTAAAATTAGCATATTAATTTCCTTAAATTCTTCTCTAGAGATGTCATTGGTCTCAAATCAAAAACAGCACGAATAGCTCGCTTCTACAGGAACGAAAATTGAGTTAATATCGACTGCGTGACCCCATAACAAAATTCCATAAGTCATAAGACTATGAAAAAAAAGAAATATACTAGTCTCGCGGTGCTTTCGTCTGTAAGTCGCCGAATTCTTTTGACTGCATATGCTGCAGAACCAAGTTTTTTCGCTAATCTCGAAATATGAGAATTCCAAAGCAACTTAGAATCTAAAGTGAGACCAAGAAATATAGTTTCGTTCGTTCGTTTAGATAATTGTGATAGATATATCTTATTATACTTTAATTTCCATAGAATACGTGAACTTTTTTAATGCTCGATCGCATTATGTAGTATATTTTACTTATGACAAAAATTTTAAGATGCAGATATGCTTAGTTGTAAAAACGCTTGAAGTTTTACAATGTTTCTCAATTATCAACATAATAATATTTATGATCTTAAAGTTTGTATACTCACAAGAAAATATTTTTTTTCAAATTGCTTCTTTTTAATTTTCAAGTTATTGAAAACAAAACATTGAAGGCGGAATACTATCGAAATTTCAGGGTCCTGTACTTAACTAAAAACGTTGGATACTTCAGTTTTTGTCTATCCATTTGTAAATGTATAACATTATTTTCCCAACGGTCATTTATATAAGAAATTCGGTATAATTAAAAAAAATATTTGTCTACGTCTACTTGTGGTGAATTAATATTTTTACAATAAATTAAAATATATAGTACTCTAAAAAATTTTCTTATTTATGAAGTTTATGAGGTATCTATTAAAAGGGCTTGCTTAAAAATTAAAAATATACCCTAGTCGCTTTCGACATTTTTTTGAGATTAAAATCGAGATGGCAATTTAAAAGGAGAACGGGTGTAGTCTACTTTATATCTATGTGGGCGTAGTATCCGTGATCCGTGCACCACCCATTTTACGAATACATTTGTATATAGGAAAAAAACCGGCCAAGAGCATGTCGGACCATGCTCAATGAAGGGTTTCCAAGCCAATTACCACAAAGAAATGCACTATAGATTAAAAAATTACGTTAGATATTTTTCCATGTTTCCCGCACATAATAAGTTTAAACACTTTAGTCGCAGATAGCTAGAAAAACAAGTAGGTATGTCGACTATTATTTTTAACCTAGTGTAAACGGAAAAGCATCAGCAAAGAGCGCATGTTCATAGTACTTACGTCCTTTTGTTGAGGAGGACAGTTTTTCGGCACTAACTCAAAAACGGTATATCCGATCATGTTCAAAATAATTTACATTGAAAGTATTTATTAAGTGTTACCTACGTTATTTTTTTTATATTCTTTTGATATACGGTTTAAAAAATTAAAGGGGCGCAACACAATTTATGGTACTTTTGAAGCGATTATTTGCGAAAATATTCATTTAAAAAAAATGCTTAGAAACCTGAGTGTTTTTGAAAGAACTGTTGAAATATACGCTACATATTGATGTTTGCTAAAAAACATTTTTTTCAGCTTCTCTTACACGCGTGGAGTGCCCCTATCAGAAAGATTTATTTTTGTTATTTGACTACTAAACTAAGTAGCGGCTTATTCTATAAATTTCATCAATATACATCTAGTAGTTTTCGAATAAAATGCCTGTGGTATACGGACGGACGAACTGACTTGACGAAACTATAAAGGTTCCATTTTTGCCATTTTGACTCGGAACTCTAATAATTTAATCCGAAAATGTGAAAACAAATAATTATTTTATGTGTTTTTAAAGTAAAATTTACAACAAGTAATTACATATATTTACTTTTTATAATGAAATACCATTATCGATTTCATTACCTAAGCCCAAGTTTACTTATTTTTACGTAATAAATCCTTTTTTACACAAGCAAGAGTAAAATGTAATTTTAAAATACCTAAGATATGACTATTATAAACTATCGATAATAAAATATTCATGACCAAAAATTTCATTATTTTAACATTATGTTAATTTAATCATAACATCTAGTCTATTTAGCAATATATTTCATACAGCAATGTCGATAAGAATCTTTTTAATACCAGTCAAATAACCATTGAGATTTATAATTTGGCATCCTATTATTGGAATTACCACATTAAATTTAATGTAGATAATTCATAGTTTTATATTCTCACAACGAAAGAAAAAACATTAAAAATATGTAGATAAGTACCGAAATCTTTCCAAAATGTTTTTTTTTTCTTAAGTTTGAAGTAAGTATATGTCTATAAATAAAATGAAAATGTTTTCGTCTAATCATCAGTTGAAAAGTACTAAAAGTATCGGTACGAGACTTCGACCACTCGACGCGGAATCGTTCGAGTCGGTTTTAGGCTATTTATTTTTTTTTAATTCCATACACCTTTCACAATTTATTTTTTAATTTACTTTCACAGCCTTCAACGCCCAGCGAAATGGGTGGATGACGGCCAGTCTCACAGTAATTACATAGGCACTACTCCGACATGGAGAAGAAAAAGACATAAAATATCTATGTTCATGAAAAACATTTTAAAGTCCAACCGAGTTAGAACGGTATTAGGTCAACTATGACCGGACCGTCCGTTGACCAGACGGACGGCTCCCTCCCGCACGAGGTGGCCAGCGGACCGCCATTATGTAGCCCTAAGGCTAAAATTAGTTACGTAAACTGTAAATTCCAGCTGTTGATGCGGAAATCCGACGACATGATCGTTCATCGCTCTCATGAACCACAATTGTGACGTTAACGCAAGCTGTAAAGACGAAAGCGGAAGAGTGTTTGAATTAATAGTTTTATTGCAATTTTACACTTTACAACCTGTGCACGTATTAGATGCACATAGTCCTTCACATCAATAATAGAATTCGTTGCAACTATAATATAGTAGTAGTGATTCCGAAACGCCATTTTGTGGAATGCGCAACCGATGTTCTCATGTGAATACAGTTAGATTGACGGTATTCGATTAGTGTAAAAGACCGGAAAGACAAAACTAGCCGCCCGATTAAGTCCGCGACCGTTTCGCCTGTAACGGTTCATATCAAGAGCTTAATAGTTTTAGAAACCTGCTATGTGAATATGATTGGTTCTGTGTCCTTTCTTTTCGGAATAATTTTTCTTTAAAAAAAAAACTTATTATTCAATATCGACTTAATAAAAATATAGCTAAAATAGATATCATATTAATGAAACTTTTTTTATCTAATTTAAATGCAGTATCTCAAACACACATGATACAACTGCACTTGATAAAAGATTTGGACTTAAAAAATATTAATTCTAATATTACTTATTATAAACAATACATAAGCTTTTCTTTCATAATTTCTAAGAAAGTATTCATTTTGTCTTCATTATATTACCGAAAAATGAATACTGTATGAGAATATAATCATACAATTATTGTTTTAACATTTCACATTTTCATATTTATAATGTTTTTGTAGATTTCTTCAGGGTGAAACAAAACCGTGTAGTTCCGTACAACAAACTTTACATGCAGCAATTTATCTTCAGGCGTAGTTAACTGTGGCCATGTTTTTATCAGCCTACTGAAACAACATATATAACAGCCATTTTTTTTTTCATTTTATATTGAAGGTTTTGATTAGTAAGCCTTTCACGCTGGCCTAGAGCGATCGACGGTTGACAACGACCATTGTCACCGCAACAGCATTCAGGACCGCGGTTGAAACTACGTTCAGAGCAAATAGTTGTAATTTTAAATTAGGACCTCATTATAGTGTTTCGCCCATGGTCACGTTCGAACTTTTTATCACGAAGGCAAAACTGAATATTCGTCCTCCACCGCCATGCAACTGAAGGGTTAAAAATCTCAATGCATTAAAAGAAGGCGCGGGTTATAAGTGGGTACTGTAGTTTGAACTGTAACTCGGACAGGTAATGGTATACATATACGTTACTGATTTATTTGTAATCAAAAAACAAAGTTGTTGCAACAAAAAAACACATGTTTCTAGTTTCTAGATATAAATGTCAAAGGCTAGACGCAGGAGGGGTGAATTAATATCATATCGTGGATCAAGAATGACTTTTTTATACAAAGTATTCGTGTATAATGATTTTCACTTACAGTGATGAGTCAATTAATACAGAGGTAAATCTTTTAACCTTTATAACAGCCACACGAGTTTTAAAGTCAGCCATTTCATAACCTTGACTGCAATAACGGATTTAGCTGGAATGTTGCGTTTAGCGTATAGTAGTACATGAGTCGTCAAAATATCGATATAATTCACCCGATCTATAACTGTTTACAATCAGAACGATTTGGCTAACGCTGTGGGCGTGACAAACGCCTCCAAATCATGGATTGCTACCTTTATATATTTAATTATGAGTATTTCGTATTCAATGTTGTATTTGTGGCTTCGATGACGTAGACCGTACCGGATTTCGTCAGACGACACTGAATTAAATTTAATTTCAATACTCTAGACAGAGCCAAAATAATTCTTGAATTGTTCACGATTTTGTAGTACCGTTTTGCAAAAGCAAATCGAACCTCCTATTCTTGGCAAATAGCGAAAGGCTTTTTGCTGGTCTTGGGTCATGCGATTCGACATAAAGTATAAGTCAACATCCGACGTTGCAAGTCGTTTCTCTCAGGCGGTCACTTTGTCGTTCATCTTCAATAATCTCCATATACTAAAATATGTAAAAGTATATTCCATGTACTAATTACCGTACAAAGTCAAGTAAAAATTTGATCCCTTACTTCTTGTGTAGTCATTGCTTCAGAGTATTCATCACCATTATTTGAGATCAGTGGAAGATTCTTCTTTCCTTTAGTTCGATATACTAAAATAACAGTAATTTTTCGATAAACTTTGATCAGTGTATTGACTGGGGTTACTTTGAATAGTCTTTCGAAAACGTGTTTCGGAACATAGCTTTAACATTTTTAGTAATTTATGCAGTTAAAACTTGTTGAGCAGTTTCGGAAAAAATAACTGACATCGACAGACATCATGTTTAAGCAAATTCTCCGTTTCGATACAAAACGCCAAAAATGACATCGTATATTCATACTACTCCATCACTGCATGTTCTACAAACAAATCTCACGTATGTTGCTTAGGGAGGTATAGGAGTTAAGTCGAAATAATGACATCAATTAAATTTTTCCATGATCCACAAAAATATAGTTAATACGTGTTATGTGAAAATTTCAGAGACCCTAAGGTTCATAGTTTTTTTTATAAGACGAGATTAAAAATAGGCAATTTAACATTGTAAATGTGTTAATATACTAGGTCTCACACGTATTCATGTTTTGATAAATTTCATAATGAACAAAATAATGACAAAGGTTTTAAAAAGGTTTAAAAACTCAGTGTATAGAAAAGGAAAATTGCTAAAATTATTAACAAAATAAAATCATGTTGAAGGTACCTAGTTATAACAATAATTAAGTTTGAAAAACGTAAATTTAAAAAATATATATTCAGCCATAACTTAAGTGGGTTATGTTGACGGCAACGTCGCAAATGGTGGGTCGCGCGAGAAATTTAAAGTTTTAATGAAATAGGTTTAAACAAGTAAGCACAACGGACGCGTGCGCAAACGCGGTTGGATTTACTGTTGCCGGAATTCTTATTAATTTTACAAGAATATTAAATTATTTTATTATTTCACTTAAATTTTCTGTTAACTAATGAAATTTTATATTCTAATTTAATCCCACGATTTATAAAATATTAACTTTAACGTGCTAAAAGGCGGTTAGTCAGCTCAAATTTTTGATTTTTGGAAATACAGTCTTGAAAAAAGTTCTCTATGGGTAGGTACGTACGTACTTCTGACATAACTTTCTGACTTGACTGATGTCCTATACCTCCTTCAAAAACCAAAAATTTTTGATTTCGAGTGAACTATTTATTTCAACTATTATCAAATAAAACTATCATGAGTAAAAGTAATTACATCAATTTTGGGACATTTATTAGTGTAATTACTGCAATCTCAATACACAAGTCCACATCTTAAAAGATCTATAGATTTGGAGCCTTGTACTAGCGCCAGTTGTACGAATTGAGCGAACTAAAGTGGGGCCATCTTAAATGTGTCAGATGCTGCTTTAGAAACATGCATCTCGATTATATTATAATCATTGAAAATAATAGAAACTTAACAGTACAACACTAACGCCCCAAACATGGCGGGAAATTAAAGTTCCATTTGGTTTAAGTTAGGCGAAGGCGGCAATTCATTCGTATGAGCGAGGCGCTAAATTACAGGCGCACCCGCCTAACAAATAGTCAGAGAGGAGGTGAAGGCGGATGGGCAAATTTCCTTTATAAGAAGAAATCGACTTGAAGTATAGGAAATTGGTGCCCGACTATTTGCCGGTGAACTTATATCCGCTGTCGACAATCTATTATAAGTACGATAACACAGATTTATATATAATAATAGGTCAAGTTGTAACTGATAAATTACCTCGGACTCTCGATAAACGGTTCTCTATAACTAAATCGTATATTTATTGAAGTGTGCAAGTACGCGTCGCTCCCGAACACACTGAACATTTTACTAAGAGCGAAAACGAAATTACAGGGCTGCGTTATGAATTGAGTATTACTACTCGCGTTGTAAATATACAAGGACGTGTACACACACATTGCACGGTGTTTGCGTATTAGCGCGTATAACCGGAGGTTTACTTAGAACGACAACGGGGTCACACAATGACTGGTAAAGTTACGCAAGTCTCATCGTTGAAACATTTTAATATGTGAATATTTTTTCACAAACCAAAACCGACGACACGGATCTTTCTCGAAAAATGCGGCTGATTGTCGTAACTACAACAATGTTCGGTTACTGGTAACGCATAAATCGATTTTTAGAGAATTTAAATCGCTGACGGCAAGGATATTGGTGCTGATGTGCTCGTAACGAAAACATATTTCTCAGAATTAGAATTCAACCTAAACTAAATTTATTAAACTTTAGGCATAGTTAACATTCAATTGAGTGCTTCAAACGGTGCTATGATTGTAGCGTTGTGTAATCTGTTTCGCTTCATTTATCGATCGAAGCGATCTTAAACGGTTTTACAACGATCGCTAAGCGAAAAAATCGAGGGGTGAGCAGATGGAATTTATCGTAAAGATGTACACTACATTAAACATGTACAACACTTTCAATTTCGCTTCACGTTTAAATCGCAATCAGTATAACAATATTTTTCTCCCGTCGGCCGCGGGGCGGTCATCCATTACCGGCGGCCGCGCGGCGTTTTGTCCTCGCAACAACTCGATAACTCCCTAATGGGATTCCAGTTAGCCGATGGCCACCCGCTCGCGCAGAACTCGGGTATAAGGTCGATGAAAATGCAAACTATACAATGAATATGTTACATTTTTTGTTATTTTTTTTAGGGCTCCGTATCTCAAAAGCAAAAAGGAACCCTTGTAAAATCACTTCATTGTCCGTCTGTCTGTTTGTCAAGACATTTTTTGTGTGACAATTGAAATTTATATCACATATTTAGGACTGCAAACTATTGACGATCATAAGTAAATTAAAACTTAGGATCTAGGTTACTTGTCATTTACCTTGAAACATATTTTTTAAGAAGTAAAGTCTAGATAAACGAGAAAAGAAAATTCATCCCCATTTTCTCGATAGGGGAAAATGGATTCCCACTACGGGTAGGGAGAGGCTGAAAAAAATTTTTTCACGATTTTATTTTACCACTTTGTCGACGTGATTAATATGTAACCCATAACAAATTACAGCTTTGTAGTCTTTGAGCTAAGCGGCGGTCAGTCAGACAGATAGACCCTACAAAGATTGTAGTATTGAATAGTGTCGCCAAATGCAAATAAATTCGACGGAGATGATCACAAATGCTTCACTCGACATCATCGCATATAAGAAAGCTGCATAATTATAACGCTAGAAAAGGTCAATGGGACAAACAATACCCACGAACCCAAATCAAAGATGTAATCTATCTATGCAATATTTCCTTATTAACAGTTTACTCACAAAATTAAAACTAGGACGTATGTGACGTGAAAATAAAATTGCTCTTAAAAATATAAAAAAAACAATGCGGACTAAAACACTAGCAATGCAATAGCAATGTTTGCCTATTGCTGTCGATAAAGTTTGACAGAAGCACTCTCGTAAAAGAATCGTCTTTCATCGGCACCACAACTCTTTAGACGATCCAGCCAAGTGAACAACTGAGTGTTTGATAACTTCAGGTATAACCATATAAACTCGCGTCGTATAATGTGTAAAGTATATTTCCAAAAACAAAAGATAGGAACAATATTTTTGAACAACATGGGTTATTGACCAGACATTTAAGGAGGAGTGGGCACAGGGGTGTATATATATATATATATATATGTGTGTGTGTATATAAAGTCACGGAAACAATTTAAAAATCAAGCAATAGATTTTAAATAATGCGTTATTTCTTTTTTGACTGTCCGAAATTTAGTATCACGCCAAACTTTTAAAAAAGGCAAACAGGATTACAACTACTGCAGTTATATACTTACAACGGATCAATTGCAATACATAAGCAAATATATCTCGTATAGTAGGGTTAATTTAATTTTAAATAATATCGTTAAATCCCTTGTTAACCTTGCGAGTCGAGAAAATGAACCCCTGCCCGCCCCTTGTGTCGTTATTACGATCCAATAAAATAGCACTTGATTGGAGTGCGCCGAGTATCGACACAATCTACGGCGTCCTTGCGATTCTCGCATGGCGGCCTGCGACCCGATTGCGGGCCACTATATTAATTTGATTGTTGAAATCACTGACGGCCGGCGCCCGTGACGTCACCGCACCGGCCGCGTCCGAGTTTCGCTTGGCAACGACCAGGATCGGCTCCAAATCGAGTGCTTGTAAACAAAAGAATTTCACGCCTACTTACCTTCCACCGTTAATGAGAAATAGTTAACGGGCGATCCTACGACGGCACATTCACATCGACCAGCATTTTATATTTTATTATCCAATAATACGAGTAAGTTGTATTGATAATGACGACAAAATAATTTTTATTTAACTAAAAATTCGTTTATGTTATTAGTTGAAGTTTTCGATATATTTTCCATACCAAGATCATGAAAATACGAGTACATCGGGAACAAACGCGAAAGAATAAATGGAATTAGGATATTAAAGGCTTGTCCTTGGACGTTTACTCGATATAATATATTCAAGGCGCAGACATCTCGTTGCCACGCAATCAGAACTTAATGTATTCCCTCTGGAGCGTGTTCCGACATTTCCACAAACCGACCGAATTACAGTGAATGATCCGTCGTAGCGTTCGGTCGGAACTATTACTGGATACAATAATAAAGTTTGATTAAAGAAATCTGTCAAAAACCAATCGAATTGGCACTCGAAGAGCTCCGAAATTGACATTTTAGGCTCTCTACCACGCTTGCTACGACAGGTATACAAAGATATTCTACGTTGTAAAACATTCAAAATTGTATCAAAAAATGGATTTTTCTAAATTTATAAAATTTAGGCCTTGTCTATAAACAATGTCTATGTAAAATACAAATAAGCTTTTTCATGTTCTGATTTTTGTCAAATATTAGCTCCAGCAACTGCGTATACAATTTGCGCTAAAATGAAGTATGATTTCACAAATTTCTTTGTGAATATGTCTCATTTCAAGTTTCTACATCCAACTGCTTGTGAGACAATCGATTATGACCTAATGATTTCACAAACTATTATTTTGTATAAGAATTACAAGACAGAATAGGTATAGAAACATCTTGATGTTTGTCCATTGTAAGTCGGAGATGTTTTTCTTAAATACCTATTTCACGTATCTATATAATTGAAAGGTATAGTTGAGTAACTAGTAATCCAAACGCAGCCTATAACTACATAAGCCAAATTTTGGGCTTAAACTAGTTCTGGAATGGTCCATGAGAAATTTGAAATTAAATATCTCATTTAATCCTGTACCAAAAAAAAATATTTTAACATAGATCCATTATAAAGTTTATGAATATTTAGTTATTAAATGAATAACTTAGTTTAGTTTATTAAAAACATTGACGCTTCACATACAATAACAAATTTAATAACATATGGATGTCTCTATTAACTGAATTCTAAGTAAATAGATTTTAAATTGCTGTACAACACAAAAATTAGAGGAGTCTGGCAATGTGCATTTATATTGATAACTTATCAAAATTTACCACTACGTAAATAAGTGAATTAAGCGAGCAACAGCAACACGATGAAACTTAGTGGAGCTCTAAATCGTATATTACTTGAAACTGAAATTCTATCTCCGAAAATTACTTTCAATAAAAAAAGTATAATCTTTTTTCATTATTACTGCAAATAAAATTCAGAATTGATTGACTCGCCGGTGTGGTTAATTATTTGAATTTAACACCCTGATGAAAATTGTAGTAACACTGTGAAAACATTAAATTAGAATACTGACATCGCTAAAATAAAAAAAAAACTAAATGCTCAATCTACACTATTATCATAAAGTAGTATGTAGTTTGTTTGTGTTTTTTTCCCACTAAGCTCGGGAATTAGTAGTCCGATTGGTAAATTCTTTTTCTGTATACAGGCAATCAATGAAAAGCTTACAGGTTATTTATTTTTGTTTTCTTTCAAATTGTGTAATATATTTAATCAATGTATGCATCTGGTAATGTGTAATCCTCACGCGTATAAAACAGACATGTACAATTCAAATTTAATACGGATGTTACTGTGAAAAATAGCTAGTTTATAATAATATAAATTTTACGTATAAAATACAGATTGGTTGACTGTCGATTTCCATGGATATTATATTTGCTTATATGAAAAAAAGTGAGTCTTAACACAAAATATCTAGTGTAAATTATTTTGTTATAGTAACAGAATCAATAATTTATGAAAAATATAATCAAAAACAACTCTAGAGAAATAAAACAAGACATCTTACTTTCCTTTGTAGCTTAGTCTTTATCGGAAAAAAATCAACCTCTCCATATGCTCTAGGGAGTCACTACTTTTACATCTCTTATTTTATCGAAAGGTAAAGGGTTCAAAATTTATAAAAGATGGTTATGTAGTTCCTGAACAATATTTGAATTAAGAAAAGGCCAAGAGTGATTCGGACATGCGAGGAGAAGATTCCGTACTGGGTACCGTCACATTAGTTTTTGGTGAAATTAAATAACACATTTTTAAACATTATTTCTTCAGGACTATTTTCCCATAAAAATTTAAAGACTTACTTTTCGTTTGGTTTTCCTGCTAACCACAAGTGAGGCCTTATATTTCGTTCTTATTCAAAAATATTTGGATCAGCAGTTTTGAAGTAAAATGAGGGATGGATAGAAAGCGAGTTTAGGTTAAGTATATTCTTTTGAATACTATATTATAAAAAAAATGTGTTCGACTCAAGTTTGTTTGTGCGGCCTCTCTTCACGCCTTCTCTTGGTTTGGTTTGAGAGTACTGAACGCACGAAACTTTGCCATTATGAATTAGCTGCGAATGATATATTGCACAGGTATTACGCTCCTCGACCCTTTCTTCTCCGGCGCGTTCCTATTTTACGCCATTGCGACGCCTTCGTAACGAACTTCACAGCGGGAAAGTTTCGTGCGTTGTACTGTACAAGAGTTTGCGTTTGACATTTAAGTAGGTAGATATAATTAAAATATTATGTTAAGTCATATACCAATATTTTATGTTATGTTAACTTGCTTGACACCGACTCAAAACAAAATTGGTTAGTATTGACTATGATTACGTAGGTATTGTGAATATTTAATTAATAATAATTTTTTTAGACTTTAAATTTATTTTGTAGGCTTTAGAAATTATTATGATAAATTTTCTAGTTTAAGGGCTTTTTTTATAAAATTTATTTTATTTTTAACTTTTTAATTGGAATAGTTTTTTTCCATAATTAATTACAATTATCTACTTCTTGGTTCCATCATCAGACGATTGATACAAAATATAATGTATTAGGTCGGGGAAAAAGTTTTTTCGCATTTTATAAATAAAAAGTTGCAGTAAAATCTCTTTGATTAGGCTGATTGTATCTAGCAAGTTTTGATACCATTAAATAGACGATATTAAAAAATAAATAAAAACTTAAAGTAAAAACAGTGTCGTGCGATTATTCTATTATTTTTCTGTCCACCAAAATGAGTGAATCTAACGTAGAAATTCGATACATTTTGAAGTTTTATTAAAACAAAATAGGGGAAAAATGTGACACAAGCAACGAAAAAAAATTTTGAATGTTTATGGACCTAATGCAGTGCCGGTAAGAGTAGCACAGAACTGGTTCAAGTGCTTTTAGTTCGATAATTTTGATGTCAAATTTGAAACTCAATCTGGTCGACTTGTTACGGATAAAGTCGATGCAATTTTGGAAAAAGTAAATCAACATCGGCATATCAGTTTTTTACGACATAGCTGAAGTGCTAGGGATTGATTATTGAAACATAATGAAACCGAAACGTTTTTGAAAAGATTGATCACTGGTGATGAAAAATGGATTACCTACGACAAGAACGTTTGAAAAAGAACATGATCAAAAGGTGAGCAATCTCCACAAAGTATAGAAAAACCCGGATTAACTCGCAATAAGTTAGTGCTAAGTGTGTAGAGGGATTAGTAGGGCATTATTCATTATGAGCTTTTACCGCCGACTAAGACCATCAATTCGGATTTATACTGTCAACAGCTGATAAGGCTCAAGCAAGAAGTAGAGAAAAAACGGCCGGAATCGATCAACAGAAAAGGAACCGTTTTCATCATGATAACGCCTGACCACACAATTTTTTAGCCACGCAGCAAATATTGAGAGACTTTGGGTGGGAAGCGTTAATGCATCACCATATAGCCCTGGACTTGCACCCTTAAATTTTCACCTGTTTCAGTTTCTTCAGAATTTTTTAAGTAGTATTAGGTCAACGTCAAGAGAAGCTGGCCAAAACTACTTGTCGCCAGTTTTTTGATCAGAAGTCCCAAAATTTCTACAGCAATGTGATTATGTCTCTACCTACAAAACAGAAACAAGTTGTTGAACAAAATGGCATATACATACATATTACAATGAAATGTAAATAAAATATGATGAAAAATTATCTTGAATTTGTATAAAAAATACGAAAAAACTTTTACCCCAACCCAATATAAAATTTGTTAAACCAAAACGAGTAGCTCTAAACTCGGAAGAATTTACTAGTTGTACCTGAGAGTTCCACTATCCATCATCAGACCGATACGGGATTTATCAAAACAAATCAAACGATCCCATACTCGAAAGGTTTACTAGTAGCCATTAAAGAACAGTTTATATTAATACATCGCTGTATTATTCCCTAACTTCTAATCATTAAAAAGTGCTGTGGCTTTCATTTATCAGCTCAGCAGCACAAGATGATGACTCCCAATGTGTCTATGACATTTGAGGATACCCCTTGATTTCCCTAGAATCTAATGGTCAGATCCTGACGGGATGATAATGGGACCACCTCGCGAGTATATCCTTTCGAACGAAAAAAATAATTTTCAAAATCGGTTCACGAATTGACGAAGATATCGCGTAATATAAGCACGAAAAAACAATACAGACGAATTGAATACAATCTCCTTTTCTTGAAGTCGGTCAAGAATAGAGAAATAAGCGCAATTAATACTAAATGATTTATAATTGCTTTGACGTGATATCATTAAAATGCTACGGATCGACGACAAATCTTATTCACATAAAACCAAACAAATTATATTGAAATAACATGCTAAAAATCGAAAAATATCTTGGTTAAGCACGTACATTTTTTAAAGCGTTACAATCGACGTGGTATTCATTTCTAAATGCGAACACCAGATTCATTCCGGTTTTAGGTCATCTTCGATGAGGTAAGGCGATAACTCCGCGTGATGTAATCGTTAAATTTCAACAAATTCCATAGAAAGAGTCGACACGAGCCGGCACGCATAACAATAAAACCAAAGTCTATACCAAAAAATACACCACAGAGTGAACGATCTACGAGACGAAGCAAATACACGGCCGACGAGTAACGTCCGATCTTTGGTTCCACTACCATTATTACCACGATCTATGCATCGCACGAAGCATTCATCAAGCAAATAGATTGTTCGTTACAGTAACGTCCTAATTGATTTTAACGTTGTGTATAAATACATTATTAAAATAGAAAGTATTTTGATATGTCTTAAATTAGGTTGCGGCTGTCAAAAAGTGTTCGGTAACGTTACGATGAGTCACCGAAAGAGAGGTGAGCCTTGCGTCTCTCCCACTCGATCGGAGCAAAATAGATTGTTCGTTATGTATATTTGTATAAAAATAAAATAAAATTTTGTTAAAAATTCAGTGAGATTTATAATTAATGTTTTAAATATAATTCTTTGTATAAATAAATGTTTTAAATTGTTACTATTATTTCAGTCCTATATACGAATGAATATTCAAAAGATTTTACCATTTAAAGTCGTTGTCACGTATTTTTTTACACTTTAGCTGTGCGTTAGCGTAATAAGCTGCAACAAATGAACTATTGAAAGTCGTCTTTTGACTTAATATGATTACAATATACAAATAAAAAATGAAAAAGTAAAAATAACAGGTTAATATATTTTATTAGGAAAATACTATCTGTTTAGGACTTTGCTTATATTCATTATTTGTATCGTCTCAACATATCATACAAAACTAAACCAAACCAGTAACCCTTGTCTTCTCTGTCATCACACGTCCAAGCCATGTCAACAAACATCAGTAAATTTTCTAATTTTTTTTGACATACTCGTGCCAGTCCAAAAACCATCTCAATATTCGCTATGCTACCAAATTTAAGTGTGCAACGTTGTGGTAATATATCTACATAAATCCATCAGTAATGTAAATTAATTTTAGGTTGTGTTTTTTTCTAATTTCTTCACCGGGATACATACGCGCTATTCTTCAAATCAGTAATAAAAGTATTGAGTTACTATAAAAAAACGTAGGTCTTAGGTCATAAGTTATACATAAAGACAGACAAACATGGATACGCTCCTTAAGTAAGATACTTTAAAATGACAGATAATAGCTTTTGATTCGAAAAGCGATGCCATTAGTCTAAGACTGTAGTTATTAAAGATATTAAAAAAACGGTCTTCAGGTGTGACCTACGAAATCCTACGATAAAAAGCGGGAGGTGCTAAACAGCCTGCACATAAACAATCATCGACGATGGACAGTCGGCAAATGTTTGCGGTTGCGGTCCAAATGAAAGATTTCACCGGACGAAAAGCCGACCCGTAGTAGATCATTCACCATGAGATTCGCACAATGACATAACTATAGTGAGATAGTGGCCTCAAACTGATTTAGTAATCGTAATACGCACGACGAAGCGATTTATTTTCGCTCGGATACCCACCTACATAGACATAATGGTGGCGATCTGTTTGTTTATGTGGGATCCAATGAAATACGGCCGAAACGTACGTACACCGCGTACCTACGTAGCGCACAGTAGGAATATTTAGGTTTGTACATCTTGTATCGCTATTGCGAGTCGGATGAGTGGGAAATCAATCGTTTCCCGTCGGCCTTGTCCGATCTGACAGGTCTCCACTGATAGATATACACGGTCGCTCCGATGTATTCATCAAATCAGTTATGAATCGTGCGACATTCTAAACGAGATTCGATGCAAATTCCGTGGAAATCAAAATTTCCGTCTCATGAGCTAACTAGCTAATAATAATAACGCCAACTGTTTCTAAAAACGGCACGACCGTTTATGTAAAATTACAAAGTTAAGAATTTTTTTTTAAGTTCATGCTTCGGCTTTTCGGACTAAATACTGTCAAGAACACTACTTTCTTGCGACCACAATCACATCTTTGTATATATCTATGTCCTGTTAAAAGCTATCACAAGGAATCGTTCACTAGACACGCCAGATATCTAAAAATGAAACCGGTGACTTTAATTTCACTGAAGGGTTTTCTGAAATCCTTCTGTCGCACGAGAATAATCCTTCAATGAAACATCCAGTTACAGCGTCAGCCATCCGAGTGACCGTTTTATTGGTCATAAAACTCATAAGCCATGCCTACGAGGTAATAAGAAAAATGAATTATGAACACGAGATCAAAGTCTGTGGCTGCGGCGCGTACGCGGCCGGTGTTAGTTCAACAGCATTCGTTGCGCGTGTGCGCGTTATCGCTTATAATTTTAAATCGATTTCAGACAATAGTCCACTGAAAATGTTTTGCTACATTAATCTATATGATAGGTCGTTTAAAACTTTCGCAATATTGAGTGTTTAAAATATTGAACGGCTCTATATATATATTTTTTCTATTACTCTACAAATTCGTATAATTGTGTAGTTTATAAAGTTTATTGATCGACAAACATAGTGTAAATTATTGGAATTTAGTTTAACTTTGTGATACTGCAGTCTAATTGAATATATATTTATAGAGAATTTCGTCCAGCTACCTACTCAGCTGCCTATTAACAATATATGTTATATTTGATGGTATTACTTAATTATTACTCTCTATTCATATTTATTACGTATTACATAATAATTAATAATACTTTTTGAAGAAAAAAAAACAAGCTTGTTATACTTTTTATACCAAATTATAATTGGTATAAAAAAATATTCAACTAGTAAATAAAAAATATTAATGAGATTTTTGATGAAAATATTCTTCAAAGAATATTCAAAAGCACTTTATTTTTAATTTAGTTATCCTAACATAATTTACGAATATACATAATTGAAAAACAGGAAAATTTCAAAAACAGTGAATTTTTTCTTTAGGGCTTATAAAATCATACCCACTATTTAAGCCTCAATATTGTAAATTACGCCATTTGCTACAATTGATATAAAAATTACCGTGCGAGTCTTCTATATTCAAAATTTAATGTGTATATTTGAAACAGGTACCAATATGAAAATAATTTCAAAATAATTATAACAATGATAAGTTGCTACAGGTTTAGAATTAGCTACTGATTTAAGTAAATATCGATACAATATATCAGATAAGGCATGGGATCGAACGCGCAGGTCGTTGGCGCAAATCGCGCAGCTAACGCCGTGGGATCCGCCCGCTCCGGAGACAATAGCAGGGGTCGGGTCAACATCCGCGGCCGCGCGGCGGCCGAACGCCCGGCGCCAACGGGAATGCTTGGATTAAAACAAAATCGATAGCGTTGTCATACCACACCAAATTTGACATAAATTTCACGTTTTTTATAGTACTTATTTCATTAATATAAGAGAAAAATAATCAAAGTATTAGTCTCTTTACTTGTTCGTAGAAAAATTAAAATTCGGAAATGATGGTACAAATTAAAATAGTCCCCTTGTAGCTTCAAAATTGTGTTTAAATTGCGTATCTACACTTAAAACAGTCAATTTTATTGTCGTTTCTTCGCATGTAATTGAAGTCATACTAATGTTTAATATCTCCCGAAAAGCCATGCCATGACAATAAATAACGACTTGCTAATAGCCGTTATTAACAATTTTAATTACAAAACAGACAATTTAATTTCGGTATTCAATTTCTACGGGACACGTCTTGAAATATGTGCCATATTAATGGATGTCATTAAAATCAATTAATTCGAATTGAACATTTGGAGCTAGCTCGCGTAGCACATTGCGTGCTAGAATGTTTATAACCGTTTAAAAACAGTAACAGCACTGTAACGTAACGAAATACAAGCCGAATAGGCACTTAGGAGCATCCTTATCTCTTAATATACTTAATCCGGCGCGGGCAGAAGCGGTGGAATATTAATAGTCGTATCGGCGTAGGGCGCTCGCTAGCTACCACATACATTTTCCAAACATTCCAAGACCGATAAGCGCAACACCGCGTTCGGCCGCGGCATGTGGAGGAAACCCGCAGAGAACGCGGCCTGATAACGCGCGGCCGACGCTGTCGCGACAGAGAATACGACTGCAAACGAATACTTTTGTATCTGACCGGCAACGCCCTTCTACTTCGCCAGCGTGAGCGCAGTACAATTAATTATGTAATTTAATTCAGTTTGCACAGGGCATATGTGTATACTTATGATGAATTTTTAAGACCAAGTAGTATTTTGACAATATTAATTTTTAAAAATAATTCTATTACATAGTTAGTAGATGTATTCCTTATATATTATCACCATAATACATCCTTATTAAAAAAGTTAGTGGTTTTGCTCCCGCTTTTGAAATGTCAAACCCATCCAGTGAAGATGCGATCACTGCATAGTATTTGTGGAGTATGTGAACGATAGATGCAGGAAGACTGACGTCAGAGAGCGGGGTGGTTTGAATGATGTGCTGGATAAAGTGCAAAAAAGTAGGTTGCGGTAGTTTAGCCATCTGGAAGGGATGAAAGTAGAATGACAAATCTATAGAGCGATTATGTATAAGAGTTGGCAAGGATTGGACTAGAGAATCTTTTGAAGACCGAATTGGTGGCGTATTAAATAAGAGCTAAAATTCAAAACCGAGGAGCTTGTATGAAACGATTGATGGGTGTCATTGAAGCAAGAGGTAAGCGAAGATACCGCGTGAAAATCTGTGGTCTGTACTCTATATGGGTAATGAGCGTGAGTCTCTATTGATATCGCTGTTAATAACAGATAAATGTTTCAGGTTTTTGAGACATTAATACTGCCGATGAGTACGAATTTCGTTAATCCGCATTGCGTACTCATGTATTGCAAGAACTCAATTGATCAATA
Source organism: Eumeta japonica (assembly GCA_005406025.1). NCBI lineage: Eukaryota > Metazoa > Arthropoda > Insecta > Lepidoptera > Psychidae > Eumeta > Eumeta japonica. The sequence goes on from BGZK01000175.1 coordinate 228,228, forward strand.
TAGGAACATAATGACCGACGAACGAGTCAACAAGCCGTTCACTCGGACGTTTCAGGATGTGATATACTTCTATTGTTATGTATACAATACGCACGGTGACACGACAATACAACCAACCGAGAGAAAAAGAAAACTTACTTTCTGAGGCGTATTAATTCCTAGCGGACTCTTTCATCACGCTTAATGTGATTGCCTTTTATTGGCGAACACGTTAAACAAGCTTTCGGAATTATCGAATTCCAAAAACTTGCCTATATTATTAAAGGTAAGTCTCTGGAATTCAATAATTGATTTCTGGACAATAATCAGGCACACAATCTGATTTCATACATTTTTTTTCCTACATTGGCTTTTATTCCTGTAACATATAGCCAGCCCATTATTTTATGTGTCATCTCGTCTAACCTATGCCGTTTAAGACAATTTAAGAGTAAAAATAAGTGTAACGATACCGCACTAATGTAAATCGGTTCAGACCTTAAAAGTTACAATGAAACAACGAAATTCACACTCACGCATAAACTTTGTAAGCATTTTTTGAATTTTATTTTTTGATGGTACAAGTACAGAACAAAATAATAAGATATTTAGCCTAAATATTTATACCTACTGACCTAAACCTGCTATAGGTATATGGATACCTAAATAATCATTCTTAATTTAATTAATTAAGAATGAGATTTTAGGAAATTATCATACATGAAATCTATATAACATTTTATTAAATTGTTAATTACCTATACTAATAGATAACATTTTTAATTATATATCGTAGTCGCATTACACACTAGTCCCCTAGTATATTTCCGAACATATACGCTTGTATCTTCATCGGTCATTCGCGTAAATAAACCAGTCAATAAAGGGCATTTCGAACCATGCTCACTGTAGGGTTCCGAAGTCGTTACTTCAAAGAAATGGAGTAAATTGCGTTTTTACACTTTTCTCCATGTTTCTCGCACTTAATAGGTATAAGCACTTTAGTCGCATATAACTAGAGAAACAAGTAGGTATTTGAACTATTACCTACTATAAAATTAGTGTAAGCTAATGTGCACCAGCAAAAGTATCTTCATGGCACTTGCGCCCTTTTATTGACAAGCGCAGTTTTTGACAATAACTCAAAAACAGTATAACCGATCAAGTTCAAAATAATTTTCATTGAAGGTATTTATTAAGCGTTATCTTTGTAATTTTCTTCATATATTTTGGAAATACGGTTTATAAAAATCAAGGGGGACACAATTTCTGCTACTTTTGGAACTATTATATCCAAAAATATTCAATTAGTCAAAAAATTGCTCAGAAACCTTACAATATTTTTAAAATAACTGTTGAAATATGCGCCACACGTTGATGGTTACTAAAAAAAATCTTTACGACTGTTACATTATGGAGTGCTCCGTCTAGAAATATTTATTTTTGTTATTTAACTACGAAACTCAGTAGCGGTATATACAAGACCTCTTGTTTTACAAATTTCATCACTACACATTTTGTAGTTTTTTAGTAAAACGCTTGTCATGATGAAAATATAAGGGTTCCGTTTTCGCCAGTTGGCTCACAATCCTAAAGAAAGGAAATTAAAATAGTATTGATCATGCATTAAACGCAACCGTATCTACCTCATACACACGCAATGATAACAATGCCTTATTCAAAATTACCTACAGGCTATATATATCAAGGCTTTCATCTGCTCATAAATTAATTTATACATGGATTTATCGCTGAAAGTGCCGAACGGATAAATTTGTTACCAAACTTTGTTGTTTAATGACTGTGAATTGAAGTCATAAGGAAATAAATTTGACAGAATTCTTGAATATATTGAAGGCATTTTCTAACGATTCATAAGTTATTGGGCATAATATGAGCTGAGAATTTTTATATATGTCAATTATGTGTCGATTCATAGGCGAAATTCGACATGGTCTTACTCACAAATTCCATTAAGATCGGTCGTCCATTTACGAACTTGAAGGACGCTACCTAAATACGTTAGCAAAATTACCTTGTCAGATCAGAATCATATTTGAACTCCGTCTTTCTCGAATATACTCAACAGATAAAATTCTATCAAGACACAAAAAAAATGTGATTGCTTGAATATCAAGAAAAGAAAACGTAAATATTTTCATCGTATAGAGTTTTAGCAAATTTTTAATTCGCGTTTACGCAATGAAGTCTACGGAATCGAAAATCATTTGTCGAAATCGATTAATGAGATTTATATAGCTACATAAATTATTCTTTAATCACTGGTAGCTGTAAAACGAACATTTCAACATAAATATAATTCAACTGATAAACGTTACCTATTTTATTATATTCTTCGGAGTAAGGTACAAAATAACGATGTCTCAGACTCATCTCGTGTTCGTTATCTCTGTCTTAATATTATGACAAATAATGTGTACAAACAGTCACTGGAAGTGTCACACCTATTAGAAAGGTAGTCGTTTCACGAATACAGCTAACACGTGTTCCACATCGAATTCATATACATACCGATATGAAATCATTGTTAACGTTAAGGTCGTATTAATTTACATCGGATTTTTGTTCAGTACTTGAATTGTCGACCCTGCGACCGCGACGGGTATACATCGACGGCTTACAACGAAATAGAAACGTGTCACAAATTTCCGATTCGGTTGAAATATTCGGCGTCCATGAAACGACCTGTAAGCGTTTAAAAAAAACTATGCGAAAATATAAACGTCAGCGTGAAAACCGCGCATGTGCAGCAAACGTATCGGACGGGTAATTACCTGCTGAATTTACGCGTACCGCTAACTAATCATAAAACCAAAATAATGTGCGCATTGTTTTATATTTAGATCACGGCTGTTGCGAACAATGAGCCGGCGGTGCGCGTGCGGCTGACAGCGCGGGATGCGAACATAGGCAGCGACGTATAGCCTGTCGCCACTAAAATGAGGGGGGTGTGTAAAAGAGTTATTAAATTGGAATATTATTGTTTTATGAAAGCGTTAAACAAATTTTAATATGCTGTAAAACTGCACTAACAATCATTTTATTACGCTGAGCTATCTTAGTTGCGATAGCAGTTCGATGAACGCGATCTCAAAAGATCAATAACATAAATTTACAAATCTATGTTTATATTTTACATTTTGATTTCGCTTTTTTTTTAAATGATTCTAAATAAATTTAAATATTTCGTTGAAGTATTTCATTCGATGTTAAAAGCGAATTTGATGTTAGGATAAATAAAGCCTTTGGTAGTAGATGGCTGTATGTTTCCGTATTTATTATCATTATTTATGGATAAATAAAATCTATAAATAGGCTGTTCCTTTCTTTCGCTTCCACTTTACTATCGACCTTTAAAAACTGGCAAATGATAACAATATCATGGTTTGACTTCACATCGAGAAGCGAAATGGGTATTTCACCGAAATATTTGATTTAGAAACTGACTTCAAGACAAATTATACTTTCTTGTGTTCATAAAATGAAGTAATAATAACGAATTAGTTACATTTACCATTGGTATTATAAATATAAAATTGTACAATTGAAGCTAATATGCTGTAATGTAATTATTTTCGAGCAAATGGAAAATAATCTTTAACGAAATATCCATAACGCCAATCGTTGACGTTCCGTAACGGTAAATTTGGGTGAATGCTCTATTTACCGAAAGTGAAGTCGTTCGGAAAATTGTTTTTTTTTTTCAAGTAATGGTCCAATTATCTCGTGATTTCTATAGGGAATGAAAGTAAAGACCCGAAGCTAAGTATATTAAAAGATTAAGCGATTCTTGATAGAACATATAGATAACTATATATATATTATATATTGAAAGTATAAAAAAAGCGCACGTTTCGATTTAATTGACAAAATTAATAAAAGTGTGTTGAACGAATAAACGAAAAAATGCACGTCACACATTTTTCGTTGTTAACACAGCCTTAAAACGTGCAATAAGTCAACAAGTACACAAAAACAGATTCTTGATATCTGATTAATGATTACAGAACACGATTACATCCATCGCATTATTAAGTATGTATATGCGAAACGAAATTTAAGTATCTATATAAGTTATGATAAATGAAAACAGTAATGTAACAATGAGCGCATACTTGATACCGAATAACGGTTCATTTTGAAACAATCTCGAGACCCCAGTCGGGCACATTAAACGGAACTCGACAGAGCGCCGGTCGGTAGAACTGACAGATGTACCATTTTATTTGGAACTTAGTTCTCCTCGTTTTTAAAACTGCTTAATATGGGGAAATAAAAAAAAGCCTAGCAATCGTCCCATTAATACCATATGCATGTGTGAAAGTTTGCGTATTTGGATGTTTGTTACTGTATCACGCTTTAAAGGCTGAATAGAATTATCTGCAACTGTACAGTAACATAGTTTATACATCAGAATAACATATAATATATAATTATAAAGATACTAGCTTTTGCTCGCTACTTTGCTTGCGTGATCGTTGAACGAACTCTTATCCCGATTGCAGGGTGATTCAATTTTGGTATAGTTTGAAATCGGAATCGCGAGCATGCCCGGAAGCAACATCAAAAGCCCAAGTGAGATAGTTTCATTACAAAAATATTTGCGGCATTACGTGGATTTTCGTTGCAACAATATGGCTCTTTCTGGTATAGAATCGAGAACGAGATCAAGATCCGGACGGTGGTTGATATCATCGATCGATATAAAAATCAAAGATTTCGCGGTACGCCACGCGGGCGGAGCCACGGATGAATTTTGCACATTTTGAAAAGAGACAGAGCCTAGATCGAGACTAGAATCATAGTCAAAAGCGGAGCCTGACTGAAATCAAAAACAAGGAATAACATTGGGATGATAGGTGACAAGAGTAAATCGGTCGATATAAATGACAAAAGAATACATTCGATGTCCACACGCGCGGAGCCGCGGGCAAAATCTAAAAACTGAGCCCATTTGGGTACTATAAAAAGGAACTGTATAAAACAAAAAGAAAATAATTGAATAGAGAGGTTGTTGGTTAGTGTAGGTCGACCTCGGATCGCCACGAGTAATTCTGTATATTTCAAATGTGAGTTTTTTTTTTTCAAGAAGAAAGGAAAACAAATCATAATATAACGTGAAATACGACATCCTCTAGTAAGCGAGCAAATTATTTGAATATTGATCCCACATGTTTCACATTTTTGGTGGAACGCCAATTTTTTTTATATTTTTAAGGAAAGTAGCAATATATTAACTATCTTCTGAAGATTTCATAAAAAGTTTTAGAAAATAATTTCTAAAATTTTTAGTAAATCACAAAACAGCGGCCGCATTGAACAATTGCAACGCATCATACAAACAAACAAACAAACAATAGAAACGCACGATTAAACTTTTACGTGTAGTCAAAATAATAAATACTTTACGTTGTAGCCTGCAAAATATTTTTTAAGAGTGATAAGCAACGCGACGGCCACTTATAAGTAAATAACGCAAATAAAAGAAGCGAATTGCGCAATTCTTTACTACAGTTGCAAAAAAAAAACGGAATATCTTACAACGTTAAATCAACTTTACAACTACGACAGACAAACTGCAATCGAAATGAAATCAACATTCAGTGCGAGATGCTTTGTCTGACTTAGCGAATTGAAGAGCGCCATATTAAATTCCTAGGAACCACATAGTAAAAATGGAATGACTATCACACTGAGCACACAGTAGTACTGTGGAGATGCCTTGATGGCGGCAACGAAACATGTTCAGATCTAGGTAATTTGCTAGCTTAGATTTACCATCGGATTACTGACAGATTATATTTATGAAAGTTGGCTCAGACTACTTTTGTAGCTTCTTTGAGATTATATGATTTTAAACGTGCTTCTTTTCGGGTAGAAACAAACCGACAATTTTTTTCGATAATAATGGACGATGTATTTGGTATATGCTAAGACCTTCCGAGTAATTTTCCAGTGCATTAAGAAAAAGAAGCTAACAAGATTTAGGGTTGAAAATTTTGTGTCGAATACGTCTAAGGTATGTTTCGTTAAAATTTCTGTAACAAGTGAACAGAGGTATGATAATAATAAAAACTTAGAGACATACAAAAAGCACTATCTGATCGCAAACTAAGTAAAAAGACTTACACTGTGTGTAGCAACTAGTTCATAGAATACTTATATGTATATACTTTTTTTATTATGAATATATATATGATCACCCAGACTAAAGACAAACATTGATTTTTAACTAAATATATATTTATTTTGTGCGGGAATCGAACCGAATTAATAAGATGGAAATTTTATTCTTGAAAGCTAAATTGATCGAGTGCCGGTTTAATTCAGAAGCACCGCGGAGCGTGAAGGAAACGCAAAGGTTTCGTGGTCTTGCATCGTATTATAGAAAATATATATAGAATTATGCAGAAATAACATAATCATTGACATAATTTTTAGACGTATATTTCGAAACAGTAATTTAGTGAAAGATTATTCCGCCATAATACGCAAGTGCTCGGGGCATTTAAACATTTTAACTATTTGTCGTAGTGATAGATAATAGTTTAGTTTTATGTTGGCTGATAAATTTTGTAGACAATTGAGTAGAAATAAAAGTGATCGACAGTTTTTTTATAAGGATGGTTATTGTATAAAATTATATAGTGGATAAGACGACGGAAAGTGTTGAGAGTGTAACCTCAATGTGTGGTAGAATAAGTATTACAAGAGCTCCTATGAACAATTTGAGATCGCATGGTATTTTGGATTAGCCAAAACTTCTTCATTTAAAAGAAATATGTTTTGTGAAAAATGCATAACAAAAAGCAAACATAAAAGTCAAGGCGTGCCGAATGAAGAGGAAAAAATTGAGTAATCAGATGAAGTTGTAACCAATTTGATACCAGGCCTAGTGCGAAATATAGCATTGTTTCGATAGAGCTCATAAGATCAGTATCACCAGGTTACAGAATACACTTCACAATATGGTATCATAAAGACTGAAGAATTGTTAGCTTGTAAGCTTGGTTCCGTAATTAGATTATTTTCGATCGAGGAACACTTAAGGGGGACGAAAAAGCATCGACATATTCGAACCCTTATTGGGCTTTTCTGCCCAATGTTTATTCTAAACAAATCGTAAATAAGCGGTGTCAAGGTACGCTAATTGTAATCAGAGTAATTATGTATGTTTCTACCGTTAGTAATATTTGCATAATACATTGTAGAGGTTTTTCATATAATGTAACGATAGTACGATGTACAAGCGGGATCACGCCAATCTACTAATATAGAACAGAGAGCCGAACTTTTCAATAAATGACAGGCGATTAGGTAGGGGATGCGATATTGTAACAGTGTTGCTAAGAAACGTGACCCTGTAAATAAAGTAATCACTATAGTCGTTAGGAATATCAAAACGAAACAGTTAAAACAAAAAATGAGTTATATTTGACAAGTCACGAGTGTACATTCTTAATACATCGTATTGGTCTGTAAATTTTATTAATGCTGCAAATTTAATTCAAATAGATTGATAAAAGGTTATGTGTATAGTAAAACGAAGTGTTTACTGGGTATTCAGAATTAACAGACTAAATTAAGGTACGAAAGGTCAAGGTTGAATTTGATTAAGTTATGACTACAGATGCTTAAACATAAAAAAAACTGAGATGTTTTTTAAAGACTGATTACTGAGCCCACTGCATTGGGACGGCAGCGCCACTGCCTCACGGCCAGTCAGTTCTTTAGTGAAGTCACCAATGCATAAATTTATCATCATTATATAAATAACGTAATAACGTAATAAACCGTTAAAAATATTACGTATTTAGGAAATATGTATCGGAGGATATGCTGTCTTTTCCAGATAATATTGACAGGCTATAATATATTTCGGCGGCGTCGCCGTCAAGTTTTGGTAAAGCCATTAACAAAAGTTAAAATTGGACGAGTGTCACAACAGACGATACCGAGGGATATATCGCTGTTGACCTCCGCCCCTTTTGAATATTGTTCGACTTGATATAATATATCAAGTGGAATATTGTATTAACGATTATGTTATAGATGTCACGAAATCTCTAACTAAAATCTTAACATTTGTTTTTTAAGAGGGATGATGCAATATGATGAATTAGCAATTATCTTGACGAGGGTTCAGTTTGAGCTATGACTATTAGAAAAATAATTGTTTGAAACAGAAACAAAATAATACTTAATTGAATCTTCAATGCAAGGACGCGCAGTAAAATACCACAGGTATAATATATAAGTATATTAATATATCTACTTACATGTATTTTACATTACCGTAATCATATTTAATATTATTTACTACAAAATATCTTTCATTAAAATAACCAACAAAGACTTCCATGCTCCTTCTATTAACACTTTTTCTTACACGCGAGTTCTTAAACTAAGAACCAAACGGTGCTATTCTAATTGATGTATTCCAATAAATTACTCTGTTATGAAATTCACAAACTAAAAATTTTTATCACTTTTATTTGAGCTAAAAAAAAATCAATATATAAATTATTTTGTAATACATATGATACAATAAAATTTACAGTAGGTATACTCTACGCAAATTTTAATACGTCCCATAATCCAAATTGCCTATAAATGAACTAATTGCTTTATATTAAAATGGATAATCATATTGGGTGTTATCGAGTTACGACCTTTTAATGTATTTAAAGATTAGTTTCTAACCGAGTAACAACCTATTTGCAAATTGTAAAAAAAAAAAATAGAAGTGGTTGCTGATATTAATAAGTTGGCAACTACATACTTTACCGGCAGCCAATAGATTGGTTCGGGGAACGGGATGCTTGTTTGCAAACGCGGTGTTCGGGCTGTATTTCTTCCGAACAAATTCTTGGGTAACTTCAAGGGCTTTCTCACTAAAGCCCCGCAACCCGCGCACAACGCGGTACTCCACGCATTTGCTTATTTTTAAAGGTTGTATACGATAACATAGTTTTTTTCGTTGAAAATGAAAACTAGGATTAATTTAAAAAAATTCAAATAGTATTTGAGTGTTTGTATAGATTAATCTATGTAGAAATTTTCGAGGCTTAAATCGGTCTCATTTGCATGTGAAACGTAAGTTTCTGTTTTATAAGAGGTATTTTTGATTTTTTTTTTCTTTGTTATAAAAGTTAATGGATCGTATCACGGTAGCTGACTAATTTAATTCCATAACATGAAAAATCAAGTCATTATTTTCACATATTCCGTATTTTCTGAGAAAAAATCGAGATCCCTACTACTAAAATTTCCAATTCGTCACCTTAAGCTTTCCGCCTGGGTAACGTGACGCACTACCCTAACGACGAGTGGAGAACCATCTCAATTCTGTCAACGTTCGATAGTGACGAGTCATAAAAGCGGTACTATCCATCAGTGAAGAGATAATATCACAGAAAGAGGTGGTGGAACGCAAATGCGTGGGACACTTCACACCAGAAATCCACAGCTAACGAATGAAATGCAGGAGAACGAAGTACGCCCTCCTGAAACCACACTCTTAACATACGATCGTTAAGGGTGGTGTTGAGATAATCCGCCGTGTTTATTGGGTCTGAGATGGCGCGACGTGAATTCCTGATGCTACTTTTATAAACATGATAAGTATTTATAAGTTACTGAGATGCATTGAAATCTAAAATATTGTTCTAGGTTTAGCAGATTTTTATGATTAGTGATAGTACTGTATTTTTTGCTTACTTACTTGCAACAAAAATATATGGAACTCACTAAATGGACAAATGCCATAAAAATGTTTTCGATCAACTGATAACGTTTCACTGTAATTAATATTATACAAATTATATTTATTTATTTTACGCCATTTATTTAATTTTATTTAATAAAATGATACTTTTTCAACAACTCACTAGGTAAGACAAAAAGGAAAAATATTATCGGGTGTAAATAGAATAATCTAAAATGCATTCTAAATTTCTTTACTCATAAATCGAATAATTAAAATTAATGTTATAATTAATAAGCCTTATATTTAGCCTCAAAGCCCATAACGTATAAAGATTGAGGACTTACGCGGTCTGAAGAACGCGACAGCCATAATATTATACTTTCTTTCGCCATTCGTGTACAAAATTTGTGTATAACTATTTTGACATTAAAGAGGGGGTCGTCCATTAATCGCTTGAGGTTTTTAGGCCACATTTTACACCCACCCCCTTCCCCTCGCTGGTGATACGTAGTGAGTTTCTAAGCTATTACACCGCTCACCTAACTAATATCGCGTATAATTTTTTTGTAAAATAAAATCTTAATTATTATACAAATATTTTGTTTAAAAACTGCACATATTAATTTAAAAGCAAATGTCCTAGAATCATGGGCTCACTCGACATCGTCCTCATCGAGTCACTCGACGTTATCATTTTCGCACATCACACATTAAACCCCTCCCCACTTTGCCCTCTCTTTGATAACCATATAAAGAGGTTACCGAATTTCAAGCGGCGAAAGGAAATACAATCTCACAAAGGATGAGCACGTCAATTGCGCGTTACTTGTGATGTCGTACAGCCGCAGCACACACAAAGGTATTCTCGGGCATGGTTGCGTGAAAATATATCCACCATTGTGAGCAACAGTGATGTTATCCAAAGCTTCCCTCTCCGCTATTTGGAGCTCACGGATTTTATATTATTTAATTTAAATACTGATTGTAAATTAGTATTTAAACGTGGTGATTTACAAAACCAATAAGTTACAGCACTTACACACAAAAAAACTGAGAAAAAAAAAGCATAATATAAATAATACTTACCATTGCGTGATACATCTAATTCCACCAAATTTTCGAAGTTCTGAATATCTGGAGGAAGTTTGTGAATTTCATTGTCACTTAAACCTAATCTTCGTAATCTGTGTAGCCTGAAGAAATTCTGTAACAAGTAATATAGAAATATTTTAATACTGTTTTCACATTCAATGTTTAATACCAATTTTTATGTTTTGTTTATTTATCAATATGTTTGTCATAACGGAACTGCAATAATTAATTAGTGTAACAAATAAAATTAAGAAAAAATACATACTTCTGACTTCATTTTAATTACTTATTAGGATTGTCATAAATTATATATCAGATAAATTATGTTTACATTATGTTATTTACATAAATTATGTTAATAGTATTTGATGGTTTCACTTTTTTAAATTTGGATTAGACATGTCTATGTCATACTATATGAATACATATGAACTTAATAAATACAATAGATAAAAAAGTAGATAAATGCGAGTTGAACTTGTGTGAAGAGGGTTCTCACGATTAATGTTATCTACCACGTTTTCTTTAAGTCTGACCCAAATTTGTTTGTAGGAAACAAAGTTGGGTCAACTGTAAATTTGAAGAAATGTATGAAAAGAAACCTAATAGTTCTTAAAGCCAAAAACACCTTTTAATTAAATTAATTTATTTGCAACGTTCAACAAAACTTTTTATGTACAAAAACAGATTTTCTTTTAAAACTGTTCTTTCAAAAAATGTAAAACCTATTACAAAAAGCATAGTTTAAAAAATCTAAAAACACGTTTTAAAGCACATCAAAATAAAAAGTGAAAAAATTTTATATGAGCTGAAAAAATGAACAATGAAAAAATACTAGTATTATAGAAAAGTGACTCTATATATGATGAGTGAAAAAATAATGAATGGTGGAATGAAAAAAGTAAGAAAGAATGACTGAATGAATGTGGAAAGAAGAATGAAAAATGCTGAAGGGAATGTGTGAAAAGAAGAAAAGGAATTGATGATAAAGCAAAGGATATAAATGGACATCATGTATACATGTGATTAGAGATAGTGATGGACATTTATTGAATGAGGAAAATAATGTGAAAGAATTATTTCAAAAATGTTTTTGCATGTGAGGATACTATTGCAGATGACAATGTTACTGCAACTGAGTATATGATTGATGCTGGAAATGAAGAGAAATTACGATGGATGAAATTATGAAACAACTAAAATGTATGAAAGTTGGAAAGGTTATAGTCAGAGACACAGTGAGGTGAGGGTGGAACCGGAATGCTAGAAAGCCATAGGTAAATGACTGGTGTAAATCAGTCAATGTGGAAAAGAACAGGACAAATGGATAAGCAGGATAGCGAGCATGTATGAAATGAGTAAAAACAAGATTGGGGAATGATTTCATGCTGGAAAAAAAAAATGAAAAAAGTGAATGTCAAAACTAAGGTAATTAATAATAAGGTAATAGTGTTTGAAAAAATTTAATACTAACACAAATAATTAAAATATTGCATTGTCAACTAGACAGAGAGAGCACTGACGTACATTTGCTATTTTTATTATGAACTGACTGTCACCTACCCGCTTTATGGGGCATTATGAATTATGAAACTATATAATAAAATTGTGAAGGACCTATAGATTTCAAAAATAAAGAGCCCAAAACTATTAACGAAAAAATTCCATATCGAATACTCTAATTCCATAGCTCTTAACTGATGCCTGAACAAAAAGAAAACATTTTGGGTAATTTTGCAAAAAAAATCAAAAATAACAATTCAAAATAAATAAATATATAACTTACCATAATTGGCAATTTTTTTAATGTAATATATAATGTATAAGAACTTGACGTATAGCATATTAGTTGACAAGGTGGTCCCTAACTTTTCTTACTTTAAATTAAAATAGTTGAATAATAAAAAAATTGATTATGAGGGAATGATCTTCAGGTGGAAAAATTAGCCAAGAGCATGTCGGATCATACTCATTATAGGATTCGAAAGCCATTATATAAAGAAATGCACTACAGATGAAAAAAGTACATTGTTACATTTTTTTGATGTTTTCTGCAAAGAATAGTTATAAGCACTTTAGTCACCTATAAGTAGAAAAAGTAGGTATGTCGACTACTACTACTACTAAACTAGGTAAACTAATGTGCATCAACAAATGAGCATATCTTCATGGCACTTATGTCCTTTTGTTGAGAAGTGCAGTTTTTCAGAAATAATTCAAAAACATTATATCCGATCATGTCCAAAATAATTTTCATTGAACATATTTATTAAGCATTACCTTCATTATTTTTGTTTCATATTTTATGGACTTATGGTTTAGCAAACAGAGGAGAGGGCACAATTTCTGCAACTTTCGAAGTGATTATTTCCAAAATTATTCACATAATCAGAAAAATTGTTTAAAAACTGAGTGTTCTTAATAGAATTGTCGAAACATGTGGCACTTGTTGATATGAGATGAAAAAAATTTTTTCTTCTATATGTTCTGCCCCGCCCTAGAAATATTTATCTTTGTTACTTTACCACCAAACTAAGTAGCGCTTTATACAAGACACCTACACTATCAATTTCATAAATATACGTATTATAGTTTTGGAATAAAATGTATGATATATAGACGGACAAATGGACAGACATGACAAAACCATAAGGGTTAATTTTTGCTATTTTGGCCCGGAACCCTAAAAATGGTTATTATCTTTTATATATTTATTATTTTTATGGTATGGTTAATTTTAGAAACAATTATCAAATTTATTCAGGAATATAAATTCATACATTGAAATTAGTTTTTAACATTTAAAACTTGTTTAAAATCACAGCAGCTATTTTCAGCTCTTATATTTCAAAAAATTGCAATATCGTTAAATTTTTCATTACACATAATATAAAAAAACCTTTCTAAAAATAAATGTAGAGCATAATATTGATATAGAAAACTGATATATCATTACTTTACCCATAATAATAATTGCTTCACTTATAATTTTCATAAAGAAATAATGGTGAAGGAAAGAGGAAAATCAAATATAATCAACAAAACATTTGAGTTTGATTCGTAATTGAAGGCTAATATTGTATCTCTTAAAGGGTGCAAAATATATAAGAATTATTAAAAAATAAAACAGTAATCTTGTTCAAACTTCAAATAAGGGAATGATGTGTGTAAAAATAAAATTTATATCATTTATAATAAAAAAAATCACTGTATTTCATTAAATCTTTTCTCATCGGGCAATAATGATGATAGGTCACACTGACAGAATTTCCAACTGTTAATAATTCATTAATCTGGTAACAAAAAGTCAAATGCAAAAGTACTGGACAAGTGTTTATAAAATGTGAGGGAATGATTCTGTTTTGGTGGGACAAAGATAAAAATTTAATTTTTTAATACTTTATTATTCTTTACTCAATAAAAGTAAGATTTATTATTAAATGTAGTAAGTATTTTTAAAATAGAAATGATATCGTGATTTTCTTTAAAATATTATATCATTTTTGTAAAGCAAGATGAATTAGCAAAATAATATTGTCATAATATTGAGTGTGGGACATGATTAGGGAATGATTTTTAGGGTATTCGGTCAACTGATATTCTTTATTTAAGAACAAGAACACTAAAATCATGCATGGTACATATAGTTACAGTTCTATAGTGTTCATGAAAAAATAATATTTTGATGTCAAACTGTTAATAAAACATGAAACTAGGTACGGACATGATTTTTTTACTTTTTTTTTAGATCTACCCTTGTACTTTACAAATTTCACTATTTAAGATTATGCACAATACATGTTAATATATTTTATCCACAAGTAACAAAAATGCATCTAAATGGTACCCGATGTACCATAACTTTCTTTGCTTATTTACTATCTAATTACAATACCTTCAGAATCAGTCAATTATCCCATTTTATCAGTTACTCCACCAACTCTTGATCTAATGAGTCTTGCTTGGACCACATAATTAATAGCTACCTAACTAGAGTCCAGGTTTGATGGTATTTTTTAAACATGCATATATTCAAAACATTTCTTCAAATTAAAGAGAAACATTGAACTAAGCAACCCATTTAAAGACACAGATACATTTCTTATTTTGAAATTGATTTATTATCAATACAGTTGAAACTCGATAAGTTAAAGTCCAAGGGAAACACAAAATATTTTAAGTTATAGAGGTTTTAAGTTATCAAGGGTCTATGTTAGGGATAGGTTAATATAGAGGTAGGTATGTACATATGTATGTACCCTTGTTCCACCCTTTATCAGCGTATGTAAGTGTTGCTAGTTTTCTTTTTGAACTCATTTTAAGCCAGTTTTATCACACAGTAAGTAAAGCGATGTTTCCAGGACAATGATCAAAACTTATGATCCAAGGCTTACTTATGTCTTAAGGCTAACCGCAAAGCTTTAAAGAATTTCGAAGAAGCAAACAATAGGTGACATGTATTGTTTATGTTAACAATTTAACTAGTGAACATGTGCAAGCAATAAATACCGAAACCTTTTGTTTTGCACACTCTTTCAAATGACTCATTGACAAACAATTTTATGTTATAAAGGTTGTGGAAACATTTCTTTAAGTTACTGAGGGCCAATACAGAGATTACTAATTTAAGTTATAGAGGTTGCGTATTTTAAGTTATAGAGGTTTTGGGCTCTGATGGGAAGGGAACATATTATTTTTTGAAGTTATAGAGGTTTTTAAGTTACCGAGGTTTGAGTTATCAAGGTTCTACTGTATAATGACTTACAATGACTATATTTTTTTTACAATCACTGAGTTACATGATTGTTATGTTCAAAGACTTCAAATCTTTCAAAAACTAAGTCTAACAATTATAGATGAATAAAAAGCATATGAATTGTCAATATAGTACACAATGTGATCATACTTGAGAACTCTACAATCAAAACATCAACTTAGAGCATACTGAAATTGAATTTTAATATCCTCTAAGTTAATGTTTTGAAGTATAACAGCACAGATAGCATTCGAAAAACTATAGAAAATATGTGAATGAAAAACAAACAGCCTTTAAACAGTGTCTTGCCAGTAACTATATGTGGAAGCTAAATATAAATTCTTATTTTACAAGTTACGAGTTTGATTTATAGGTATATGAATGTTAACCATTTAAATTAGGGTACTTTAAAAAATACATGATTAGAAAGAATTTTCTCGATACAATTAAATTTTAAAACAGATCTTGATAATTTGCTTTTTTACCTCTTGTTCGGAATCATTAATGCATTTCTTTGTACACCTCTTTTACAATAATGGTACTAACAATTTTTTTATTTATTAGTGTCATTTTATTTCAAACAATTTTTTTTTGGTTTGGCGTTTACTATTTTTATTTTAAGGTCACACACACTACTGCTATTTCATTTTTCCTATGCACCTGTACTAATCTTACTTCTTTACTCGTCAGTCAGGTGCCCTTCCGTGGTGATGTGACCATGAGAGGATCCCCCCCTCTTCTCATCGTGGTATCGCTTTAATTTTAATATTCAAAAATGGAAAGAGCTATGCTGAAATTTGATATAATAAAATCTGAACCCGTAGAAATATAAAATTACTATTGCTCCCAAATTAAGCATACTAAAGTGACATTCAGCTTGCTTATAGAATAAAGTATGCAGAAAAAAAATTTCAAGTGGAGACTATAAACCATGTCACGATGGTGGACAGTGCCCCACAACATTGGGTAGATAGTATAGTCTCGGATGAATTTTGGTTATAGGTTGCATGGGAGACTGTTTGTCTTGGAAATCTATGACAGAAGCTTGTATTTAGCAATGGAAGTCAGTTGCTTCAGTTAATTGTCTAAAAATACATTTCACCAAAAAAAAGTGAATAGATTTCTTTATTATGGTTACTAATAGAATATGGTCATCAATTTATGTTTGTGTATCAAACACTATTGAAATGTGAAAACATTTTCTTATTTCTACAACTAATAGTGTGAAAACTGACATGAAATAATAGATAAACCAAAGAAAATAGATATAGTGTTATTTACACTCACTATTTATATTAATTTGAAATGGACCAAATAAATTTTGTTCATGTATATTAACATTAGAAACAGTAACTATTCAGGTAAAATAATAAGAAATCAAAGAAAAGCTAATACAAATCTCTTCTTTAATTATACAGTACATATGAGTATTTTATACATAGTCAGTGTATAATATACAAACTTTTAATCCATTTTTTTAACTCGACTATTTTTTTATCATTTTTGTACAATTCTTTGGTATTTCTAATTTACACGAGTTGGGAAGTAAAAATACTACTAGAATTTATTTTATCAATTTTGCATAGTATATGTACGTACAAGGAGTCATGCGAAATCGCTGGATAAAATCAACTTCAAACAACTTCAACAAATTCTTTAAATCATCTATAAGGTAATTCAATATTTAAAATAAGCTACAAGTTTAGTTATTAAAACATGAACAAAACAAAATAAAAATTGATTCAGTATGGACTGTTATTAATATGTCCATTTACACTTGAAAATATGCCATAGTGAACGCCCACGTTATGATACAATTACAGAAATTTTATAAATTATAATTCGCAATACCTTCGGCAAGTCTCGTATGTGATTTGCATCTAAAAAAAGTTCTTCTAAACTCCTCGAATACCGCAAAATATCTTCAGGTACTGTTGGCAAAGAGCAATGCCGCTTGTCTACACATTCCACTTGGCGATTACATTTGAACAAAGGTATACAACGAAACATGGTGGACACTACACTTTAGACAACTTTCCATACAATGAATCACTAATAAAATACATATTTAGACACCTCAGAATGTAGCACTACATTATCTTATTCATAACGTTGACTAAACAAAATAATCCTACGACAACGACGCACCTCTCACCTCACCATATGAAATGAAGCTATCAACTGACAGTGTTGCTATTATATATACGTAATGAAGTAATGTTAAACTTTTATATTTCTACCAATTAAATAAAATGTTTTTTTTTTTATAAAGATCAAAACACAATAATCATTCTACAATTAAGACTACTGCTACAGAAAAATTAAAAAAACTTTGTGACATATGATAACTAAAATTTAATCCCTGATATTCTCATTATCAAGAAAAAGCAATTTAATAAAAATTATCATAAATTTAATGGATGCTGGTCTAAATTCAGTACATTTATATGTTTTCAGCATGACATATGCTTTATAATTGCAATATGAGAAAATCCGTTTTTAGGTAGGTGAAAAACATCTATTAAGGATAGGAAATTGTACAGAACAACACATAAAACTCTGCCGATCTGCATTGACTACGAATTATATACTGCGCAGGTATAATGCTCCCCGACCCTTCCTTCTTCTCCACTGCGTTCCTATTTTACGCTATTGCGACGTTTTCGTTATGAACTTCACAGTGAAAGAGTTTCGTGTGTTATACTTTAGAATAAATATATTTAAAATAAGTTCTAATATAAAGAGCTAAATATGTATGATTGATTCAGATCATTTTTTGGGAATTGTTTTTAAGTTAAATATCAATATATAATTATCATTTAAATAATTATTTGTATCATTTAATGTTAAATATGAAATCCAATTAATTAAATTCTGATAGCAATAAAAAGAAATGAATATGAAGCATTATATCCTGACATTCATATTGATTTAACGCCACGCATTCTTTTACATCAAGTTACAAAGTAATGTTTTGTTTAATTAACAGAAGCTATTAAGATTGAAAAACATACAAAAAAAATATTCAATTTTAATATAGAGAACCTAATATTTAAGACTGCTTCTAGTCATTTGCTAGTCTATCTAGCATCTTGTCAAATTAAACTTCTGATATATGTTGCCAGCTGATTTCTAGTGAATACTACTAAGATTTATTTTCTTAATTTTTACAAGTTAAATAATGAACATGTTTAAAAAAGGGAAGATGCACAGTTGTTTAATATTTTAACATCAAAAAGCTGCTCAAAATGTGCATGATATCTTTAACATTTTATAATACAATTTTAAACTACCAAAGAAAGGCAATTGAAGAAACATTTAACATAATTGTCATTTAACATTTCAATCGAAATGCGACAATAAAAATGTTTTTCTTTAATAATTTCAGAAAAGTCCGACGCATGAAATTTTGCCGCTGTGAAGTTAGTCACGAAAGCGTCGTAAAGGCGTAAAATATGAACGCGCGGAAGATGAAGGAAGGGTTGGAGAGCGCTAAACCTGCGCATTGCATCGTACGCAAGCAATTCGGGGCGGTGGAGTTTCGTGCGTTGTATTGTATAACAAATGATAATTTTATTATTGGAACACAAGAAGTTACTTTTTTACAATTTGTACATACTGTTCAAAAACATGACGTCGGTGGAATCATATAACGTTATTTTAAATCTTTATAATTGTTTATTGCTTGGAAGTAAGAAAATAATTGTAGAATAATTTTATGCATAGCACACTTTCATTCTATAATAAATTAAAATTGTAGTTATATAAAATTTTAATTTTAAAATTGTAAAGTATAACAATACAAATGTTTCTTATTATTTATATCCTAAAATATGGTGACAATTTATTAAACATTAAAATATTTTGTTGATGAATATCAATATCTATACGTAAATTCTCAAAAAATTAATTCAAACATAAGTAATGTCAGTTTTCTCAGAATATGTTTAATTTACTGTATTGCTCTTTTAGACGTTATTTTACGATTGCACATAAATAAAGTTATGACAAAGATACAGAGGCCACTTTATTAGTAACAAAACAAAGTTTCCATTGTTAAGCGACCGAATATTGTAACAACACAAGAAGTATAATATCGGCGTTGTTTAGGTCTACTTATGCTAAGTCGGTTTATATATTAGCTTTTTATTGGGATTTACTTAAAATAAAAAATATATATAAAACAATTCGTCAAATCCATAATATACGTTGGAGCATCTATCAAAAATAAACTAGATTTTATTTACCGAAAATAAAATATACCATTTTTTTTCAAAGGTTTTGACGTGTTAGTTACATATGCTTTTAATTTGTTAATCGTTTTATTGTTTCTTCTGTTTATTTGTCTAATTTTGGATATTTGTTTTATTTACATGCTCTTAAAATGTCAAAACCAATAAAAATGAAATTTGGAGAATTACTATTTTATATGATTTCCATATTTATGGACTATAAAACATATATAAAGCCAGTATTTCAACAAAAAAAGCAATATCTTTTTGAACAAAAGTCTAATTCTTATTTCGTAGATAATAAATTACTAAGCTTAATTATTTTTAATTTTTTCATTATATTAATTTCTATCACTAATATTTTATTGTTGTTGTTGATCTTTTATACATGTGTAATATATATATAAAGATTTGATCTTCTTTTAGAGACAAAATAAGTGATAACGAAAAAACCAATAGGTAAAACAATCATAAATGCAATATGCTATAGGACAAAATCGTAAAAAATTAACTACAACATTTCCTAATAAATTTTACGATGATGATAATATGAATGACGGTTCTTTTAGATTGAGAATTCAATTATAGTTTATTCTTAGCCATAAACTAAATATGTATGTTCATTTGATGTCGTTTCAAATCAAAATTCAGTTTTTTTTTTAGTAACTGCTATTTCAAAGACAACTGCCTGACCAATTTAAATATATTCATGATTACTTAAGTCAAAAACAACTTAAATCATAATTATCTAATCACATAATATTAAAGTAAATAACATTTCCAAATAAAAATCGCTTTCAGATCTGATTCAATGTTTCATTTTTGTGTGAAAAAATAATAACAAAAGCGATGAAAGTAATTTTAACAAGAAATAACCAAACATATATATCTATAAACATGGCTTAAAATTATAAAAATTGAAAAACAACCGCCTTCGACATATTTACAGCTGACAACTATTTGAATAATATTTAATTATTTTGTAAAGGTGGTTTTTACTTTGTAAATTAATTTTTTTAAAAGGAATTTATACACTACACATACACTACATTGGATCAAATGTCTGTTGTTTCCACTTACTTCCCCGCTTGCGGCTCTGCCCGCGTGGTCATAAAATGAATTCCTTCACGTTGTATATCGACCTTTTAACATCTTGATTATGATTCTGATCTTTAGTTCGATCTTGATTCTTATCTTGTTTCTACTCTCAATGCCAATGTGTCTCATTGTTGATTTCGAACTACAAATTCCGATTTTAAGTCCACTCTCGATCCCACTCCCGTTGTCAACTCTGATTTCGGAGCTGCTCCTTATTCGATTAAGGTCAAATTTTTAAACTTTTTATTTTAGATTGAGAGGTTTGAACATTAATACCTCCATACTGCCCTAGTGCAGATCGGGAGCTGTTTAAGACTGTTAAAGTCATAATTGTAATGACAACGTTCGGGACTGACAGCTTAATATGCTCTTCGAGACTTAATCACTGAACCACTATTGGTCCAGAGTGTACTTGAAAACCATATCCAAATTGCATCTGGTAAAGTTTCATTCATTTTCAGCATAAAAATCGTCTCTGTGGCTGAACGAATAGAGGTCTTAAATGTCGTGGACTTTTGCCGTGATAACGTCTTATAAATCGATGAAAGCCGGGTGCACGCACGAAAAAACATGATTCATTATCGTGTTCCGCCTGAACCAAGTGTTTGAGCGAGAGCGCGAAACAATAGAGAGGCACGATCGACCTAAGCGTTCGGCTTGTGACGCATCTATCTCTTTACTGTATAATTTAAGTAGAAAAATATTTGAATTAACGAGTGTTAATTTATCGAAAACATTTTCATTTTCAATTAACTCCTTCTTTGTATTACGCAAAATAATGACAATTCAATGATAATAATTCAATTCAATTCATAAAAGAATGCAGTTTTTCATCAATGTTTTCTTATGACATTATCACGCAAAATTATCGTCCGTAAACCGACTTTACAAACAACTAATTTTTTGTTAAGCTTTTTTTTTGTATTTCTGCCCGTGCGAAGGGCAAGGAGGGACAAAAATCCATTATGGACAGTCCGTGCGCCCGGACGCACGGGATGTGTCCGACTCTCACGGACTAAAAACCCCCTGAAGCATTGCGGCGCTTGCCATTAGTCCAAAGGCTGTTAAGCCCGTGGACTTTTCAGGCTTTATCTAAGCGGCCAGAAGGCACAGGGGTGCCAACGGCGCGAAGGTCAGGAACCCTTCCGGGTTACCCCGACGTAATAATAACGTCCGGGAATGTGTTGCCCCGGGAAGAGGCAAAATAACTACCCCGTGTATAATAGTTATTAAAATAGACGACGCTTGAAAAGCGAGTAGTAGAGGGTGGCAAAACCGCGAAAGGCGGTTATAAACTAACGGTTCCGGTTGAGGGCGTTATGCCCTTAAATCACTGAATTTAAAATTAAAATTCAAAAAATGACCTATAACCGTTACGTAAAGACGTAACGTAAACTAACTGAATTTAATTCGGAATGGATTAACCATCACTAACAGAGTTTGACCGCTAACCGTGACGCTGAGCGAAGCCCGTCCCCAAAGGGCCGCTACTGGTCAACATGCGGTCGCACTCACGCAGTTAATGGAAAAATCATTTACGCGCGTAAAAACACGCGAAATAACTAAAATAGCGATCGGCATCGGAGTGTGAAAACTACTGGAGCGCACCCTAGGCGCAGAAACCGTGTGCGGGCTCGGCGTGCAGACGACAGGGTAGCCAGAGCTTTTCGCCGGTACGGATGCCTGTGGCTTAACTGCCGCCGCGCAACTTACACTGCGCGGCACCCCACACACTCGTACACGCGTGAAGCCCGACACTACGGAACGCGGCTCGAAGGAACACTGCCACGCAGTAACACACTAAACTAAACGGGTGGTTCAGGGGACTGAACCGAGGCCGACCTCTCTATATATTCATATTCATCTATGAGGCGACTGATCGCAACGGAGGAACAACCGGACCTGATTTTGTTAAGCTTTCTGGTTTTATTTTTACTTCGTTTACTGTTATGTGATTTCTCACTGAAAACACATTTTTATCAGAATTGAAAATAGCCTAAGGAAATAAAAAAATAGCTTCTCATTTGTGACAAAATTTTCAGAATCAGTTTAGTATTTCCAGAGGTTAACGTAAATACAACTATAAAAAAACAAATTAATGTGGATTCTCAATATATATAAAACATTGATAATTTTTCTTTAAAGTTACCATACGGTGTATCGAAATCACATATGGCCTATTGTTTCGGACTGCACTTGTGAGCTAAGAACAAATTGGCAGTACAAAATAATTGCCATTAAAAAAAAATTTTTGAAAATTGTACTTAAAAGTAAATTGTTTTCCCCCCACGCCTGCCGCTACCCCACTGTTGTCGTTTCCTACGTATGTTTAATTTAAATGCATATATTTTGCTACGGAATTTTTGAGAGTACAGGAATACAGTACATTTTGTTTTATATGCCGGATATGACATGCTTATGTCGAGTTCTCATAAATAATTAATTTACACTGGAAAAGCATTCCATATGGATAGTCGATATATATATATATACTAGGCTCGAGTTCTGGCTGTGAGATTTATTTCTGCAATCAGTGCATTTTCAAGCCAAGTGCAAGTGCTTCGGTAGAGATTTATTATAACTGTGTTTCAGATTATACGCCTTCTAATTTCCTGCATGTTTTCTTTTTGTCTGATCTATATCCTCGAACCCCCATAGGGTCATTACATAACACTATCATTTGCCACAGGGTGTGCCACAGGGGTCTATCTTAGGGTCGCTTCTTTTTATTTTATATAGTGCTGACATTATAAGTTGTACAAAGAACTGTAAATACAATATTTGTGCAGATTATTTACAATTGTATATCTCCTGTCGACCAGAGAATCTGAAATCTGAAATAGACAGGATAAATGAGACAGTTGGATGGCATTAGCAATCGTCTGCTGTAAAAATTCTCGTTCATAATAACTATGAAAGGGAATACATATATTAAAAATAAAAAGAAAGAAAAGGGGAGTTATTTTACTTTCCATTTATGATATGTTTACTTTAGATCTGGTTATATACTGCTACTGATTTAAGAATGCGCGAAACAAGGTTCTTAGCACTGCCTCTTTATTCTGTGTGCGCAAAATTTGCTTGGTACAGTTTTTAAGATTTAGTTTTAAATTTTCAGAGCTCAGCTGAAAATTAATGTTGTGGCTCAGGCTGCAACATTTTGCTGAGCTGATGACCCTTTCGGCCTTTTCTTGTTATTTTTTTTTTACTTGTACATGTATGTCTTAGGTAACTTAATTTTAAGATATTACACATGTCTCCCTTTTTGTTTGTTTGAGAGCTGAATAAAGGATTATTATTATTATTATTTACGCAGTCACATGTTCTTATGTTTTAATTATATACCAATTTTAATTAAGATTGCTGAACCTGAACCTTTTTTAAGTTATAAAAGAACGTACAGACTGACAACACATTGACAGTAACCTATCGCTGTGCAAATATATGTTCTGAATGCATACCAATTTTCATCATGAATGGTCAAATCATTCTTAAGTTATAAAACGACATATACACAGACAGATAGATAGAGGTAAATTTTAAAAATGGTAGAATTGAGGCCAGTGATTTATAAAACTTGTTACAAAATTGTATGTGTACATAGACCTTACAAATTTATGTAGTAATATAGGTGTAAAAGATGGATCAGTTTAACTCTTGAAGGTAACTAACTATACGGTAACTAACATTTGTTTAAAATGGCTTGCGAATTTTTCTTTAATAAAATATTATAAAAGACTTCACATTCCAAGAGCTATTGATGGAATATCATAACTATTTTCTTCATTTTTAATATTATTTCGTTGTAACAAAATTTGTGTACCAAAGTATAATGTGTTGCTACACTTGCTCTTTCCATTCATAAACATTACATTTACATAACTTCTGTCCTTTTATTTTAAACAAATATCATAGGTGGTTGTTAGGTATACAGAGCCATGGATTATAAAAAATAGATATAAATATTATAATTATTTGCATGATTTTGAAATTATTTTTTACTAAAATGATTTCGTCATATCAAAATTTGGTAAAAAGACCTTTTATATAACAAATCAAAATATCCACAAGCTACATTTTTTTGAAATCAAAACTGAATAAATATTGTGATAGATAACTTTTAAAATTCTTTTAAATAATAATAGCCTTCAATGTCATAAATGATGTATTTATTTTATAAAGAATACATTGATTGACAATGTCATTAAATTAATGTTAAATTTGGCAAACCTGCACGATTAGATCCAACATATATATATTTTAATTAATAGCCTATTTGAATAGCAGAACGTTTTATAAGAAGAATATAAATTTGAAAATTTAAATTCTGACCTAAGATTATTTTGCCATTTTATTGCGATTACATATTTATTATTGTGAAAAAGAGGCAGTTAAGCATTTGTCCGTTATAAAATTTCTGGTATTTTTCATATTTCAAATTCCAATTTTCTTTACAGTTTTAATCTTTTCTCTAGTTGCATCATCATATTCATTAAAAATTCAAATTAATTAATTAAAAAATACAAATTAATTTATACACTGTATTTTACATTTGGTATAAGTATTATGATATAAGACTGCAAAGTTTTAAATCACGATAATTTATAATTACATGGTCATAACATCCAGTAGTATGTCGAATATAACTCAGTGTCGATCTTCGAAGCTGTTATTCCACCACAAATCCTTATTTAACGAATTGAGTAGCCAAATATCTTAAATAACATTTATAGCATAGTTACAGGTTGTTTATTTGACCTTTCCTCATGAAGCGTTGTATTTACATAAAACGTACGTAAAATAAAGTCGGTTTACTGACGATAGTTGAACATGACAATCTCATAAGAAAATACTGATGGAATGGTTTCATTTTTTTGAAATCATAGCTATGCTCGATAATTATTTCGATCGAATAGTAAAGCAATTGATTTTTTACTCATCGTGAAACAGTTCTGTTAAGTTCTTGTTATAGTTTTGTCAATTATAGCATAACCTAATACAGTCGCTGCACTAGCAGACCGATGCCATTTATTTTAATGATGATAGCACGAATATTCGACAATATATCACTGAACATATACTTAATATCGAAAGAATCATTACCTTTATCGTCGCAATTATCGTTGCTATAAACAATTGACACCACATTCACTTTTCAGTGCACTTCATACTTGACGAAAACATGTAAATGTATTATTGTATAGCAGCTGTCCACTCGGACGCATCGCTCACTCAAGTAGGAGAGAGACAGATGTCGAACGCTGCCGAACGCGGAGGCCGATTGTGCCTCTTTGTCGCTCGTTCCGCGCTCTCGCTTGCACTACAAGCCTTAAATGGAACGCCTCAGAGCGACGTAACACCGCATGAGTCATATTTTTCGTGCGTGCAGCCGGCTCCATCGAATTATAAGATATTGTCTCGTCAAAATCTATCTACAAATAATGTTAGTGGCTGGTAACGTTTATTTAGGTGTTCGATACTGTAAATCTTTTCGAATTAATCTTTAAGTCATTGGTCAGCAGTAGGTTATACGTTACATGATGTTTTATGTTTCAGGTGAGGATCGATTATTAATAAGTGATTTGCGCATATATATACATGCAATGGCACAGTTTTTGACTTGAATTCGTCGATGTTCTCGTTTTTAACAACGGTCATTTCATAAACAGGAATTTCTAAGTCTGCTGGTGCATAAGTGAATGAAATCGGAAAGAATGAATCTATGTTTCTAATGCCATTTGTTCCACAATAAATGAACAAAGTTGGTACGTATGAAATCTACTATATAAATAATTGGCTAGCACATAGGCATATGATGTCATGACGTATATGCAATATGTTTCGTGTGGTAATGAGTGAAAAGTGTTAAAGGAAATTTTATCCACAGTAGAACCTAACACTGAAACTCCAATTATCTTAAGTGTAGATTTCAATTCTGACATATTTAACAATGAACCACTTCTATTTGTTTCATGAAAAAAATGTTTTAATTTACAATGTCGCAAGAGTCGCCCTTCAATTCTAGGCAATACGTATTTTGATTTTACCTTTACATGTAATTTAAATATCAACCTGTTTCGTTATATTTCATACTTTTCATATCATCAACCATGCTTAATAAACTCAATTTCAAATAAACTCAGTTTGAAATATTAATTCGTATTAATTGCACCTGTGCCCGAATTTATTTATATACACAGTAGTTACATTATATACACGTGAAACTTACGACTGTATCAATGTACAGCTAACCAGAATATTTTTATTCAATATTTTCACTTTATTTGTGATAAGGTAAAAATATTTCCAATAATATAATTCCATAATTTAATAATTACAATAAGTTTCGTTAAATTTTATAAAATTAGTATTGCTTTCGAAAACAGACAAAAATAATCAAAGTTTTTGATGGATGAAAAATCTACATGTAATAAAATTTGTACGAACCGTGATGTGACCCTTATTAAATATTATTATAGCACTGTAAGATTAAAAAACTTGCCCTTTTTAATATGTTATTGACAAAGTTCTAATCGCTAATTTTTTTACATAGATGAAAATAGCAGTATCCATTTGTTACTTTTCTTAACAATAATTTTTCCGTTACGAACTATCTAATCTAAATTGATTGAAAGAGTTGAAAACACAGATTAGATGATATAAGAATTCGTATTCAGACTACTAACTATATAGTTTGACATACGTGAAGTTTTGAATGTAACATTGTAACTAGTAGATTTGTACTTACTGTTTGTAATAATAAACTAGAACGTGTTCTTGTGTTTGCGATAGGAATAGTTAGAATATTGAAAAGTAAATTCAGAAAATATATACTGAGTATTTATAACTTATAGAATATCGATTTTCCTTAGTATTTTAATTGTTAATTATTCGTAATGGCTTACAATTTGGGGTTTATCGGAGGCGGTGTTATGTCAAGTGCCATTGGTTTTGGAATTATTAACAACGGTAAAAACCTCTTTTCTTATAAAATAGGACATGCATTATGAATTATTATTGATCAATCAATTAATTATTAAGACACCCAAAAATAAATAATTGAATATCATGTGGCAGTCAACATGTTAACTGGAGTTTACGTTTAGCAAAAATAATTATAATAATAAATAAAGATTATGTACTGAAGATGAAACATACTTTATATTTAGTTTGTAAATTCACCTGAATGCGAGTCCATACATTCTCACGTTTAAATGTACAGACTCGCATTCAGGTGAATCCAAAACCGATTCAAGTTAAGCGAGGTAGTTCGCTTCGCTCGTCACCTCACCTATCAACTTGCTCCAACTTTGTACGCTCACAGAACCCAAGGTTTGAAGTCTCGAAAAGTAGAGCTTATTTTCTTAGACCATAAAAGGTTGTTTAATCTTTTTTAACACATTTTTATAAGCTTGGGTTGTATCTATGTATGTATGTAACGGAATCTTTGAGCATAATTTTCACCAATTTCCAGAAGTCTAATTAATTTGAAACTTTTCATGCATCAAAACCAATAAAAATACAATAATTTGATAAGTTTATCTCATTATCCTGATCAGGATCGCCAGGATCTAATAATTTCATCACGTATCTTCTGCGTGAGTGCAAGTGACTTATTACTGTTACTAAATTCTATTACTGTTTTGTAATAGAATTTAGTAACAGTAATAAGAATTATTATTAATTCAACTATTGTTATATTATTAAAAATTACAAATTTTTAACAATAAATCGAACTAAAAAGTGAAAAATAAATATAGTATAAAAAAACTAAAAAAACATACTAAAAAGTGAAAAATAATTCTTAATATGTGCTAAAAAAAGTAATGAACAATGATGAATGTGGCACAAAGCACCCCCTACTCTTTTTTCACAATAATACTAGTATTTTTCGTCATTGTTCATTATTTTTTTCAGCTCATTTCAAGAATTATTTTATAGTTGTACTTATTCAATATGTTAAGTCAGTGAGTAGAAGTTTCTTAGCAATAACAATTGTAAATAGAAAAATAACTATATATTTAAATATCTGGATTTGTTGTTTTGTTTTATAATTGCTTCCTATTTATTTTATTCATTTTGAAAATGTGACATAAGTATAAAAAATGTTACTTTATATTGGATCCGATCATTTTGTAAATGAAACTGATGTACAAAAATGTAAGACGAAGCATGTTCATGTTAATATCCTAAATTTTCAATAAATGTTTAGCATTGGTTATATAAATAGATATGTCCTTGTGGTGCTGACTAAGTTTATGAATACATTGTCCAATACAAATGAAGTGCATGCTTTCAGGGCATAACATTTGACTTTAAAATTGCCAGTTAGATTGTGTATACATTTATGATTTAGGGTCCTTTGTACTTATATGGTTATAAATACTAAAATTACATAAATACTGCTCTCTAACAAATACACATAAGATTAAATTGTCCTGCATTATATGAAAAGGAGCGAAATCTCTGAAAAACTGAGATATCTAATCATGTTCATTTATTGCAGAAGATAAATTTGTATTGAACACAATGTTTTTTTAATTTTTATATATGAAAATTTTGATAGAAAAAGAAAGTAAAGCACATAATCTGATTATTTTCAATAAATTGTATCTAATATAATCTAATATCATATCTAAGATATATCTTACTAGCTACATTGTAGTGCATTATTATTATTAGTATTTGGGAAAAGCATAATCCGAAAACACTGAATTGTTCTAAATATGTAAATACAAAATGTCATTTTAGTATAATAACTGAAATAAAAAAAAAAATGAAAAAAAGTAAGATACATCTATGGCAAATGCTTTTTAATTAATTATACACTTTGTTAGCAATACTGGTAACGATCATTAAAAGTAATGTTTGCATAGCTATTGTATAATAAAATATTACTTTGGTGTATTAGACGCGAAATATGAAAACATTATACTACCTTGTATTAATAGCTAGTCAAATGCTGCTTTATTATTTAACTATGAAGGCTTATAATTTCAGTAAGCTATGTATCAAATGAAATGTTTTAATTTAGAGATCAAATGTATTGTTTCTCTATAACATAATAACTATGTAATGGAATCTTTTCATTTAATTTAGTTTCCGTGAATTTGGAATGTCTTTGTGATTACAAGGGTCAAGAAAAAATGTCAAATAAAAACATAAGTCAAAAAGCTGAAATCAGAATAAACATTTAAAGAAGTAGGTATTAACAAGCTAGATGTTCAGTTTTGGAATACAAAGTAACGAGAAACACCTAAATCAAAATTGGATTCATTACAAATTTACACCACTTATAGTTTCACAGTTCAGTAATTCTCACAATGTAGCTTGTTTATATTTTTTTAGCTGTTAATTCCATAGCCATTCCTTTGTTTTTTAATTTTTGTTTATATAAGTCTTTATATGTATATATGCCTTTATATGTATGTAAATTCATATTTTTATAGAAGCACATCCTGCAACAAAAATATGGGTATCCGGTCC
Organism: Eumeta japonica; assembly: GCA_005406025.1. NCBI lineage: Eukaryota > Metazoa > Arthropoda > Insecta > Lepidoptera > Psychidae > Eumeta > Eumeta japonica. Next base: position 258,601 of record BGZK01000175.1, read on the forward strand.
ACGTTTAGAAAATCTGAGGAAGTGGTCTGATTTGGGTGTTAATGTGACAACAAAAAACGGAGAAGTTGCTTGTAAATGTGACATTGTTTTCCTAGGTATAAAACCACAAATGCTGAGTAAAGCTGTTAATGAATGTTTAAATACATTTAGCATTGATAAAAAAGGTCAAGATATTTTGTTTGTTTCGATGTTGGCTGGAGTTACTATAGCTAATTTACAAAAAGTAAATATATTTTTTAATATATATGGTTACAGTTTTCATTTTAGTTATAAACTGTAGCATCTATTTCCAGGAGCTTTCTGTTTTACCTGTAACAGCAAGAGTCATAAGAATAATGCCTAATACTCCGATGACTGTTGGTGCAGGAGCATGCATTTACACATCGGATGCTCTAGTGACACAAGAACAGTGTAAAATTGTCGAAAACCTTCTGAGATATAGTGGTATATGTGAAAAAGTTCCAGAATATTTGATGGATTCACTTGGTGCCCTTTTGTCTTGTGGCCCTGCATATGTATGTGTTATGAACATTGTATTGTATACAATAATTCTGCCTTATTTTAAATTCAATGAGTATTATTCATTACAGATGTATATAGTCATAGAGGCATTAGCTGATGGTGCAGTAAAACAAGGAGTCCCGAGACAAACAGCTTTGAAGTTTGCAGCTCAAACAATGATAGGTAGTGGAAAAATGGTCTTAGAAACTGGAAAACATCCTGGTCTCTTGAAAGATGATGTGTGTTCACCTGGTGGCTCAACCATATGTGGTGTTACAGCCATAGAAAATGGAAAATTAAGGTAATTAGACTAATTAGACATTAAATATGTTATTGCTATAGTTAATGGTTTTTAAAAGATAATTGAATTAAAGAGTTCAGGAATTTGCCATTAAAATAACAGTTTTTAAAATCAATGTCGAAAGTGATAAATTGACTTTATGAATAATTTTGGGCACTAATATATCCTAATCCTATTACAATATTTTGGCACAATTTTTACAACATACTTTTTTAAGATTAAAACAAAAGAAAATGTAATTTATAAACATTAAGGTCTGGCTGGTCTTTATTAAATTTTATGCAATGAAAGAGAATTAATTACCTTTTTGGAAATAAACAGTAAATGTCTCTTCAAACATATTACAAATTTAAATGATTCTGATATGTATAAATATGTAAGGAACTCGGAAACTTTTGCAATACTACAAATAAATTACCACCTACTGCTTATTATTTTTTAGTTATCTTTTCAAAGAATTATCTATCATATATATATATATATATATATATATATATATATATATATATATATATCAAGTTTAATGCATCCAAACCAGTTTTTAAACAGTTTCCAGTCTGCATCAGACACCTTGTCAATCACATTGTTAAATGCAGCCTGTACATCTTTATAGCTTCTGGCGATGCAAACTATTTTCCTTAAGTTGATTTTTCAATGTGAATGAATTATCATGGTGAAGCAGTAGTAGTATTCAGAAGCCAGTTTTCGGCTACTTGCTACTCAAAGCAGTAAAAACTTTAACGTACTATTCAGCGTAGATGCACCATTAATTTTGTAAGTGTAAACCACACAATACAACCCCTCAAAGAAAAAAATATTCATTTTTATTTTGTTAGAGTTGCTTGCTCTTCTCATGTTGGCATGCATTAATTCATTTTGAGACAATTTCACTATAATCTTTTGTTCTGTTTTAAGTTCATACTGATATAAATCCATGATTTATCGTCACCCATAATTATATTGTGAATGCACCGAGATGAGCCTACTCTAAATTTTGCTATTGTGTAATGGCACTATTCTATCCAAAACTGCTTTTTAGCCTTAAGAATGTAAAACTATCCTCTTTAAGTAAAAATGTCTGTAAAATTTCATACACACTGCGATTCAATTGTGCGGAGAATATGATTTGATATGTGATTTGCCTATGCTTGTGAATCAGACTTTTCATTGCCACCATGTTATTTTACATAACAGTCATTAAAGAGCTGCCACTTCTTTCTTCTTGCACCAAAGTTACTCGACCACATTTAATTCATTGAACTTAAAGTAAATAGTCACATTAGAAGGGTTTTTGTTTTTGGACCTCATTTGAAGTCTTCCAAATTATTATTTTAGTTTTTTTCCATATATTAAATAGTACGAAAGGATTGCGTGAAAATGTTCCCATTGTAGATAGTGCAGGGCATAGTGGCGTATTCGTTTGCAAAATTGTTTTAATTCATAATTTATTTTTTTTAATGTCCGGGAGGTCTTCCTGATTATAAAAGTGGAAGATGATACTTGATATCTTTTGACGTTATTGTTTAAACAACGGAAAACTATATAGCCTAGAAAAAATAATTTTTTTCCAATAAATTAATTTTTTTTTATATTCTTTATCTTATTTCAAATGAAAAAAGTCCTCACACCCATCGTTCTATCTCCTACCCATTAATAGTTATGAATTTTTTAAAATTGAAAACGCAGAAATTCTTAATTTTCTTGAATTAAATAATACGACTTGAAAATTGAAATGTTATAACTTTTAATTTTTTATTAAAAATTTCAACCATATTAACCGTATGCAACGAAAGCTTGTTCACGCCGAAAATTGAACTTGACGTGTATAGCGTTATGCGGATGTTCAATTGAATGTTGCCAAAATCAATTTCACGTTTAAATTAATTAACTGTACAAACAATAATTTAATAAGTTGAAAGATGTAAATATTTGATAATTAAATTACATTTATTCAAAGTTAAATAAAATACTTCTCTCTCAAAAGTGCATGCTTGTAAGAAACATATTGTTATAACGTAAAAAAAAAATAGAAATAAACAAAATTTTTAAAATCTATTTACGCTATTTTGTTTAATATGGTTGAAATTTTTAATAAAAAATTAAAAGTTATAACATTTCAATTTTCAAGTTGTATTATTTAATTTAAGAAAATTAAGAACTTCGGCGATTTTCAATTTTAAAAAATTCATAACAATTAATGGATTGAAGATACGATGGTGGGTATAAGGACTTTTTTCATTTGAAATAAGATAAAGAATATAAAAAAAATTAATTGATTGCAAAAAATGTATTTTTTCTAGGCTTATATAGTTTTTCGTTGTTTAAACAATAACGTCAAAAGATAGATAAAAGATATCGAGTGTCATCTTACACTTTTATAATCAGGAAGACCTCCCAAATATTAAAAAAAAAATTATGAATTAAAACAATTTTGCAAACGAATGTTCCAATATGCTCTGGTCTAAGACCACTTTTTGTGAGATAGAATATTCTAATTTTGTGCATAAACAAACATGGAGTTTGAATTTTGAATGTCTGTATTTTTTCTCTGAGATAATTACATTTTATAACACAATAAAAACCGGCCAGTCTTTTACTTAAAAATTATTTTTCACAAGATATTTCGCATCGCCTGATATGATGTAGTGGTATATTCTAAGAATGTAGTTTAAATGTATGTGTGAATTTAGGTTTGAATGACTTTTATTCTATAACTTATAGGTATGGTTTATTTTTTTTTATTAAGAAAACGTATTTAGATTTTTCTTATATGAAAATTAAAGAAGCTAAGAACTGATTTGCAATTTTTATGAAAATAGTTACTACTGCCAGCACAATAAAATATTTAATTTTCTAAAGTGGATTAAGCTATAATTTTATTATATTAAAATAAATAATAACTTCCTCATGATTATTAATTCAATTCAATACTGTTATTTCTATATGCATATTATATGCAATTAGTAAAATTGATAATCATAGAATTAATGATAGGATTTTGTTTTAGGGCTACACTTATCAACGCAATTGAAGCATCAACATTACGTAATAAGGAATTAGGAAATATGAAATAAGTAGTGAAATTCAAATTAAATAAATCCTTAGTTACTCAAGACAATAATTTACCACGAATTTGTAACAAGCTATTATGGATACTGAGTTAATGTCTTTTTAATGACTTACATTACAAATTATAGTTGTCATCATATTTTTCTGTTCATTTTTGATTTGAAGATGAATATGTCCTCTGTAGCGGTGCAATAGACCATGAGTCAATGACTTCACAGTGTATTAATTGTTATAATTGTCATGATTTTCCTATGGTAGCCACAAGGAAATAAAATAATTTCCCTCCTACTAAAAAAGCTGAAGAGAAAATCAATATGCAAAGCTGATATTAAAAGTTTCACCACTGGAGCAGAGGTACAGTTTTGTCATGAATGTTTAAATCGGCCTCAATATTCTTGAGAAACTGTAATTAAAGAACTTTGTGCAGAAACAATCTCAAGAAAATCACGACTTTAATGTAGATAAGAATTATTTGTGTCACCTGCAAAAAAAAAAAAAAAAAGCAATCAAAATGCACTAGCACCACCTGTTGAAATAAGTAAGCAAATTAAATATAAATAATTTAACATTTTAGATACAACCTTTATGGATGTAGCTCGCTGAATAGAATAGAAAGAGAGATATTTTTAAAATAAGTATTTCGAAAACTGGATAGATGTTATTCATCCAAATTACAACCCAAAAATTCAAATTTCTAAAATATTATTTACAAATCAGTATAGAAAGATAGATTCATACACTTAATGCAGTATTAATTTTCTATTAGTATTTAGTTAATTTATTAATTATTTGTTTGTTGTTATTAATAAATATTTTATTTTATTATTTAGAAATGGATTGTAGTTTTTCTGTCATAAGATTTTAATGTGATATTTGTGAATCTCAATAAGGAAATTTATATTATTAATACACAAAGATTTCATTTTATGTAATTGAAATAATATTTATCACCAATAGTTTGTGACTGCTTTTTACTTCAGCAGCGATGCGGAGGATTGAGATAGGATTTAAGTAAACATATTTAATCTAATCTCTATATTCTAATGGAATACCACTAGCAACAGCATACAAACGGTAGGAGACAAGATATTAGGCCATAAATTGTATCGTAATTTTGTCACTGTGTTTATATTACTATGTGATAATATTTGACATTTGCAAGCAGTTTCATCTTTACTGTCGAGCTTGTCGCAAATTGGACACACCTTCGCATGCACGTTCGCCATCATTGTTTCACTTGATGCAGTCATCAAGGTCTTGACCTCATAATATCTTTAAAGGTTAAAATTCTATTGAGTTCTAGTTTTCACATCTGATTATATTATTATTAAATAGAAAATATGCACAATATTTTGGCATCATTTAAGCTTAAAAATATCATGTTTGCAGCTGGAATATTATCTTACTAATTTCTAAAATATGCACAGTTATTTTAAGTCTTGTGATACTGTGTGTGTATATTTCATGTAAATAAATTATTGTAGTTGATACATATGTACTGTCCAAGCATAAATGCGCTATTGGATTGAATAGATAGGAAATGGTAGCCCGTTTAGCACCACTTAGCATAAGTGCCAGTAGGCATGGAATACGTGAAACGGGTTTTATCTTATATTGTCAACAAAATAATGAAGAGTTTTCAATGATTTATTGTGTTTGTAATTTACATACATGGAAAAACAGAATAAGTGCTGTATGTACGTACATTCATTAATTCAGAATCCGCAAAAAAAAAATATGTTCCTTTTATTAGGTTTTTTAATGTATTAGTGTTTGTGAATCCATATTAGAAAGAACTGTAAAAAAAATATTTTTGTAATAGTCACAATTACAGTACATTTAGCGATGTAAAACAAACACATTTGTTATATAATCCATAGCAAAATAAAATTGGAAAATGGCTATCTATTGATAACCATAAAAATATGATATGAAATATAGGTAAATAATATTGAAATTAAGTATGACCCGAAAATCGAAAATGAGTAACAAAAGGAAACAGCCTTTTTTAATGAGTAAGAGTTAAAAATAAGGATACCATAAAGGGAAGTCTTCATGGTTTTTAAGTAAGATCATGAAAACGGACTAAATTCCGAACAGTTTCAAAAAGCGCGCATTCTTCACGGCACGGGGCTATACGGGGGAAATCTTCGTGGTTAGTATGTAAGATCATGAAAATGGGCTAAATTACGAACAGTTTCAAAAGGCGCGCATTTTCCACGGCACGGGGCTATATGGGGGAAATCTTCGTGGTTAGTTCGTAAGATCATGAAAATGGGCTAAATTACGAATAGTTTCAAAAGGCGCTCATTCTCCACGGCACGGGGCTATACGGGGGAAATCTTCGTGGTACGTGAAGTAGAAGAAGGAACTTTTGGGGGAGCGTTAAACCTGTGCATTACATAATTCTAAGGCGTTTCAAAGCGGCAGAGTTTCTTGCGTTGTACTGTATGCTATATCATTGGCAACATTCCCGCGCCGCCTGGAAGAATTTGCTCGGTATCCAAAAAATACTTTGCATCAAAAAGGCTGTGAAACTTTGTAAAAATACTTTATGGCTCTATTTACAAAATTGAAGAATGGCAGACTTTAAGTACATATTAAAGAAGAGGTCAAGAAGTTACATGCCACATCAAGAATAATGTTGAATTTGTTGAATAGATGGACACCGACGGGCGTTATTGCATGAGTCGTAATGCGAAGCATTTGCGAGTACTAATGCCACTACTATACTATACTACACAATACTATTGTCATAAATGAGGCACTGAAACCGATGCATTGTATTGTAGAGATGTTTCTTATCCACTTGCCGGTGGTTGTTGAGCCCACGGAATGATCAAAATATATGAAAATCTAATTAAGCGATTTTCACCAAAATATTAAAATTTGTTATCGCAAACAAACGTATTTTTTTTTATTGTTTGCACTATTTTTTTATAATTCTAATAGATACTTTTCATCTTACGTAAAATTTAATTGGGCACCAATTCTTATTTTTTTTCATATATGTATGGGGAAGGGGATCAAAAAGTTCTAAAAGTTGTCTTGTGTGATTGACTCCTAGCGGAGTGTCGCCTACTCTAATTTGATTTATTTAATAATACGCACATTAATAAATAAAGTCTCAGAAGTAATAATAATTACTTCCGAGAATTTATTTAATACCAAAACACTATAAACATTTGAAATTATAATTGATAATCATATCTCATTATGATCTTATTTTTATCTTCCAATTATCTCATCTTTATCTTTTAATTTTATTTCCCAATTTTTTGTGCATGTGGGTACATAAAAATTGCTGCAATGTACCAAGGGATTTAGTATCAGTATTTAGTAAATGTTGAATTGTTTAAAGATAGTTTCAGCCTAATTTTTAAAGAATGGTCTAATAATGAAATAAAGGAATGTGTCTCGGAAGTGTTTTTTTTTTCTTCATTTTATATACCCTTGCACTAACATGTAATATCTTAGACGGTTATTTTAATACCTTCCAGAAATTTTCTTGCAGGTACTAAACACGGTCGGACGCAAAGAGAAAGGATATGTATTTATATTTATTTAGAGATTACAGTTCTATAAAAGACCTTTAGTGAAGTTCCTTTTAAGTGTTAAATTGTTGAATTCTTCTAAATTGACAAAAATTGAGAAATAGACTACATAGAGCAGGAAATAAATAAAACGATAATAATTATTACCAACATATGTGAGAAGTATCAGTGCTTATGGTAATCTTTTAGCGCAACAGAATAGTTCAGTCAGAAACATAACAAATTTTTTATTTTAGGATTATCTTCATTCCAAATACTATCAGTATTTGAAGATAGAATAACTACTACTAATTTAAATTAAGAAGTGCAACTTGGTCTTGTAGTCAAGTAGATTCCGGTTCTAGTCCTCCAATGTCCACGCGCTGAATATAATGAGGCACGGTGGTGTACGATACGGACGACGGACTACGAACGTAGGAGGCGGTTTCATGGAATCGGTGGATGGTTACATACTGAATACAGTGAGGAAGAATGGTGCTCTATACTACAGATTACAAAAGCATACGTAGACCAAAACAAAGATAGAATACTATGACAGTGTTCCTATTCAGGTACAATGATTCTATTCCAATTTTAAAAATAGTTTCCTTTTGTTAGAAAACGTTGCGGGTGCGAGCACCATTTTCTGAAGTTGCATAATCGGATAAATGGTTTAAATTCGTTATCGCATAGAAAACGAATTTGATTGGACAAATAATCATTTCAATGATTAGATTATACGTTTCTAAACTCGTATACAATTGTGGTTGCTATATTACATATAGTCGCTTCAACTTGAACTAATATTTTCCGCGTCTAACTATTTAAATTTAATCTAATACTTAATTTATATTGTGATATGATTCAGTACATTTTAACGGAGTAATATGTCAAAAATGTGCCCTAAAACTTAGTTATGTTTTTCTATTTAACACCGTTTTATTAGTTGCAAATTCTTACACCCTGCGTCTAAAAAGGAATTTAATATTAACATTGGTCAGTCTCCTTCTGTAATCTACAATAGCTCTGCTTCTTATAACTTAGAAGTCCAAGAAGATATATCTATATCGTATGTGTTGAAAATTGTTAGATAACTGCATTTAAATTGGTGTATATATCCACAAAAGATAATAACATATATAAATAAATACTGCTGTATGTTTTATATAAATACACTACCTCGTACATGAAATAGGGTCATGGCAGGAAAGAAAAGAAAAGGATAGTTGATAAACAATAAGACAAGGATAATTATTGTAATATATGTATTATACTTATAGTTTTTATGATCGCAGAAACATTATTTTCACATCTTGAATAACTAGATCTTAAGGCCGATTTGGAGTTTACCAAAGGCGTGACATTCAAATACCGCAGTGGCTTAGGTCGGGTAAAGGTTTACCTCTACATTTATTCTGCCAGCCATACCAAGCGTTGAAGTTGTGTATTCTGTAAATTTTCTTTGCACAATTTGATGCTTTTGTTATGTCGTCGGTCAGCAAATCTGTAAATTGATAAGTGATTATTTACTTGTTGTTGCTTGAGGGAGAAATATTTTACCTTGGCATGTACATTTATAATAAACAGCATTTGATTAGAGGAAATTATTTAACAATCTTTAACGTCACATGATAAAACCTCAATACTATAATTCTAAATGATAAATTATACTTGTACTCAGTCCATTACGCGTATTTGTACCAGTCAACAAATACAGAAAAAAAATCAAATCTTTAAGCTTATATATTTAAATCAAAAAGCTTGTGATGTGCCCAGAGGGGTACGATTATACAAATGTATCGGAAAAAACACGCCGGCGACAAAAATACCTTATTGTTATAAACAGAGTTTCATAAAAGTCGTTATTGCTTTTAGTAATAATGTCAAACCGTTACGTACAGTGAGAATCCGAAAATAGATTTTTAGAAGAAATACTATAAAAATATATCGTGATTTTTTTTTTATAGAGGTGTCTTATTTGTATCACGGAACAGACGCGTAAAGACTGAAAAAAAAAAAACGAATTTTAGGGGTAGCTTTCCATATATAAAATCGCGGGATGAAAAACATTTTTTAGCACTATTGTGTGCGATGTCCTTGAATCAGTGAATGAAAAGTTCTTAAGCCCGTTTTACTATGAGATGTGTATTTTGCCATTTGTTAGCTTCCAAAGCCGTCAACTTTTTGTCCTAATTTCTAACTTTTGAACTACGTGTTCAAAGAATCTGAAATCATTGCAATAGAGCTTTGTGGATGAATTCAAAGAAAATTATTTTTAAGTCTGTACACAAGTTTCGATTAGATTTGTCAATTTTGAATCTTTTTACACAATTATCAGTTGTCAATACGAACAATATAATCACAATGTGATTTAATTATACGAATAATTAAATCCACATGTCCATATATATGGGCATGTGGATTTAAATACAATAAGTAATAAGTATAATTTCAACATATGGTTATGCGTCTACTATTTTGGATTAAATTCTTCAAATGCATTAGGAGCGATACGGTATCCTTTTATATTTAATTTAGTGCAATCGTACACGTCATTTTGATGGTTGACATGGAGCTATATATATTTTCGCTTCGAAAAGTAACGATTGATCTCCTGCATTAAATGTTTTTTTTTTGTTTAATATTTTATTCATATAGACATAAAATTTATTTGTTTTTTCAGTTTTTTTTACTTAGATCATAGTGTAGTTTTTTTTTATATATTTCGAAATCGGTTCTTTTTCCGATACATTTTTTATCAACATTGTTCTAAATTGATGTGAATCCCAAATCAAACATGTAACTTAGAAGAGTTTTTTTTTAAGTCTTGCAATGGCCGGTCAAGCATTACGGACTACATAAACATAATCATAGGTATTCGAGCACTCACCTTTGCAGCGTACATGACAATCCTTGCCCGGGTTGTTGGTGGTGCTGCACCAGTAGCGGTCATTTATTTGGAAGAGGCCGTAGTCGTGGGAGCCGTCCGAGTTCGGTCCTCCCACCACGTCCGTGCGGCGACTGCTCTCCGCCTCGACTAGGCACACCCCTACGATACGAAATGATTATTGTCAATAATATATTGTGTGACTAGGGATGAAACAAAACGATTTCAGACCAGAGTGAAGTTGCCTGCCCGAGCGAAGCGAGGGCTGACACCACCCGGTCTGAAATCCTGTTTCGTCCCGCTTCACACATTTTATTTTTCATATAACCCGTATTAAAAGTGCTAATTTCATTGTCTGAAACCAACCGGGACTAGATCATTTCAGACAAATAGCGAAAATACCATTAAGTCGTAGGTGCATATTTTTCAGCTTGATCTACGAAATAACTTAATAAAAGTTCATCCGATCATAATGTAGCTCCTTCAGATTTTTTCCAAGCAACAAATTTGTCATAAACATTTATATATTTTGATTTTTCAGTTTATAATATGTCAGTACAGTTAACTGTCAGAATGACAATTACAAAGGCATGGATTAACAAAAGATAAGCCGGCAGAAAATGATCACTTTCTGCCTCGCAATAGTCGCGTTGGTCTGGAATTGACTAGTCTCGGTCGGCTCAACAGGCATGGAAACTCGCGTTTTCAATGCAGGTGATACGAAAAATTTATTAGTGCCACCTCTCATCAACGTGGTTTGTGGAATTCTCGAATCGAAAAAGAAACACGAAGACGTTCATTGTATTTAAGATTACGATTAAATGCAATTTTTTGCCTTCTTAGTCCTAGGCGCACAATAGCACCGTCTGAGAGAGTGATCCGTTTTTGATGCTAAATATTCTTTTTTATTTGGAAGTGCATTTACCAAAATATACATAACTAAAGGTATTTAATTATTATACATAGCCATCAGAAAGTTCGGTTTAATAAAAAAAATCGATATTTTGAAATTGCTATACAAATTGCGCTAATCATCGATTTTTAGGATATCCTGTTCTTTTTCACGTAGGAATATAAAGAAATTTCTGTAACTAGTATGACTATTGACTTTGAAGTTGAAGTAATCTATTATTTGGGCAACTGAAATGGTGTGGGCCTGCTGACTACTAAGTTACACTCCGGTCTAACTCCTTAGTCGATGTAAGTCCTTAATTGTACCTACCTACTTTAGTTTATACTTATTTTTGAGGTTATAATTTTTTTGGCTCGTTAAGGGAAAATGATAAGAGTGAATTTTTACGATGCACCTGCTCAATGTCATCTAAATCGACACTGCGAAATACGTGCGCATACCGATGTCTAAATTAACATCACGAAATTGGTTGGTAAATGTCTCTCAAATTTTACAGAAAAGACTACCAACAAAGTAAAGTAAGGACATCTGCCATGTATGTTTACGTGCCTATGAGAACTGATTACTATATAAACTGCATTCGAGGTAGTTATTTAAATATTTGTGAATCTACAATGCTTATTTCATATGAGTACGAATAAAAAAATTAGATACGTGTGTCTTAAGTTATATACGGTGATAAATGGTATTTATTGACAATTTATTGTGAATAATAGTGATAAAAGTGGTTTTTATATTATATTTTTTTAAGTACATTTATAGGTTTGAGGATAATTATCGATGTTTGTATTTGTTTAGATTATAAATTATAATTAATATTACATTATTATATAATAAGTACTATATTCAAATTATTTATGGTATATTAATTGTTTCTGTTTACAGATATATAGAAAATTAATTAACTTTATATATTGGTTTTTTCAAATGTAAAGTACTGGCACTCGGGATGAAATTTTTGAGATAATTTTTGTTTTGTTGCACCAAAGAAGTATAATTTCTTATCTGTATCCATAAGTACATATATATATAAACACACACATACACACATGCGCGCGCGCGCGGTTTTTTTATTTAATTCTGCTTATTCTATAAATAAACTCTTCGGGGCTTAATGTTGACCAAAATAATAACAACCATAAATAATGAATATCAGAATTTTGCTACAGATATATATCTGTAGCAAAACTCTAATATTCTTTATTTGTTGTTGTTTATATCTTCTGATACTATTTAGACGTATAATTGACCTTCTTCCACCGGATGATGACCAAGTTGAATATTAAAAATGATTTTGCGATGATTTCTTAAAACGTAAGATTGACTATAAATAAGTCCATCTATTCGCCGACAGTTAAGTACATCGTACCTAATCTATAAGATTTCGATGAAAATTTAAATTTCAATTACTTGGTCCAGGCTGGGCGACCCGCCAATGTACGTATCCTCACAGAATTATTTACTCTTATTTAAAACGTATAGTATCTCATTTGTCGTTAGTGTATGGTACGTCGAAAAGTATGATAGCGTTATCCACATGTTAATTAACATACATAATATACATAATACGTAAAGAAATAACAAATGTCAGTTCTTCAATTTTAAAATAGGGTACTCACAGTCTGGTAACTTGTCTCTAGGAAAGCCGTGGTTTTTCAAGGCTCTGGCCAGTTCGCATCTGCTGAAAGTTTTGCCATTGATTTCAGCAAACAAGCAAAAACCAATTAGGGCCAAAAAATATAAACTTTTTCCCATTTTGATCGCTTCAGTAAGGACCACAGGATGCGAATGTTTCAAGAACTACAATGGACTCCTTTTATAGTATGCTCCGAGTGATTATGAATAATTCGTAAATATCGAAACCGCATATTACTTCACAAGCAGTTGTAAACAGGATAATCACGATAGGCGTTGTTTTAATAAATATTAGGCATTGTGGTCGAGTTAATGAATAAACTAACTATTCACGAGAATGTTATAAAACCTACTTTGTCAGCATTAAGGAGTTTCATATTTTGTTTTTAATATGTACCAACAAATTTTATTTATTTCTACAGATATTTGGTCTTAATACATAATATGTTTGGTATCTATTCGTTTCAAGTAACTATTATATATATGTACATATTTTCTAAAAGGTTTTCCTTTAGTGTTAACGAAATATTATTATTTTATGCTAAAACAAGCAATCATTAACTTTTCCTTGACGGTATAAATAAACAATACAGTCGTGGTTTTAGTTGTTGGTCGTTGGTTTATTTGATTATTTTCGATCGGCTTTAAAAAAAGAAGACTCTCAAATTCTTCAGATACGAGCAAAACCTGGACGATTTTTAAAATTTAGATAAGTAATAAGTATAAAATGTTCAATAAAGCAATTGTCACAAAAAAGCGCCATCAAAAACTTATTGGTTAAATTATTACTTTTAGAGTCTACGACAACAAAAGCAAAAGTAACAAAAAAAATTGTAAAACCGGTGACCCTACAGGCCAAAAACTTTCTGCCATGGTATATATCGATGTGTTTTTGAGCTCCTTGAGACCAAATATTGTCTATGAGTTTTTAAGCTCAAAAATTTGAAATACAGTTGTTTTTCAAATTCTGGCCATCAGGACATCCCTGAAACTTCTTACTACTTTCGCATTCAAACTGTTAAAAATAAAGAAACAAAGAATTATTGAGCTCATCATGCCCAAAAGATTGATTTTATCGATTTTTCAAGCTTCAATAGTTAAAAAATGTAGTTTTGATAGTTTACATGTAATGAAAAATCGCTTTTTGTTTTTTAATATTTGAACCATAATATCTTTGGAATATGTTTGATTTTAATTTGCTTTATGGTATCTGATGCAGTTTTTTAATCAGAAAAAGATGACCGAGTACCAAACATCAATTCATCAAGAATTTCACATGACCCTTTAAAAATCCCTTATCTTTCGAATTTTGCGTTAACGATATTTCTCGAACGAACCCATAGATTTTGATGCAGTTTCAACTATTGACGTTTTTTGTTAAGTAAAAGAGGTAGTTAGATTTTGGAATTTATCGGTACTAGAGTAGTTTAAAAAAAAATACTTTTTAAAAATTTTTACTATACACCCATACACACACGCACGCAAAAATTTTTAATATTAAATGTTTCAACTATGCTACTATACATTTTGAACACTTAATTCAATTTTGATCTGTTTTACGACATTCGACGCAATTTTTTAAAGAGAAAAGGACGACCGAGTACCAAACAACCCATCGAGAATTTCACGTTATTTTGAAAAACTCGTCTTATTTCGAAAATTCGTTATCGATATCTCAAGAATGAACCAATCGATTTTGATGCAGTTTATGTAGATCGACGTTGTTTATTAAAAAGAAGACGTGATTAGATTTTAGAATTTACCGGTAAAATAGTTTAAAAAGTATTTAAAAAACCACTTTCAAAAATATTCCTCAACAATATCTTTTAAACAAATAAACTGATTTTGATGAATTTAGCAACGATCGATGTTGTTTTTTAAGGAAAACAATTAAATGGATTTTAGAATCTATCGATAGAGCAATTTGAAAAATATTGTAAAATACACTTTTTACAAAGTTTTTCTCCAACAATATCTCTTGAACAGATTAACTGATTTTTATCTAGTTTGGAGCAGTTAATGCAACTCTTTGACGAAAAACACTGATTAGATTTTGGTATCGATCGGTAGAATAATCAAAGATATTTCAAAAAAACATTATTCTGAAAACTTTATTATTTACATTAGGCGCAATTAGTTCAACATTTCAGGAAGTCTAAATTAAGTGGATCAATTTAGAATGTTGCAAATTATGTTTCGATCGCTTAATCCGTTCAAATCATTAGAGGTTCACACACGCGAATACAGACACGTACGTAGCACGCATACACGTATGCAGACACGCAGACATCACTCGGAAAACCGTCGAAATAGATTCTTAGGACCATAAAACATCGATTTTTGAAAATGGTACTGTCACAGTAGCTATACAATTTTATGAAATTTCTCAATCTTCATAGCGGGGATTTAAAAATTGCACTATTCAAAGCTATTAATATAAAAATTCATATGAGATAATTCAAATTCAAAACCTAAATCTATACAAATAACAAAATAGTAGAACCTCATGTATGAAAAATGGATAAGGGAAGGTAAGTGAAAAATAACATAAGAGAAAAAACGAGTTTTACATTTTTTGTGTATCTGTTCATGCACATCATTGAAATGACTGAAATTATTTTAAAATCCGTTTCCGCTCGCCAGTTAGAGCTTAGTTGGAGCAGAGCATGGACTTTATTCCATTTAAATGGGTTGTGAGAAAAAAAGTTATCCTCACTTAAAGATCTAGGCTGAAAATTTTATTTTTCGTATCGTGGGAGCCTGTGATATCCGACTAACTCGACCCTTTGGCTTTGCGAAGAAATGTAACATCTTTGTGCATGCTCTATCGCGTACTCTAATGTTCCTGCTGCTGATTTCCGTCATCGTTTCGCTCGCCGGAAATACCATCAGCACCATGTTAATCAGATTCTACTAAGAAATCAAGAACACTACCGCGACTAGAATTGAAAGTGGGATTGAAATTAAGGTTAAAATTAACCAATGTAAAAGATGAAGGAATATATTATATGTCCACACGGGCGAAGCCGCAGGTGGAAAGCTTGCCTTTAACTATAAATATAAAATGTGAATTTAGTCAAAAGGATGTCAAATAATGAAAGCTGCCGCAACTGCGTCTGGCATATCATTAGCTGGCACCAGCTTTAACATCAATTAATTATCGATTTATATATAAAAGTCGATGTGTGTATGTATGTATGTTCCCTATGAACTCCAAAATGGCTTCACCGATTTTGATGATTTTTTACGGTAATCTTCAGAGTGGTCTAGCGGGTGATCCTGTTAAGTTTGGTAGCGATTGGATCAACATAATTTTCTTATGTTTTAATTTTTTTGAACTGTCAAAAATAGTACTGTTGTTAATCCGCTATTGTTTTCATAACACCCTTATATTGACACGTGCGTCGTATATTTTCATTCGATTAATATGTATATCTAAAACAACTAAACCGATCTTCATGAAACTTGGCATTTATGTCTGATTTGGTTTACATTGGGAGATATAATAGTTTATATTCTGATAGGTGGTGTAGTTATCAAGTATTTTTTTTTGGGAATTTTTATTATTATTTTTTCAGATTCCTTATCCAAAAATACACAGAAATACAAATTTTAATTCTCCTAGACCGTCGTCCCTTAATTGGTATAAGACTGATTGACAAAAACATCGCTTACACATACATTAACATACATTAAACGTACCGTCAAATCCTACAACTTTGCCAATCCTGCTAAATGTTGCCCAAACAGCGAAATTAACTTGAAACCTTACTAACTAAAAACCTGTTTCAAATATTACTGTTTTCTCCTTTAGGTAGAAAATTAGACTGTTTTCTGACGGTACTGAACCTTTATAACGGTACCTAATGTCAATCGGTTGCTCAAATAATTTAATTTCAAGACTTACGAATATCAAATTCGAATACATGACTGATGGTTATTAGTGTATTTGCTATGGTTTTCCATAAAATGCGTATTTTTTAAGTCATCATCGAAAAATTTAAAAAAGCGGGCAAAGTTGTAGGATTTAACGGTATATTGTCTCAAAACAAAAGTATGTTCAACCCATTGTAGCAGTATTAGAACAAAATGCAATACGACATACAAATTCTATTTCATACTCCGTAAGTTTTATTGTAAGGAGCGTTCACTCTTGTGTTGAAAATAGCTCCATGGTTACCTACAGTCCATTGGGAAAATTATTTACGTACGTACTGTTGCGTCAGCGGTATCAAATCGGTTCTGATATGAGATATAAATTTACTCACGTCCCTACAATTTTCTCTGGCGCTACTACAAAAAACTGAAACAAACCCTTATATGAGTAATTCCTGTGCACTGTCAAAAACTCAAATTAATTTATTGCGGTAGGAGTTAAAAGTCTCGACAACAAAATGTTTGTCGTTGTTTTCGTTGTAGGACGAACGAAATGAGAACAAATATATTAAAAGTCTTGTGCCCCACAAGAGTTAGCATTTCTCCGTTAATACCACGATTGTAAAATCTATATGGAAACTGATTATCGGATATCTTTAATATTATAAATACATGAATAGTCTGGAACCAAAAATTATGGAATTAACTTTTTAAAAAAAATTCAATCAAAAACTTTTTGACTTGTACTGAGTAAAATGTTATTTATACATACAGATGTAGTCAGTTTTGTGTTTAAAATTTTAACTACAAAAGTGATATTTTTAACCTTTTGAAGGCTCATCCCAAAATAAAAATTCATTAACACATATATTTTTTTTATAATACTCAACAAATATATTTTTTCTTTTTTTTAGCAATTACTTTATTTTATGACAAATCCTTTTTAGTTACATCGTAAAAAAATGAATGACGTTCGTATTTTTAACGAGATAGTGTCTCGCTGCCGATAGTAGGTCATGATTTCTATTTTTTCATTTATTTTTAGGTACCATCTTAAAGGTTCTTTATGTTCTGAAAATAATATCAGGTCAAGTATATTATTATTACCTCAACATATATCTGCGAAGTTTAAAGGTAGTTGATTATTTATGTATATTCTTTAAATGCACATCAATACATAAAGCAAGTTAAATAAAAAGCATGTAAAACCCAAGTGCGGTAATGTGAAAAATAACAATAAGTAATTATAACCCTTTTTTTACTAGAATCATAACAATAATGTAGAATTCTAATTATTCTCATTTACTTTTTTTTGCTAATATCATGTTATGCTCACAAAATGGTATCGGAATTTGAGTTGTGGTTGCATTCTACTAGATTGCTTTATCGATATTTAAGGCATCGATCAATTAATTGGCATGATAAGATTTTAATGATGCTTTCGTAAGTTATGAGATTGAAGAAGTGTTTCTGTATTGAAATGCACTAATATGTAAATAGGTATTATGAAAAAGCATATTGTTACTGTCGGAAATTTTTTTAAATGTCTAAATTTTCGTCGCGAATGTGGCGTGGCATCTACATGTACTATTAATTCGCTGGGAGAAGTCTGCTTTTTTAACCGATTCAAAAAAGAAGGAGGTACATATTCGTTGTATATGCATATACATATTTTATGTATGTTCACCGATGCCTCAAAAAGGCTTTACCGATTTAGATAGTTCAAATTTATTCTTTTACAGTTTTAGAGGTGATTAGATATACTTCCTTTTAAGATTGAGAAAATTGGTAACAAGTATGTTTATATGATTGTTATATTTGCTAAGTTTGTTGTATTTTTCAAAAAAGCTGTTTATGTTGCGGCTTATAATTTAGGTTATCGCTCGTTTACTCACGTTCTTCTACTTGTAGGTCTTAAAAACCGACTGACCGACGGCCTTGTCCAACTTCGAGTAGGAGGGTTATGGTATTGCAACTAAAAAAAATGGAGAACCTGGCTTATTCAGCGTTGTTGGAAAATTCGGGTTCAGAACTGGTTTTCTACTTTCTCTGCTCAAAAGTCAAAAAACGCTTAATCAAATATGTTTACAATTTGCTTAATTAACGAGCAAAAGCAATATAAACTACAAAGTGCAATGACTCTAAAACTGCAAAATGTTAATTAAAAATGCCCTCAACAACCTATTAAAATACGTAGTTTATTTTTGGAGTCAGTGCTAGCTAAAGGAAAGCAAACAAAAAAAAACATGAAGCATTGAGGCAAAAGGACGTTCAATGATGAAAGTTGAGCCACCACTGCGTCTGGCACATCTTTAGCTGTTATCGAAACTCAAAAGCAACTATTTATTTGAATAGATTTCTAAAGGCGCTTTTCATAGTTGTTTTGGAATAAATAGATTTCAGAAAGAACCGACATTTAATATTTATTCATTAAGTCAAAATTCTTCCATCCACTTCAGGTGGAAAAAAATTGACTTTCATTTTTATGCTGTATAAATATTGTGCAGCATAAACAATTTTCTTTTTAATTATAATTCTATTTAAGTTATAATTGTATTGTATATAATAATTGTAGATTTAGGCAAATTAAACCATTCGCTCTGTGCCTCGTAGGGCACGTTAAGTCGTTGGTCCGGACTTTGTTATTATTGGTAACAGTGGACGTTACCAACTCTCGGTAAGTAGGTACTGGGTTAGCATTAACCCACTACTGGGTACTGGGCTTAAGGTTCAAACCTCACAATATGATGTAAAAAAGTTTTGGAAAGGTATGCTTTAGTGGTAGGGTGATTGATACCACAATACTATCACGGACTAAAAATAGGCGAACGGAGCATTATACGGTGACCGACTACTTAATTATATCTTGGAGAAGACGTAAGACGACTACTGACAGCGTAATGACAGTCGGTAGACTTAGGTGTTAATGTATGTTTGTGACTTGTTAACTTTATTTTGTAGCATTTACGTTTATGGAGAACTGATGTATTTTGGAGGGCGTTAATCATTATTTAATAATGTTACGTCTCACTATTTTTTACTTTCATGTACTTATTATAATAAAAAAGAGTAAGAAAACTTTTATGCTGTATATTTTAATTTGTTAGTATTTCTATGGATTGTTAAAAATGTCTTCAAATATGATTGGTCAACAAGCCAATCAGGCAAAGTTTGTATGTCAACGTTGAGATATGGAACTTAATATATGTCAATTGTGAACGGTTTTGATTATAGTTCTACAACTTATTATGCTGTCCATGTGTTCTTGACAAGACATTCTTTTCAATATCCTTGGATAGCCTCAGGCATAAGTTAATAATTAGGTATTAATTTTATATAAGGTTAGATTGTGTTATTATGTAGAGGTGTCTGTTTGTTCCGGCAGTATAAATTACTGGTCGAAACTATTTTAGCGATAATGAAACGGGCTTTCATTTTCGGTGATGGGACTTTCAATTAATTGCAATTTAATTAGTTTTCCCTGTTTTGCCAATTCAAGTATATTTAATTAAATTCGTATAAATCCAAATAAATCTAATTAAATATTTATGTTCATTTTACATTAGCACCTTAGCTTGAATGAAAACTTTTAATATTATTACTTCAGTATTATTTTCGAAACATAATATTAATTACTAAAATATCTACCATAGCGCCTAAAAACAACGAATGTATATTGTTGGTATATGAAACTGAAGCGTTTCTCACAAATTTTAAATCTATAGCTATATTAATTTTATTGAAAGAAAGGTATCAAGCGAATTCTTATAATATTTTAAATTTTTTAGAGGCAAATGCTGTATAATTTCTATTACGAGGCATGTAATTTGTTCTGTTTGTTAGTTTGATTAATTTTAGAAAGAACATAAGACGATTTCATGCATCCTCAATAGGAAAAAATATATATTTAACTATTCTATATTTCATTCTGTTCCATAAAAATTAGGTAATGTGTGCATTAGAGGTGTACTTAGAAACCAATGAAGAGTTCTTGGGAATCCTGTGAGTATGATAATCTGATCTACAGTATTTGAATATAGAGTATATTCAAATAGTTAACATATTTATTAACAAAACAAAAGGCCTGATAGGCATTTTCATTTATTTACAGATACATAAAAAATGAGCTTTTTTGTATTAAATTATTAACCAATCTTTTCATACTTTGAATATAATAATTTGTAATTTCCATTGTACTACATAATTACCTATCACTCGATAAAATTCGATGTGTACGTATTTTTTGTAATAATAGACGCATTAAACAGACCATAATTTTAATAATTTAATAAAAAAATACATTTTTCCTTGTTTTTATTTTAACTCAATACATTACACACTGTACCTACCGAGACACAAATGATCACATCGTTTATCACATGGGCATTTCTGCAGCAAATCGACATTACTCACTTATTACCTTCTTAGCCCAACAGTCGGGAATTCATCGCTCATTTATCAGTCGGACTTAAATAGATTTTCCTCGTAGACTGTTCAGGAGTGTACGGGTGGTAAGGATGAACATTCATGATCCGCCTTTGGAAGATAAACAAGGAAGCTCGCCTGAACAGCCCGATGCCTATATCTATACTCCTGTGCCTGTGGCTCTCCATCATCGGCGCATGCTCCTCTGACTCGCTCTTAAAACAGTTGATTTGTCTCAGACCCCGTCGGAGCTTTTTCATCCTGGGCCTCAACACGGTTTTGATGCTCGGCAGCCGTTTGAGTAACGGCCTTCTGGCTTCCTTTTCGTCATCTTTTCGACAGTTCCCGTTGCTGTTCGCTACATTTTCGTCGATATCCTCGCTCAGCGTCACCTTCTTATTGGCATCGTTTTTTGTTGCGTCGGCGAAAACGATGAGATCCAGATCCTCTTCGCTCATCACTAGACCACTATTTCACATTTTTGACGCATACAGTACGGCGGAGCCAGTGCCGGTACTACGCAAATGTGTTTCGAAACACCGGCTTGGCATTGATTGAGTGTGACGCATGCGAACGATAAGATTGGATTTAGGCAGATTATTTATGCTCCTTATCGAACCGTTCTAGTACTCGACGAGTTTACGAAGTTTTTAGACTTTATCACCGTAATTTTGTAACTCTGATTTATTTTTACGATTGCAGTAGGTATATTGCATTCGATATAAAAACACTAACTCATTCATGGTTTCAATACATTCGCGTAATAAATGTATTATTTTTTTAAATTTATAACGATGTATGATGTTACCGAAAATACGTAGTATGCGAGACTAAAATTTACACAAGTGGGAAGTTTTAGACGTTCCGCTACAGCACAATGTCGTTCGTATTTATTACAAAGAAACCGATACGTCATAACAAGTATTGTTATCTGCGTATTAGTTACATATGATTTGCTTCACTTCCTATTCGTGCGCATCTAAGATATAACTTTGAAAAATCACTTCTTATTGTATTTATGTACGTACGTATACGTTTAATGTCGCAACTATTTTAATGTATTTGATTTTATTATTAAGAAAAAACTCATTAGTGAAAATTCTATTTCTTTATAATATTAATTCAGTTCAAGCATGTTATTTCGTGTTCAAAATAAAAGTAATCGGGAAAGTAGGTACAGGTTAATGATTCTCATGGCATAAACGATAGAAAGTTATGGAAACAAACCTAAGTACTGATATGACTAACCCTTTAACGATTTTGATATTGTCACCAATTTTTTGGAATGAAGTTCCTTATCGCACTTTAAATACACTCAGACGCTCGGCGGGTGGGAGTAACACGAAAAAAAGTGTACCCGCAACGAAAAATCCTGACGCTGTTGCTTTAGTTAAAATTTTTATAAGTTAGCCAACGTCTATACCATGCTGAATGTACCGGTTCTCGTCCGATCACCTAAGCGTCGGGCGCGGTCCGTACTTGGATGGTGACCGCCTGGAAACACCGTGTGATTTTAGCTTTTTTGGTGTGACATTCTTTTTATAGTAATTTATAATAACATATTAATTGTAATTTTTATTATAATATTTTATAACCATTCTTTCATTCTTTTTGTTTTATTTTTAGTTTTCTTCCTTTCGAAGATTGTTAATATATTTCATTGTACTTATATATAATTTATAATGCCTTATTTTCCTTAAAATATTAAATGAAACTTTTGGATTGTTTCTGTTCTTGAAAGTATTCAATTTCAAACGTTAAATAAATAAATTTTATACCAATATGTGAAAGTGCCATCTGTTATCGATTTCATAATCATGTAAATTGACGAGCTTAACAAAGTCTTTATTAAATAAAACAGATGGCGCTGTTTAATGGTTTTATTAAAATTTAAAAAATTGATATAAAAAAATAGGTTAACCCTGTAGGCCAACCCAGAAACTTCCCGCTATTTTCGAGTTAAAAACACTCGAAAATATACGGGATTTGACGCGATTTTTTGAGTAAAAAAACGGTTTGTTCCGATTTTTTTCGACAATGATTTCTCGCAAACAAATCAACCGATTTTGACACAGTTTGCGGCAATTGACGTGTTTTTACAGGATCAAAAGCTGGTTAGAATTTGAAATCGATTGGTCAAGCCGTTTCGTAGTTATTCCAAAAAAAACTGTTTTTTTTCGATTTCTTTCGACAACGATTTCTTACGAACGAATCAACCGATTTTGACGCGGTTTGCAGTAACCGACGTGTTTTTAATAGGTTAAGAGCTGATTAGATTTTGGAATTGATCGGTCAAGCCATTTTAAAGTTATTTTGAAAAAAACACTTTTAAAAATTTTTTATTTCTAAGTTTTTTGAAAATTTCTCAAAATCTACAGATCCAAATCGACTCAAACTTTCAGGAAATCTAAGTTTGGTGAAACTCTTTAAAACTCCGTTTAGTGGGCTCGATTCTGTCAAGCCGTTTAAAAGTTATAAGAGGTTTACATACATCCACATATACACAAACACACACACGCACACACACACACACACACACACACACACACACACATAAATCCACACAGAGATACGGACATCATCTCAGGGATGATCAGGGAAGCTTCCTAGACCCTCAGAACGTCGAGATCGGATGAGAACTCGATTTTTGCAAATTAGGGTGAAACCAATAACTTCCCGAAAACTCTAGAAAATTTTCTATTGTCTTAGCGAGAAGTTAAAATGTTTATTTGCGACTTACAAATATTTCTTACCATTTAATACACTTATATTATCATTTATTCAATAACTTTCAAACGTTTTAATTAATTTCATTGTTATTATTCAATTCATAAAATATATTTACACATAAAGAAAGAAACTGCGTTCCAACCGGGTATCCCAAAAAATCTCGAATTTTTGTTTTTCAAAACAATCTTACAGCACAACGTCATGAATATAGTCAGCATGTGTAATAAGGAGTTCACTTTGGAATAAAGGCACAAAATCACAATAATATTATAGACGTGCACAAACTCCATGTGTTTCATTTCATTAAATAATTAATTGATACCTTATATAAATTAGCTTATAGTCCCATAGAACAAACAATAGTAGCTATAACCTAATAATTTTAGGTTTTTAAGATTCCAAACCGTGGAAGAAATTTGGATAGGATCATCGTTGTCCGTCTATTTATCAAAACCCTTTTTCTCAGAAATGTATGGAGACATCAAGGTGAAATTAATATCAAATACTCAGGTTTACAATTCTTTATAGCTGTAAAAACATTAAGTTTCCAAGTCAACTCAATAAAAAAAATGCTCTCGCAATTAAGTCAAAACCTGTATTCTCGACGACCCTAAATTATGAAATTTAGCAAAAACTAGTTTTATAACGCAAGTAAAGGGAAAAAAATAAAAATCGTTAATTTGTAGTTATTCTCATATTTTTTTTTCTATTTACAAACTTAATATTTGCAGCTGGAGTATGAACCGTGGTATTTATCAATGACTTGTAACTTCTCGCTTATTCCTGCTTATTGAAAACGAGAAAAAAATTCGTTAAGACTTATAATGAATCAAATATCTAAATACATAATTAATTTTATACGGAACCCTCTCATCCTGAGGGTTCCGTATAAAATTAATTTGAAGCCAGTGTCTGATATATCAGACAATTACTTTATTTAGTTTTTTCGTTTATATTTTCTCGTAATAAAAAAAAGTATAAACATATATTATTGTAATGAATCAAATGGTTTTGCAAATACATAAATTAATTTTAGTTTTAATCGCAGAAACGTCATAACATTACAACAAAAAAAAAACCCTTTTTCTTCAATGAAAATCATCGATTTCCTTATATACTCATGTAGACAAGGTCAAATATATGACTATATTGATGCGACAATTGCTTTACTTTTTTTTGTTATATTTTCATTGTTCCAATAGCTTTGAGGTACCGGCGGCCTTATTACGTAAAAGCAGAAATCGATTGCGATTCCGGAATCGATTTGCGAGTTGAAATTGTTGGGTATAAAAAAATGTTATTCTTATATGCAATTTTGAACGACATTAAAGCTTTACATTAAATTAAATTTTTTGCACATTTATCGAATACCGATGACATTAAAATAATATGGTATAATTGGAATGATCTGATAATGAAGCCAGAGGGTAGGCACAGGAACTCCATAACGGAATAACATATCCTACTCGTGTTTGAGCTTTTTAGAGTTGTCTTGAGATGTACTCTCACCATGAGTGAATTTCAGGGTATAATGATGTAGCTGGTAGGTAGGCACTAGTACTCCATAATACAATAATGTATCCGAGCGGTATTCGCGGTTGTTGGAATTGTCTTAGAATGAACTTTGACAGAATGAAGAATGAACTTTTAAAAGTCTGATGATGAAGCCGGAAGGTAGGAACTAGTACTCCATAATGAAACAAAGCAGCCTAGCCGTGTTAGACTTTTTGGTATTGTCATGGAATACATTTTGCCCATGATTGGGTTTCAGGGTCTGATAATGGAGCTAGAAGTTTGGAAGCTCCATCATCAGACCCTGAAAGCCAATTATCGTCAAAGCGCTCTTAAAAAAAAATCATTAAAACCAAATACGGGTAATTTACGTTGTTTTATTGAGCAGTGCTAGTGCTACCTTCCTGCTCCATCAACAGACCCTGAAATTCACTCATGGTGAGAGTACATCTCAAGACGATTACTACAAGACCAAACACGGCTAGGATACGTTGTCTCATTATTGAGTTCCTGTGTTTACCTTCTGGCTTCATCATCAGCCCCTGAAAACCAATTGTAGCCAAAGTGTACTTAAAAAGATTCCATTAAGCTCAAATAAGGCTACGTTGTTCTATTATGGAGTGCTAGTGCTTACCTTCCGGCTCCATCATCAGATTCTGAAGTTAACTTATGGTGATAGTATATCTCAAATAACTTTAACAAGCTCAAACACGACTAGGATATATTATTCCGTTATGGAGTTCCTGTGCCTACCTTCTGGCTTCATCATCAGATCAGTCTAATTATACCATGTTATTGTAATATCATCGGTCCTCGATAAATGTGCAAAGATTTAATCTAATGATTTACAAAAAAAAAAACAATTCTTCATTTTATCGAAATACGAATGATAGAAAATCGATTGTAAATCGATATAGACCAGTTTTCGTTTTGAAAGCGTCGTTTAGATTAATTGCGAAATCGCAATCCCTTACAGTTTTTGAATTTAAACATGCGATGAAAGACAATTAGCATTTCAAAATATCAAGTTGGGAATTACTAAAATGATTTTAAAATCATGCCAAATCAGAAATAAATTTCTTTAAAATAATAAGGTAGCGGGGAATTGATCTAGAAATATTCGATGCGAAGCTCAATTAAATGAATTTTTAAAATTAATTCTCCATGAAAATTGATTTTTTTTATAGCATAGTCGAGGGACAAACGAGCAGGCGAACCTTCAGAGAGTGTATGGTCATCGCCGCCCATGTGTACTCGCAATCCCAGAGGAGTCACCAGGGCGTTACCGGCCTCTTGAATAGGAATAGAATATTTGACGGAGGAAAGAGTGGACTGATAGAGGGAAAGTCGGGTGATAAATACGGGATTAGGGTGATAGAAAGGGGAGTGGGTCGATGGAGGGGGAAGAGGCCACCGGAACTTTCAGTCACTGGTTGGATAGACATAGCGGAAGCTGTTACTTCACATATGCATTGCGTGAGACTGTAGTATTTCATCGGTCGAGCCGGCTCATTTTTCGTATTATAGCCAGGTTGACTACAGTATGGCTCTATCACACATATTTTTTTATAAATGACTTTTATTGATTTTTAATAAATAGCAATATAGTAAAAGAGATTTGAAATTAATTCTTTAAATTGTATGAAAATGTATTAAATTCTTAAGTCACTATGCAATCTATTTAATCCCATCATTTTAAAGATACAATTTGTCTTTACTCTAAAAAGCGCTCATGACGTCATATTTTTTTTATTACTATTATAGACACAATTCTATATAATTTTCTTAGTGCTTTGAGAGTCCTTGTCGAAAACATCCGACCGTTTCATACGTGACGGATGATTTGATAATTCAACAAGGTTGTTTTCTTAATATTCCTTATCGCGAATATTAAAAGGAAGTATATGTATTTGAAAAATTAGCAGATTTTGTGAATGTACCAATATATTTTCTTGTCCCTACAATGCCCAATTTTAATATATTTTTTTTTTTTTATAATTGAACAGCTATATTTCCGATATTCTTGTAATTTACTTTCAAGTTTTATTAAATTCCTTGTAGTTATAATTATAAGTTCGTTGTTCTGTATTTTCTCATTACATTATTCCTTTTTATGTTAGGTACCTACTGATTAGAAAACTATTAAATAAATATTGAGTAAAATAAATACTTTACTCAATATTTATTTACTAGTTTTCTAGTTAATTAATAATGTATGTAATAACAGAACTATTCATAACTATTAATAACAGAATTATTCAAAAGTATAGAATTCTGTTATCAACTTATCACATACATTTTTATTATTATTCTTATCAGAATAATATAATATACAGAATATAATACAAAACACAAGGAGAATAAAAGAAGTATATGGAACACAAATAGACAAGGCGGTAGAGAGCGCTAGCGGAGAAAGTGCACGACGACATAAAAGAGTATCATGCCATTTGCCGTCACGGCCGCCGTCGAAACGCACCAATAGATGTTTCACATGTATTGATACTCACTATCAACACGCATATTGAATCAAATTAACCAACATTTTATCATAGCTTAAATAAATCTGTCATATGTTTATCTAAGGTTTTATAAAATTGGTAATGTCACACAAACCGCCCAAAAAACAACTCTCGGTGGCAAACGGCGAATAAAGTAATATTGGTGAACCATACATCACTTATTATTATGTAGAAAATTCTTAATTTTGACTTCCCTATACGAGAAAAGTTCCTCATAAGGCACACGCCTTATATGAATTTATAGGTTAAGCCAATATTTTCAGCTTTAGGAGAGAAAATCAGGTTGGAGTATGAAATACAACAGGATGAAGGAGAGTTATTTGTTTACATAGTGATAACGATAGGAAATATCATTTAAGCAGTAAAGGATAATATAATTGGAGTATAGGTATCGCCTGCATTACCGTTTTTAAACTGTTACTTTTTTGACAATAATTAAAAATAGATAATATTTATTTTATCTTTTGACATCACTAGCTTTATTTATATAAAACGATAATGGCTTTAAGACCACGTGTCCTGAACGCAGACTTGGCTGTCAAAAGGTTAATAAATTCGAAGATAACCTAAAAATGGTCACTCTTTGCAAAAGGTTTTTAAGAGTTGTTAGATTTCTGTAAATATTTGACACAGTTGATAACTTACAGAAGATATATATACAGCTGTATATATATCTTCTGTATATTGTATGGTTTTGTATGGAATGGTCCTTATGTAATTACTGCAAAATCTACTGCAAAATAATTGCAAATATTCTCGAGCAGCATATTTTTTCTAATTAGTAAGCTGGTGATTGGTGCTGATTGTACTTTACTTATGATATGAACTGGAGCGCGGCGTAAGTGGGACCACGAGGGAGTTCAATCACACTGTTATTATAACTATAGGTATTTCAGTAGCGTGTATTCAGTAAGTATTACATGAGCTATGTAAAGAGGGCGATCTTTAACAGCTGAAAATGTTACCAGGGTGCGTTTGCCCACTAGGCGACTACAAAAGCTTTTATTTTACATGATTGATAAATTGATTGTTATAACATTATTACAATGAGACTGTCATTCACAAGGTTGAATTGAGCTACTTTAAAAGTACAACTTTTAATCCCCGGTTCAAATATTGCATTCTTTTGATCACCAAAGGAATGCAATATTTAATATAACTGACGAAAATTATTTTATTAATATTTTGAGCTTGACGCATAACGATTTTTAGTACCATTCGTGGGCATCCTTTTCGCGTTCAAAGTCTTACTTTTAATGGATTTTAATCCGAGCAACTATTAAAAGGAAGACAAATTTTATTGAAAATATTTATTGAATTTTATTAAAGTGACTTTTTCTTAAAAGCCTCTTTAAAAGGAGGTGGTGGAAGAGGCTCTCAGTATCGTTAAAATGCTATTATGTCAGTCATAATAAAATAAAAATAAACAGACCGGGTTCTTTCCACCATATTTTTTAAACTGATTAAAGAAAAAGTCATTTTTAAAATAAAGTTTGTATTTCACGTCCTCCTGTTAACGGGGGCTAAAACCGGTTAAAGTTGAAATTTGCATTTTTACGTGGGCAATTTACACCCTTTTGCGTTTTTTGGAACTATTGTAAAAAGCCGTTGGCCTAGTCCTCCTTAGGGATGTGGCCTCTTTGAACGCATTCGCCGCCGCTTCGGGGCTTGTAAATAGTATATACCAGCCATACTCAACCAGCGGCCCGCTGACCTTTTTTATGCGGCCCAAGCCACGCCAACATTACGTAAAATTATCGTATTTATTAATTCACGCATTTACTCATATTTTCTCCTTAATGCGTACACACAGAACACTAAATGTGGCTATGGGAGATCAGCGGCAGCGGTTTGTCACGTGAGTGCGCACGGAGTTTAAAATGTATGTATTCTGTGGCGTGCGGGCGGGAACCGATGACTGCGACAGTGAGCCAGCTGAGCCAAGCGACATCTTATTAGCCCTGCCGCCGCCCCTGCCGCACGCGCGCCCGATCCCGCGCATCGCGTCGTCCGTCACTCACTCATTAGTCAAATTATGCGCTGCGCTTGCAACGATTCGAATTAGTAAAAGTATTACAGGTAACCTTACCTTACGGCTGATAATAAGTTTTACGTTATTTGTGACGAACATTTAATCAAAATGGCTGGTGTATCTTCAAAGAGCAAACGTAAAATTTCTGACTAAAATCGATTATTTCAAGACAATTGGGAAGAGGAATATTTTGTTGTTTTGAACAAAAACGGTTCGGCAACATGTTTAATCTGTCGCGAAAGTGTGATATTAAAAAAATATAATATTATGCGACACTACACTACAAAACATAAGATGTTCAGCGATAGTTTTCCAGTTGGGTCTGCATTGCGAAAAGAAAAGTTGTACTCTTTCAAAAGGTCATTACAGCAACAGCAGAATATTATCGCAGTCTCAATGTCAAAGATATAGCGGTGACAAGAGCGTCCTACGAGATTTGTTACTTACTAGGAAAACATGAAACCGTTTACTGATGCTGAGATAGTGAAAGAGTGTTTTATAAATGCTTCAAATATATTATTTAACAAGTTTAGCAGTAAAACACAGATAATATCACAAATCAGACAACTACAGCTCTCAAATTCCACCTGCGTCAGGCGAATTGAATATATTTCGAAGCATATATCTGACTGTATCATAGATGACTTGAAGAATTGTAAATATTTCTGCTTGGCATTTGATTCGAGCACCGATGTTTCCTCGACGTCACAATGCTTAGTTTTTGTACGGTACTGTACGGAACAGGGTATCGTTCGAGAAGATTTTCTGAAGTTTCTGCCCATGAAAGGTCAAACCAGAGGAGTTGATTATATTGATACTATTTGTACTTTTATGGGTAAAAACAATATTGATATAAAAAAAATGGTAAGTGTTTGCACGGATGGATGTCCATCTATGACTGGATCCGAAGTTGGGTTTATTTCACTTTTGAAAAAAAAATATGACCTTAAAAATCTTCTATCATTTCACTGTATCATACATCAAGAAAACCTCGCAGCACGTACTATTGTGCCAGAAATTGATGCAGTAATGAAAACCGTTGTAAACATCGTCAATTTTATTAGAGCACGAGAACTGAACCATAGAAAATTCAAGAGCATGTTACAAGAATTAAATAGTGAGTATGGCAATGTTCTACATACCGGAGGGCGATGGCTGAGTAGGAAAAAAGTTGTAGAACGGTTTTACGCTTTAAGGAACGAAATAATATTATTTCTATAACAAAATAATAAAGTTTATAAATAACTTGAGCAAGACAGTTGGTGGTGTCTTTTAGCGTTCCTTTGCGATATAACAGAAAAACTTGGTGAACTTAATCGTCGATTACAAGGTGAGCATAAACTTATTTCTCAAATGGCAAATAAAGTGTTTGCTTTCGAAGACAAACTTAATATGCATATCGAAGAAATAAAAAATGAAAATCTTCATAATTTTCCAACATTGATAAAAGCTCAACAGGATGGAATTAAGGTGTCCCCAGAAAGTCTGGTTTATATTTCTAATTACTTACTTTCCTTAAGCAACGAATTTTTGAAAATCTTCAGGATTTACGTAAAATAAAGAAATGTCTTCTCTTAATTGAAAATCCCTGGCATATAGAAGTAGCCACTACAACAGAGCTTGCATTATTGGGTTTTCATAATGTAAAATTATCTGATGAGCTGATCGATTTAAAAAATGATACGAAATTGGAGGCGATTTTTAAAGAGAAAAGAGAGACGCATCAATATGAAGAATTTTGGAAAATAGTACCGGATAGCTATGAGACGTTAAAAAATTGCGCACACTTTCTTTTGACATTGTTTGCATCAACTTACATATGTGAATCTTCATATTCAAAAATGAAATATGCAAAAAATGTCTACAGATCTCGGCTTACTGATTCGCACCTAGACGACGTCTTGAGAGTAGCATGCAGTAACTATGTGCTTGATTTAACAAAAATTGTCAAAAATTTGATACAATGTCAAAAATCACATTAATTTTTATGACATAAATAAATGCTTATATTTTTTAATATATAGTTTTATTTTACTGTCGCATAATCTTCACTTCATCGCTAATAACAAATGCGAAAGAAACTCAGTCTGTCTGTTACGCTTTCGTGACTAAACCACTGAATCGATTTTGATAAAATTTGGTACATAGATAGACTGACGTAGGCGACATAGGTACGTAGGTAAATTACTGCGGCCCACAAGATTAAACAGTAGCAATTATGTGGCCCAGGGTAAAAAAAGGTTGAGTACGGCTGGTATATACCCTTAAGCTTATGTTTAATTTTTGTAATTAAAAACCTAAAATCGTTCATTCGTCACATTAGCTAAATGAGTGGACGAGTTGTCGTGATGAAATACGACTTTGCTGTGAGGATGCTTTTTGTGAACATTTTCAAACATTGGGCAAGCGTATACTCGCGTACCACTTTGTAGTTACTGTCCTTTAGTTCTCAATTATCGTATATCTGACGTGTGACGTGTATCATTTTTTATGAAAAAAGAGACAATTATTTTGAAAAGATTCATTTTCCCGATTGGCTTTTTCTTTCAGATTCTAAAGAACACATGAAGTTTTCGTCGCCGATAGCCATGTTGTATACACAATTATACAGCCAAGTATTGTCTTCAGTGATATTTCTTTATCATTTTACGGCATCACTCTACACGCAATCGTATCCAATCGTTAAATCATGCGGTAAATCGAGTGCGCAGAGCGTCGGTACCTTCAGATGTACATGCAAAATCTTTCGCATTTGGCTCATACAATACTCAGTTCAAATTTGTTGACAACAAATTTTCTTATCAATTTCAATTATTATTTGTCGTACAGTATCAATATTCGTTTTGATAACTGCAGCCTTCGGCCGATTTTCATGTAAATCGTCAAAGAGATGATCACGTCCATTTCTGAATTTACGGAACCAGGAACACAGGAGCTACGAGAAAGAAATTCATCAGGAACTGCCAAATGAAAGCTCTGGCAACTTGCTTGTTGACTTAGGCCAAAAAGATCTCATAATGAAAAGGCAATCCATACAAATTAAAACGTAATCTACTTCCAAAGAATTACATTTTTTAAAATCGCAAATGTTTTTGGAGTGAAAACTTCTTTAAGCGCGCTTAACCTTTTATTTGAATTGAATGAGACTGAACCATCACGCTCTGCTATGTAACGCTCGTTCGGGTAATGTCGGCTCGAGTATATTCGCTCGCCGAGCGTTACATGAGAGAGATGACGCATCAATCGCATTCAATATCTACATAAACACGGTTTGTGTCGTGCCGATACGTTTTATTTAATACGTCATTTAATATTATACGCGTATGTCCATATATAGATGTGACAAAAGTCATTGTGTGTGTATGAGACATTATTTATCGTTATAAATATTAGTATGGTTAAAATTACAAGACATACACTTGTTGCGTTTTACTAATAGCGAAAATATTTCGCGCTCAGGTAAGTTCTAGCATTTTTTAAATCATGTGGATGACTTAAAAACTAACCAGTATATGCCATTCGTCTTTTAGGTAACAAATTAAATGTGAATTCGATGCAAGACGCGATTAAACTTTAAAGTTCATCATCTAACAATCTAGCAATTGGCGTGCATCAATGCGTCTTTCTTACTCATTTTATTTTCCTTACAAACATCCCAAAATTTACTTATCTATACTGACGCAGGACCTGCTTTTGAATGAAACCTTAATACATTGCCAATGATTTTGAGTGAAAATTTTAATGTTGATTTCGTAAAAAACACATCAAGGCCGTTAGTGGATTTTTTGAAATCAGAATTAGACTTGAATATACCGAATGATCCAAATAGAAGCATAATAAAATAATTGGTGCAAGGACATACAGAGTTTTTTTAGATATGTATATAGGAAATCTTCAATCAAAAGTATTCCTATTTTAGTTACCACAAACCTATTGTTTCATTTTTAGAATACGATACAAAGAAGATCAGTCAGAACAAAATTTACCATAATAAATAAAAAATTACAATTGTATACATTATATTAATTTTATGAATTTAAAATTAAAAAAAAAAATATTTCATATTATTAACTTCACCTTGATGAAGTTTTAACTTGTGTCGGATGTTCACGTCGGATATTGTTATTACAATGGTCAATTTCAGAAATTTTCAGTATGAGTCACGAAAAAGAAAGACACATCTGTGTAATCGGCCAAATATCAATACATATAATAAAATTGTAACAGACCGATGTTTGTACGTTATAGATATTAAAAAAAAACTGACATGAGAAATTTTTATTAGAGGAACAGAAGCCAAAACAATAGGTTTTTTAATTTTTTTCTGTCTGTATGTTTGTTACCACATCACGCAAAAACCGCTAAACGGATTTTGATAAGGTTTTCAAAATTTGGTAA
Organism: Eumeta japonica; assembly: GCA_005406025.1. Classification (NCBI taxonomy): domain Eukaryota; kingdom Metazoa; phylum Arthropoda; class Insecta; order Lepidoptera; family Psychidae; genus Eumeta; species Eumeta japonica. The sequence goes on from BGZK01000175.1 coordinate 292,935, forward strand.
TTTGGGGTCGAACTTAACAACTAAGCCATGTTTAATCAAATTCTTTTGGGTAAAACCAGAGATACAGCTTGACCTCTACATAGTACTGCCTTTTATACATTAGAGAGGTCATATAAAATGGTTGTGTGGGAAAAATATAAATAAACATCACGAACGTATCTAAAATGTTCTAAATATTGTAGTCCACGAGGACGAAGTTGCGGGCAAACGCTCTTTACAAATGTCTGTGCATTATAGATATTGGAAAAAAAACTAATATGGGGGTCTTTATTAGAGCAACAGAAGCAAAAAACAGTTTTTAGAATTTTTATCTGTCTGTTTACATGTTTGTTACTGTATCACGCAAAAGCTGCTACATGAAATTGAATGTAGTTTTCAGCGATGTATTGCTAAAGGTCTAACTTAAAATATGAGCTCCATTTTACGCAGAAAAATATATTATTCGTACTGTTTTAAATTTAATTTTGCCCGGATCTCACGTTCTGCAAAAACTACTACCCGGATTCACGTTCTGCAAAGACTACTAAACAAGATTTTCCTACGGTTACACTTTGTCTGAAGGGATAAATAAACTTTATTTCATTACAATTGGATGTTGAAAAGAAAAGTTATAATCATTGGTAAATCATTGATAAGTTGCCAAGTAATATATGTTCAGTAGCGAAATTCTGGAACGCGAATTCAGCTGGAACCTACTCCAAAACTAATTACTTGTTTTGAATGCTGTTTAAAAATAGGATTCTGATTTGTGATCTGAAATATGTTTAGTTAAATATGATTTTGAAGGCGGTTTTTATTTTAGTCAGCTGTCTACCGTTCACACATATCTCTGAAGAAATCTTGAAATTTTAAATTAGATGAATATTTTCACGTTTGAATGGGTGATAAAAATTGAGGTGTACACACAACAAAGAAATGCAATGATGTAAAGATCTTTTGATTGATTATTGGTAACAACAACGCTCAAGAGAGGTTCAAGTCCAACATCGGATTGGTATCGGAATCGTGAACAGAAACGAGATCAAGATCAAGAGCGTGAGATCGTTTCATAATAAAAAATAGTGGCAATACGTGGCTTATGTTGTGGAATCGAAAAGAGGACCGAGATTGAGATTTTGGGTGGTGATTGGCCGATATAAAAGATGAAAAAATCGGTGTATGTTCATACTGTTGGAGTCAGGGGGAATTATGTTTATTTTGAATAGAATCGAAATCATAGGTTGGGACGAGAATCGGAACTAAAACAAGGCAGGACTCAAATCAAAAAAAAAACAACATTGGGATCATGGTCGACAGCTTGGTCGGTTGATATAAAAAATAAAATAATTTATGGAATATCCATGCGGACGGAGCTACCGGCAAAAGCTAGTCTAATTATTACATAATCAATTACAAAAAATATTCATGTTTTTATTAGTTTTATTATTTGTTCTTTATATTTTATACCTTTGTTTCTAGTTTATAATTATCGTTCGGTTGGCAATTTTAAAGAGAATAAAAGTTTATGAAAAGTGTAGTACCTATGCACGCATGCTTCGGAAAAATATACAGGTGAGACCATTTCACTTACACGCCACATTCAATATATATATAATTTACAAATGATGTATATTGAATATAGCGTGTAAAAAATATAATTTGCAAAAATATTATATTTGTTATAATATTTGTAAATTATGATAAATGTAATATTTTTGCAAAATGATAGGTTTTAAAATGTAATTTAGCATTTAGTATTTGTCATTAGTGTAATTAATTTGTCTACGTGTATAGCGTTGAAATGTGAGTCATCTATGAAGGATAAGTCACAGACTTACACATTTCACACGTAAGTTTAATTGAAAACTATCTTTATTTGAATGTAGAATTACATGTGCTCTGTATATAAATTGCAGAGAAAATTATGGCAATTTATCATATTAACGCATACCAGTTCGATTTAAAACTACAGAGATACGTGAATTTCTGCTACTTATTGCTTGCTTTTATATATCTGGCGTTTGACACTATTTGTCTCTTAGACACATTGCACGTACTGGTGTAAGTATTTTGTTTTTGTTTACTTGTATGATTTAATAATGCTGTAAATTTCTTTTAAATGTAATTAGTATTACTAATATCGTACCTCAGATAAAATATGTTTTCTTAGTGTACGTAAATATGCGATTGAGATAATACTTCCATAATTTTTTTTTTGCATTCAATAAATTGTTTTATCAGATTTAAGTTACATTGAATTTCACAAATTTAAAAACTGCTTTTAGTATCAAATGTGTAGACCAAACAGACGTCTCTGAGATCTTTCCTTCCCTCAAACGGAACGCATTGAGTAATGACATGATCTCCTTCCTTAGATATGCATCTGCTAATCTCATTAGCTACTAACTAAATCATAGATGTAATAACTTTCACTGTAAATAGATCGATCGATACGTCCATTTTTCTGGATCTGTGAAAAACAGCGATTATTCAGCCTTTGCCAAAAATACAAAACTCCCAACTTATAAAGATCTTCGACCAATCAGTATCTGGTCCTGTTTATCGAAAGTTATTGAAAAAGTCGTCTGTTTGCCGTTTGCCACTTACTTGGAAGCTCAAGGTATACTCATGCAGGTCCAGACTGATTTTCGCAAAAATAGAAGCACAGCCGCCGCTCTGATAGACGTCTGTAACAAAATTTTAGAGATTCAGGATTACGGAACGGGAACAATACTAGTGCTACTGCATTTTGTTCGTGCCTTTGATACGGTAAATATATCTTTACTACTTTCAAAAATGTCATATTAGATACGGCTTCGACACTCCTACTGTAAGATGGTTTGATGTTTATGCGGTAAATCAATGTCAGTTTATGGAAATACATGATGGTAATGGCTCCGTGTCCCTCTTTTCTCTATCAACGGTTACACGAATGCCTTAGGGATCCAGTCTAAGACCGATTCTTTCAATCTTGTGTAGTATTGATATCATAAACTATACAAAGAATTATAAATACCATTTATGAAGATGATTTACAATTACATATTTTCTGTCATCAAAAAATCTGAAATCTACAATAGATATTGATAAATGCGGATTTGTCAAAAAATATATAAATAGACTAGTTAGAATTTCCTCATGCTAAACCTTTGCAAATCAAAATTTATGATTCTGAGCTGCAGTCTACAAATAGTTGATTAGGCTTGGATCTAAGTCTATACAATTTACTCAATTCAATACTTGAAACTTAGATTCACGAAATTATTCGCAATAATCCTATAGAATGTGTAGTTACCTTAATCTTCGTATACCGCTAGTAGTCATGTGTTTTATCAGACCTCAACTGCTCTGGTGCTGAATATGAATCGCAACTTATTAAAACAACTGACGGGTCGGGCGCACGCGTATGGAATGCTTAACGGCCCGTTGTTGCTTTTACTGATCGGCTGACTATTCGCAGGAACGGCGTCTCGCTAACTTAAGCCATTAGGTGTGTATAGAGGTGCAGAGCTTCACTTCCGATATACCAACACGTATGCTATGTACTATAGTAGACTGTAGGCTAGGTACAGTACATGGGGTAGTGCAGTGGAGTGCAGGCTTGATGCAGCATGTAGCTGCATTCTTATACAGTTTTCTGCAATTCCCGGATACATCCTTAAAAGAGCGACCAATTAGACGGGTCGACTTTATAAGCGGCTCGGATCTTAAAATCTGTCCTCAATCGAAAGCTGAATCGTCGCGACATTCGTTCGTGGGTCATCCACGACTTTTCCCTGGTCGCAGGTGCGGGATGGAGGACTTATATGTTGCCTCATGCCCGGGCGTCTTCTCGTCGGGGATACGACCCCGACGGATCCAGGTGGTAACGGTCCCCTTTCGAGAGTCCAATTCGTGGAGTTTTCCCGATTAAGCCGGAGATCCAGAGGAGATGTAAGTGGATTCTCCGTCATCTTCCTGGATTGTCACGGCCGGCTCTGGGACTATGATGAAGTGGTGGGTCGCCGCTCCGTCCGGACCGGAGAAACTCGACGATGGAGAACCTCGACGATCCGGAAAAACTACGACGATCACTCACTTGCGTCAGGATAGCGATACTAATTTTCGACATCGATTCCGAGCCGTATTTTTACGGGCGCCGGTATCTTGTGCCCCTGAACGACTACCGTCAGTGGTCAGCGGCCCACCGTCATGAGGGCCGCCGATTTCTATGGTATTTGATCATCTCTCTAAAGGATCACTGTGATACTAAGTTGCATACGTGTTCGATGCATTTTGGAAGTAAAATTCATACAAACTCATATTTTCATTTACAAAATAAACCTATATGTACAAAACTATACCATTATGTACTTACCGCTATAAATTACACTCCTGGTTGTTTCGCCGTCGCGATCGGTCGCCTTCGGTCCAGTCCCCTGGACCACCGTTTAGTTTAGTGTGTTACTGTGTGTTAATGTTCCTTCGAGCCGCGTTCCGGAGTGTCGGGCGTGTATGAGTGTGTGTGGTGCCGCGCAGTGTACATAGCGCGGCGACAGTTATGCCACGTTTGCGTTCGTCCAGGTGATATACTCCGGTTACTGCACCGTTTGCACGCCGAGCCCGCGCACGTTTTCTACGCCTAGGAGCGCTCCCGCAGGTTCACGATTCAAATACCGATCGCTATTTTAGTTATTTCATGTGTTTTACACGCATAAGTGGTTTGCCATTGACTACGTGAGGGTGACCGCATGTTGACCAGCAGCAGTATTTGGGGAGGGACTTGCTCAGTGTCACGGTTAGCGGTTAAACTTTATTATTGATGGTCAATCCAGTTCTGAATTTAATTCAGTAATGTTACGTGACGTCTTTAAGTAACGGTTATAGGTCATTTTTGAATGGTAAATTTAAATTCAATGATTTAAGGGCCTAAAGTCCCCGACCGGAGCCGTTAGATTTATAACCGCCTTTCGCGGTATTTTGCAATTCCCTCCACTACATGCTTTAAAAGCGTCGTCTAATATTTAACGTATTGCACATGATAATAGGTAGGTTTTAGTTATTTTTGCCTCTTCCCGGAGCAATACCGTCACCTATGACGTTATTAAGTCGTGGTAACCTAGAAAGGTTTCATGATCGTGTCTTTGGCACCCCTGTGCCTTCTGGCCGCTTAGACGAAGCCTACATAGCCTACAGGCTACAAAGACAGGCGCCTTAACGTTTCACGGGGTTTTTAGTCCGTGCGAGTCGACACACCCCGTGCGCCCGGGCGCACGGACTGCCCATAATGGGTTTGTCCCCTCCTTCCCCTTCGCACGGGGAGAGTTACAAAAAAAAACTATAAATTGCACCGAAAAAACGGTGTTTTTTTAGTCACGATTTACGAGTCTGAAACTCGTCTATACAAACTATAGGACTGAAAATAAGAAGTGAATATGTTCACGCCGTGTGTACGTCGCGGTGCGCAAGGACGTTTCCGTCGCGAACAACTAAAAGTTAAACTTGTGCTATGTTTCATTTTATTTTGCCGCCTTAAAACTACGTAACACCATTTTTGAATAAGGCAAGAAGGGTAAATAATAGTAAATATGTCTCTCCGATGCTTTGTCCACCTTGCTACATACTTTTCTTTTTGTTATTGTGAAGACAAAAATTCTCACATACCTATATGTTTTTCATATAGGTATGTGGAAATTTTCGTGGTCCTCTTCCGGCCGTCTTACTTGTCTCGCCATTCCTTCTCATAGAACCACCTCGTTTAAGGACACCTTTAAGTATGTCGCTACCAAAATATAATAATTGCAATTTTCGCAGTAAACTTCGTGACCTTCCTTCAATTAATTTGTTTAAGAGCTCTTTAAAGAAGCACATTTTGTCACTTCAAACTGGGGAGCATACCGATCACTTGCTCTAAAGATCTCACAATGTTTAAAAAGAAATAATAAGAAAAAGAAAGAAAAGTAGAATTATTTTGTTTGGTTTTGTGGTATTAGAATAATATTTCCCGTTGCAAAATTTCTAACACTGTTCAATTTTTTTGTGTGTACAATTTTCCGGACTAATAGTAAGTCTTCGAAGCCCAGCTAAAAATCAGCTCAGGCTACAGCATTCAGCCTTTTTTTCTATTTTTCTTTTTTTTCAATATATTACTTTTCTTTATTCTTAAAAATGTTGAATTTATTAGTTAAGTTACTTTTATTTTTTTCTGCAAATGTTACTTTAATTTTTAATGGACCGAATAAAAGTTTATTTATTTATTGATATATATTGAAAATTATTTTTTATACGATATTTAAGTTTATTTTAAGTGTACACAAAACTTATATTATTTACGTAAATTAAATACCCAATATAAAATTAAAACAGCAAAAATTTGTTTAGTCACTTTAGTTACTTATAATTCTTAACGAATATGTAATAAGAAATCATAATATTGTGTTTTTGTTTGTAATATAACTGAATCACAATATGTTTATTCCAACACAACCATGGAAATGTTATATCTCCGAAACTCTACATCGCAGTATCGGAACAAGTTTTCGAGGCTTTAAAGGAAGGCATACGCATCAGCCTCAATGGCGAATATATTACTGGCATTCGATTTACTGTCGATAGTCGATATACAGCCATAATGACGGATTCGCTTAATGTCTTATGAGCCATGCTCAGAGACCTTAGTGAAATTTTGCAAGAATTAAGTATAAAAATGATCGAAGACGAGAAGAAACTTATGTTAAATAAATACCCATGCTGTATCCATTCTAGGAATAATTGACGACTGGCCAATTGAAGTTATTCACGAGTACGTCCATTTGACAGTCTCTCATTAAGTCAATTCAATTTCAATAATTAAATAATTTAATAACACGAAGAACTTAAACGGCAATTTCAAGTCCAACATATCGACCTCAGTGCTTAAAAACTAAAAGTTTGAACAGTGTTTGTTGCTAATTTAATATACGGATGGCAGGCTTGGTCCGTCACTATTTATGTCATAAACACATAAGAGTTACTTAAAGTGCGATGGGAAGAGCTACCCAGGTAGCACAAACAATGTGTATAATACACAGGACTGATTAATTTTGCTATATTTGCTAATCCATCTACTTTTACTACCGCAGAATATTGCAGAATAAACAAATAAACAAAATTGTAACGTATTTTTCGTAGCATTATCAATGAAGATGTTGTCGTTTTGTTAATGCAATAGCAATAAAGTAAAAAAAATGTATTACGGAACGTTTTTTACTTTTTATATGAAAAAAATAAAACTATTCTATTTTTAGTAATTTATGTTCTTTCTATGTTTTATTCTATAAAAAACTCAATATTAACATCGCGTTTAAAATTTCGCTAAGCGTGGGTATTATTGTCAATAAAATTTAAATTATAGTTCTTATATCGCATTTTAATAATTGTGCAATCAATTATTAAAATAAAATCGGAAGTCACCATAATAGATTAATATTACATGATAATGTGATTATTCGTTGTTAAAAACCAACGTCTACATATATTTTTAATAAAATAAAAGTTGTATAGAAAACAATTATTTGATAATAGAAAGGCATTTAAAATAGTTACTTCATATCTGGGATACAGCAGAAACGCTTAGAACGATCATTATGCGACAATCGCTAAAGCTAATGGTTATAAAGATAGCGTTATCCTGGCTCTTAAGCCACCATTTCACGCTTCCTGGGTATGCTCGAACGGAGTTTCTCTGCGAGATAAAATTCGAAACGGGGAAATCCGCAGAATGATCAGCGCAATCGACATGGCTCAATGATCAGTGTTTAAGCACTAAATTGAAGTAGCCGTGTGTATACCACGTCTCTCGTAGAACAGCAAGAGCTGGGTAGAAAGTTTCTCAAACGGCAAGCACGAACTGACGGACTACACTCGAGGACTGTGGTTATGGTTGCGAGTCAATATTGATTATATTTTCAATCATTTATACATTTTCAATAATTTAATTTGATAATATTCTTTATGATTAAATCATAAAATAACGTTTCGAAAACGCCAATGAAGATCAGTTTAAAATAAACATATTGAGCACGTTCAAAAATTTATTTTATTAATTAATTTTTGAAAATGTTGAGTTTAATAATTGATTTACTTTAAAATATATATTTTACTACTTTTTTGACTTTTAAAACTACAATAATCAAACATTTTTCCAAGTTGATTTTATTTTTTTATTATACAGTAAATGCTTTTTGTAATTTTTTAAATTGTTTTCATACCAAAACAAAGTGGTTAATTTTCCGCTGTGCAAGTTGAAAAAATTCTAAAATAGAGAAGTTATGTTTTTGGTCCGTTTTCCGAAGTTCAAGTTTTGGAACCGAGGCATCCGCAAGGAGTTTACTATCCATAGATTTTCTGAAATTTAAACCGATTCCACCCGATAGATCTTGAGAATCTCAGAAATTAAATTTTTCGATCAGGGTTTTTTTTAAATCACTTTTAAACTATTGTACTGATCAACACCAAAATCTAATGGTGCTAAAAAAAATGCATCGATTGCTGTTTAACCATATCAAAATTCGTTAATTTGTTCAAGAAATATCGTTGAAAAAAATTTTCTACGTGTTTTTCTGGAATATTTTTAAACTAACATAAGGATAAACTTCAAAATATACTTAGTTCTTTTTCGCAAAAAAACAACTGTGATTCCCGTAAACTACACCAAATTCGGTTGTTTTGTACGAGAGATTGTTTTAACGGTAAATTCGCTAAGAACTGTTCTTTAAAATAAATTTTTGAATCTATGTCTGATACTCGATCACCTTCTTATGCTAAAAAAGCGGGAAAGAATATGTCGGAACATACTCAGTGTAGAGTTCCGAAGCCATTACTACAAAGAAATGCACTACAGATGAAAAAAACTACGTTGTTACACTTTTATCCTTGTTTCCCGCACATAATAGGTATAAGCACTCTAGTCGCCTATAACTAGAGAAACAAATAAGCATGTCGACCATTACTCATATACTAGCTCAAACTAAAGTGCACCAGCAAAAGAGCCTATCTTCATGGCATTTACGTTCATTTGTGAGAAACGCAGGTTTTTAGCAATAACTCAAAAATAGAATATTCAGTTATGTTCAAAATAATTTTCGTTGAAAGTATTTATTAACCGTACCTTCGTAATTTTTTTCATATTTTTTGGACCTGCGATTCAAAAAATAAAGGGGGGGGGACACAATTTATGGCACTTTCGGAGCGATTATTTCAGACAATATCCACTTAATCAAAAAAATGCTTAGGAACCTTAAAATGTTGTTAAAGTAACTGTCGGAATATGTCCCACACGTTAATGTTTGTTGAATATTTTTTTTCAGCTTCTGTTACTTGTATGGAGTGGGCCCTTTAGAAATACAGTGGAATCTCAATAACTCGAACCTCGTTAAGTCGAAACCCTCAGTAAGTCGAAAAAAGTTGCCATTCCCTTCCGATGAATCCCTAAAACGCGGTATCTCGAATTATTTAGACTTTGTAACTTGAACAAAATGTTATTTCCCTATGAAGTATTAGTAATACATATTTATACTGTATAACTCGAATTTGTTCCTTGTCGACACAGTCATATGTATCTCGAAATTCTTGTTAAGTCGAAAACTCGTTAACTCGATTTTTTTGCATTTCTCTTGACATTCGAGTTATTGTGATTCCACTGTATTTATTTTTATTGTTTAACTACCAAATTAAATAGTGGTTTTTACAAGATACCTCTACTCTAAATTTTATTAGTATACATGTTGTAGCTATTAAATAAAATGCCTGTGACAAGGACGGACGGACATGACGAAACTATAAGGGTACATGTTTTTGCCATTTTGGCTAGGGACCTTAAAAACTGCATCAGATGCCGTAAAGCAGATCAAAATCAAACTACGCGATCGTAGATATCATAATGGAAATTTTTTTTAAATATATTTTTTAAATAAATATGTATTTTTGAATTCGAAGCGTTCATACATATTAAAACTATATTGTTTGAGCTCGGTCTTCAATTGATAAGAGCTCAATAATTTACTATTAGATATATTTTTAAACGTTTTGAGCTTGAAAATAGCAAGAAGTTTCAGAGATGGCCTGCAGGGTCAATCGTGTTTTGAATTTTTGAGCTCTGAACGCGCAAAAACATAGAGACAACTATATTTTCAACTCGAGGAATCCAAAATACATCGCTAAATATAATAGCGGAGGTTTTATACCTTGTAGGGTGAACCGTTCAGATTTTTGAACCTATTTTAAGATTTAAAAATACGTGTATGTATTGTGCATAGTTGCGTTTTTGCGTGGTTTTAGTGATATGTTACATTCCATGAAACATATTGCTTTATAAGATAGTAAAGATGTTTATTCATTCAATATAACGATTTGAACTTATCGTTACGAAATATCAATTCGGTGAGTGGTCAAACACGCACTTGTTTGTCTTTTTTTTCGCAAATAAATACAAACAATAGTTCAAACGTCCGTAGTCAGACGTTCACAACAGCGGCCTTGAGCGCAGCCAGCGTAGAGGTCTTTCGCCACTTCTTCCGGTTGCGTTGCAAAATGTCAACTTTATATTTCACTTATTAGATACCTAGAATTTCAATGATTACTGGGCTATTTAATGCATGCCCAAAGATTCATAAATCTATATATACATATAAATCTCATGTCACGATGTCTGTTTACGATAAGTACCGAAACCACTCAACCAAATTCAATGAAATGTTGCACACTATATAAATGGGTCCAATTTGAAAAATAGGTTAGTTTATAGTCTGATTGGTGGTTCAGCTGTCAATTTTTTTTTTTTCGGGGATACTTTTTAAAATTAATTTCATATTTCCCATCCAAAAATCACACAGAGACTAATTTTAATTTTGCTAGACCCCTGCCCCTCAATTGGTATAAGACGGATTGACAAAATGTTGTTTATCAAGTCGGACCACATACCACATCCCGATGGCGGGATCGGAACTGAAAATGGAAAGGGAAACAGAATCGAGAGCCAGGACCGGGTCCGAAATTGAAAAATAAATATTTTCAAAAATAATAAAAACCGTGTTCAAAAGTCTATTCAAATATTTTTTTAAACTGACTTCAAAAACATCTAATCAGTTAATTTTGGAGTCGGTTCCAATTAAAACAAGGCAAAAGAACATATTAGATATGAACATGAATATGAAACGTTAAGTATTAAGTCAAAGTAAAATCTTCTTCTTAGAAGAGACCCAACTGTATCTCATTTATCTTAAGCTAACTTCGAATACTAATTTGTGTTCCATTCTCTAAAATTAATTACTTATTTTTAAGGTCAAAATTTACTACAAAGGCCTTACTTTCTTTTTCCTTTTTGAAAAAGACTCTTTAAATGTCCTGGCTTATTACAATAATAATACCTCAGATCCGATCCTTGTTGTTATGAAAATTACTATATTTGTAATCACCTTGATAATGTCCCATCTTGTTACATTTAAAACGCTTTACAGTATTTTTGTTTGCTTTCTAAGCTACAAATTCTGTATTCGATTGAGAACTTACGCATTCTTCTTTACTTTGTTCTTCCTCTATCATCGATTTAGCAACTAAATTATTACAGGTCCACTTAATGCCTGGAGCAGATTCCCATGCAGAAAAGAAGTATTTATAATCTACGGGTAAAGACATCAGAATCTTAGTTATTATGAATTTGTCAAATATGTTTTCATCCAGATTTTTTCAAATGAATTTGCATTTCCTGTATTCGAATATAGACATATCCGAACTTTCATAATATTTAAATTTGAAAGAATCGTCGTTGCATAATCGGAATGCAGGTTTCACTTCATAATTTAATAATAAAGAAGTCATACTGCACATTGTGATGATATGCAGTATGACTTCTAACATTTTAGTGCATAGCAATATTTGTGCTTTTGCATCCTGGGCTTACATACGAATAAGTAATGCTTCATCCGGGGTTCTATCGTTGTCTCTTCAAACAATTTTATAAAGATCTTGACCTCTCAATAACACCAATATTTGAAATTTACATATATTCTACTTCCTGGATTCCTTCAATTTCATAACGATTTGCCCGTTCTGTGTGGACTTAATTTGAAATAACCTTTTTTTTGGTATTCTCAACAACGCACAACAACAACATGGCGCAAACGTGAGCAAGATAATGAATATGTTTTGTTTTACATTTTATAAAATTGTATCGCTACAGATAATTATAACGCTAACGCTAACTGTAACGGTTACGGTACAGTACGATACCAAAAAAAATAACCGAAAACGTAACCGCACTGTAATCGTACCGCAACCGCAACAAAATCATATCGTAACTGTAACGCAACCGTACCATATCGTAACTGCACTAAAAACGTATCGCAATAGTACGGTACACCGTAAGGTGATCATAACAGTACAGCAACTGTACCGTAACCGTACCGCAACCATTCTAATAATATTCTACCAATTTGCTACTCTAATGGTATACTAATCAACCTTTCTAATAATATTCTACCAATCTACCATTCTAATAATATTCTACGAATCTACCATTCTATTGGTATTCTCCCATATTATATTTCATAGATTGGGATATTTATAAATTGGTATATTATTTGATTGGTAGACATCGGTAGGCTGATAGATTGGTAAATTGGTAGATTTATATATTGATAAACCAGTAGTATGGTAGATTTATAGAAGATTGATATACTAAAAGATTGGTATATTGGTAGATTTATAGTTTGGTAGATAGGTAGATTTATAAATTTGTAGATTATTCAATTCGTAGATTTTAGTAGATTGGTAACTAGTAGTAATTTAGGAAAAACTGAGTTCGAATCAAACGATCGTTTGATTGGTTAGATTGGATGATTAACAGTCAGGTAGATTAATAGAATTAGCGTTGGGCCAACGCTTGCGTCAACTATTACCGTAACCGTACTAAATGATATTTCATAGATTGAAAGAATTATAAACTATTAAACTAGTAGCTTGGTACATTTGTAAATTTTAAGATTGGTTGATTATTAATAGATTGGTAGATTTTCATGTATTTAATAGATTATAAGATTGGTATATCGGTATATTTATAACAGAGTAGGTAAATTGGTAGATTTTTAATAGATTAGTAGATTTTAAGTAGATTGGTGAATTGGTAGATTTACAAATTGGTAGATCAGGAGATTGGTACATCGGTAGATTGTCGTTAAGCTAACGCTTGGGCCAGCAGTTGCTCTAAAGCTTGGACCAACGGTAGATCTAAAGCTTGGGACAACATTTGGTCCAATGTTTGAGCTAATGCTTGGGCCAACGCTTATTAGATTGGTGGATTAATTATTAATAGCTCTTCTTATTTGTAGGTAAATTTTTGGATATTTTATCAACCTACCAACATAGTAGATTGGTAGGTTGATAGATTATTACTTTATTGATAAATTATTAAATTGGAAGATTAGTAGAACGGTAGACTGATAGATTGTACTGGTAAATTTGTATATTTATAAATTGATAAATCGGTAGTAAAGTAGATTTATAGAAGATTGATAGACTAAAAAATTGGCAGGCTTATTATTTGATAGATTGTTAGTCGATTATTAGATTGGTTGATTTATTAATTGGAAGATTCGAATTGAGATCGACTTGAGATCGAATTGAGATCGACTGGAGATCGAATTGAGATCGATTTGAGACAGAATTAAGGTCGAGTAGAGATCGAATTAAGATCGAAGTGAAATCGAGTTGAGATCGAATTGAGTTCGAATTGAGATCAAATTGAATTCGAATTGATGTCGAATTGAGACCGAATTGAGATCGATTTGACATTGAGTTGAAATCGAGTTAAAATTCAATTGAGTTCTAATTGAAATCGAATTAAGTTCGAATTGATATCGAATTGAGACAAAATTAAGGTCGAGTTGAGTTCGAATTGAGATCGAAGTGAAATCGAGTTGGGATCGAATTGAGATCAAATTAAGTTCGAATTAATGTCGAATTGAGATCGAAGTGAAATCGAGTTGGGATCGAATTGAGATCAAATTAAGTTCGAATTAATGTCGAATTGAGGTCGAATTGAGACCGAATTGAAATCGATTTGAGATCGAGATCGATCGAGATCAAATGATTTTGAATTGAGATCGAATGAAGATCGGATTGAGATCGAATTGAAATCTAATTGACATCGAATCGAGATAATGTTGAGATCTAATTGAGATCGAATTTAGACCAAGTTCAGGTCGAATTGAGATCGTTTTAACATTGATTTGAGATTGAGTTGAGATCGAGTTGAATTCGGTTGAGTTCGAATTGATATCTAAATGAGTTCGAATTGAGATCAAATTGAGATCGAGTTAAGATCAAGTTTAGATCGGGTTGAGAGCGAGTTGAGATCGAGTTGAGGTCGAGTTGAGATCGAGTTTAGATCGAATTGAGTTCGAATTGAGATCGAAGTGTGATCTAATTGAGATCGAACTAAAATCGAGTTTAGATCAAATTGAGATCGAAGTGTGATCGAATTGAGATCGATTTGAGATCGAACTAAGATCGAGTTTAGATCGAATTGAGATGGAATTGAGTTCGAATTGATATCGAATTGAGATCAAAGTGTGATCGAATTGAGATGGATTTGAGATCGAATTGAAATCTAATTGAATAAGTACTTATATATAAGTATAAACATAGAAGATTTCTCCTCGTTTTATCGAGTTGAATTTATAAGAACTGATTTTCAAATATTATATCTGGTTCTGGTGACAATCTTGTATAATCGTCACATTGAATAATATATTTTTTTTTTTGACAAGATAAATCAAGTGGTCAAACATTAGTTGTACACAGTGCACACGTAATGTACTTTCAACTTTTTATTGTGTTTCTACGAAAACATTTTACGCTTCAATGAATCCTCCACCTTGGAAATCGAGTATTTTCCCGGCACCGAACGGCTGCACCGGCCCATTGTGTAATAAACCAGAGGCAAGGTCGCTGCATATTGCACATTTTAACATTATATTTTAGAGTTATTTTCTAATATTAATTTAACGATTCTTCTGAGACAGTTACTTCCTGCTTCATTTATATTCTGCTAAATACCTACACGAATGTTTTAGTTTTATTTTACTAATGTGTACACTGATATTGATTGTCCACGAATATATATATTATTTTTAACTGTTCAGTTTAGCTGATAAACTGTAGTAGAGAAATAATACAGTTAAAGATTTTTTATATGGTTTTGCTAGCCGCACTAATTGTGTTAGACCTCTGAGACGTACACATGTGACATTACCAAGCGGTGAAAAATGAAATGAACAAACACACGTCTATAATGGTGCATACATTTGAAGGTGGGAGGAGGTGTTACAATTTAAAGCCTAAAAATTGACAAAAACGAATAACTTTACAGAATTTTCTCTATACAGATAACAGAGTTTTTTTCTTCAAGACATTAACGTCAGAGTTCAGATCTAGGTAACTAATTATGCTAAATTGTTGTCGTAACTCATTTAAAGTGACATTTTCATGAAAATGAGAAATATAATAATGCTCGACAAAGCAACTACAATATCGTCTACTATTATTAATTTATTTCAGATTGAATTACGTTTTTTTTTATATTAGTTCTAAATTTTAATCATGTAACTTATTTTCATTTATATATAATACCTACTTTAAAAAAATACCGAACGATGATTATCAGGTGAGTCTGATAACTTCCCGCCTTTTTCCAAAAATCCTTTCTATTTTTAGCGCATAGTATTCTAAAATAAAAGAACTAAACTACACTAACGAAGGAACCGCACAAACGTTTCAATTTATTTGCTTTCCTCTTCAGTCCAGGAGCGGTACTTCACGGCATGTGACATGGCGTTGTCGTAGACAGAGACGGGCGCGCAGGCGTCGCGTCATTGGACGATTTTCCCGATGACGCAGAACGAGCCAGTGCATAGATGGCGCGGCCGCTGACCGGCACCACCGATAATACAGGCCATCCAACTACCTTTGATGACGCGTTTTACGTCATCATCATTGGTTTAACTACTTAATGCATAGACACTAGACCCTCTAGAGCGAATTTAAGAACTTCATTTCATAGGTTTGTACCATCTTGATTCAAGCGATATTAAAGTTACCACATAATCGATACTCATTCTTATGTTTATGAAAATAAATAAAAATTAATGCAGAAAAAAATAAAAGTATATAAGTCGATATGTCGAAAAATATGTTAGGCCTTTATTATCAACAATCTAAACTTAAAATTATTATAAAGTTTGTTGTTTGAAAAATGTAGTATCGATAGCGTATGGAAAATCGATTTCAGTATTAATCGATGGAGTCGCCCTATTTGATCATTCTACTCTATGACTCTATGACTCTATGTTTAGCCGCCATTACGCTTATTCCATATTTTACAGTTGTATCGTCTATTGTTATTACTTTTGTTTTCACATTTAATAGACTTAAAATCTGTAGTAAACTTTCCATCGTGGTGTACTAATTCCTTTTTCTAATTGAAATATCAATTACGTTAAAGAAAACGTCATAGCTTTATTTTATTAAAGATAAAACCGTCGCCCACATTAAGTTCGAGCTATTTTCCACAGATTTACATGTAATGAATTTTTCGCCATTCATAGAAAGATTATGTCTCAACAATACATTCAAGAGTAAGTACAATTATTCTTTATATGTTCATATACATGAATTACCATATTGATACAAAATAAACAAACATTATTTTTCAGGTACCTATATCAATTACATTTAGTTGAAGATCAAATTCGGTGCGCTGCAAAGACGTACGCCTAGTGAAACGGCAGAAATATTGTACATTGAAAAGAGTCCGTTCAAAAGTCGATACTGTGCTATAAGTATTTAGAGGTATTCCAAAATAAGCAATTCTGTTCGTTTTTGTCAAAATTCATAATATAAATCAGATCAAACGTTTGGAAACGAGCAATCAAGAGTTAGCATTATGTGCAAGTGTGTGTTCACGTAAACCATAAGTACGATATTTTATAAACAGTTATTGTCATTGTCGTGAATTCAGTGGTTATAAAAAAAAAATTAAAGATTAATTTCGAATCCCACACGTCATAAAGTTTGTATGTTAGTGGTGATTGATATTAGTGGTAATCCATTATATCGATATTAGCGACAGTGGGTGAACTTACCATAATGCTTGTTCAAAGGTATGTACAAATTAAAATAATTCTGGGTTGTAAAGTACGCAATCAATAAAAAATGAATTTCAAAAATGTGATAAATTCATGTTCACTTTTACAGAATCCACCTTCTGAATACAACTATATTGATAAACATTTTTATTTATAACAATACAAAAAAACAAAAAAAATAGACAGAGACACAACTTTACCTTGTCTAAATACTATGCATTAATTTTATTCTAAAGAAAACCGAGTAATATGAATCTTTAACAAAGTAGAAATATCAAGGAAAAATTGACTTTTTGTAACCCAATTATCACAGTCACTTTGATGAGAATTTCACTATCTTTTCATATTCAATTCAAGGTTTTCTATGAACAAATTATTGTTTTGAAAAGTAACAGTTTGATATATTTTGCCAGACAAAATCAAATATTATCTAGAGGTATGTTTTGCCAAGCATATGATAGCTGGTTCATCATATTTAATTCCAATTATACAAGTATTTGAAATTGACTTTAAATTAGAGCTCAGTTTTATTGCCACTCAAATGAAATTCAGAATTGTGTGATTCGTAAATGTTACAGTAAATATTTTGAATTTATATATTCAATCAATATCAAATTAAGGCACTAAACCAATTTCAAACTATTCCTAGTTTAACATTAACCTTGAAATGAATGATTTTGGATATGACTTATACTGATATATATAGGTTGTTGTGCATGTTCGACATAAAAATTATAAGAAATACTGTTCAAAACATTTACTTGTTTGTAGTTATTCAATTATTAAGAATCTAAATAGGGTTGCTCATTATATCCACATTGTAATGTAATTAACATATTATTACAAGATACTTAATTGTAAATAAACAGTTAAATTAATAAAACAAAGAGAAGTTTGTAAATAATACAAATCAATACAGTTATTAATATAGCATCAAAATAATTTTCTCATTTTATTTCATCAAAAATAAATAAGTCTCTATTTGTCATTTATCATTTAATAAAAGTATTAACAATTATTTTTTAAACAACTGTGTTAAGAAATTACAATAGAATTGTGAGTTAAAGACAATAAAGATGGATTGGAAACACTTTAATTTAAAATAACAATGATTAAATATGTTACTATGATTTTTATCATTTTTTTCATATTCTCCAAATTATTATTATCTTTTTTTGTAATAATTCAAACTTGTATTGTTATTATGATTGATAAATGCAGTCCTATTAAAATATATTGCAAATAAATGAATAAATTTTTCAATTAAATAAATCCAATTCTCATATAAATATGTACACATTTCTCACAAAACAAAGCACATTTGCGTATTGTGTTATGGTTAATATATTAATGTGAGTTAAGTATTTTATTTATTTTTAATCACTAATATAGTATTTAATTAAAATTAAGATAAAGATGATTAATAAATTGTGTTGTTTAGTTAGTCGATTAATATTTGTAATAATATTTTTGTTTGTTAAATTAGTGGATAATACATATAATATATATCATTATAGAGAAAATCCATTGAATTACTTGTGGTGCTCCTTGTTTGAAAATAATGTTTATTTATATTAAAAGAATTTTTATAAATTTATTTTGTTTTTATAAAATAACCTTATTATGCCATTGATATTGTCCTATTTACCTAATGTTCTTCAAATTAACAAATGAGCAATAATGTCCGCCGATTACGCGTGACGTCATCAAGCTAGTTGGAAGGCCTGTATTATCGGTGGTGCCGCGCTGACTCATGTAGCCAGTTGGGATTTTTACTTTGGCGCGCGTTTACACGTGACGAGGCGATGTTGTAGGTGTTAAATCTTCAAACCACATTTAACGTTTGGTGTGTAATAATCAATTTAGGTAAGCATTTATCGTATATTTTGTTTATAGCAACATTGGTGTAGAGATTTTAACCTCAAGCACAATCAAATATTATTGAATAACAATATACATTTGTCTTTGTTTTCACTATTAATTTATTCATGACTGTTACGTATTTTTGTTATGCTGCACGTCCATTTATATTTTTTTATACTTAAAATTCAATTTGACAATATTTTATACAAATAAATATATACAATGTTTGTTTATTCAAAGAAATTTCGTTCACAAAAAATAAGCATTTTGTGTTTGTTACACTTATCGTTTGTTCAATTTATTGCTTACGACCGTTGATTAAGTAAATTATGCCATTATGTTGATTGCAAAAATATTAGTCATAACTATTAATCGTAAATGGACTCGTAACCTACCTACTACACGACGGAAATGTTTTGAATTTTTATAATATTATATGTTTTTATAATATACCTAGACAGTGTGAGCCTTTTGTATGGTTAAAGCTTATAAATATGTTATCATGCGATAGGCTGTTCACCTGATAGTGCGATAACAATAATATGACTCGATAACGCTGTAGCCATTTTGAATATTTTATAATTCATTGATGGAAAAAGTTTGTCATGAAAAATCTTTTGGCGAAACCGTTCAAGTGTTTATCAGAAAATTAGTCCGAAATATTTAATATTTAAGCAGTAATCATCGCGCCATACTGAAGATTTCACTCATATTATCATCGATTTAGGTAAAATTTAAAATTACATTTTTTGTTGTAGATAAATGTTGTCATATTTGAGGCATCTAAAAGCACATCGTTGTAAAGTTCATAATTCATCAGCTTTACATGAGTTTCATTTTCAGCCGAATTTATTCGATCGACACCAGAAAAATGGGACTGTGCCTCTCGTTCGACTGCGGCGACTGCGACATATGCTGCAACCCGTGCTGTGTGGCGCTCAGCGCATGCTGTTTGATTCCGTGTCTATGCCCGAACGCATGCGGTCAGCAGCAGCAGCCGCCGCCGCCTCAGCAGGTCCACATCCATCACCCGCCGGTCGTCGTGGAGCAGGGCCCGCCGCCGCCCGGCTACTACCCGCCCCCTCACCAGCCGGGGTATCCGGGGTATCCCGGGTACCCACCGCCATCCGGATATCCACACCCACAGCCCAACTACCCGATGGCGAGGTGAAATCGTTAAGGTGTGTATGGTCGACACCCATAACGTCGTACGTGCGATGTCCGTTTGGCATTCATTCGTCTCCAGTGACAAAATTATGAGTGTGCTCGTATCACATAGTCTGTCTTATTTCGATTTAGTGCGTGTACATATTTACAATATTTAACTGCAAAGCATAGAAGCCAATCAGGTTAATTTTATCACATAGCGATAAGACAGTGTCATTACTTAGTATTATATAAACAGTGATATAGTTCAGGGCTGGCACTAACCACCCTAGAATTTTTTAAAAATACGGTTCCCTTTTACTTTTTCATTAGCTCTTTTGGTTGCCGAAAATTCGCAAAATATTTCAAAGTATAATAATTTAAAGCAACTTAATGCAAGCCAAAAGAAATGACTTCACATTGCATAAAAATAATTTGGAATGGTGACATCGAGTACAAGTAGAATAAGGCTTTGTTTTTTTTTATATAATGTTTGCTTCATTTTCACGTACATTACAAAATATCACGTAGAACACTCGTGATCTTTTGTTATATATAAAAATAGGCCTACACTTGGGTTACGTGTAAATCACATATTCTTATAAATGGTTTAGCTATTAATTAAAGTAATTAACAACATCTAGGTAAATGGAGAATATGAAAAATTGTTTTATAGAAAAATAGTCTGAAAAAGCTTGAAAAGCTAAGATTTTAACGCAAGTTTTTCAAAATAATAAAATAGGCATTTGCTTGCTCTAAATTCGAATTAGTCCTAACCTTTGAACATTAAATGGTTGGTTCGATCGACTAAGCCGAACAGTCTATTTATTAGTCGAATATTAGAATTTAACTTCCTCTAGAAGATCGTTTGGAAAGACAAAAACGAGATAATATGGAATGTATTATGATTGAGAAAATGAACTATGGTCGTAGCGACCGTTATTGTTTAAAATTCTAGATCTACCGAAACACAAGATATGTTAAGATTTGTTAGAATCTGCTGATGCACTAAGATTCACAAAATAATTGTAATGAAAAGATTCCTCTGATCGAGGTCTAAATAGCAACCATATGCATTACCGACTCGAGAATTTGAATTGGATTCTGGATCGAAATTGACATTTTTTTTCTAATATGTCAGGCGTCTTAGAAAATAAATATGCATGTTCAAATCACTAGGACTGAATATATGGTACCGTAAAGAAAGCTTTGTATGACATAATACAATAATGCTGTAAAAAATATTCTAAAGATAATTTAAAAAGAAAGCGTCTGCTAGAAATATAAAGATAAAGAGTTCATAAATTTTAGAACGATTATCAATAGTAAAGTGATAACTCTACATTTATGTTCTTTCAGTGCCTCGGCTGACGTGGGCGCGAGTCGACACAATTAGCGTGACACTTCAACCCTGCGCAAAATACATTTAACGTCCTCCGCTGTTTGCACCCCCATTCTGTACAGTAATTACCTGATGTTGACATTTGTTTAGGCTAATGAAAGACCTTTATAGAATTTTCTAAATGGGTTAATTGGTATGAAGTATACTCGTCGGCGTCAAAAATTTTAAACTTTAAAAATGCTTGTAATATTTGTCGTCATTTACAAGGTAGTTAAGTAAGAACTCTGATGCAGCATAAACAGTCATACCTGTATATTTACTTATGTTTATAACAATAGAACAATGGGTATAGACAGTTTTATGTGACGACGGTACAAACTAGGTATTTGAAATTGTACTACAAAATTTAAAATATCTAGTTTAAACGTTTAAACGTCTGCACATAATTATATTTCGTTGTATAACACAAATTGTTATTTATTGAAGTATCCTCATTGCAAATCACACTAAACATTATTTTATACTGATTTACAGAACAAAATCGAACGTCTTATCCCAAATTTTGGCCATGTATTTTGTAGTGCGCTGTTCCTATAGTTTTGTATTGTTTTTCATTTATATTAAGGCTGACAAAATGATGTACAGGCGTGTATAAAAAAATTACATATCGTTTTGTAAATAATTGCTTTCTTTTATTTAAAAATACTGTTTTTATCGTTTGTTGTTTATCACTATTTAAATACTTTAGTAATGTTCTATTGACATAAAACAGTTTATAGCATTGTGTAGAAAATAAGTAATTATATTAAGCATATATTAAGTGGTTATTTAGATACTTCCAATATTTCTTTTCAATGTTTGTTTTTGAAGCTTTGTGGGCATTACGATTTTGGATGATTGTAATATTTTTATAATAAAAAAAAGATGCAACACGAAGTTTATTTTAAGGCAATCTAAAATTTTGATGTTAATAATTATGTCTTTATTTATTGTTTTTATCATAAACCTATGTGATTGTAAATAAAAGAAATAAATGGATCACGGAGATGAGGACTGATGTATTTATGTGATACAAATTTATGTATTCTACGGATCACTGAAAAGATTTATCAGGACCCATTCCTCGATGTTAAAGTCATTTGTGTTGTTTATTAAATGTAATCTTTTCAGAGTATATAATTTTATAATAAAGAATTTGAAATATATTTGTTTGGTGTAGAACTTAATAGGCCATAAAGAGCTATAAACGGAGCAAATAATGCGAACAAAATCCGTAATCTACAGAAACTAACAAATCGCTTAGGTCAGTATGACATCTGAACGTAACTAAGCAACAGTTAACCGTTCACGATATCAAAGTTTCTGTAAAGAAATATCGCGATTTTCCGCCCTATTTACTGTGGCTGACACGTTACTGACCCCGATGGTCATATTATGGCACCTGGCGACAACGTAAAGGCGACTACCTTCGCTTTCTCTTGCCATGCACCAGATATATATGCGTGCTGCAGATCCATCTAATAAATCGGGAAAACAATGAAAAAGAAGAAAAGCTGCAATTTTCAAAACAGTTTCAGCATGCAAACCCCTCTCTCCTTTGACCGGGAGGCTGTCGATCATATTAATCGATTATCATAATTTGAGTGACCGGCGAGTTGGACACCGATGATCACTTGATGTATCGTTAAAAATTTAAAATTGCATAGTAAATCGCCACTATAAATTGTGAGTATAAACAGAAATATAAGAGAATATTTGCAAGAACATATTCTATGTCAAATATGGAATGAATATGTAGAATTTGAAAAAAAAATTAATAAATAAAAATCAACATTCATTAATGAATGTTGATTTAAATGACAGTAACTTAGTGTCTCTTCCGCGACCTCCTTTGTGATTCAGATTTAATAAATGTCAATTTTATAGATTACTTCTAGTATTACAATTCAATTTAAATATACATTTATGCTAAAAGCGTATTTGAAAGGCAGCCGTGAAAGAAACCCTTAGCTGGGTTATTCACCTTCACTATACGAAGGGCGTCTCTGGCAATGAACTGCGAGAAACGCATCAAGATAACGTTTCTGTACAACTAATTTACTTAAATTTCAAGAATTGAATTTTTCTTAACCTAGTTCTAGTTTCTGTTTAGCTCAGTACTTAAAAAAAAAACACGCGACGTTGTCGTTGTTCGTTCAAGGTCTATCTAACACTTATAAATCTTATGTAGGTAGGTACATAAATACTAAAAATTAACGCTACTTCAAATGTAAATATCACCATTTGATGAAGCGTTAATATATTAAATACGCATATTCATTTATATATTACCTTATACACGTATTAACCATACGTAAATATTCATTTATATTAGATAAAAATATTTTTTTTATAATAATGTTATATAACTACTTCAGTTGAAATTTCCAAAAATGACTACAAAATGCAAAAAAAATCTTAATATAATTGATGATTTTCTTTACTTAATATATGGTATAAAGAGCCTTACCTCATCCGAATACGTGGTCCCTGACTTTTCTTACTTTTAATCAAAATAGTGTAATAATGAAAAAAAAAACAATTATGAGGGAATGATTCTTAGGTGGAAAAATGATTTTTTTTATGTAATTGCAATTTTTACGTCGATGCTATTTATTTAGAAAGGAATTATCGACTTATTTTTCAGGATGTGAATTTATTAATCTACTAATTTTGTTTTAAAATTTTGGAACTGTTTAAAATCACTTATATTCTGCTACTACATTTCGAAAAACGGTGTTATCGTTTTTTTCATTGCCCAAAATACAAAAAAACCTTCTTGAGATAAAGTAGAATAAATTGAAGAAATAGTATCGGTAATAGAAAACTGATGTATCATTCCTTCACTCGTAGTATTCATTATAATCATTCTCTCATATATAATTTTAGTGAGGGAATGATAAAATCAAACATAACAACAAAACGTGATCATAAATAATCTCAGTTTAATTTGTAAATGAAGACTAATTTTGTACCCTCTAAAAGCTGCAAAGGAATACAAAATTTACTACGAAATAAAATAATTAACTTGTTCAACGTGCAAATGAGGGAATGATACGTAAAAATATAATATTTAAATAACCCACTTTATTCAATCTTTTTGAGTCGGGCAGCTATGATAAGATGGCACTGAGAGTTTTCAACTACATATTAAAAACTTATAAAGTGTAGTGGCAAAAAGTTGAATACAAACATACTAGACAAGTGTTTATACAATGTGAGGGTATGAATTCGTTTTTTGGGACAAAGGTAAAAATAAATTTTAAGATAATTTATTTCTTTGTACTCAATAAAAGGAGTATTTATTGTAAGATACAGTATTTTGAAAATGATTACTAATATTAAAATTAACATTTTCATAATATATGATGAATTAGCGAAATATCATTATAATATTGAATATGGGACATGAAAAAATGATTTTCAGGGTATTCCGTCAATTGCCATTCCTTATATTGAAATAAAAATCGTAAAGTTATGTATGATACGTGTATTTATAGTTCTAAGGTTCCATAAAATAATTATAAATTAATGTCATATTATTGATAACACTTGAAACTGGGTATGGAAACAATTTTTTTTTTTTAAATCTAGTCTTACATGACTCCTACATCATTTGTCATTTTTAACCTTTTGACAGCCGTAGATCTCTTGTTTGTCATACGTCAGTGGTTAAAGAATACTTGTTGAAAAATAAATTATAAACTGAACGGAATCGGTTAACTGTAGTGAATTTTCAATTTGATAAATTCTTTTAAATAAGTTAAATATTTAATTGTAGTGTGTGAACTCGAACTTATTTCTTTTTGCCATGAGTCACTTTTGAAAAATGAGATTTTTATTATAAAAAAACAATATAGTCGGTTTCTAAGAAAAGATAAAATAATGAAGCATTAATTCTCTATCAGAATAACAATTTAACTGATAAAATCAGCTGTTTAGCATAAGATTCAATTATAGCTCAAAGGTCAATGCGTGGGGTAGGCAGTGAAAGATAAATAAATAACACTCAAAAAACACAAAACTCGATGTACAAGTTACTATACTGGCGAAATTAAAGGTTTACTTTACTTTAAAATTATCAACAACCTTTAGTTTTATTTCTTCTGTAATCAAGTAAACCTAATCCAAGTATTTACGTTATGATTAACTTTTAGAGGCTTCATTTCCATTAAAGTTTCATCTATGTTAGCGCAATACCGACGCCTATATAATGTTTTTCGGCCACATTAAAATTATGGCAAACACATGAATCATACTATCCATTAATTTTATTAGTCGACTGTTGTATTTAAACTTTGAATTTTCATGATGTTATAAGCTAATCTTAGATGAAGAACTCTATCTCTCCAAAACGTGACGAATTTAACTAATTTCAAATTTTTAGTCCCATGCAACATTAACAATAATCGTAGCTATACAGGTAGCTACAGTTACCAACTCTTACAAAATAACGCATATTTTATGAGTAATCCATGAAAGTAATAATACATAGGATCGTATTTGTGTCAGATATTTCATGATTACGACCACGTTAATTGGTATGATTCAAAGCGATTCGTGTATTTTATCATATCCTTGTGATAAAGTTACCGTGAATGCGATATTCCGTTCAGGCTATCTTATCTCCGACGTCCGCCCAGCGAGGATAAGCTGTGTTATGTCAGTCCGATGGAAACTTAAAACGCGGGCGGAATAAGGAAAATCTGTGCGTCTGCTTTAATACCCTTGACTTAATCAGGTGAGTTTGTGTTATTGTATGGGATTAAATGGGGCTAATCTATTAAATACCGTATTTGCTATCGATTTTTTTTTAATTATAAAGCAACACGATATTGTGGATGGATGTAATATAAAGCTTTTTGAACTTTCGCTCTCACACCGCAGCATTTGCCTCGATCCGTTGCAGTTTTATATTGATATCTAAAATTAACTTTTCAAAATAATTAATACCTATTACTTAATAAGATTGGAGTCTTTTGATGACCTTAATGCGTTCATACTATGGCATTTGCTTTTTTTCTGCTTAAATAGAACACAATAATTGTGTATAAGTTTCCAAACATTGACACCACAAAGCATAGCGTCAAAAACATTACCCGTACTTCATCAGACCGAATCTGACATAAACACGTGGTAATACGTTGGAATGGAACCAGTACGATCTTACGAATTATTTTCTCTTGCATTGGAATATAATGACACACGATAATCTTTGAATGTTCCCTCTCTTAACATGCTTTTGCTTGTGTGCGAGTCTGAGACGGATTCCCTGCGGACGTTTTTGGTTTTATAAATTAATGGCTTTAATTTATTTGTCCTCAAGTAATGAGAAGGAAGTGTCTATATTAATTTCTACATTTTTGTCCAATTTTATTTTGTAGAACTATATTCCTATAGGGTTTTCAAGGTCGTCTAGTAAAATGGCAAATGTAGCCAAGATGAAAGTGGGCATCGCTATTTTACTCTTTTGGTGAAGTGTTGCGTTTTTTATTCAAACTGTAGGTAAATTATCGCGTTGTTCTCCGAGACAAGCCACGATATTGGCTGGGATTATACGCATTCTTGTTCTCAAAACGTGATATAGAGCTTTAAGGTCTATCCAATAAAATGTTTTCTCAGTACATATACGACCTCTTTTGCCTTATATTTCTCGTTACAAATATGCGAATATTTGAGACGAGTAATGTTATCCGTCGGTCTGTAATAATTTCGTGAACTCTGCTTGATAATTTCCCATAGCTTCAATTTCTTCATCGAGACACTTCAGATGATGAAATACGTAGATACTGACCCTACATTGCAAATTGTAATTTCTGATGTCCATATTGAAGTAGTTAAATAAAAAAACCAAAAATATTGACAACGAAATGATGGTTACTTGCCCTATACTTCTTATATCTTATAGCATTTTCTTGGTTAAAATAGATCTAACGACTTATTACTATCTATGAAACCATTTGAAGGATATGATTATGTATTGTAGAATGTACTAAATGTAATGATAAAGTGTAATGATACGAGAGAATAAGTAGCCAGACATACTGCACACGCACAAGAAATTATTATTATATTTTGTTTTTCGCAGAAGTTAAAAATCGTTGTATGCTTGTAGTAATGAACGATCGAACTTTTTAGTTAACAAGTTAAGTAAGATTTAGACTTTAAAACATAGATCAATACTTTAAAACCAATATAAGAACATCCAAGCCTAAAAATTAACATTGAATTGGTAATTCAATAAAAAATATAACATACGAAAAATATCTATATAAATAAATAAAATTAAAGTGGCTGTTCGTGATTTCGAAATAAAGGCTTTTTCATAAAGTCCTATTGCTGTTTGCATGTAACCAAGCCCCAAAAAAACGCATTAAAAATATTTTTATACGTCTGTCTGTTTGTCGGGGCTAATCTCCGAAACGGCTTAACCGTTTGTCGAATTTGCATAGATAGATAACGGATTATTCAGGGCAGAATACTTTTTATCCCGTATTTATTTAGGGTTCCTTTGTAAAATAAAAAAAATTAAAAGTGGGCTAATTTTCTTTAGCTAATTTTCTTTCATGTGCATCCTTGGCATTAAATATACCGTTGTTTTCCGAAGAAATCAATAGAAGGCAATGTATCAAAATTAAATCGCGCTATGGTTCCGTTTTTATCCTACATTAAACAGAGATTATTATATTGTTGTTGTTGAACTAATGTTGTAAATAAAGTTTTTAATGTTAAATTCGATTGAGTGAAAATCTTACGAACGTTGTAGTTCATAGTTTTTAGTGGAAAATTATTTAATTTTCAATTTTCGTTCGTTTGTATCGTTCTTCAGTTTTAAATATTTTCCTCTGTTTAGTTTTATTTTACTTTTAATTCGATATATGTAATAAAATAGGAGAGAGAAAAAATCTATACATTAAAGATGTTCAAGAAAAACTATTCTGGGGGATTTTAGAAACATTGATAGAATACAATTTAATGATTTTTATATTTTTTATCTGTCTGTCTATTTGTGAATTACTTCGTAAACTCGGTAAAAACTATGATATACAATTTGATGAAACTTAGTTTGGTAATGGTTTATAGCGTGAAGGATCCATACTATCCATTATTCCTAATATATAGGATAATTTTTATCCCTTTTCACTGCTTTTGACATTAGGTACGTTGTGTCAGCGTGATCGCGTGATAAACAAGATGAGAGAGTTCGCTCCATGGGCGAAGCCGCGGGCGAAAGCTAGTATTAAATAAACAGAACATTTATAAAACTTTCAATCATTTTCTTTATTCACAAAAACAAGTAATGGATGCGAAAGAGCTTTTATATTTTATTGAAATATATCAGACGTCAAATGGTACCTAGTAACAACTATCATTTAATTACAAGTAAATATAATTTACGTCAATTATAATGATTGTACGTAATGTCATAGAAGAACGCAGCACAATATTAATACAAATTACTTAAAATTAAAAATAATATTTAATACAAGATATTTGTCTATATATGTAAACAGAAGCGGACATACGCGCGCATGCGCGTGTGTGTTGTGTGTGAACGTGCGTGCGTTCGTAAAGGAAAACGGAAAACGAAAAACAGACACGGAATACTTTTTATACAATACAAACAGCAGAAACGTTGAAGAGAAGACCTAGATAAGCTTCGAAATCGGTATTAAAATAGAAACCGGCCAGCAACGCATTGGTGACTCCTCTGGGGTTGTGTGTGTCCATGGGCGGCGGTAACCTTCTGGTAGCCCGCATTCTCGTTTGCCCCTTAAAATTACATAAAAGGAAAAAAGAAAGCGAGATCGAGAATGGAATCGGAAATCGAAAGAAGTAAATTTTAATTTAGGCACGTCGAAGCAGACGGAAAGGGATAGTTTAAAATTAAGTCGTATATGGCTATCGTATGTGTGCCCAAGAAGTACTTACGTGGCCGATTTTTGAAATCAGTTGGTTTTTTTATCTGATAAGCCTGATATTTAAGCACTTATATTAGCAGCTAATCTATATAGCAGATACGCTGGAAAACTTGTTGACCTTGTGGTTTTTATGGTTCTGTATCTAAAAAATCAATAAGCATGGCGACATTCAAGTTGTGACTTCATTTCTGTTTGGCTGCATAAAACTTTAAATTTTGTTTAGTAGCCGTTCCCGGTATTTTCATCTTATAGAAATTAATCTTTTTTAAATTTAAAAATTAAGTATGGTACAAATGAATAAATTGGTTCTTGTGCCAATTGAAATGTCATTTGTTAGGACTGGCATAAAATACATAAATGAAAATATCTTCTATTGCATCATTAATAAGACGTCCAAAAATGTGTAAAAAATACTTCTCTTTTATCCTCGAGGCTTGCAAGACAATATTTCATACTAATTGATCAGTCAATCTAATACCTTTATTATTATGCGAACAATAAAATTCACTTTATAGGATTACAGAAAGTTCCGAAGAAAATGAATAAGTATTTGATTTTTTTTCATCCATAAACTATAATCACATAGATCACAACACTCAACCAGTTTTCTGTTCAGTATATTTTATTGTATGCATCTAGATCCACGAACTGACTGTCGTTGAAATCCTTACTCATCCTAATTTAAAGATGTCTAGATTCTGTTTTTATAGACAATATTTTTGACTATAGTCAAAAAAATATTTTTGTCGAATTTTGTAACAGATATTCGTTTTGTGATGAACTTAACCAATACTTAACATTTTTAATTTTTTTCTATCTGTTTGGCTATATATATAACAGCTCAGTTAGGATTTAATAGATTTATGAAATTCGTGAAACAGAAAACTAGATTGTGCAAATAATAGACTATAATTTATCTAAACAAATTATGTGCATATATACATTTGTGGGATGTTTTCCTAGTATATCAGGAAAATAACGACAATATATA
Organism: Eumeta japonica; assembly: GCA_005406025.1. Lineage (NCBI taxonomy): Eukaryota > Metazoa > Arthropoda > Insecta > Lepidoptera > Psychidae > Eumeta > Eumeta japonica. The sequence continues at coordinate 323,376 of BGZK01000175.1, forward strand.
AGGGAAGACCGCGATCGCTATCGGCATTAGTATTTGAATGAAAACAATATAGAAATCGAGAGCAGGATTGGACTCAGTAACGATCGATTTGAAATTTTATTTTATGAAATAGACGGGAAACAACTAAAACTTTAAATATCGACTAAATAGAGTAGGTCACTTTGTAAACCAAAGCATTTTAACTGTTGTACATACCAACGGTAAATCAATCGACAGTAAAACTTATTAATAAACTTAGTAATGAAAACTTTGATATTTTTATAGAATTGTAATCATATTTCAAAACCATTTTAAAATCATCAGTCAGATAAATTATAAACCGCTTTACATTTATCGATGTGACGGATATGAGTGGGTATATCATGATATGGCGCCGTCTAACGAAATGTGCAAACTTATCGTGATGCACACGATCTGATGATGGCATAAATATAATTGAAATTAGATTTTTTATTTAAGCTGTAAGATGTTTTGGATTTTCTGAAAAAAAAAAAGTGCTTTTTACTTACTTAAGCACCAAACGAAATTCCTAGCCCATTTTCCTACATGTATTTACAAATTTAGTTTCCACTCAGAATAGTGATTAAGTTTTGTGTCTTAAAATATCTGTATAAAGATGTCGTACGAAAATCACAAATGTTAATCTTAATACGACAAAAAAAATGTTTTAAATTGCCTGCACTTTCTACACACATAAGAAAAAAGTCAAAATGTTTATAGCAAAGATTTGTAGCTTTGTTCTACGAAACAATATTTATAGGAAAAACGAGTGATGAATTACGTGTTTGTACAGGAACTTAATGTGAGGTATTAGTTAATTTACTCGGTCGCAATTATTATTCATATGTTTTATCGAGACAAAATATTAGATAAAATTCCATTAACAATTAATTGATAGTGGGAATAACCATAATTAACAAATGACGAGGCGCCGGAAAAATCAAATGATAATATGACATTGTTATCATTTTTATATTTTAGATTACGTATTATTTACAGTGTAAGTGTTTAATGCATTTGTACAAAAAAAAAAGAGACTAAACTAAAATATGCCAAAATGGCAGATAAAACACTTTCGTTTAATAATGACTATTCCTCTTAATAACAGAATGTTTTATATTATAAGTGTACAAGTTACAAGGGACTCCATACGTTCATGATACGTCTACTATATTCGATTGTCGTCTGTTACCGGCTAATTTTATCTACTTATTCTTTTCAGTATGGGCGGCTGTAGCAGTTGTTGCGGTGAAAGTGACAGCGTGAATGTAGTCGACCAGCCACAAACCGCGCCGGGCTGGGGCGGGCCCCCGCCCATGGACCAGCCCCACGTCGTCGACGGCCCGCCGCCTATGGGCAGATAGCGTCTCTACAAGTCTTAAAATGTTAACACCTATACGTACGCCTGTATACTGATGGTGTCAAAAAATTAAAGTTTCGAGTGAACAAACAATATTTTTAAGTACATGCGTTTGTTGTTTCTTTTGCCTTGACTTCATTCATTTTTGTTGTGTACTAGGTGATCTGTGGATTCATCAGTTCTGTTCACAGTCGCCATGCAATCTGTACTCTCTTCGAGACAAGCCCATTCCTTTAGTAACGAAATAGATTTAGTTTCCCTCGCATTTTAGTATCAAATAAAATTAGGGAGTAAAAGGAAAAATCCCACCGAGATGAGATTCGGATTCCCCCATGCAGGATTTTGAATCAGCGACACCTCACTATGATTGAAATGTCATCGCATAATAGGTATTTAAAAATGGATTGATTGACGATTGTGCGGAAGTAATAAAGGATTAATTGAGGATTGTGCGGAAATAAAAAAATAATAATCCCTCAATTTTATATATGAAAAGCTCCTTCTGATTTTTTTTCGAAATTCCTTTACCTAACTAGGTAAACCGCGGTTCAACTTTACAGCGGTTCAAATTAGGTAAATCTATACAATTTCATCAGAATCGATTAGAACATGGCGGAACCATAAAGAGGACGTCGTGAACAGACGGGCAGGAAAAAACTGGAAGGGGTCTTTTTTGCGTTTGGCCACAGAATCCTAATAGATAAACCAGATCTAGCCTAGATTAGACTAAGTAAGATTAAAGTGTTTATAACTTTTTATTACTAAATAATAGTATGAAGGACAACAAATTATATTAAATAATAATTATGTAGTAAAATTTTCATCATTATAATTTTTAGTACATAAATTTGTACTCAATTTTTCTTGAAATTAATTTGTGACTGTTTTTTTATAACTATTGTTGTGTTTGACGGACAACATGATTAGTTGATTGTGTGATGATCGCAAATTATATGGAAATAATCAATATCCATAATCATATCACTGGACATTTAACGAGATATAATTACGGACACTAATATATCATAGTGTCCATAGAAAAAGAAATACGTATCGTATCTTTAGCCAGAAAAATTGGGACGAAAAAAGTAAATAGATATGATATGAAATAAATAATCCTAAAGATATAAGCATTCCTTTTTCCGATATAAAGAAAAATTACTCTATCCTCAGGGCCCAAAAAAATACACAGTATTGTGTATTTTTTCCGCCCTTAGGTCATATGTCATCTCGTTATTTATAACTCTCTATTGGGCAAGTATCCAATTTAAGCTGCCATGTTGCTCTTTTACGATTATATTTTATTTTATTCAATAACATACCCATTATTTGTACTTGCACATTCATGTTCTTAAATATTATTTAACGTTATAACACAAAAGATTATTGAATTCATGAAGGGAAATATAATAAACAAAAGTTAATTATTCTACCGGAATTTAACTTAGGCACCAGTCTCAAACAATCCTAGGACAATAATTTAATTGTAAAATGTACTGTTAGAGACATGCTCTCTGATTGTAGTGAGAAATAAATAATAATAATTATTAATAGTTATCAAACGCATATTCATCTATGATCACACGCCTGCCTGCAATATACAGTGTAGATCAATTCTCTGAAATCATAATTGAATTTATTGGATTGGGGTTCGTAGTGAGGGATGAGATTTGAAGGTCAGCGTTGGGGTCCATGATGCATGACACTGCTTGTTGGAGTCATACGTCAAATAATCAAATTAATATTTTCCAACATAAAAATAAAGTTTTATTATGATAGGTATGCAATAAAGGTTATAAAAATCGTAGAAAATATAAAACGAGCATTCACTTGTATATTACTCTAGCAATACGTGGACATGAATGCAGGAAATGTCATTCAAATTTCAAGTTATCAAATCAAATCAAATCAAATCAAAAATACCTTTATTTCGTAGGTAATGAAATTATACAATACGTCATTAATAAATTCTTTTCGACATTGCCACCCATTCCAAATGTTGGTACAGCATGAGAAGAATGAGCAAAAAACTCAAGGCTTCCTCTTTTTACTGATTAATACAAAGGATTTAGTAATTAATACTTTAGTCGACATTTAAAAATAATATGAAATAACTTGATATCTGAGCAGTTCAATCCCAGGAGCTTTTTTTCATTTTCATTTCATATTCCGACACGGTATAATAGCTCTTGCCATATAACTTTCTTTTAACAAAACGTTTAAACTCAGCAAATGGCAAATTTTGAATTTCAGCTGGGATCTTATTATAAAAGCGCATACGTAGGCCCTTAAATGATTTATTAACTTTACTTAGACGGGTCTTTTGAGCAGCAAGATCGTTCTTATGTCTAGTGTTAATGTTATGGATGCCGCTCTTTTTTTGGAACGATTTTATATGTCTCTTGATATATACCAGATTTACGTATATATATTGTGATGATAAAGTTAGGATATTAATTTCCTTAAATTTTTCTTTGGGAGATGTCATTGGTTTCAAATCATAAACAGCACGAATAGCTCGCTTCTGCAGCACGAAAATTGTATTAATATCGGCTGCATGACCCCATAGCAAAATTCTATAGGTCATAAGACTATGAAAAAAAACTGAAATAAACTAGTCTTGCGATGCTTTCGTCTGTAAGTCATCGAATTCTTTTGACTGCACATGCTGCAGAACCAAGTTTTTTCGCTAATCTCGAAATATGAGAATTCCAACGTAACTTAGAATCTAAAGTGAGACCAAGAAATAGGGTCGTATCCACAATATCCAGTACCTCGTTCTTGCCCATTATATTTGTGTTGATCAAATTAGAATTGGATACGGAAAATTTTACAAGTTTCGTTTTCCTCTCATTGAGTAGAAGATTATTAATACTAAACCACTCAACGATTTCAAAGATGGTACTATTTACTTCGTCAAAAGCTGATTGATGCCTATCAATCTTAAAAAGTAAGGAGGTATCATCAGCAAACAATACAATCCCATCACCATTCTTAACAAGATGTCATATATCATTTATATACACTAGGAATAAAAATGGTTCAAGAATTGAACCTGGTTCTATTTCTATAAAATCATAGAAATAGGCCAGATTATTATATTAAGCATATACAGACCCCCTGAGTCATCGTATGATGTATTCGAAAAAGTAATGGATGATATTTTGTATAAAATTAGTAAAAATTGTAAATAATTTGCTGTTTATGGAGACTTTAATATAAATCTATTGGAAAATTCTTGTTTATGTACTAGAATAAAATCTAAATTATTGTTTTAAAAATATTGCAATAGATGATTTAAAATAAGCCTTTCAAAAATTTTACTGAGCGTCGGTAGTATTGATATCGTTCTAAAGTTATTTCAGATAGGTATATCACCGGATTTAAATAATAGAATGACTTTACTTTGCTTCATTAGATCCGGAAACACACCAAAATCGACGCAAGCATTAGAAATCACTACTAGACATGGAACAATGCAAGATATTATTGAATCAATTATTTTTACGGAAAAGGCCGTCAAAATTGGAAGTTTTTTTTTTATTTTTGTACATTTGAATGATTTAAGAACGTCATTATAATGGACGAGGATAAATGCAAACGAAACGTCACAAACATCGACGTTATGTTTCAACAAAGATTCGAAGAGTGCGCGATGACTTCAGAGATTGTGTAGTTGAAACTGGAATACTAGCAAAGAACTTTTCAAAAGCAAAGGCAACTTCGATGCGTTGTTCAAAATTTTAGCATTAATCTTTAATTGTAATTCTAAATGTCGGAATGTCCGTTTTCCAGTTTCACTATTTATTATATTCCAAGTAGTCTTTACGATGTTTGTGCTCTTTTTTTATTTTATTACAGATAAACATTGATTTTGCGATTGCACACACACGCTCAAAGATCCTGGAACAATTTCTTCGAATAATTATATCCGAATTATAATATGCCCTTTCCTTTTAAAGTGCGTATAATTTACGTCTACTAGTATGAATTCCCATTGCCGTCGAATCACTAAATGATAAGGTATTATTGACATTGATATATTTTTGATTTAAAAATATTGTTGCGTTCAGACCTGCTTAAAGTTAACAGTCAACTATATAGTTCATTGCGGTCTTTATAATATGACAAATCGGACCCCTTTTTTTAATACATTAAACCTAAACTGCTCAAGACGACCAGTGTTCACAGGTACAATTTTGATTTTACGTTTTATATTTTTTTTTATCATTGATTTTAAACGGAACTTGTTGTCCATAATGGTCAGATGATAATTTATTTATAAGCGATTGAAATTCTGGTTTAATATTCGTGAATATATTATGGAGACAGGATGACGAAGTAGCTGTGAATCTGATCAGCTCCAAATATAAATTTTTTAAATGATAATATTGAAATAAAGTTTTAATTATAGTGCATAGGCAAGAATTTTTCAATAAATTCATATTAAAATCTCCGCAAACAGCAATAAATTTATTAATATCACTTATTTTATACTAAATATCATCAATTACTTTTTCGAAAATGTCATACGATGACTTTGGGGATCTGTATACCCTTAGTACAATAAGCTGCTCTATTTTTATGAAAGCCACTTCAATAGTTCGCTCAACAGACAGGCTCAAAATATCTGAACGTTCTCTATATTTTATATTATTTCTAATTAGTATTAGGGAACCTCCGTGCATAGCTTTTTCTCTGCTGAAGGAACTCGCTACCTGGTGCATACTAAAATGAAACATGACCTGGTGAATTCTAAGCCAATGTTCTGTATTAACATAATATGTCAATCTCATTATTATATAAGAATAACTCAATTTCCAGTTCTTTACTTAGTATTCCCTGTATATTTTGATGTACCAGATTGATTATACATTTTTTATTATTAGATTTTTTTTTCTCAACCATTATGTGTTGACTCAGATACCGATACAATATTGTTGTTTTTACTTATGTCCGAGTTATTACGATTTTTAAATAATGTCGAAAAAGTGCAAGAGTCACTTACTCCCTATTGTCTTAAATATCGAATATTAAAAGTAAGCGAAACTTTATTTCCTAAATGTATGTCAGTAAAGTTTAATTCAAAGTAGACAATTCATTCGGTTTCGTAGACAACTGTCACAGCTACACTGTCAACGATTAATATATGTGTTAATGAAACTCGTGATTCGGCCAGAATTTTTTTTCTTTTATGAGTAAGTAATGTTATAAAATACAAAATTCAAAGGGAAATCCTTTAAATTGATATTTTGTATTTCTGCTCATTGTGTAAAAAATACGATTTATTTATACAATAAATTTATTTTATAATGACGAATTAAATAAAGTTTTAGTATGACTGCTTTTGTAGTATAAACTTCCGATTTCAATACTATTAATAAATATTCCTCAATATATTTACTACAAGTATCAATGTATATTCCAAGTTTATAGAACTTGCGTACAATTGTTCTAAACTGTTCGCCATGTAAAAAACGTATATGCATTTGTCGCATTGTTTTCTTTAAATTACTGTCAGTAACCATTGTAGGCATTTGACAAGATTGGAAGGACATCGTTTTTTCATACAAATTGATATTTCCATTCTCGCCCTGCTGCATTTACTACACCGTCCTCTATATTTTTGGTGTAATTTATTAATAAATAATGTTTATAAAACCATACATTTTACTATCATTGCATTCTTTCGAGTCATGGGCTGCAATTTTAATATTCTGAGACATATTTCGTTTAAATAGTGCCATTTATTAGGTGCCAAAATTTATGAGTATTTTATTTAAATAGTGCCATCTGTTGTATCGCAAAATTATTCTCACTATTTTATTTAAATAGTGTCATCTGTTACGTCGCAAAATGAATCTCAGTGTTTTATTGAAATAGCTGCCATCTGTTGTATCGCAAAAGTTATCTCAATATTTTATTTAACTAGTGCCATTTGTTAGGTGCCAAAATTTATATGAGTACTTTATTTAAATAGTGCCATCTGTTGCATCGGAAAAGTTATCTCAATATTTTATTTAAATAGCGCCATCTGTTGTATCGCAAAAGTTATCTCACTATTTAATTTAAATAATGCCATCTGTTAGGTGCCAACATTTATTTGAGTACTTTATATATGTTTTTTATTTAAATATTGCCATCTATTAGGTGCCAAAATATACTTCAGTGTTTTATTTAAATAGCGCCATCTGTTACATCACAAAATGTATCTCAGTGTTTTATTGAAATAGTTCCATCTATTACATCGCAAAACTTATCTCACTATTTTATTTAAATAGTGCCATCTCTAAGGTGCCAAAATGTATTTCAATATTTTATTTAAATACATCGCAAAATGTATTCAGTGTTTTATTGAAATAGTGCCATCTGTTAGGTGCCAACATTTATATGAGTGTATTATTTAAATATGCCATCTGTTGTATCGCAAAAGTTATCTCACTATTTTATTTAAATATTGCCATCTGTTAGGAGTCAAAATTTATTTGAGCATTTTATTTAAATAGAGCTATCTCTTAAATCGCCAAATGAATCTCAGTGTTTCGTTTAAATATTGCCATAACATAATAAAAATTTCAGCGAAACTGGTCCAACCATATTCCTTACTTTTTAGTATTTTTTTGTGAAACTTAAACATAAAACACTATGAACAACGTAGTCCTTTTGCTTGATTTAAACTATTTCTATAGCAATTTTATTGAAATCACTCAAGTTATATTATAAGAGTGCTTGTTAATCTCACAAAACGCTATAACCGAACCATAAGTCATTCTAACCACTAACTCTTTTTTAATAACCAAAATAATTTATATAAATTTCAGCGAAATCAGTGCAACTATACGGATTTATAGTAATAGTCACAGAACCCTAAAAAATGTACCGTATCTCCTTTTATTGACTTTCGGTTATCTATATCTATTTAAAATTTTATTAAAATCAGCTTTATGATAAGGGTTCTTAGTATTTCTCATGGAACTTTAATAATAAATCGAAAATTCTTTCGTTGGTTTTCCTTGTTTCCATACTAAATTTTATTAAAATAAGTTAAATTATAGAGGTTCTCAGTAATTCTCACGGAACCATAAAAATGTATCGAATATACCTTTACTCGTTTCCAGTTGTCTCTATCTTTAATTTTATTTAATTTGGTTAAATTGAAAGGGTTCTTAGTAATCTCACGGAACCCTAAAAATGTACTGGATTTCCTTTTATTGATTTTCAGTTGCCTCCATACAAAATGTTATCGAAATCGGTTAAATTAGTAAGAGTTCTTAATAATTCTCACGGAACCCTAAAAAATTATGGAGTATATCTGTATTAGTTTTCAGTTTTCCACATTCACAATTTTATGAAATTCGGTTAAATTATGAGAGTTTTAAGTAATTCTCACGGAACCCTAAAATGTATCGAATATACCTTCACTCGGTTTCAGTTGTCTCCATTCTTAATTTTAGTAAAATTTATTAAACTACAACATTTCTCAGTAGTTTTTATGGAACCTTAAAACTACATCGAATATCCAATTACTGGTTTTCAGTTGTTTCCATTCTTAGTTTTATTAAATTCGGTTAAATTATGAAGATTCTCTGTAACTCACGGAACCCTAAATATGTATTGGATTTCTTTTTATTGGCTTTCTATAATATTTATTAAGATTTATTAAGATCGGTTTTACTAAAGGGTTCTTAGAAATACTCACGGAACGCTAAAAATATCCCTTTATTGATTTTCAGTTGACTTCCTTCAACATTACCATACAATTTTTTTGTTATTGGTTAAACTATAAGGATTTTAGTAATTCTCACAAAACCCTAAAGAAGAGTCAAACCCTTGATATTTTTTTAATATGGTTAATGTTCCTCCGTGGATTCATCCGTACGGACATTGAACAATTGGTTTACAATAGGACCTTTGATTCAATTGCAGTAAAATTATCCCATTTTCAAATTTTCCTGTAATACACGCAGGAACCCTAAATGTGTATCATTGTTATAATTTATATGGAAAGTTCATCATTATTTATATACCTATATAAAATTTTACCATATTGATAAATAAACGTAATTTTCGGGCCACTGGCTATGCAGTACCCTGGTGAAATATTTTTTTCTAATAATTTGTCTTAACCTAAAAGGGGTGTGGCTTATTCATAAAGCCATTTCTTTCTAAGAATCCGCCAATTGTAGTAATCACGAACATGTGTGTATTTGTGTTTAATAGTACAAAACCAAAAGATCTGAACGACAAGCAAATTTTGCCGTATTATTCTAATTATATCATAATTTTAGAATAAACAGCATTCTTATATCTCAAATTTAGAAAAAGCTTTCCGTGAAACTAAGTTTGTTTGACCGCAAATTAGCATTTAGGACAAAATTTAACATTTTTCTGTAATACAGCCGAACAGCGCCATCTCTCGACACTTTAGCTTTTCGTAATCGTTTTGAATCACCTTCAAGCAGCAAATTTCCCTTTATACACACAATATTATATCGTACATTAGCAAAGGTCACAATGATTGAGGAACAATAAAAAAATAAAGTTACTTACAGATAGTTTTTCACAATAACAGAATTATTTTTTTTATAATTACTTCTAAACATCTTTCTGTACTCAAAATCCCCATACATTTCTTCTATACAGGCTTAGCACAACGCTCTACAGTACGTACAGTCTCTCTATAAGACTGTCTTTCACCCACGTTCTCGTGCAACGTACAGAATGAAAGGGATAGATAATTCTATAAAGATAGACTTTTATCTAGGGTGTCATGCTAGGCTTGCTGGAGCTGTTGTTTTTATTCCTAAAAGAGGAAACAACTATATCTGGAAACAACTTTTCTCAATATATGTTTAAATAACTTCTTGTTTTTTAAAAGCCTCTAATTTGCCTAGATGGCGTTATTTTTAGTAACGCCATTTAATAAAATCGCTAGGTGCACCGTCAGTAATTGTGCAATGTGTAATAGGTGTGCCTTAGATGTCGCTGTAATCGATATATTAAATTCCTAGTCATATCAATCTATGGTTTGTACTATCTACGAATGACATTAAACTTAATAATTTCTTTTGATAGTGATTGTCTGGTTAAGAATAGAAGTGGTTGCAATATGCAAATACAATAAAATAATGTTTGTATAATAAGAGGTTATCGATATGTTATATTATCTAGTGTACATAAGACGACATCTACCAAAAAGGGTTAAGACCAATGTGAAGATAATAATTTTGTTTATGTAGTGCTTCTCTTTTTAAAATGACATCTAAGGCATATATACACATATAATAAATTTCATCCGTTCATTTTGTTAAAACAATAACCAGTAGATGTCGCACCCGGTTATTTCTTCATAGTTTTGAATATGTATTAGCAAAGAATTTTTCAAAAGCAAGGACAACTTCTATGTCTTTCTTTATAATGTTGTTATTAATTTTTAATTGATATTCTAAACGTAGGGATATGTGTTTTCCAGTTTCACTATTTATTATATACCAAGTAATTTTTATCACATCTGTACTAGTTTTTATTTCATTACAGATAAACATTGATTTTGTGATGAAACATACACATTTAAATATCTTGGAATAATGTCTTATGTAATTGAAAAATATATCCGAATTATTACACGTCCTTTCCTCATAAAGTGCGTATAACTTACATTTGCTAGTATGAATGTGCACTGTCGTCCAATCACTATAAGGTATTATTATTAACATTAATATTATTATTTTTAAAAAACACTGTTGCATTCAAACCTGCTTATAGTCAAAAGTAAACCATACTATTCATTAGAGTCCTTAGAATATGAGAAATTACACACCTTTTTTAATACTTACATTAAGTCTAAACTGCTCAAAACGACCAATGTTCACCGGCACCATTTTGGTCTTACGTTTTATATTTTTTGTCATTGATTTTCAACGTAACTAACTGTCCACTATGGTCAGGGTATAATTTATTTAGCCAGTAACTATTATCTTATGCTCTAACTTAATATTTGTGAATATATAATCTAGACAGCATGACAAAGTAACTGTGAATCTAGTCGGTACCAATAATAAATTTTCTAAACTATAGCATTGGAATAAAGATTTTATTCTAGTACATAAACTAGAATTTTCCAATAAAATATTAAAATCTCCACATCCAGCAGTATATTTAGAATTTTTACTGATTTTATACAAAATGTCATCTATTTGATTTTCGAATATATCATGCGATGACTTTAGAGGTCTGTGTACGTTTAATATAATAAACTGTTCTAGTTCTATGCAAGTCATTTCAATAGTTTGCTCAATAGTAGACTCACAATATCTGGACGTTCTTTGTATTTTACACCATTCTTAATTAGTAATAGGAAGTCGGCATGCATAACTTTTTCTCTGCTGAACTAACTTGACACCTGGTGCATACTGAATTTAAAAATGAACTGGCCAATGTTCTGTTATACATAATATGTCAATCTCATTATAATTCAAGACAGGGATAAGGACGACATTTTGGGATCATTTTTACATTATATCTATTAATAATGGCTACGCGTTGACGTACCACCGTATGCTATTTATAGATGCTTAATTATTAAAAAGAGCTTAATTGTCTTTCATATGGTTTGAGTTAGATTTTTGGTTTCCACGACCGATAAATGACATAAACTAATTTTGTAATTTTAAAAGAACTGAGTCATATGCTATTGTTAATAACACTCTAAAAGAAAATAATTTCAGATTAACTAAGTCAAATTCTATTGTTAATAACAACTAAAAGAAAAATTAACATGACTTTTGATTTTTCTTTTAGAGTGTTGTGTGAAGAGGTGTTAGTAAGTAAACTCAAATGACTATCTACGTAAAATCGCCGAATGTTTTTTGTTGCAATAATGAAGCATATATAATATAAGCTGTTGTATCTATTACGAGATAACTGCTCATCGTACATAATACTCTTCATCGTACTTAATACTGTCCATCGCCTAAATTTAATCTTTACTTGGAAATGCTATAATCTAAATTAAATTATTCCCGCATTTGTGTTTATTAGCTACAATAAATCGCAATAATTTTTATTGATTCAACAATTTTATCTGTGTAAATACTTGCGTTTTGAATCAGTATGATAAAATGATATATCGAAAAACGGATCAGTAGCAAAATGTAATTGAAACAATTTTTTTTTTAATAAATATTTTGTTTTAATCAACATACATACACTGCATTATAATTAAGTTCATCGACTGCAAGTGATTGTAATTCGAAGCGACGATAGTGGTTCAATAACCACACAATCTGGGAAAATGACAGGACAAAGTCCACTAAAGTACGACAATTATGAATTTGTAGCAGTAAATGTTCCAAAAACATTTTTTTTAAAACGATTGTCAAACAAATATTAATCTGTACTACTGTATACATTCGTAGCGTCTGTCTGTACTGTTTCTGTCATTCTTTCTGTCAATTGTCATCAATCAGTCCTTTTGACAAATTTTATGATAAAAATTCGTTTTATGAGTCACTGACCCCTATTCTACCACCTTTAATATTTTTATCTGTCTGTCTGTCTATTTGTAAGTTTTTTAGGGTTCCGTATATCCACATTGAAAAACGGAATCCTTATAGGGTCATTCGTATGTATGTCCGTTTGTCACAGCCGATTTGCCGTAAGTCTACGGGACCGATTAATTTGCTACACATATGTATGTGTGTGACCCAAGCAGGGAAGTGTAAAGTAAATAAATTTCAAACATAATGCGTCACTTTGGGGGTAAATTAGAAAATTAAAGAAAAAAGTTTTCCAAATTGTACCATGTGTTGTTGAGTTGTTGAATAAAAGCATTTATTGTGAGGGTCTCGAATATATACACATATATATTTATTTATTTGTAATTTCAAAGTATTTTTTTTATAATTATTTAATAAAATGAACCCTGACCATTTCCCTATTATCTCTGTAACGACCGCGCCTAAAATTTTGAAAAAATAATACGGAAAATAAAATAGTACTTATAGATTATAGGAAAAATTTATTAGAACTTTACAGTTTACTTTGTTTTGCTTCGTTTGAAAGCCCAGTATGAACTGACACTCGCTAAATACATGAGTATTTATACAAGTACGTCCCAGTTTATAGTGGATTTCGTCTTTGCCTTCGTTTCATGTCCCGTATAAACTGACGCCTACTAAGTATATACTTACATAGTGAGTGCCAGTTAGTAGTGGAACATTGCATTATTGCGATGCAATATTAATTTTAAGGACAAATCAAAACATACAATACCAGTATGTGTTCTATCACTCAGTCTTAGCCCACATATTCAAGAATTTACGACAAGACAGAATTCAACAACAGACAATGATTTAGCAATTCCCCTCTAAAACCTGTCATCATATATATATTTTTAATTACCACAATCACATTTGGGTTAGTTTTAAAAAAATAATCATAATTTTAAATTTTTCTAATTGTACGTTGATAGCTGTGCCTACCCTTCTGAATTTCACAGGCAAATAGCATGCGCACTCCCATCCTGTGTCCTATTCTATAACGCACGGGATAGATCGCTTAGACCTCTCGGTCGCACATTTCATTCGCACCAATATTTCTCTTTTTAAAACTCGACAACCGGAATTCAAAACAGATTTATTACAGGCATTCATAAATCACTACGTTCACAATAAAATTATCTTTATTTTCAATCGACTTCAAAAAGGAGGTTCTATGTTCGTCTCTATGTATTTTTTTTATGTGTAGCGACAATTTCCTAAATTGTGGAGCGATTTCGATTTTTTTTTGTTTCGACGGATATAATTCCTAAATGGTCCCATGATCACCAAGTCAGGATCTAATGGAATTCCCAAAAAAAATCGAGGGAAATCCTCAAATGTTGGAGGCACGAATAATAATGTTTGAGCCCTTTTTAATTGTTCAAGTTAATGCGTATGATAGTTCCCATATCATGCTGTTGAACTGATGGTGGAAGACCCAGCACTCCTTATCTCTTAGGAATTGAACGATAATTCTGCGATTCCTTCAGAAATCTATTCTTTGATGGCTATTAGAAAAACCTAATATACCCAGAATTAAAACTAACTACTTATTAATTCATTTATATAATTCCAACGTGACAATCTTAGCAGGAACACATCAGAACTCTTAGTGATAGCAATAGAAACAAAATTAATTAATTTAATCAGGTAGTGAATGAAAATGTAATCTGTGTGAATTGTAGAACTTTCATTTTATAAAGAATGGGTATAACTTATTAGTTCGGGGAAAATGATTTTTCGTTAATAACAGTAAAAAAAATTGAGTAAAATCTTAGTTGTGCTATTTGTACCTGGCTAGTTTTGATAACATTAAATACATTAAAAAATAAAATAAAAAGTTGAAACGGTGACCCAACATCGTTCTATTGTTCTTCTGTCTACCAAAATGAATGAATCTGCCGTAGAAATTCGATACATGTTGAAGTTTCACTATAAAAAAGGGAAAAATACGACACAATCCGTGAAAAAAATTTGCGAAATTTATGGACCTAATGCAGTGTCGGAAAGAATACTACAAAACTGGTTCAAATGTTTTCAGTCCGGTAATTTTGATGTCAAAGATGAACCTTGCTCTAGTCGACCTGTTAAAGTCGATGTCATTTTGGAAAAAGTTGAACAAGATCGGCATATTAGTTCTTACGCCATAGCTGAAGACCTGAGCATTGACCGCAAAACAATTTGGCCCATTTGAAAAAAGCTCGATACTTGGGTCCCACACGACCTCCTCCCTGAATGTAATTTAATGAATCGTGAACTGATTTGCGATTCTCTATTGAAACGTAATGAAATCCGACCGTTTTTGAAGAGACTGATCACTGTCGATGAAAAATGGATTACGTACCAAAAAAACGTGCGAAAAAAATGATGGTCGAAAGGTAAGCCGCCAGCTCCATAGACTATAGTGAAACCCTGATTGACTCGCAATAAGTTGATGCTATATGTATGGTGAGACTGGAAGGCCATTATTCATTATGAGCTTTTAACGACTGGCAAAACCATAAAATTGGATCTCTATTGTCAACAGCTCATGAGACTCAAGCAAGAAGTAGTGAAAAAACGGCTGGAATTTATCAACAGAAAGGGTGTAGGTTTTCACCATGATAACATCAAACTACACACATCTTTAGCCGTTCAGTAAATATCGAGAGAATTTGACTGGGAAGTGTAAATGCATCTACCATATAGCTCTGACCTTGCATTTTCAGATTTCCACCTGTTTCAGGATCGTAACAAGAGACCTGTCAAAACTACTTCTCGCAGTTTTTTGATTAGAAGTCCCAAAATTTCTACAGTAATGAGATTATGTTACTACCTATAAAATGGCATATATATATATATTATAATTAATTGTAAATAAAATAAGATGCAAAACGATTTTGAATTATATAGTTCACTTGAATTATATGCTGTAGACTTCATACTTTCGATTGATATATAGTTTGATTTGTAAGCAAATAAGCGTAAATTTAAATAAAAAAAATATTTTTGAATTTTTAATTACTCGTGGCCTTAACGGTAAATTTTTAGACAACCAATTCGCGATATATTTTTTAACAATTTAAATTTGATTCAAAATATTTTTCATCGTGTTAACGAATGGGTGAAGGTCATTTTCTACTCGGATCTCTTAAGGCCGTGCCTCTGTACGCACGCACGTGCAACATCTGTCGTGCCCCCCGATATACATAATCTAAAGTAAAACTAGACGCAAATGACGCATTTGTTTGTGTAGCTACGTATACTTTATATCAGTGTATAAGACAAACACGCATACGGCACTATAAATAGCATTCGAGTATGTGACCAACTCGTAAGCAGGAAATATACGATTTGATATTATATGGATATCGATCTTGATAAGTATATGGACTCATATAAATATGGCGCTGTAGCTTAGCATTTTTCATTACGTCTATTTGCAACGATTGTCGAAGCCATTCGGTAATTCTTCAGTTGCCACTTCGACCTTAGTACGGTAAGTTGCATTTTAATATGGCGCACTTTAAATTATTTCACGTGTCGTATATTCCTGCTTGTCATTTCTTTTTCGGACCATGTTTTATTATGCTACTAGCTTTTGCTCACTGTTCCGTTCGAGTGGACATCAATTGATCGGGCGATATATTATTTATATCGCCCGATCACGCTCTTAAACACGATCCCAATATTTCCCTACTCTCGATTTCAGTCCTGGTTCCGCTTTTGACTCCAATTCTGGTTCCGTTCTAGATTCCTTTTCTTTTCAAAATATACACTTTTCACCCGCGGCTCCAACAGGGTGGACATGCAACGAATTCTTTAATTCTTTATATCACTCGATGACGTTATCAACCATAATCCCGATCTCGGTCTCATTCTTGATTCCGTACTAAAAAAACCTAAGTATAAATTTCAAATATATTTAATGCCGCAAATGTTTTTGTTATGAAGTTATCTCACTTACACTCTTGATACTGATCCCGGTACCTTTCGCGATTCCGACACCGAATAGATAATGAAGTTGAATCTCTCTTGAACATGTTAACAATAAATCGGCAAAAGTAAAGAATTCGTTCTACGACCGCGCTAGCAAAGTGGCGAACAAAAGTTAAAAAAAAAATCTTTATAAATTATGGTGTATATGTTACTCTAATGTATAAACTATATTGCTGTACAGTTTTAGATGATTCTGATCAGCCGTTAATACATAATTGAGTAAAAAATATCCAAACATACACACTTTCACGTTCATGATATTAATAGGATTAAACATACCTACTTTGCTTAAAATAATTTTAATAATGTCTTACGTACAAACATTATTAAAACAAAATTACCATCAGTCTCATAACCCAAAAATATGTTAATTATATGATAGATTTTCATATTAAAATTAGATAATTAACTACTTATTGATTAGTATTCCTTTTGTTTTCAGATGAAGCACATTCCAATTTACAATTCTTCTTGCATTCCGGGGGTGACGTTATACAGGATGACCCATGGACAGAATGTCCCAAATTCTTCGCCACCAAAGCCTCAGCCGATGCCGTACAATGGATCGGGATTCAGTTATGGACCGAATCCTTGTTTTAGTACCGCACAGCCCTATAGACCTACCCCAATGGCGCCAAATGCATACTGCAATAGACCGCACCGATTTGATCCATGCTTTGGAAGGAAGTAATAAATTTATGATATTGTAATTATTGAATCTCATATTTCTTATTCTTGTAAGGTCCTTTTTCATTTGATAATATCGTGGAGGTCAAAGTCGTGGACAATAGACCGGCGAGTAAAGAATCAAATTTATGAAAGTCATTAAAACGATTTTAATAAGAAGTATGTTTTGTTCACGTGACTTTTCTTTGATAAAAAAAAAAAAACTTCGCAATTTATATAAGCTTTTTTAATATTATTCTTTTCAGTTTAGCATTAACTTGATGTGTACGATGAAAGCGTGAAATAAAAATATTTATCAAACTTAGCTTTGTTGTTTCTTTGAACAAAATCTTCACGCCACTCGCAAAAGCAAGATGGTTGCACAAAATCACCATATAGACGCTCAAACAGGCTTGAATAAAACAATGGCGAATTCAGACTTAGGTATTTTATACTCGGGCCTAGGATGCCAAAAGAGGGGAATCAAAAATGCTTTTATTACACTATGTTGTTCATATATTACACAAACTACATTATTAAAACCAATAATTCATAATATGATTTATTTTGTTTTATAAAAAAAAAAGGGCGACGTATTGGAAAAGAGCTAGGTTACATTATTGCTCATCAAAGGAATAAATGATTGTTCATGCGAGTCTTCTGCAGGTTTGTCGAGCTTACATTGCCCCGAATCGAAATTATCTGATTTCAAATTAATGGATGAGTTAATGCATACTTTTTTATTTATATAATTTTGATGGGAGTTTAATTCAAACGAGTTTATTTTATAGATGAGAAATTAAAACGCTAACGTTTTAATTTTAATTAGTTCAATAATTTTGTTTGAATGATAACAATTTTTTTTTATTGAACACTCCGCGCTATTTTGCTCTCTTCATAAGTAAAAATCATTTTCCATTTTTTAGTTCAGTTTGCCATCAAAGCGTGTTTTTTCAGTTTTTTAAACTTTAAACTATAATATATTAATTAACTTCAATCCGAACTTATTCACCTATTTGTTCTTCGTATTAATCGGTCATTTCGAAATAAGTACCGTGCTACTCTCGACCTATTCTCTTTTAAGATTTTAATTCGTATGAATAGGTATATTTTTTCGTACTGAGAACTAGAATTGTTGATCCGATCAAGTTCATCAATATCGAATCAATTCTTAAAATATATTCAATTGTAGTAAGATTTACATTTAAGTACTTAAATTAACAAATTTCATTCTCTATAAAAGATTCCAAGAAACTAAAACTTTGAATTACTTTTATTTCAAATATTACAAATAAATAAACTTAATACATTTGTTGATTAGTTAAATATTAGATCGGGACAAGAGCTTTTCCTTCTTTTATAAGTAAAAAGTTGAAGTAAAATCTCTTTGGTTGTGCTATTTGTGTCTGGCTAGTTTTGATATCATAAAGTAGATGACATTATAAAAAAGAACAATAAAAAGTAGAAACGGTATGCCGCCATTTTTCTATTTTTTTTTGTCCACCAAAATAAGTGAATCCAACGTAGAAATGCAATATATGTTGAAGTTTTATTACAAAAACCTGAAAAATAAAATAAATTATGCCGTTTATGGACTTAATGCAGTGTCGATAAGAGTAGCACAAAACTGGTTCAAGCGTTTTCTGTCTGGTAATTTTGATGTCAAAGATGAACCTCGCTCTAGTCGACCTATTACGGATAAAGTCGATGTTATTTTGGAAAAATTTGAGAAAGAGAAGATATTCGTTTTTAAGACATAGCTGAAGAGCTGGGGATTGACCACTACATAGATTTAGATACATTTGAAAAAAGCTAGATATACTAAAAAGCTCGATACTTGAGGTCTAATCTAAGAAATCTAATGAATCACGTACTCATTTGAGATTCTCTATTGTAACGTAATGAAATCTAACCGTTTTTGAGAAAATTGATCACTTATTGTAGGTAAAAATGGATTACCTATAATAAGAAAGTGCGAAAACGATCATGGTAAAAAGGCAAGCAAGCTCCACAGACTATAGTGAAAACCGGTTTAACTCGCAATTAGTATGTGTAAGGCATTATTCATTATGAATTCGGATATCTACTGCCAATAGCTGATAAGACTCAAGCAAGAAGTAGAGAACAAATTGTCGGAATTGATCAACAGAAAGGTAATGGTTTTTTACCATTATAACGCCAGAACAAACACAGTTTTAGACACTCAACAAATATTGAGAGAGTTTGGTTTGAAAGTGTTAATGCATTCACCATATAGCCATGATCTGAACTCTCAGATTTTCACCTGTTTCGGTGTCTTCAGAATTTTTCAGATAGTGTTAGGTTAATATCAAGATAGGACTGTCAAAACTACTTGTCGCAGTTTTTTGATCAGAAGTTTCAAAATTTCTACAGCAATGAGATATTGTTACTATCTACAAAATGACAAGAAGTTGTTGAAAAAATGTCATATATATTTTGGTTAACTGTAAATAAAATATGATGAAAAATTATGTTCAATTTGTATATAAAATAAGAAAATATTTTTTACCCGAACTTGTTTTTGCGCGGGATGTTAAAAAAACAGTTATTGAAATACTGTAATAACAATTAGTTGTTATTAATAAGATGAAAATCCTTTTTGTTTTTACACATTTGCAAAAACAAAATATATTGTGACGTTTTAAAACAAAAGCAAAATATTGTATAAATCTAAAAAAGAAATATGGGAAAAATATTATTTTGTAAAGTTATTTTATAATTGATGTATGTGCTTAATAAATGTAATCTTACAATGAGTAGAAATATTAGAGTTCTTTTTCATTATAACAATTTCAATATTTGAATATTTCAAAGGATTTGAATAGATAGCATTATACTCTCAAGAGTAAAGATAGAATAGGGCGAGCGACAAAATAGCAACACACTCCTTTCTACTTGAATTTGTTTTTCTCGTGACGTCTGTAATGAAACAAAAAGGAATAGAAATATAAAACAAGTACATAAACTTGTATATAAAGTATATAAAACTTGATAAAGTTTGTACATTTTTTTAATGTCTATAAAAAAGTTTTATATCGTGCCTTACCAAAATTATATTAATAATTTTTTCAGAATGTGTTTCTGTATTAATAAGTAATCCAACATTGAAACGAACAAAGTTCATGTAAATTAAATGTCTGTCTGATTGTTCGGACTAATCTCGGAAACTGCGAAATGCGTTTTGATCATAAAACATTGTTTTGTTTCCATGTATTTTTTGCCTAAGCAACAAAAGTGATGGAAATTATTTCCTACATTCCAAATAATTACTGTACGAGGGGCGTCCAACAAAAATGAGAATGAGTTATGTTGTCGCTAACTTTTATTCAATATTATTTTATTTTTCGACATAACCGCCTTTTGTCATCATACATTTGGCATATCTTTTTTTTAAGCTTAAAATTCCTTTCTTAAAAAACTCTTCATCCTCGTTTCTAACAATTTCTATACTGCAGCGACTATTGCTTCATCATCTTGAATCTCTGTCCATTCAAATACTTCTTCAACCTTAGAAATAGATAGAAATCACTAGGAACAAAGTCAGATGAATATGAAGGATGTTCACAAGTACTTCGAAGCCAGCATCTCGAATTACAGCCATAGCAACGTCGGACCTGTGAGCCGAGTCATTAGCTTGATGCAACAAAATAATATTTGTTAATTTGCCTTTCAGTTTATTTTGAATTTCGTTGCGAAATTTTCTTATTTATTCTACATAAATAGTCAAGAGATAAAACACATAACATTCGCTTATTGAGCAATTAATCGTAATATACTTATTTTAAAACGTGAGCATAATACTTTAAAATAAATATATTTTAAGAATTCTTACACATTTATATACTTAATTGCTGTAATATACAATTGAATTTAATATCTGTGGAGATGCGTAAAGATGACTCCAGCGTAATTTCGTAATCGATGTGGTTCAGCCATACTGTGGTTAACTTAGCTGCAGTACAAAAATGTGCCGGCTGGACCAGTTAGATACCACACTTTCACAGAATACAGATGTGGAGTAACAGCTTTCACTGTTGTATTTCGTCCAGTGAGTGAGAGTTCCGGTACCCCATTCCTCCCTTTATAGCACTATTCCCACTCCGTCACCCCTTCCACCACAACATTCCACCTCCATCACCTCATTCCGCCCTCTATCAGATATCTTATTTCTATCCAAAAGCTTAGCAACACAGCGGTGACCCCTCTGGAGTTGTGGGCGTCCACGGGCGGCCTTGGCCACCTGTTGTCTGGTGGCTTGCAATCTCATTTGTAATTATAATATGCTAAGCAATAAAAAAATAGAAAATAGTTTAATTAAGTTAAACGAAAGATCGTTTTATATGAAATTTTTTTTCGTTTCATGTATTTTGTGTAATAACACATACTCAAATTCTGTAGGGTAATAAAATGACGCTATCGGATCAAAAGAAAATATATATTATACGGTTACATTTGAATTTTCAAAAATCCATTTTGAATTTTAAATTAGTAAACTTCTATATTGATAAAAAGTAAAACATACATATGAGGACAATGCAAAAAAATGAAATGGTGCAACTTTTATCAACTCCCTACGGGAGAAGTGTTTACTATTGTAACAAGAATGGTAACCTTTGTGACCTTCATGGTATCCGGGGGTTTTGAATTAAAAACGGCAGGAATACAATTATATTTACTTGATTAGTTCTTAAATTCCTCTGTTTATGAATTTTATGTACACTCAATCTTACCCTTTAAACATTTCACGTGTTACACGTACGCGGGCAGGAGCCCTTATCATCTCTTTTTTTTTCTACACACCGACTGTTTTTATTTCTTGTCCTGACTATACTTCTACAATTAAATCGGAATGCAAATAGAACCCATGTTCGTGGGACTGAGCACAGACTCCGGACGCATCACGTGCTCCCTATACCTAACTCAGTGACTACAACATTATTATGTGATCCTGATTACTGTTACTCTAATAGAAAAGTTCTTAGTCAAAAATACTACATTTTGTCAATTCTATCAAATCGATCACTGTTCATTTAATATTTATCAACGAATATTTCAAAAACTCGATGGGGAATAATTAAAATAATAAATGTGTTGCAGCAAAACAATGAAAATAGTAACAAAAATAATGATGACTGTTTAAATTGAATCGAATTGAATTGAAACCAAAGATATTAAATTAAAGAAATTATATATTATACATTAAGAAAGAAATTTTGTTTTTCGGTTGCACTTTATGGTCGCAACCATTTTTACTTTACAGATTATATCAAATGCTAACTCAATAGCTTCAGCTATTTTAGAGCTAGAGATAATCTGTATTGAATATAATAGTAGCAATAAAACAGAAACATCCTTTACATTTTAAGCTCATAAAACAAGTTGAGTATTTTTATACATGTCGAATGCGCACTGCTTCGTTATCGAAACCTAGCGATGTCCTCTCCAGAGAAGTAGATTATCTGCTGGAATATGAAACAGAAGACTTTCATACAGAAAAAAAAAGTATATAATTTTTAAAGTAAACAATTTTTCTGATTACGTGAATGATTTTGGAAATAATCGCTCTGAAAGTTGCAGAAATTGTGTCCCCCCCCCCCGCGCCCTTTATTTATAAAACTGTTTTCCAAAAATATGAAAAAAATAACAAAGGTAACGCTTAATAAATACTTATAGCGAAAATTACTTTGCACATGGTAGGATATATTGTTTTCGAGCGACTAAAGTGCTTACAACTATTCTGTACGGGAAACGGAAAAAGTGTAACAAGCACTTTTTTCATGTGTAATGCATTTCTTTGTTATAATGGCTTTAGAACCCTATAATGAGCATGATCCTACATGCTGTTGGCCAGTTCTTTTCGGTTGGCCACTTTAATTCGAAAACCTCTCGTTGGCATAATCAATATCTATTATGTTAGGTTGTAGGTTATTATTATTAGTTTTCAAATATGTGACATGACCATATTATCGATGGTATTACGAAATATTACAACACGTGATTTCTTACCAACTGCATAATCTTGTTCAATTAAATTAAAGAATAACCTTAAGACGTTTTAATTTTACATTTATGAAATTATTTATAATTCGAATTGATTCGATGGATTATGAGTACTGCAATTTTTCAATTCTTCTCAGTACAAAAAACTGAATTATGATGTCATACGGAGTCTTTTTAATTCGAATTCGTGCTTCGATTTGAAATCGTTTGTTGGTTAGCTACTGATTTTGTGGCGCTGAAAGTAAGCTGCAAAATGAGTCATGGGGAAGACCAACTACTCCGGTTAGAAATGGTACTTTGCGAGGAATGGACTAGGCCAAATTTTATTTAACCACTATGGAATCAGTAGCAGAGTAGAATGTTAGCCACGCTATTAAATTATATTATTTATCCAAATCTGCAAAACCACGAAAATTGAAGCGTGGAAGTACCCAATAAAACGATAGATGTGTGAAATTAAAAAAAAACTTATTATTTTGCGTTGACGAATCCTCACGACAAGAAGGAATGATAGATTTGATTGTCTATGTGATGAGATGATTTCTTTACGATAATTGGAAACGGACAGCGCAATGTCTTAAACCAGATGAAATTTTGAAGATGTGTACACTTCGTAAAGCTGTGGTCAGTGTTTAAGTGATACCCGGGCTCATGCTATAATGAAGAATTTTGGTCAATCATGATTAAATTGTTAGAAAAACAGCCTCGCCATATTAATTAATCTTCACACATATTGGTTCACGATAGTGTGGGACCTCATGGTGCACAAAAGGTCGTTTCATTACTTCACGAGTTTCAAGTTATAATATTTATCCATTATGCTCTACCTCATCTAACTTAAGCTTAATTGCTTATCACTTTTTTGCAATCAAAACAATTTTCTACAAGGAAAAATGTTTTGCTTGCGGGTAGCAACAAAAAGGCTTTCCAAAACTTTGTAGAAAAGTGTTTCCCAGATTTTTTCGTAAAAAGCGGGTTCTTTTATAAACCATTTTCATAAGAGAAGCTAGAAATACGTAGACAAAATCATATAAAACCTTTATTATGGAATAAGCATGTAAACCTACATAAAATCACAAATTCTTAAGCACTTATACCTCTAACATGTTTTTATTGATAGTCCCTCTGAATTTTTACGCTTCTATGCACTAGGAAAGTATGAAAAGATCTTGTAAGGTTAATATTGCAACAATCAATTTTTTTGTTCATAGACCGGTCAAATCGTTTATGGCTTGTTGTTTTTGGAGAAATTTCGTTTCATTAAAATTGTGAAATTATGAGTTGTATACTTGTAATTACAAGTTTTCTCGTGGAACATTTGTAAGATTTATGATTTTTTTTTTAATAATATTATCTCTTTATACATTTTTAATGTCTCTTGGTTGTTTCCATGCGACGAATAATTTTCTCCATCGAATAAGGTATCTACTTAAAGAAGAAAAACCATTATTTATTTTTTAATTTTTTATTTATTAATACGAATAACATAAAAGACGAAAACAACGTTAATCACAATAATGATAAATCATCAGAGTAGCATAAATATTTAAATTATATGTAACTCTTAATGTAGTAAACTTGTTACTATTATCTTAAATATACATGTCTTGAAATTAAAATTCTTCTACGCTTTATATTAATTCGAGATTCTTTGCATGCATTCATTATAATTACTTATTTAAAATATTTCACAAAAAGCATGGATCAAATCTCCTCGGTTGCGTGCTGCAGTGCTGAGGCGAAACGCGCAAAGAGGCCGCGGAGGCGAAGCAGGCGCCGGGCCGGCGGGTTGGCGCGGGGCCGAAGCACGGGTTGGGCGCGTGGTGGCCGCCCATCGGGCCGTAGTACGGGCCCGGGACGACAGTCGGGCCGAAGCACGGACTGGGCCGAGGACTCGGCGCCGCCGGTGGCCCGAAGCACGGGCTGGGAGTCAGAGCTGGCGCACTTGCGGAAGGACGGTAGAAGGCCGCTCCGGGAACGCAGGACGAGTTGTACATCGGAGTTTGTTGCATTCTGAAAAAAAATTAATGAAATAACTGTATTTGTATTATATAATGGTAAGAAGTCATTAATTAAATAGAGTTAAAAACAAGAAATTAATTTAATACGATTCGAAAGCGTAAAAGGATGCATCCTATTATTACAGCTAATCGATTAAAATTAGATAACAATAAAGTAAATTATATGTATGATTTGGAATAAATCTCGTTATTTATTAACATAGTATAAGTAAAACTTACTTTTCGTGTTTTTTGAATAAATTTCTTGTCTTCAAGTATCAGGGTAAACGACTGTTTGCTTGTTCGCAATAGATTGATTTGACCATTTGTTTTACACGTTGATATTTATATGCAAATTTTATCGGTTTATTACCTTTATCAGTATAACGACTTCCTTTATATCAATCTAAAGTAGGCCACTTAAGATAAATGCGAGTTATTTTGAAGTTTTTCGACGATAGATTTGCTAAAAATAACTTCAAATCGAACATTTATTTAAATGAATCATCTCTTGTTTTGACATTCAAGCATTTTCTGGAAATAAGTATTATTTAAGTTACATTCAATCAATATGGTAATAGATTTTGTTTTGCGAAAACAATTATGCATTAACTCGGTTCTTACATTGTAATTATATCGGTAGTTATATGTAGTTAGATCGGATGATATATGGATTAACATTACTATGATTAACATTTGAAAAGGATTGTTCGAGTCTAATGAGCATTATTTAAAAAATGTATCCTGCTTTTCGCTGTGTTTTGATTATAAATTTATATCCTTGAGTAAATTACTATTTATTAAAAGTATTTAGTCGAATATTTAAACGAACACAGTAAAAAATAATAATAACTTATGTCGGAAAAGGCTCTAACTTTGATTAGGTTTGACTTTTCAGTTTATCTATGTCGATGTCTTCCTGGAAAAATGCTATTAATATTTTTTCCTAAACGTTGCCTTATAGCGCTCAGTCATACACGTTTGAGGTAACTAAATTGTTGCTATGCTATCGGATCTAATATTGAGATATCACTAGGCTTAATATAACATTTTCAACGACATATGCCACTACACGACATAAATTAGACAGATGGCGTTACGTGATATTATAGTGCAAGAACATGCAGAAGATGAAATTTGCATATTGTGCAGTGTACTTATCTACATTTTGTATCTAAGTATATATTTATATGGAAATATACACAATTAACTTTATCCGTAGGAAGTTATCATATTTCCACGGCCAACTTAAAAGTCGTCGAGCATAGCTCGGTTTCCCAGGCACTTAATATTAAACAGGTACTTAACAGCGTTGTGTTAATGTGTCCGATTGTATTATTGCAAAAACCATCAAGAGTGGATGCATTTGTTATATTTATCTTTTGTCGTGTCTAGAATATTTCGTGGAAAATCTGATAACTGTGTCACGCGCTCGTTGATATCGACATCTATTTTTACAGATTTAATATTTGAATAGCCGCCCATCAATCGATAAGATTATGCATGCAAAAAGATCTGGAGATTATTTTTTGGTAAAAATATTGTTATAAAACTGCGCAATTTATATCTTTGTTGACAATAAAAAATACTAACATTTAAATTCTAATGGTTAAAAAATATTTAGAAAAAAATTGTAATTCACATGAACATAGTTTCAAATAATTCGAAAAACTTTACTTTGATACCTAGAAAGAAACTAAAATATAAAACATTTTTCCTTGTTTGAAATCACAGTAGATAGATACAAAAAAAGTTGAAAGAATATGAGCTATATTATATAAGTATATTTTTCGTAACAACGACGTCTCATATTTGAAAGTATTTTATTTTTTAAATTTGAAAAAGTATGTAGAATAACATGTACCTTACCTGTTAATTTACATTCAAAACACAATTTTATTCACGTAAATAAATACGTGTACAAAATTACGTTTCAATTTGCATAATTACATCAAAGGCTACCGTGAAACATATTAATATTGAAACACCGCGAGGTAACATTTAATAGCAAAGAAGCAGTATTTATTTCAAACACACTATAACAATACTTCAATAATTAGTTATTAGAATATATATTTAAATTCAACTCTATTAAAGAATTTGTTTAGCTATATAAATATTACATTGTAATTGCTTATTTTAAAGCATATGATTTTGGACGATTTTTATACTAAGAACCGTTGACCACTGCATTGCATGAATATGCCTTGTACATTGTATAGTTTTTTTTTCCAGTGCAAGGAAGAAGTTTAAAAAGCCGAAACACGAATACACACTCTTGTGCGTGGGTACGATAAGGTTGATACCCCTCGATAATATCTCGAAATGTAAATAATCTCATCAGTAGTACGAAGACCTTAATAGATTCATCAAATATAACCTGCCGCGGGATAGTGAGACTGGCTGTCCTGTGGGTGATTGTTAACGAGTCGCTTCGGCTGTATTAAGACGCCGTTGATACAGTCGAGACCTCGGAAATGATGCTTGTTGCACGGAAGCATGACCTTCTCAGATCGCAATGATTACTAATCTCAGTTTCTCAATAGTCTTGTTTATTCTAATGAGTCGTTTCATCTTTACAACGAGAATGTCGGTCGAGGCAGATAGAACATATTACTAACTTCGTCGAAAAATCTTTATACTACAGCACACATCAAGTAGTAATGATAGACAGCTATTGATATGAATGCGCTTAAGTGATTAGCCGCATTCTTCATGTTTCAAGCAATTCCTTACACCATAGGTTGCACTATGAGTTACACCATGTGAACTTAGTAGCTCTTCTATAAAATGTGTGCTATAACAATTGTAGGATGTGTAGTGTAGTCGATGCTGTATAGACATAAGCAAAAGTTAAAAACGCATAAGTGGTTACCGGTCTTATGTACCGTACCTGCAACTTTATTGCGTAGTTATTTGTCTTTCTTGCCCACCATATTGTTTAGGCCTGTACAGGCAAAACCAAGGAAATATTTTCTTTACATACTTGATATAAACTCGAAAGTGTAGAAGTTTGTAAAGCATATAGCTGTGTTGCTATATGAAGAAGGAGCATTCTATATGCGAAGAGTAGAAGTGTTATATGGAATATTTCCTACCCTCGCCGTAATTAAAGTGAATACTATTTGGATTTCCGGAATTTATTTCTATTTCCCAAACTTAAAATCATCGTGACAGCTCGTCGATAGCTGTTTCGAAACGAGAAATAATATTTCGAACCCATTGCTTTCGTACAGAGTGATATTATAGTCAGTAAAAGGCGCGATTTGGACGCCTGAAATCCACACCCAAACATCAGTTGGGTGTATAAAGCAAAGGGCTAGAGCGTGAAGGCTTTAGGACTAAATTACTATGTTATTATATTGAATTTTAAAATGACAATTATATCAATAAAATGATTCAATATACTATGGGCACATTATATGTTTGTTATGTGTTCTCAATAGTACCTATCTAATGGGACCATTTAAGGATCAAGATCATAGAAAAATATAATATTCATTTAGGTATTTATTTTATATAAGCAATTAAGATTATTGGCTCGATCAACAAACTTCAATTCAATTCATTTATAACCATTAATAAGAAATCTAATTAATTTATTTACAAATAACTTTCCTTCACTCTTCGTGCATTAAAATAATGAATAACTTTAGCGCTATGAGATTCTTATTTTTTTTTTTCAAATTTAAAACAATATCTTATAGCTACTCTATTCAAAATCATACATCGTGCATAATTCTTTACAAAAAACA
Organism: Eumeta japonica; assembly: GCA_005406025.1. NCBI lineage: Eukaryota > Metazoa > Arthropoda > Insecta > Lepidoptera > Psychidae > Eumeta > Eumeta japonica. The sequence continues at coordinate 352,696 of BGZK01000175.1, forward strand.
TGGATCAAATCTCCTCGGTTGCGTGCTGCAGTGCTGAGGCGAAACGCGCAAAGAGGCCGCGGAGGCGAAGCAGGCGCCGGGCCGGCGGGTTGGCGCGGGGCCGAAGCACGGGTTGGGCGCGTGGTGGCCGCCCATCGGGCCGTAGTACGGGCCCGGGACGACAGTCGGGCCGAAGCACGGACTGGGCCGAGGACTCGGCGCCGCCGGTGGCCCAAGCACGGGCTGGGAGTCAGAGCTGGCGCACTTGCGGCAGGACGGTAGAAGGCCGCTCCGGGAACGCAGGACGAGTTGTACATCGGTGTTTGTTGCATCCTGTGAATGACGAAAATATTATTTTTCTATATCATATTAAATATCTAATACAGTACACATAAAGAATGTGATATAATTAATAAATTTGTTAAGTAATAATTTTATGAAATAATGTTTAAATGCAATTAAGAAAATTAAACTACGCTCACCTTATAGTTTTAAAATATAGAAGAACGTAAGATTTTCTGTTATGAAAAGTGTTGTGCAGAACGTATTGAAGTTACAATAGCTTTAAGCAATTTGTGGTTTTTGAACAAGAGTCGTTGCTATTTATATTCATTTGTTATCTCTTTGTTATGCGTATCAGATTGACGATTCCTTATAATATCATTCTCAAATCAACCATTTAGATAACAAAATTTATTTTGGTCTCGCAATTTTTATCAATTTCTAGTTTTCATGATTTTTTTTCTTTTTATTTATCACTTCAACGGCTTATGTAATAGTACAATTAAAAACTATATTTGACTAAATTTTAATGTGATTCATTGTTTGGAATTTTTCGGTATTTAAACTTCAAACATTATGTTACTAGTAATATATTTAATACAGATATACAAAAAAAAATTTAACATAAATTTTAATGTAATTCAATACATACAAATTACATCGTGATCTAGTTTTTTCATAATGGAATGTATTTACTATGATCTTTTGACTTTTGTTTGTTGTCGTGTTTACTATGATTATGACTTGTAATACATGCGAAATTAATAGATAGGAAAAACTGTTAGGCGTAAAGGCTGTATACGCCGTAGGTGCAACCGAGGTGGCGTAGCTGCTGTAACAAAACCAGAACTAAGCATCACTAGATGAGATGTTTACTGCAGAATACCTCTTTAGAATCATCACATGAAATGTGCATTGGTATTAGACTTTTAAAAACAATTGAAATGTTTAAGTAGAATATAAAAATGATTGCTTAAGCTTATTATTTTTGGAATTTGTTGAATTTTTCATTAAAATGGTAGTTCATTAGATAAACAAAGGACCGATATTATCAATTCTCGTCCTGTATCGGCCTGTGGCCACATGTTGTAAAATCGCATACTCAAAGGTAAGTAATGTTATTTTTATCCTTCTCGATAACTTTGTCGCTAAAAATAGCAAGCTTAATGATATTGCTGCGCAATATGTGAAAGCACTTTAACATCATATAATAATATATTACTGCTTGCATATCAGTAGCTATATGTAAAAGAATAAACTGGCGGACGGACATATCAATCTACAACCCAAACTATTTAGTCTATCGACTTGAAACGTTGCAAAGAGGTTCCCGTTATAATGTTGGCAAGCACTAAGAAAGCATTTTTAGAAATTCAATCCCTAAGGGAGTAAAAATGGTGAAATAGTGTTGTATGTAATATCGAAACCATTGAAGCTATAGATTTAAAACTTAACATTTTAGGTACTTATGGAAATAAAGAAAAAAAAATACATACATAATGAAGCTATTTATATCAAAATTTATATTTTAACTAATCGCAATTAATAAAAAAAAAATAATATCACGCATCATTCTTAAGAGTAATCCTAAGGGGTGAAATAATGGTGGAAATTTCTATATAAATACAAAACCGCTTAAGCTATTGACAATAAAACTTATATTTTAGCTGAGCTTATTACAAATGGAAAGTAATAACATGTATTATTTTTGGGCAAGTAGATCTAAAAAGGTGCAATAAATAATGGAAAAAATTGAAACTGCTCTATGTATTTTATTCATTTCATTGCGTGTTTAAACCATTTATTCAGTTACTACTAAATATATTGTACGTGCGAACGAGAACCTCTAAAAAAAAGAACTGGGCTATATCTTCATATTTCTGGAGCTAAAGATTCTAAACATTCTTTCTCTCATAGAAAGCTATATTATCCACAAGGCTATATTAGTCCAAATTTTATTTTGATACTACTAGCATTTGCTACATTTTCATCCCAATCAGAACCGTGATTGGTAGCATAATCGGAATAGAATTGAAAGTCCAAACCGGGATCGAAATTGAGAATGAGACCAAGGATAAAATCACATTTATGATCAAAATTAAATCGCGAACGTGACCAGAATCGGAATGAGAAGCACTGAGACCAAAATTTAAAGTGAGACTGGAATCGAAACTCATTAGATCAAGACTGAGTCGGAATCAAAAGTGGAACCACGATCGGAATTGAGAATGAAAGAAATTGACATCGATAGTAAAATATTTGTCTCCTTTTTTATATAAATTCATGCGCATTTTCCAGAAGGGTAAGCAGAAAAAACAGATTTCTAAACGGTGTGACCTTTGCATATTTCACTAACGTCTATCAAATGTTTCATGCAAATTCGTTGGTTTCTAGTCCTTTTGGTCCTTTTTTAATAAAACCACTAGCTTAGTTGACATAAGTTTTTCTAGAGTGTCCATTGCTGATTCTCCCATCACATATATTCACTCTATAAGTTAGTTTCGTCAATCTACTTTCCTTTATCTCTTTCATACCTTTTCAAACCAAAACGTTTTCTGTCATAATATTCCTGTAGCTGTTTTTCAAAGACATCCCACATATACTACACAAGGATAACATCTTGACTTCATTGATTCTACGTTCATGTTTATTTTGCTAAACAGAACTTTCATTACGTGCATAAGCATAGGGATCAGAGTTGCATTATGAATAGCCAAACCAGATGCACTTGAATACTTTTCTGTTCATAATAACAAGTACAAGCTCATTCGTTATCTTTCTTTTCCGCATTTACTTACGTTTCAATATCTTTTTCATGTTGTGGATAAAATGCCCAAGTAGATAATTTCTTTTACTTACCCAATCTCTCGCCTCCTACATCGTCAAGCTTTAGCTAGAAAAATCTCATCAAATTCTATTTAATACTAAACATTTATGTAAATCACATTTACGTGTTAGACGTGTCACGTTCACATGTTGACTATGTTTTTCATTATAGAAATTTCAACATAATCTAAAGAAATCAAAATTCGTCTTGTTTTTAAATAGATACAAATACCACTGTTAGTGTAGACGATTAATAGGATGGAATTATCGTAAAGTTTTTTTCGAGACTGTTTAGAAAGAAAAGATCAAATAATACAATCACTTTACAATACAAAATGACATGGGACATATTTATTTTGCTGCCATTTTTATTCAATTTTATCAACCAATGCCACTGAAATTCTCCACTTGTTTTACTTGTGACTTACCGAATAATATTTATTCCGTTAAAAATAATATTCTAGAGAAATTTTATTGAATTCATATTCTACCTATCGAATATTAATAAAGTCCATGATCATATATTGACTAGTGATAGGTACCTAACCAATTATTGTCTTTGCTCTTCATAGTAGATACATTACGTAAATCATGACATGTATACTGCGTCGCGTTGCATAACTTCATGACAAATATTCAAATTTTCTTGTCAGATTAATGTGTACAAGATTATTCCGACATGATATCCATTCAAACACAATATTTTTATGAGTACACACACATTGAATAAAGATTTTGTTTTTTATTTATAAAAAATCGAATAATGTTTATATAAATGAATCATATATATGTATAAGCGAAATACTACTGACTGACTGACTGACTCATCATAAGATCTCCGAAACTATACGTCCGATTGACTTGAACTTTGGCATAGTTACTCTTTTTGGGACAGACGCTCCCTAAGAACGGATTTTACACAAATTCCAACCAAAAGAAAATTAAATCGTTTTATGTCTACGTGAGCGGAGTAACGGACTATATATATACATATATATGTATGTATCTATATATTCATACATACATACATATATGTATGTATGTATGTATACATACATACACACATATATATGTGTGTATATTTTGGTTGTGGGATAAAAATTAGAATCAATAGCGAGACTGGAATCGGAATGAGAAACAGAATTGAGATCAAAATTTAAAGTGGGACCAGGATCGAGGATGAAATCGGAATCTCATACCGGAGTCGGATTCGAAAGCTGGATCGCTATCGGGAATCGAGAAAGAAAGATATTGACATCGAGAGCAGGATTGGGATCAGAATCGAGCTATTGTGTAACAAAACAATAAAGTGAATAAATTCGCGTTAATTAAATGAACAATTATTATTATTGGTATAATTTTATGAATACTTTCTTTTTATATGTAAAAACATCACAAAATTTAAATTTGTATCAAAAATAAAAAGTAATCTTTGAATAAATCTGCCCTTTGACTATACATCTTACATCAATCATTTAACCGCACCCTCTCAACTAACGAGTTAAAATTTTTGGTTTAAAAATAAATTAATTAAATACAAGTTATGGTATAAATAATAAAACAATATTTAATTTACAGAAGAGATTCCAGTTTGTTTAACTTAATACAATACATCACTTAAATATAGTTTTACGAAAAACACGGATCGAATCTCCTCGGTTGCGTACTGCCGTGCTGAGGCGAAACCCGCAAAGAGGCCGCGGAGGCGAAGCACGGGTTGAGTCGAGGCCTCGAGGTCGTCTGTGAGCCCAGGCAGGGGTTAGGCGCCACCGAGAATGCAGTGGTCGGACCGCGGTAAAATGCTGCGCCAGGGATGCGAATCGGACTGTAGTTTGTGGTCTGCATCCTGTAAGTATATGAACATTTAGCATATAATTTATTAATAAATTAATGACAAAGCGATTACTTTGTAATTAGTTAAAAATTTTGTTAAATCATCGACGTGTGTACAATGTAATTATAAAACTATTATTGTACCTTAGGTATCGTTTAAAGTTTTTGTGAACGAGTTTTGTACTGTGAGCTGTGTCGATTACTGTAGGATGGGCAATATGCCGGTATTTAAAGGCACATCTTATCAATCCTTGCCATATATCAGTCCGAAGTCGAGTATTCTAAAATCAGGCACATAAAGATAAGCAATATAATTATTATCCTGTCCGTGAAATACAGTGCTAAAAATAGAAATTTCACAATAACGAGGCAATATAATAAAAACAATTAAACATTCGATAAATAAATGTCGAGTTATCCGCACTTAGTAAGGCAGATAAGTTCCATAACACTAATTGATGTTAAAAACAATATATTTAATGACTGTTTTTCTTAAAAAAGTTATTAGCTTAGCAGGAAATGCAATCAACTGGAATGGACAGAATTCAGTATAAAATCTAGCATTGAGCCTTACCATATTTTCATATCCTAATAGTGTTGAAAGACGAAAAACTTATATAAACTAGCAACATGCATTGATATCAATGCATGTTGTTATCATTATATAATCTCAAGACACATCATCGTAATGTTGGACTCTTCAGCATACTCAATATTAATAAACTTGTGATGAAAAGAACTACTATTACTCTACGTAATAAGATCCGGAACGAAGCGAATCCCAGAAAAATTAACACATGAAACCGTGTTTGTGAGTTAACGTAGCGCACAATCTTGTGATAAGTAGTAACCTACAGCTCGTATAGAACCGATCAGGAGTCCACGATTTGCAAGTCATAGAACGTATTAAGAGGGCCGACGACCGGTGAAGATCGTACTTTATCATCGCTTACGCGTGACTCAGAGGCAGACATTAAACGAAGGATCATCATCATGAAATAATGATAATATTGGAACATAATAAATATACGGTTATTGAAGAAAATTGATTAGTATCTAGTGAGTGCTTGGCGAGTGTTTGATTCTTTCGGATGCGTCACATATAGAATTTGGTTTTTGAAAGACATAACATATGCTTGGAAAATGACTCAGTTTTAACTTTGGTATCTACGATAGCTCTCTAATATTTCAATAAAATCCTAGTTTTGACAATAGTGCAATCAATTGTTAGTATTTTTCAAGGGATATTTATAAGGATATATATATATATAATATTTAAAGGGATATATATTATAACGAAGCTATAGCATAGAATTTTTATTTGTCGAATATATTCCAGACTTGCCTGAAAATCGACGTATCATCATATTACAGAATATCCCATCGAATAATTGATCTTTTGATAAATGTTTACTGACTGATAAAAATCATGAAAAATCAAATACCACAATTGTAGATGATATCTGAGTATTAAAATTGACTTAAAATTACAATGCTTACACGTTATCCGCATTACATTAAAAGGTGTTCAAGCGTTAGGTAACAGTGGCATGATCGTAATTGTACATTTTTAAAATGTGATGCGAAATATGCTAATATGTTTATCAAACCAATTTTCATACGATAAGAGAGTTAATATTAAGAAAGATGACTATCGCGATTGTATCGATGAAGCGAGCGGAAGCACGTAATTAAATTCTACGATCGAATCGACGTTATCGGACAGCTTTGTGTTTAAATATAGTGTAATTGATCATTATCGAGGTTTGCACAATCATCGAATTGTTAATTTGCTGAATTTTAGTTTGACAATTCAATTTGTGATCTTACACGTCACAAACCAAAGTATATTCGATGCTTCTACGTTGCGTTACTAGAAACGAGATTTCATGGCCGCTTTTTTACTCTTCATACTAGCAAGGAGGTTTATCATTTAGTAAGTTTTCAAAATAATATGAAGTATTTCGTTCATTAACATATTCATTACCTAGCTACAGCCCAGTTACAGCAGAGTATTAAAACGTCACTCAAGCTTTTGAGATCTGCTTAACTTTTTGAGACGACGTTAAAGCATAATTTCGCATTCGTAAACTTTTAAATTTAAAGAGTTCCCAAATTTGTAGGCGTCTCGAACTGAGTGCAATTTAAATGCATCTCAATACTAAACTGATATATTCAAATTGTATATTCAAATGTTATATTCAAAACATAAATTGTATACTAAAACGTCATTCCACTTGTCACAGCTGTCCAACGGTCCATATTTATTATTTGATTAGCCCTCGATAAGTCAGGTAAGTGATATATTTATTTTTAATATTTTTTATTCTAAATAGTTTTTATTCATAGAATGCTGTATAAAATAAACTTTTAGCAATAAATTAAAGAAATTGTAAATGATAAGGAATCATATCTGTATATGTTGACATGAAACAATATATAAGAGGCTCTCATGTAAAATAAAAGGATGCTAAAAATTAAGGTGGTCTCAGCTGAGCGGTTGCATTGAGTAGCGATTCAGTATTCGACCGTTACTGGAGTAATTACAAACAATCAATTTGCTTTTCAATGTTCTTTGATTGCCATTATTTTCAGTTTTAAAATAGCTAAATTAAAATGCTTGCTCAGACACACACAGTGTGCGTGGGTGTGTTTGCAATGGGAACGGATTTTCTGAAAATTTTAATCGATTCTCATTTTGAGAAATCTCAAAAAATGGGATTTTAATAAAAAAAATAATAGGCAGTCAGTCATTGGTGACTGCCCATAGAAGTGAAAACTTAAATCTATGAAAAATTTTTTTTAAGACTTACAAATTAATTGTAATATCAAAAATTAAATTGAAATCATCAACATTAGTCTGGTTTTCACATCTATCGGCACTCCGAGCACCAATTATGTACATTTTTTAATAGTTCATTTATTATTAAAATACATGCTGGCTGTAGGATAAAATTCAATAAGCATATTAACGTTTAAATCGCAAAAAAAAACATTTAAATTTAAACAAAACTGTAGTAATGTTGCAATTGAATTAAAATAAAAACACAATTTTCACATATATTGTTAACACTGGCCTGTCGATGACACGAACTCATAAGATTTTATTCATACGAAATCGCTCAACGCACATAATGTTGTTTTCACATACATTAACTGCATTAACATGTCGGTGACGCGAACTCAGAAGATTTTATTCATCGGAAAATCGCCTAACATGTCTAACGAAACTTTTACTTAAACAATGCAGTTTTTTTTTAAGTGAAAGTTTCATTAGACATGGGTCCCATTTGCTGCGAATGGGATCAAAATCGATTGATATATTTGAAAGATATGATTTTTGAAATATAATTTTTTAATCGATTTTAAATTTGTTGTCTGGTCGAATTTTAAAATTCTGTTATATTATTTGTACTAAACAACTTGAAATTCTGCATCGAATGTCGCAAACGGGATCAGAATCAATTGATTCGTTAGAAAAATGTCGTTGTAGAAAAAAGTCCAAAAACATTTACATTTTAATCATTTACATATTTGTAGTCGCATCAGTTATTTCGGATTCTATCACATTTTCTTTTAGATTAAAGACAGCTAAAATTGGAGTTTGTTAATGCTATCTGTGAATTGCTTGAGATAACAGACTTCAATAGGGTCCTCATCTCGGTAAGTTGGCGAAAAGGCTTAGCTCTGTCGCCAGTGCAGTCAAAAAAATTAGAAATTTATCAGACGTCGAAACTGCTAGATTAGTTTATTCTGAATGTTTTCATAGCCTGATGTTATATGATATCCTGCTCTGGGAACATACCGCAGATATTCATAGAATTTTTGTGTGAATTCTATGAATATCATAGCAGACTGTTCGCGCGATTTACAAGCTCGTATTCCTTAGAAATAAATTGTTTAAGAAAATTGGTATCTTAACTCTGGCATCTAAATTCATTTATGAAAATTTGTTATATGTAAAAAAATCAAAAATGTTTAAAAGTTTAGTGATCAACATAAATTCAATATCAGGAATAAAAATAAACCGAGCTCACATGTTAATCGATGATGCAAATTCATTTAGAAGGCTGTGTCCGCATGTTCATTAGGATTCTTGTGGATATATAAGATTTACCCCAATGTAAATTTTAGAATATTATTAAATTAATGATCACGCAGTAAAAAAGGGTATTGCTCAATTTCCGAATATTTAGAAGACAAATATCCAAGGCCATAATGTTTTTTTATTTGTTTTGGCTATGCGTGACGAAATTAGAAAAGAGCTACCCTTAGTTTTTTGCTCGTTCTTCTTGAGGGAAAACTGCCTTCCGAACGAGCGGTAAAGTGTAAATTCGTGAAAAATTAAGACGTATTTCAATTGTTATTTTATAGCCTATGATATAAAGATATTTTGATTTGGAATTTGAATTAACAAGTGCAAATAAGTAAATCGCATAAAACATTTTTTTTTAAATCAATGTGCGCTTGTGAGCAGACGGCCTTAAATGTTAAACTTAAACTTACAAACACACAATATTTGTTTCTCTAGCGACTCACTGTGTACAAGTAAGCCGTATTAGTGAGTAATTATTTATTGTTAGTTTCGCCGTACAGGACTATCAAAGCCTTGTACGGCTTTCTGTACGATATATAAAGAAAAATTAGTATTCGCACCGTACTAACGTGCAAGCGGCAAGGAGTTCATACAATTTGCACAGATAGGCGACAAACGATTAAAGCGACTAGACAAATGCACACCAAAAAATTAGGTGGGGGTATGCATAAATATTTTTTGCATATATTTGGAGTATTTTATCTCTAGCGATTTCGAAGCACGTGGAAAGTTTAGTCTCGATTTAGCAAAAAATATTATTTGTTTACAAAAGTTCACACAGAATATACAGCCTTAATATGATTCTTTTTTGATGGGAAGCCAGTGAACAGTGAGTGTTTTACGAATGCCGATAGTTAGGCGTGATGTGTGGCTAACCTCGCCGCCGCAATCGAGCTTACGACCCCTTATTCCCGGCGACGAATAGGGGACTGCCCGTTGTAAAAGCGGCAATACCCCGGTTACATTAAAAATCAGTTCACGGTGGGTGGTGAACTGATTTTTAAGGTTGTCATTATTTTCGTAAGTTTCCAACATGCAGAAGTTTAGTTAATTATTATTTTATTATGTGTTAAATTATTTTAAGTCCCAGATTAAGTTGAGCGGGTCGGCCAGGGACAAGCCTAGGTAACGATTCTCTAGCAATGCCTGCAGCCTCCTGGAGTGAATTTGTTTTAAATTTCTAAGGTAATGGAATAATTGATAATTTTGATAGGGATATTGGAAGGATATTAAGATTGTGGAGTGAGTAAAACGGTCTTTCGTGTTTTTAATTGACCTACCGCTAAAAAAAGTGATATAACTTCCGCAAAATTCGAAAAGAAGCCGAAAAATTTGCATTTCGCTTAAATTTTAATTTAATTAACCGATGAATGTACAAAAAACTAATCAGCTTCACTATCTAAAAATAACTACATCGAATGTGGCAAAACTTATCAAAATCTTTTTATTTTGTCAATAACTATCGCTGGAGGAAAATCTGCAAAAAAATTTTACCTCGAATAGTTTTCAAAAGAATCGATTGATTAAAGTCTGTTATTACGGCACAATAAGGTTTCTTTTATGTCATATGAAAATTTCAGCTAGATCGGTTAACAAAATTTTCAGTAATATGATAAAATACTTTTAATTTTTTTTTAATATTATGGGACAATTTCCAAAATCTAATTTTAATTATTTAACAAAAAAACTTCGTTGAACGTCAATAAATCTATCATAACGCGTCCGTTTAATAGAGAGATATCTTTAGATAATAATTATCAAACAAGAATTATTTTCAAATAACTTATGAAATGTATCGAATGATTAACATAAGTTTACAATATTTGAGAGTGCTATTTATTTACGTATTGTAAAGATAAATTAATAGTAGTACATATATGAGGACGGGGAAAAAGTTTTTTCGTATTATATATACAAATTCATCATAATTTTTCGACATATTTCATTAACATTTAATTGTAATACATATGTATGCTATTTTGTTCAATGACTTGTTGCTAATTTGTAGATCGTGACATAATCCCATTGCTGAAGAAAATTTGGGATTTCTGAAGCTGCGCCAAGTAAATTTGATAGTCCTTTCTTGATGTTTTAACCTAACATTACCTAAAAAATTCTGAAGAGACCGAAACAGGTGAAAATCTGAGGGTTCAAGGTTAGATCTATATGGTAGATGCATTAACACAGCCCAACTAAACTCTCTCAATATTTGCTGAGTGGCTAAAGATGTGTGTGGTTTGGCGTTATCATAGTGAAAAACCACACCTTTTCTATCGATCAATTCCGGCTGTTTTTTCTCTATTTTTTGCATGAATCTCATCAGCTGTTGGCAGTAGAGATCCAAATTGATGGTTTTGCCTGACGGTAGAAAGCTCATACTGAATAATGCTCTTCGATTGCACCATACATATATCATCGACTTGTTGCAAGTTAGTCCGGGTTTCACTATAGCCTGTGGAGCTTGCTTCCCTTTTGGCTATGATCTTTTTCGCACATTCTTCTCGTAGGTAATCCATGTTTCATCAACAGTGACATTTTTTTTACAAAAACGGTTTGTTTCATTACGTTTCAATAGAGAATCGCAAATGAGTACGCAATTTATAAGTTTTCTTTCTATGAGCTCGTATGATACTTAAGTGTCGAGCTTTTTTACATATCAAGCTTTTTTCGAATGGGTGAAAACTGTTTTGTGGATTGACCACAAGACCTGAGACTCTATCTCTCTATAGCTTGCTCTACTTTTTCCAAAATGGCATGAAATTTATCCGTAACAGTTCAGCCAGAGCGAGGGTCATCTTTGACATCAAAATTATCGAATCGAAAATACTTGAACCAGTTTCGTGCTACTCTTACCGAAACTGCATTAGGTCCATAAAAGTCGCAAATATTTTTCGCGGTATGTGTTGTATTTTTGCCTTTTTGTAATAAAACTTCAAATATATCGAATTTCTACGTTAGATTCACTTATTTTGGTGGACAGAAAAACAATGGAAAAATGGCGGGAGGCCATTATTACTCTTTAGTTTTTAAATGTCAAATTTAAATTCAAAATATCTTTATTTCTTAGGTTACAAAATAGTAATTGAAATATGTCATTTTTTGCCAATTTACACTTTCCCGCTCGTTCGGAAGGAAGTTTTCCCTCAAGACGAACCAGCAAGAAACTTAAGGATAGCTTTTTACACATATGCTCATACATAGCCAAAACAAATACAAAACCATTAAAAATGAAACAGCCCAGTACGAAGTCGAACCGCTTATGCCCATAGATATTTGTCTTCTAATTATTCAAAAATTGTATTACACCCTTTTTTTCTGAGTGATCGTTTAATAACACTCTTAAATATATGTAGAGGTCAATCTTGTATATCTACAGGAACCTTATTGAATAAGCGCACACACAGCCCTCTAAATGAATTTTTGACTTTACTTAATCGACTAACATGTGAAATCAGTTTATTTTTGTTTCTGGTATTGAGTTTATGGCGACTACTATTTCTTTTAAACATTTCTAATTTTTTTTTAAATATAATAAATTTTCATAAATCAATTGAGATGCCAGGGTTAGGATTCCAATTTTCTTAAACTTATTCCTAAAAGATGCACGAGGTCCGAGTTTGTAAATCGCGCGAACGGCCTGCTTCTGCAGCATGAAAATTCTATGAATATCTGCGGCGTTTCCCCAGAGCAAGATGCCATACGACATCAGACTATGGAAACAACCAAAATAAACCAATCTAGTTTCGACGTTGAAAAAAATTCTTATTTTTTTGACTGCATAGGCGGCAGAGCTAAGCCTTTTCGCCAACTTTTTTTATATGAGGATCCCATTGAAGCATGTTATCTAAAGTGATTCTCAGGAACACAGTAGCATTAACAAATTCCAATTCTTTGTTACGTACTGAAATAGTTCCGGATCCATGTTTTACATTTGGAAGTAAGAATCTAATATATTTTGTTTTCATTTCATTAACAAGTAGGCTATTTGCAATAAACCATTTCTCTACCTTAGAGATAGCATTGTTCACATCGACATAAGTGGGCTGTTGTCTTTTAACTTTGAATAAAGAAGTATCATCTGCAAACAGTACTGTCTCATGAAGATCCTTAACAAGGCTAGGTAAACATTTATGTTGACTAAAAAGAGAAAGGGATCAAGAACTGATCCCTTGGCATATAGTTCACACCCATGTAAATTATAGATCCAGACGATCTCATGCCATTGACATCAACTCTCTGAACCCTGTTACTGAAATACGACTTCAGAAGGTCGAGTGCCCGACCTGTTACTCCATAGTGACGTAGTTTCCCGATCAGAGTTTCATGATAAACACAATCAAATGCTTTGGAGAGATCGCAAAATACGCCAATTGCATCTCGTGAATCCTCCTAGGCTCCAAAAATATGTTGCACAAGCTTATCACCAGTATCGATTGTTGAGCGATCCCGAGTAAAACCGAACTGTTTATTAGACATTAATTTATTAATATAAAAATGTACTAACAACTGATTTAAGATTAATTTTTCAAATATTTTGCTAGGTGACGGCAGTATTGATATGGGTCTTAAGTTATTGGGACTTGATGCACTACTGACTTTAAGTAATGGAATTATTTCACTTTTTTTCATCAAATCGGGAAATACGCCATCATCTAAACACTTATTAAAGATAAACGCCAAATGCGGCACAATATAATCTATAATGGAGTTTACAATTATAATAGAAAGACCATGAATGTCAGCAGTCCTCTTCATGTCTAAAAAGATTTAAAGGTTTTGATAACTTCTTCAGAACTCACATGTTTAAATTTAATTTCCAAATTAATATTACAAATCAGACTATTTTTACTCAGTAATGATTAGGCAAGAGCGGTAGATGAGTTAAGAGAACTGGTAGTTAAAGCAGGAATGTCAGTAAAGAAATTTTCAAAGGCCTTAGCAACCTCTGTGTCTTCATTCAAGGTTTTGTCATCTAACTTAAGTTTAAAGTCAATAACTAAGCCCCTAATTTTTTCAGTCTCGTTCTTTATGACACCCCAAGTCGTTTTCATAACATTATTACTGTTTTTTATTTTACTATTTATGTGTTTGGCTTTAGACGCGATGCAAACACGTTTAAAAATTTTCGAGTATTTTGTTATATATTTGGCAAAGCTCTCACTATTATTAAAAGTTTCCTCGTCATAAAGCTCATACAGTCTTCTTCTACTTTTATGAATTCCCACTGTTGCCCAATCGCTAAATGACAATTTTTCATTTATTTTAACATTTTTCACTTTAAATACATTATCATATTCCGTTTTTATCACGTTAAACATCAAATTATACATCTCATTGGAATCATCACAGCACTGAAACTTCGGAGCTCTCCGTATGATATTTTCTCTAAATTGAAGTAGGCGCTTTTCGTTCACCGGTACACAAATTATATTTCTTTTTAGTTTTTTGTTAAGCGATATTCTTAAAGACGCAAAATGACCGCTGTAGTCTGATTTTAAATTATGAATTATAGATTTCTCCTGTGGTTCAATATTTGTATAGATGTTATCGATACAAGTTTCACATTAGTCTCCACAAATTGCTGTTTTTTTTACTTTTGTCATTAATTTTACATAAAGCTTGGTATCAAAACTAGTCAGATACGAACAGCAACTATTTACTTATAAAATACGAAAATACTTTTTCCCCGACCTAATAGTTAGATATTAAACTTCAATGTTTTTTATGTATGTTATAACCCAATTCCTTTTGCTATTAAGTGTCTTTTTTATTTGGCTTTGAGTATTCGTCTCATTAAATTTCTTTCTGAAATGCTATTTGCGCAGTCATTAGTTTGTGTGAAAGTTGTTTCTTGATGGTACATGAAGCTGCAAATAACCATTACATACTCGAAATACAGATATTTAATGGCGTTTTGTATTTATGTATATGTATATGCACGTGTGTGTGCGTGCGTGCGTGCGTGTTCATGTGTGTCAGGGCGATCTTGCAAACGGCCCTAACGATAGTGATATTTTAGTTTGATAATACTTTGCTTTTCAAATTTGCTTGTATATGTTTCTTCCTTTGAAAAAAAAAATCGAAATTGATATAAATTGCAGACAGCGCTGCATTAACAAAATACATAATTATATTTTGAAATTAAGCATTATGGAAAATGAACGTATGAAACTTTTTCCGGGATAAGTTATTTACATTCCCACAGCAATCGCGAAAGTCGCGAAAGTTCCCTAGGTAATTACGATTGACATTTCACAGATTATTTGGTAATTTACAATACTGCTTCATAATTTGTGACTATATTGTATATTAAGCTATTAATTATATATTAAAATAGCTCTTAAAAATAATAAATTTAATTAAACCAGGAATATTTATCATGTGTTAACTATATGCGCCCTATGACTCGAGTAATGATTATTCTGTTGCGTTTTTACGAACTGCGACACAGGTAATAAGAAATATGATATCATAGTAAAGTACTATAATAACTTTTACAAGCATTACTAATGCACATTGCGTAAATAATGTAATGCTTTAAGTAGTACCATAATTCATTTACAATCACTTCAATGAATATTGCTATAATAAAACAATATCTCTTATACCACCAACCTAAAGGCTATCACTTGACTCCTGCGTGTATAAGTTCACTCGGCTCACGACAGGCTTTTGTTCTATATCTAATCTGTAGATAATTCTATATTTCGTCTGTCGTCATACGTGCTATAGCAGTGTCAATTTTAACATTTGTTGTTTCTTAGCGCCTTTATCTGCTAATCTTATATCCTTTCTCGGAACAAGTCCATTGAGTTGACTAATCGATTACAAGCAATAAGTTACACCATATTAAAAAAAATTAAAAACAAATAACCAGACGCATGCCTGCAAGACGCATCAATATCCAGCATACAGCCCTCCGCTGACTCTGAAATCTGTTATTTCACTACAAATCTCTATCCAATGAAATAAATATTGATTCGAGAGGATTGACAGATATCGAACAACTAAGCAACTGTTAATTGCTTATTTATCTCAGTACGCTAAATAGCCATATTGTTATTTATACGTATGGTTGATGCCAACTAGGCACACCCTCAGGAAAATGAGACAGTCACATCCACCAGGGCGTAAGGAGTGTTGAAACAACCAACAGATACGCTCTCAACCACCTCATTTCACATGCAGTCATGCATTAGGCAATATTTTAAAAGATGACATATCCCTCTATCAGCAACCACAGACCATCACCAGTAGACATGCCTGTCAATTCAAATCAAGTCAAATCAAATAAAAAATATCTTTATTTCGTTGGTAATGAAATTACATTTGAAATACGTCATTAATAAATTCGTTTCAACATTACGACCCATTCCAAATGGTGATTCACCGAGAGAAGAATGGGCAAGAAACTCAAGGCTTGCTCTTTTTACTCATCAATACAAAGGATTTAGTAATTAATACTTTAGTCGACATTTAAAAAATAATATGAAATAACTTGATAGCCGAGCAGTTAAATCTCAGGTGCTTTTATTATTAAGATATTCCGACACGGTATAATAGCTCTTGCCCTATAACTTTCTTTTAACAAAACGTTTAAACTCAGCAAATGGCAAATTTTGAATTTCAGCTGGGATCTTATTATAAAAGCGCACATGTAGCCCCATAAATGATTTATTAACTTTACTTAGACGGGTTTTATTAGCAGCAAGATTGTTCTTTCGTCTAGTGTTAATGTTATGGATGCCGCTCCTTTTTTGGAACGATTCTATATGTCTCTTGACTAATACCAGGTTTTCGAATATGTGTTGTGATGCTAAAGTTAGGATATTAATTTCCTTAAATTTTTCTCTTTGTTGTCACAGACTTACCTTCACCAGGTATTACCCAAATAGTTACATGCAAGCGTCCCACAATGCCGAATTATAAAAATTGATTTGGTCGTTGAGTAATTATTATCTTTGTGTTCTAAGATTTCAAAAAATCTCAAAACATTTGAACGTAATCCCTTCTCTCACACATGTAAAACATCGATCTTGTGATCCTTATTGAGTTTATGACCAGTTTACATGCATTACCTAGAGCATGACTGCATGTCACGTAAGGTGGTTGGGAGCGCATCGGTAGGATGTTTTAACACTCTTTACCCCTGGTGAATGTGACTATTAACATTTTCCTTAGGATGTGCCTAGTTGACATGACAACGCACGCAGAAATAAAAACATAACTATTTAGCGGATTAAAATAAATAAACAATTAACACTTGCTTAGATGTTCGATATCTGTCAATCCTCTAGAATCAATATTCAATTCATTGGATAGAGATTCGTAGTGGAAGAACAAATTTCAGGGTCAGTGGTGAGTTGCATGCTGCATGTTAACTCATGCTATAGGCAAGCGTCTAATTATGGATTTCCGCGAGTTTACACCTCACACAATAGAATAACAAATAACTAATAACTGTAAATAACGAAAAAAATAGGAAACAAACTGTTCTGAAATATTGTGAAACCGTAATTGGTGTTGGCTTTTAGGATATCAAATATTATACCCGCCAAAAGCTTTTAAATTCTCGAGGCATTTATAAAGAATAAGTATAAATAATTCTAAAGCATTTTCATAACAATCCGTGTCATTTAACATTGAAGATTAAACAAAAACATTTCTTTTGAATTTAGTGCCTACTTTTTTTGTACGGAATTTTATTTGACATACAAAAGACAATTTGTATGTTTTAATATCATATATTATTTTTATTACTATAATTAATAAACATTTTTTTTACACTTTGGTATTAAAATTTAAAATAAAACGAATAACGGTAGTTATTATATTTACATATCTTTACGTTGTCATTTATACGGCTTAGGCATTAAAAATATTTTCAATTTTTCGAGTCATTGTATTTTAACTATTTTACTGTAAGTACTGTAAAACTTAATTTAACATTAGTTTAAAAAAACCAGTTGAAATCGGTTAGTAATTTTCAAAAGGTCTTGAGTGACCTTAGACTTTTCGAAATTTTACAAACCTACTGAGGTTTGGAGAAATCTCAGTAATACATTTTTTCAAAGATTTTTTATACATACTCTCAAGTACTCTATCAGTCAATTTCAAAATCAAAACTGCAATGAACCATATGAACGAAATTGGTTCATTTGTTCGAGAGATATCGTGAACAAAAATTTTCAATAAAAAATGTTATTCTCTTTGTAGTGAATCGAGGGGCAAACGAGCATGCGAGCCACCAAGAAGTAGGTGATCTCCGCCGCTAATGGACACTCGCAATTCCAGAACAGTCACCAATGCGTTACCGGTCTCCTTGGGTAAGAATAGAATATTTGATGGATGGGAAAGTGGGCTGATGGAAGGAGGGCGGGATGGATGGGCGTGTTTCTTTGAAATGATTTTTAACTTTTGTGCGACATAAATTTTTTTAAATCAATTTCAACTCGCTTTTCAACTTATTTAAAATTCGCAACGAATAACGCAAATACCATTTATATTAATTCAATCAAAAGATATTGAGGTAAAATAAATTACAAAAAAGTGCTCTTTCAAGACAACTTTCACGTTATGTGACGAATCGATTTTAAAATATAATTTCCTTTCATATTCAAAAAAAGTTTTCCATGCTATAAGCTTCGTTCATAAATGTTTTTATATCTAACGGTTTTTTTTATGGATTTGAAAGAGAATACAGTGATGGCTTAAAAGTCTAAGGGGTTACAAATACCCAAGTTATATTTTTTCGTAAATGTAATCTGAAAATGTAAAATGGTACGTTTTTACACTGATCTTTAAGACCATCCGTTGCCCAGATGTAAAAGAAAATAGACTGTGTGGCGAGTACAAATTAATATTCTGCAAACATACTATACTATAGTCAACATGATTACAGCATAAAAATGGGTCGGTCCGAAATGTAAAATCATTTGCTGTTGCATTTCGTTCAGTGAGTGAGAGGTGCGGCGACCCGCGTCCCTGTCTATAAACCCTCAAACACCCTACATCAACCTCCTCCTTTCTCCATCAGCCTAGTTTCCCTTTTATCAGATATCTCATTCCTACCCAAAAGACCGGCAACGCTCTGTTGAATGCTTGCTTCAATTTGGTTGTAGAACTTTAAAAACAGTAAAAAATTTTTTTCTTATAATTTCCTCAAACAAAAATAAATACTCCTATTTTAATACATATAAGTGGGTAGCTGATGAATTCTAATCACCGATAAGCTGCGTTGTTTCTATTCCAATGAACGAATGCAATCTGAATGATGACCCAGCATGTAAACAACGCGGCCAATATACATGGGGTGCAAAACACCGATAACAGCCATCGCCGACCGTGCGTCACCCGCCACTGCGGTCCACTGAGCTCCATAATACCTCCAACGCGACGGAAGCGATCGATAGTTATCCATAGTATCCCATACTAAAGTGGAGGTTTTATATATATGATCATTTTTTTCCACATGCATTTTTGAGAACATTTTTGCTTCAAACAAATAAACTTATGGGATTACCCCGAAATCAGTATTTAGGTATCTAAAATGGCATAGATAGCATCTTCTATAATGACATTGCAATTTGAATAACTTAAATTCCGAATGAGATATACACGCGTCACAAGTAAAATGAAAAATTCTGAATGGTTCATTAACATTTTGCTGCAACTATCGTACAATTTCTTTAGGTCATCGCAAAGTCACAGAACAAAAGATATACCACGTACGTAGTATCAGTATCACCGGCAGTGATTTAGGTTAGGTTAGGTTAGATGAAGAGTGATAGTAATGGTCATCAACCGAAGGACGTCGACGAATTGAAGTGTTTTCCGGTAGTACAAACATTCAGCAGAAAAAATAACAATAAAGACTGCGCATTTTAAAACAGAAATCGCCTAGCGATAATGTATCGCCGTCTACCGTGATGCGGCTGTTATCGTCGACTATCAAGATTTCCTTATGCATACGAGTGTGTTAATCATATTTTTAAGGATAATTCGTAGTAGAAAATCCAACAGCTTTGTTTGTATTTGCATTGATTTTATCACGTGTAATTTTTTCGAACGTTTAAATCATACAGATCTATGTGACTTTATTGCGATACAGTGACCTCAACGTTTGTATACATTGTATTCAGTACACTGTATGTACCTCAATTCATCAGATCTTACATTTGGACATTTGAATTTGTTATTTATGAAATGGCCAGGAGCTAAAGACAATTAAAATATTTTACAATTGTAATTAGTTCAATAATTTAATTAATTAACAAGTTTTATACGAATATCCTATAGGTGTATTAAAAAAAAGATTAATTTATTTTATCTAAAAAACTATCTGATAAATAATTTACCAATTTTTTGACATAAAATGTTTCGTTATATCAGAGGGTCAACTTTATAATTATTCGGTCGCATTTTCTTTTGACTACTTTAATTGCTAGTCAGAACCAAATTAAATAAACTAAGAATTAATTATTTCAATTGGCTTAGCTTGTCTTTGACTTCCCCCTTGTCTCACGCAACCCGACCATTATAAAATAATGTAACTTCCCTCTAGTCTTCCCTCTTGACGAGACCATGTGATTTATGGACTATCCCTAATTCCAGGACTTTGGTTTTCTCTACTAATTCTGGTCCAGAAATTTTTAAAAAGTATGTCTTCTTATGTATTGTTTTACAGTGACTGAAATTCTTAAATGTCGCAAACTTTCGTCACATTCGGAGCGTTTCGGCTCTTCTGTATTTTTACATAATCTGAGAAACAATATTTAGAATGAGGTGTTGCCATATTGAGTAAATATATTGCTGAAAGGCAACAAACTTCTCTTTAATGTATCCATTTCGATATAGGAATTTTATCTATAGCTTCGGTAATCGAGTCACTAATTCGGCTCCAAATTATATTAATTTTTTTGCTTTTGGTTCAATGGTCAATGGAATGATTAATCATCCGTTATCGGGGGACAACAAAAAGTCATTATTTGTCGGTCAATTGCATTGTTTTTTAATCTGCGGATGTGTCATAAACTAGGTTCAAGCTGAGGCATTACGATTAGCGTACGTATCGATGTGCGTGGGAAATCTAGCGCATATGCTGCGGCAGCGACTGGCGAACGACATGCAGAATCTTTGTTTTCTTTGTGAATTTAAGTACATGACCTAAAAGGCAGTATATGGCCTAAAAATCATTGAATGAGAGCATTCAAAATATTCTATTGGGTGAGTTGTTAATTAACGGAAATCCATAATTAGACGCTTGCCTGGAACATGCGTCGACATGGAACATGCAACCCACAATTGACTCCCGAATCCTTTCATCCACTACGAGTCCCTATTATAACGAATTAAATATTGGTTCGAGAGGATTGACAGATATTGAAAACCTAAGCAAGTGTTAATTACTTATTTATCTTAGTCCGCTAAATATTTATGTCATTATTTCTATGTATGTTTCATGCCAGCTAGGCACATTCTAAGGAAAGTGCAGACAATCACATCCATTTAACACTTCTTACGTCCTGTTTTAGGCATTCAAAATATTTAACACTCGGTCTCAAATACTAAAATAATTAGAAAATCAAAATATTTTTTCACGAAGTCAAGTTTGCTCATAAATAATTAATTACTTCGAAATTCACTGTATATAAAGCCCGAACTACAAGATAAAATCTAGTCATGTGGTCTTTCAGCATTTTATATAGATTAAACTTTTTCTCTCGTTTTTATGCCTAATTATATAAGATTTATATCAGATTCATTCGAAATCGTTATTCATGTGTCAATTAATTATTTTAAAAAATTGTAAATCAGGGTAGGCCCCAAAACGGTTATAATAGCAAGATAAAGCCCACCCATAACCAGCCTGTCTGCCCATACCCTAAACCCAGTCCAAAGGGTCATGACCCTAATGATCCCCTTGGATCCGCCCCTGTTTTCAATATTAATCAATGGATGTGCGATATAAATTTCAGAACGTCCAAACGATAATTTTTGTGAATATTAATGAAATAAATTTGACGGAGTAGTCATATTTTAAAACCATCATAACAGTTTGGCATATTTATTTTGGGATTCTGTTCAAATAAGAAATTAAAAAAATTCCAAGTATTTCACAAGATATTTTTTTCTATTCAATTTATTGCAAATATCGTAAGTTGCGTACAGTAACAGGCAGTGATGAAAATAGAGATAAGACAAAAGTCTTTTGACTGCCTTCGTATATTGTTAAAAAATCGAATCATTTCATAACATAAAAAATATAACGATCAATAACAACAAGTTATTTAATTATAGAGCGTCCTCTATAATTATGGTTAAATACCTCTGTTATTTCATAAGAAGGACGGTGGCGCTGTTAACTGCCGAGCGACGTCTTTTGCCTTAATATGAAATACACCGTGACACACGTACAACACACAGACAAAAATTACCATTTTTAACAGTCACGAAGCTCTCGTTTTCGCAAACACCATAATTTTGATAGTTTTATATTATTTGTGTTATTCTGTCGTACAAGTAGTAAAAATGTTTAGTTACAGTCGTATTCGTGACGGAAATGTTTACTTATTAAAATTAAACAGTAGCCTAAACGCAGTGAATTAGTTTTCTTATACATATAAGTTACAAATTCAGCAAACCGGCCGGCCGATACCAAATATAGACTTGACTCAAAAAATAGGAAATGTACGTAGAAAATTTAAAATTAAACATTTTGAAAACTTTTGGGCACGGTAGGTCCTATTACCGAAATGTCCAGTCAGTTCATTACGTCTATTATCCTGAACATCCACTTCTCTGAAGGTCCACTTTCCTGAAAGTCCATTTCCTTAAAGGTCATCTTAGGTGGAGCTTCACTTAGGTGAAGGTCCACTTTGGTGAATGTCCATTTAGGTGAAGGTCCACTTAGATGAAGGTCCACTTCCCTGAAGGTTTACTTCCTTGAAGGTCCACTTAGGTGAATGAGAACCTTCTTTAAAAAAATGTGGTGGGCCACTCTCGAATACACCTATATTTAAAAAGTACAAATTAGCACAAAACGCGGATTTTATTCTTCGCAGAATATCATTACAAATTTTCTTAAATATAATGCTAACCTCTTTTTATCTTAACTCTGACATCAAATGTGGCAAATTTCCTTTGCTTTTGAACGAGGAAATTGCGCCATATTTTTTTAATTTTGTATAAATTTTCTCAATGAATGGGAATAATATTATGCAGTTTGTTAAAAGTTGAAAAGTTAAAACATTTTTATTACAAAACTGTTACAAATATAATTTGAATAACAAAAATAAAATGGCTACTACACTATGGAAATGTTGGAATCTTGACCAATGTTCTGCAACAATTACATGTAAGTCAAATAAAGTGATTCGTGATAGTAAGGAATATAATTGTCAAGCAAATGTGATAAAAAATGAAATAATTTTTTATTTAATAAATATAAATAAGATGTAGGCAGGATTTCCGGCCTATTCAACAAATTTTTGATCATAATTTTGAGGATTTTATGAGGAAGTGTGATGAATACAGAGAGGCGATGTCGTTTCTTTCTTCGAAAAAAAAAAGGAATTGTATAAACCGAGAAAAGATTTTTTGAAAGGCTCCATTACGACAAATAAGGAGATGTTAAATTGTTATATACTTTGAATAATAATTTTCATATTTGTCAACTCGGTGAAGATGATAAAATCGTAATATTTGCGTCGCTTACCGTTGAAAAAATCCTAAAATGTTATTCAGGAATTTATTATGCCGCTGGAACGTTCATCCTTTATCACTTGTATACAATGTCCAACCGTCCACCCTTTATCAATTGTATACATAGCACATTGATCTCGGATCAACGATCACTTCTATTAATATTCTACCAGCTATTTATGCACTGCTGCCAAATAAATCAGAGGAGACTTATTTAAGGTTATTCCGACTGATAGAAGACAGTTTTGGCTTGGAAACGAATCGATTTAAGTGTGAGGATTATAAAGCAGTTCCTATGAACGCTGTGCTAATAGTGTTTTCTAACCTTCACATATCTGGTTATTTTTTTCACTATAATAAGGCGAAATGGGGAAATGGGAACGAAATAAAAGTAAACAAGACAAAAGCTGGTAGAAATATCAAGAATGGTTGCCCTTCTTCTGCTTTTACCTTATAATAAAATAGAGAAGCGTTAAATGCAGTGTGGAATGACGTCCTACAATCTCCAGAGTTTATCAAATTTATGTAGTATCATCAGAATTGTTGGTCCAACAAAACTTCTCAACTTAAATTGTGGCAGACGATAAACATAGAGCTACCAACTCACTAGAAGTATGGTATCATAGACTCAATTCCAAAATCCCGAAAACACCAAATTTGTATTTAGTTATTGATTCTTCAAAAAAGGAATCAACACATTATGATTGTATCACAAGAAAAAGTTTACTTCAAACATTGATCCAAAAAAATAGAGGACTGCAAAATATCCAGTTTGATAAATAAAAACAATGAACTATCACGAAAATTAGTAAATGGGGATAGGGACACCATAACCACAGCACAATCGAAAAACAAATAAAGGATACTGATTTTATCGCGATTATTGTTGATGAAACGTCGGATGTCAGTGGAAGGGAACAGCTGGATATTGCGATGTTTTGTAGATCCCAAAGTAGCTGACCGATTTATAAAATACGTGGACGTCAGTTTGGATCGCAAAGCTATTTTTTTGAGTTCAATTCTTTTGCATGTCTTCGAAGAATATGATTGTTTATCCAAAATAATAGTTGATAATGACAGTTATTTATTTTGAGTAAAACGGTGTCCAAGCTAAAATTAAAGAACGTTGTCCTTTAGCCCTTTTTGTTTGGTGTTCTCTTCATATTTTAAATCTGATTCTTTCTAAATCGTGTCAATACCTTAGTGAAACTAAACGATTTTTCATTATTATTAAAAGCATATCAAATTTTTAACGGTAGCACAAAAAGACTAGCTTATTACGGTCAATTCACCAAAATACCGCGCATCACCAAAACACGTTGATCTTACAATTTGCATATGGTAAATGTAATTCTAAAGAAATTTTAAAATTTATCGGTTTTTTCGAGGAACTGAGACTGTCGACAAATGGGTCGGTGATACTTTAACTGCATAGTTTAAAAAATTTTGATTTTATCTTTTTTTTAGATGTTTTTGATAATATTTCCGCAAAAATGGATATTCTTTACGATACATTGCAGGAAAAACTTCTGACATAACTTACTGCGTGCAGAAGATTAAAGAGTTTGAAATATTTTTAGAAAATTTCAAATCATAATTTTTGAATGTTTATAATAAATGCTAGTCTAAAAGGAAACGAAATGTTGATGACATTAAAAGTCATTACAAATGTATATTTATTGAATAATAGATAATGTTCTTAGTGAGTTCCGAAGCCGCTACAGAAATTTAAAAAAATTAAAAATGTTTGAATTACTATTTTATGAAATTTTTAGTAGATTCAGTACTTTTTCCCTGATACTCTGCTCAAAGAAATCTCAATGTACGTAAAATAATAGAACATTTCTATGAAAATAATTTACAGACAATTCTTCCCAAAGCTTTATGACTGGCGAAGTTGATCGTCACCGTTCCCGCAACTAGCGCCTCCGTCGAACGATCATTTTTATGTTTAAAACGCCTACACGCCCTAGTCACGTAATACCCAGGAACAGCAACGGTTTACCGAACTGTCGATGATTTCCATTAAAAAAGAACTGTTGACCGATTTAAAACGTTGCGAAACCGTTTACGACGACGTTTTGAAAATATATTTATAAGAAAAAGACAGGCGGGTGGATTTAACGTATAAATAATATAATAAGTTTTAAAGCAAACATTTGCTGTTAAAGTTTCCATACTATTACATATTTTACTTAGTTGTATACGAAAATGATAGCAGAGTGATAACAACGACCTTTAAATGGCCATTTAGGTTATCTAATAGTATATTTGGTTGTCCAACACTTGGTAATTAAGTCAATCGATTACTTGGATGTCTAATGTGGCCCAAGAAGGCTCTTCAATTATGACGACCTGCGGAAGAACGTGAATTTATTGTGTTGTAAGTATTTTCTTACTTGGATATTTAATTTGGCCAAAAAAGGCGGTAGAATGCCCTTATTTTATAAATTATTTTTTTATAATATGAGCAATGTCTGAAGCGTATATAGGATTTAGCTGTTTCATGCCTACCTTGATTCAAATTCTATGATCGCTATCAACAATAATGTACCGCTAATACTCTTATTTTTTTGTAAAAGTTACCAAGGGTGTGCGGATAGTACATGCAAAAAAGCTTTGTTTACCTTAGAGTTCTGTATATAAGTGCCCTTAGGTGATAAATAAATATAACTCGTAAAAAATCATGGTACTAAACATATTTTTTATTTTGTGTTTACGCGCGTGCGCCATCTATTAGTTATTTTGGGAACTAACTTGCACAACGCAATCGCAGTTATAAAAATTACAGATTTTATTTTGTATGATACATTAAACGAATAAAATTATACATTTTTACTATAAGGGAGTGAATAACAATTGACAAATAACAACATTCACAGGACTTACAAACATTTTTCAATTTAAATAATGTTTTAGTAAAGAAAGAACTTCAATAGCAATAAATGTACCATTTTATATTTGTTGTCATTACATTTTTATAACTTAAAACATTTATAATGAACGTTTAGTCTCACCAAAAGAACGAGTCTCACCTCCTATACAATTTAAGCAGATTTGTGTTCAGTATTTAGGCTATTCCTTTTACCTACATCAAGAATCAATGTGAAGTTTTAACGTCAAAACCGTGTCTGTGTGTATGGAACACACGGACTACATAAAGGATAAAAAGATTACAATAAAATCACGACGTATGCAATGCACTGTGCACAAGTTTTCAATAAGTGGACCGTGATTTATTTTCATATAGTCTAAATTTGTTTAAATTGTCATTAAAATTGATGAATATTTGCAGCTTTCTAAAAAAAATAATTTTGTGATTGTTACGTCGTGAATTTAAAATCAAATTTTATTTATTAATTTGTCATAAAATTGAACAATTTTAGATATTTGTCGCATTTAATGCCTTTTGTGTGTTATTTCATCGTTTGTATAATGTACATTGTAATAATTTTTCAGTTTCCTGGTAAAATCTCAATAAACGGAATAAACATCGAATTATTTTCATTATTTTTTATAATTGGTAGCGTTTTCAAGAATCTCTATTTTAGTTTGAATTTACTAGACATGAACTTACGGATGAATCGTTTGGCATTTAACACGATGCTATTGCAAGATATTACGAGTGCCATTCTCCGTATTATGATGCCAATAGCATACAAAATGTAGATCTGTCGAAATGACACAATCAATTACACTTATTTTTTTTTTTAAGATCGTCGATTAAATTTAATATGCAATCTTGTGTGATAAAATACTGGATACATTGTTATCATGCTTTGCTGAGCTGTTGATTTGATAAAAGTTCTTCCAGTTAAGTTCTTTTTGTATGCTTAAATTACATTCCAACCGGGATACGCTCAAACTAATCCGCTAATAAAACAAAGAAAATGAGAAAACAGAAATGGCAAAAGTGGACGATGGAAGGATTTCTTCCTTTGCCAGGATTTTATTTATATATATCTAATTATACTTTTAATTAACACACCAGTGGTAACGGATTTTAACATTTTTACCATACAAAAGCACAAGAGAGCATTTATAAAGTTCACGAAAAACCACTTCTTCGGTATTAGGGTCCAATTGAATTTAGCAAAATTTCGATTTAGCAAATTAATACAAACTAATATTACTTTAGCAAAACAAATGAAAATTACCCCGATTACATCGATATTCCATAAAACACTTGAAATTCTTAATAAAAATGTATAATGAAAGCCTCTCGAATACTGGTTCAAATTTTCACTTTTATGATACTGACTCAGAAAATTTTATATTCAATTAATATATGAATGACGCCGCTCAAGGTTAACATTTTCTAGAGAATTAAATTGAAAATTAATGTTTAAATTTAGATTGAGTGAAATTTGGTTTTCAGCATGGTGCTAACTCTTGCCTAATTGTATGCTATATTAAGCAACTATAACCTATAGGGAATAAGCTGTAGACTACGATTTTATCTGCATTATCCATTCCAGTGCAGAGTTAAGATTACAACCCCTTTGCATTTCTCAATTAGTGAAATATATTTATGTCAAAACCCGAATGAAGCAAAGATATACACCGTCGACCAAACCAGTCAAACGACAACATAAACTGATCATTCTTGCCACTTTGTCACCGTTACAAGTGACAGGCCTCCTAGGAATATAAAAAGCGCTGTTACCATAAAGAATGGTTACGCAAATGATTAGAGAATAGTTGTGCAACGCATTTGAAGATTCTTTTTGAGCTCGTAATACATTCGCAAAAGAGTTCGGCTGAAAACCAGCGCCACTTGTGATGGTTCTGCGTTGAACTGGAAAGGATTTCGTGTTCTAACTTTAATTTCGTATTTTGTGATTTGGCATTTTCAGTCTTTCTCTCTTTCCAAAAAATGTGTTCTCCTTTTTCTCACTTTTTGAGAGGGAGGATTTACAATGATTTATTTTTCTTGTTCACGATCACACAATAACCTTTCTGCTGGCGACGGTACAATTTTATATGGAATGGTAGTACAATTTGTTTGATGAAATATAAAAATAAGGAAATCCATATGAAATATTCACAGTTAGTGCAAAATTTCATACATAGATAATTTATTTATTAGTGAAAACCCAAAAACAATTGTTCAGTAGTTATTGCAGGGACAATTGACGCAGTGACTTTATTTTTGTCATATAGTAATCAATTTTAAGCGAAATGAAACAAAGATTTTGTTCTTTAAAATGTCCCTTAGAATAATATAATATATTTAAATTGAATTCGATCACTTTTTATTGATAACTAAAATTGTGAATCAAAATTGTTATTTGAATGTAACTATAATTGATGTATTTATATTTTACACATTAAAATTAATATCTTTGGTGTAGTTAATTGCAAAAAAGCTTTTTTACCAAACAGTTCAAAACATTTAATATTCTATTTGTGTAAAAATATTATTATTAAATTTAAATACTATATCGTTCCTTAATATTATTAAAATATAAGTATAAATAAAATCAAAAACATCACTAGCAATATCGACAATTCAAATTGTTTTTAGGAGTCACAAAATATTCACTGGTAAATACGATATTGCCAGTGTTTAAATATAATACGTTTTCCTTTACATAAACATCGATTATGCGTTGCTCTGCGTGTATGACTCAGGTATTCCCCATTTTAAAACCTTCTGTAACGCCCCCTGCAGAATAGGTCAGCATGGAGTTTTGGATAAACTTCGAAGCTTTTTATTAATATATAATGGAATAAATTTTAACATTCAACATTTGCCGATGTAGAGAAATTTATTAAACAGTTGAAAATTAAGGATAGTCGTATATGTGTTTCATAGTCACACACTTTATAATTTTTGTGTCTAGCATCTATGTAAAGTAAATAATGAATTACATGTGATGCATGAAAGATTTTACAACGCTTTCTTGTTTCCTGTCTACTGACTGATACCCTGTATATAAGTCTGATATTTATTATTCATCATTGTTATAGATTTTGTTTTTTCTTGCTAGAATAAGGGTTATTACGCATGAAATGATATAAACATAAGCAAATACATTGAACATATTGTGTTTGGATTATCCGAAAACACGATACATTCAATGCAACAGCCGGTACCAATGCTTCCAGAAGTAAGGAATTATGAACGGTAATGCTATGTATATAACTGGATTGGAAGGGTATAATTCATTACAAGCTTTTACCGCTGGGCAAAACCATCAATTCCGATCTCTACTGCCAATAGCTGACGAGACTCATGCAAGAAGTAGAGAAAAAAAGATAGGAATTGGTTAGAAACTGTTAATGCATCCACCATACAGCCTTGATCTTGCACCCTCAGGTTTTCACCTATTTACATCTCTTTAGAATTCTTTAGGTAGTGTTAGGTTAACATCAAGAGAGGACTGTCGAAACTACTTGTCGCAGTTTTTTGATCAGAAATCTTACAAATTCTACAGTAATGGGATTATGTCACTATCTACAAAATGGCAACATGTTGTTAAACAAAATTTCATATATATATATATTATAAAAATGTAAATAAAATATGATGACAAGTTATCTTGAATTTGTATGTAAAATACGAAAAAACTTTTTCCCCAGCCTTATATATGATTTAGCAAGTTATCGATGCAAAAGGCAATGTTTCCTATACGTTTGTGTCTTAAGGTTTAATAAACTTTGAAAAATACCCAAATAAATGCATTATGAATAAATATCCCAGTATAGATAATGTCGTCTAACCAGACACGACGACCTGTCATTATACGCCTTCTATTACAGAAAATTTACAGTCCCAAAATGTCGAATTTGTACAGAAAAATCAAAGTTCTAATTTGCGACAAGCTCATGGTAATGAAAATTTTGAGCGTTTTGTAAAAAATAATATAAAAAGGCATCGGCAAAGCCAAAAATATAAGATTCTCAGAAATCGCTAGGTCAGAATTAGTAAATAAATTACTCATGAATCTGGAATTACATCTGGAAAATAGTTTAAGAGGAGTTTCTGGGAGCAAAACTAAAATAAACTATTTCATTTAAATGTACATAGGTCTAAAATTCGTAATTAACCAAATTAGTGCACTTTCTTTTAATCATAAAACATTTTAAATTAAAGTTTATCTTTGTTTATTGAACAAACGGTATTATTAAAAATAACGTCTAATTTAATTGAAAGTCAATCAATCACATTTATTATCATTAAAACCACGTCAAAGAGGCACAACTAAATCGAGCGACTAAATCTTAAACAGTAACTCTGCATTTATATTTTGTACAAATATTTGTATATGAAACCATCTGGCTAGTTAATAGTTATGCATATAATAGATCAGATAAAAAAAAAGAAAAGGAGAGTCATTAAAATATTGAAAATGTCTCACAATGTGATATCTCAATAAAATTGTATCTATTATCTTTTTAGATAATGACACTAGAGAGTAACCGTTGTAGCTATTGTAATTTATAACATCGCAGATGTTGTGAAATCAATAAAGAAGTAATACAATACAATAACATGTTTATTTTTTTTACATTTTCATGTAATTGTCTTAGTTTATAACTGTCTGTTTCTTCAATATAACTATTGTCATTTTCTTTATTTGCATCTGTATTTTCCCGCTTGATTCCGTCATGAATTTTATACGTCTCTAATTCTGTGAGTGGTTTTTCGCATTTGTTTAACTCTTCACATTCAGCAACATCTGCTTTATTAGCGACAGATGATTTGGATAGCTTTCGAGCTAAAAGATAAAACTGTATTTGGAAGAAAGCTATTAACAAGCCGGGAATCAACCACGCATCGGGCGCCACTTTTACTGTGTTAGCATAAAGGAGTGAATAAAGTGGGTTGTATATGCTCTGAAATGCTTGCTCCAAAGCACCCATCACGCTGTATATCTTGCCTGTAAAAACATTTTCGTAATTAATACTTACATATATAAAAAAATAGAAAGGTGTTCTTTGATTTTATGAAACAGTTTCAGAATTATAAAAGTATTTTTCATCAGATTTTGTTTCTTGTTATGAATTCTAAGATTTTTAAGACTAGATTGTTATTAAACAAATACGTATCCATTGGTCTTTAAATCAAACTCAATTCACAAAATATCGACTTTGATTCTTGTAACCAAAGTCTATAGGACAGGTAGATATATTATACTAGAGGATCAAGAACCTAAGTTGTTCATTCCTCTTCTGGTAGGTGGCGTGCACCTAAAGCATATACCTGTTGCTCTGACCGCGTGGAAATAGAATGAAAATTTCTATTTTTATCACGCTTATATTAACTTCACCTGTATGTATGTGGGTATGTTTGTTTGTAATCGACTCCTTTGGACTCGATTTTGACCCACTTTAAACGGTTAAATTTCATTTACTTTGTAGTACTACAAACTTTGTATGTTTCTCAAGGACCGATGACAATACAATAATTTCATATTTTGAAAAATTAAATTTTGATAAAAATTTAATTTCTGAAATTATATAGTTTGAAATTGAAAATTCGGAAACAAAAACTTAGAACATTACAAAATTTAACAATTTTGAAAAAAATTTGCAAAATAAATTCAGTTTGATAATTTATTTTAAGAATCTTTGTTGAAACTTAACGTCGATGTTTGTGGCGTTTCGTTTGCATTTACACATGTCCATTATAATGACGTTCTTATAGCATTCAAATGTATAGAAATGAAAAATACTGCCGACCTTGATGGCCTTTCCGTAAAAATAATTGATTGAATAACAGATCGTATTGCTCCATGTCTAGTAGTGAGTTTTAATGCATGCGTCGATTGTGGTGTTTCCGGATGTAATGTAGAAAAGTAAAGTAATTCCATTATTTAAATCCGGTAGCATATCTGAACAAACTTAAGAACAATATCAATACTACCGACGCTCAGTAAAATTTTTAAAAAGCTTATTTTAAATCAACTATTGCAATATTATTATAACAATAATTTGATGAACGTTAAGCAACTTGGATTCACAAACGATAGCTCAATAACCGAAGCCGATGTCGAGCTTATTCAGCACATTTTTGATGCCCGGGAGGATTCACGGGACGCAATTGGCTTTTACTGTGATTTATTGGTGAGAGGTCGTCGGGATCTGCAGTCAATTTGGTCGTGCCACAGGGTTCAGTTCTTGGACTATTCTATTCCTAGTGTCCATAAATGATCTACCACATCTTGTTAAGAATGGTCATGGAATTGTATTGCTTTCTGATGATACCTCCATACTTTTTGAGATTGACAGGCAACAACCAGCTTTTGACGAAATAAACAGTACCATCTCTAAAATCAGTGAGTGGTTTAGTATTAATAATCTACTGCTCAATGAAATGGAAACAAAACTTGTAAAATTTTCTCTATCTAATTATTAATTGATTGACACAAATCTAATGGTCAAAAACGAGGTACTGGATATTGTGGACACGGCCCTATTTCTTGGTCTCACTTTGTATTCTAAGTTACGTTGGGATTCTTATATTATGAGATTAGCGGAAAGACTTGGTTCTGCAGCATGTGCAGTCAAAAGAATTCGACGATTTACAGACGAAAGCACCGCGAGACTAGTTTATTTCAGTATTTTTCATAGTCTTATGACCAATGAAATTTTGTTATGGGGTCACGCAGCCGATATTAACACAATTTTCGTACTGTAGAAGCGAGCTATTCGTGCTGTTTATGATCTGAGACCGTGCTGTTTATGACATCTCTCAGAGAAAAATGTAAGGAAATTAATATCCTAATTTTAGCATCACAATATATATATATTTCGTATATATATATATACGAAAACCAGCTATATGTTAAGAGAAATATAGAATCATTCCAAAAAAGGAGCGACATCCATAACATTAACACTAGACATAAGAACGATCTTGCTGCTCATAAGACCCATCTAAGTAAATTTAATAAACCATTTAAGTGGATGTGTGTGCGCTTTTGTAATAATATCCCATCTGAAATTGAAAATTTGCCATTTGCTGAGTTTAAACGTTTCGTTACAAGAAAGCTATATGGCAAGGGCTATTATACCGTGTTGGAATATCTTAATGAAAAAAGGCCCTGGGATTGGGCTGCTCGCTTATCAGGTTATTTCATATTATTTTTAAATGTCGACTAAATTATAAATTACTAAATCCTTTGTATTGACGAGTTAAAGTAGCAAGCCTTGAGTTTCTTGCCCATTCTTCTCCAGGCGAATCAGCATTTGGAATGGGTGGTAATGTCGAAACGAATTTATTAATGACATATTTCAAGTGTAATTTAATTACCAACGAAATAAAGATATTTTTGATTTTTATAAGCCCTATTTTTTTATCATTTACACAAGCTGTTCTAAAACAAGACATCAGTGGAGTGGTTTAATATTATTGTTAATTTTAATTTTAATTTCTTTTTGTGGAATTTATGAAATAATCAACCATATTTTTCTCTTTATAATAAAGCTTAATGTAGTAATCACCTACAATTAAAATTAATATTAATCTTAAATTTTATAATGTCGATGAAAATATACATGAAAAACTTGATAATTTATGAGATGTATAGAGTAGTCTTATAAAACTTTCTTATTATTTATACAAATATTGTGATGATTCATTAAACATTAAAATATTTTTGATGAATATAATACTTTTACATAATTTGCTAAAAAAGAAATTCAAATGTAAAAAACATACTTTTTTTTAATAGGCTTAATCGAATGTATGATTTATTTTTAGAGGTAATTTTAAGATCTGTATGAATATAAAACAAATAATAAATGAAAAAATTAAAAAGGCACACCTTTAGTTTATGAAAAATCTTTATCGTCAAGCGACCGAATAATGTTACAACGCGAGAAATACAAAACTGTTGTTGCTTAGGTCTATTACTTTTAAGTCGGTTTATATTTCGGCTTTTGATGCTACTTTAAATGAAAAAATACAAAATACTCATTATAATACGCGATTGCGCACATATCACAAATAAACTATATTTTGCTTATCGAAAATTAAGAAATACCATCTTTTTCATAGCTTTTTACGTGTTATTTTTGCATTTTTTAACAAAAAACTTCAACGTAGTAACGCAAGGTGCGACGAAAGTACACTGAATGTGATAAGTGTTAAACTGTTTTAGCACCAGTGGCATCCAGTATGTTAAGGTTCATTTTTAAACTATGTCATTTATATTTTCACAGTTTGAGGACAATCGACCCATGAAATCGAATTTCAGCTCATGTCCGTATAATTATGCAATTGATACTTCGTATGCATATATAAACAATGCAGTATAATGCCACCGTTGAGTCTCTGATGATAAAGGCAAAATATGACTGCAGCATCTGCACTCTGGCGAATGTAGTCCTACCGAGTTTCAGCTTGTTAGATTTCCCGCAGTGGTTCAGGTATTAATGGTAACAACATTTAAATACACACAATAATAATATTAGAACTTGCAAAAGATGACATCGGGAAGGATATGGAGCCACTAAGTGTAATTGACGAATTTTACTTGGGTCGAAGATGTGATGTAGTAGTTGTATGTTAAAAGTTTTAAAGATTGTATCATAAAATTATTGTTGACATTGTTCTGCAAAATCAATAAACTTACAAAAATTTGTCTATTTGGTTAAAAACAAGAATATGGTATTTTTATGCTTACATTACCTTGTTCATTTGGCTGAATTTGCTTGTTAACAATGGGGCGTTGAACCACTTGAGATCCTTGACCAATGATTCCAATAATGACAACTATAATTATAAAACACAATAATTGAAATGAAATAATAGTAGGTAGACATAAAATTATTATAAATTTATGAAGTTTATAGTAATATAATTATGAAATTTGTATATTCTAATTAAATATTAATATCTAATTCCATCTTCTATAGCAGAATTAAGTATTGACCTCTCGCAACTGCTGATCTTTAAAATAGTAGTATCAAAGATCAAATTGGTAATCCTACATTTCAGATGCTGTCTGAAATGTCGTCTGTTTATTTATATACTGCTGGTCATCCGCCCGCTTCGCAGGGCATTATGAGTTAAGAAAGTAAATAAAAAAAAAAACGGTGTAGAGTACATGTAATTCAAATAAATGATCGAAAACTATAAAAATGATCGCTCTGTTGCACCTTTACTTTATTATATCTATACCTGCCGGAAACAACTTG
This sequence comes from Eumeta japonica, assembly GCA_005406025.1. Taxonomy (NCBI): domain Eukaryota; kingdom Metazoa; phylum Arthropoda; class Insecta; order Lepidoptera; family Psychidae; genus Eumeta; species Eumeta japonica. The sequence goes on from BGZK01000175.1 coordinate 388,565, forward strand.
CAAGCTTAATGTCTGTTTGGATGTTTTTATCGCGATACTTAACCCTTTTAATTCTCCATAGTTAAAAAAGTTTATATCTGTATTTACAGATAATGTCTGAAATTTCTTAAGATATTTGATACCAAAAATTACAAGTAATTTTGAATAGGGAAGAGCGGCGTTGTTAGTCTACAACCTCACCACTTTGGAGATTTGGGTTTAAAATTTAATTTGGAAGATCACGTGATTATGGAACCCTTTTAGAAGAATCACTTGCCAAGGTTCCGTTTAAAGTTCAGCCACTTATTATTGTTTACGTATTTATTTAGTTATTAATTACTTAAAGAAAATCGATGTATTATAATATAGAAAGTTAAATAAATTATTTCAGCGCGGTGCTGTTTTGAGCGCATGCTGTCATCTAATGAAGCATATTTAAAAAATGAATGTTATAAAAAATCTCGAACAAAACCATAAAAATTTCTTTGAAACTTCATGAATTATTTACGATATGATTCTTTTCACGTCTATTTATTACCTTAATTTTAAATATTCAATCTACAGTTGTCATTACCAATTGGAACATAATCCATGTCAATTTTGATACAATCCAACATATCAATTTAAAAATATCTATTATAAAGTAGCAAAAAACATAAATTTTTGACTCAGGATAGTTTATTATAAATATAAAAAGTTGCGCCTGTGGGTAACAACCAAAAATATATGGGATTATCGATCATGTGAAGTTTTGATTCCAAAAAATTACTAATCATAATTTGAATAATAATCATAAGTGGTTATTGGTAACCACTCATGATGTATTATTCAAATTAAGTAATTTTATATAATTACATAGTAATATTTTAAAAGAAATTTCTATAATGAATTAACTTTTCACCATAGAAAAGAAGAAAATATTACTACATAAAAAAAGCTTACAAAAGGTCAAAAACTCTTCGTTTCTTTATGTTTTTATTGTCCTTATTAACCTTACTGTCCAACTCATTTCTTCTCTCAAAGACAATTTTACTGATTTTAATATCTTCGAATTACAATAGATTTTTATGAATTATGTTGTATTACTCTATCAAAAGAAAACTTGTATCTTATTGTCAACGAATACAAAGTTTAAATACTTTCTTCTTCTTTATGACATTTTTCGTTGTAAAGAAGTGCTTACTCAAAAATGCGGCGACTGTAGATCTTGCCGCGATGAGACTGCTGGTGGCGAGTAAGAATGACAGGCAACTGAGCGCTCCGACCATTTCGTCCGACAGTTTAAGCCGCCGTTTGAGCACAGTTAAAATAATTAAGGTGCCTGTAATTGACAAAGAGTTAGAATAAATAAAAGTGAAGGCAGGTAAGTTTATTATGGAGATGTAAGTTTGACAGGTTTTATATATAATTTAAAAGAAATTATTAAGACAAAAGATCTAGCTGCGATGAAAGATAAGGAGGTAATAAACAAATAGAAAATAGAAACAATATTTCTATAAATGTTTATAGTATCGATTTACTGGATATATTTTAATGTCGTTTTTCTGAGTACACAGCTAGATAATGTAGCAATATACAGATCAAACGTGTTAACAACAGAAATAAGATGACAAGTAAAGATTTATCATTTGAAATTAAATTTAAAACAGGAAAAAAGTCGTAATGTAGGAACAAGATAATAATATTATTATGAAGTCACGCCGACGCGGCTGGGAATGGAAGTTAGTCGCTTAGTAGGGACGTGTCGAACATTAAATGACAATTCTGGGATTTAGTTAGCCTTTTTGCCCGAACTTATTTACAGAGAACCGCTTAGAAATGCATAATACATTCATAATTCCAATAAAGAAATTTAAAAAAATTGCAATTTGTAAGTAAAACATTATCTTAACGTAATTAATTGAAATTAGTCTGCGACTCCATCAAAACTAAACATAATGTATAATCTATAGAACAACGCGTGTTATCGATTTTATTGCCGTTTGTCATTCAAGCAGCTAGAAGTTAAATATTAAAGTTGAAACCGTCAACGTCATAACGCCCTGCTCAATCTAATGTCTAGTACTAAATAGGTATGTCTTGATATTAGTCTAACAATAAAAATTTTGGAAAGACCAAAGCAAAACCAATATGTTATTAAGTAATAAATATTTTTTCTCGGGAATCATTTTGCTAGTGTAAAAAATTTTTGGTACTCACCAATAAAATTTACAATATTCTTGTATGCCAAAAAAGACCCATACAAAATATCATCGAATTCAAATTTACGTCGATAGAAAAAGAATCCCAAAAGAACTTCAGCTGTAAAAATATAAAATAAAATATAAGTAAAAGCTTTTTTTTTATGAAATAATTTTAAATATAAACTGCCTTTCAAACAAACCGGGACGAATACAAATAAAATATCACATACAACACAAATTTTGGTAACTAAAAGAAATCAGTTGAAAGAGTGTTGGAAGTATTACTTCGAAAATATGCTTGACTTAAAGGAAATAGTGGATGCGGTTACAATGCTACTGCAACTGAATATTTGATTGACGATGAAAATGAATTTAACATGAAAGAGATTATGAAGAATATGAATGCAGGTTTTTAATGCTTCCGGATGTGATAGGGTTAAGCCAGTGTTGGTTAGAGGCGATGCGGTGGGGTATAGTGGCATGCCTATTGTACCGGTCTTTTGATAATGAGTTCTGGACAAGCGGTAAGATGCCTAATGATTGATAGAGTTCTAGTGCTCTTCCATAAAACGAAAATTTCAAAAGAAATATCCATAGAGACGCATGGATCGTAATAAATAGGATATACTCTGATTGGTTTGACGTTCGTAGAAATGTTAGATAGAATAGTTTATCATTTATGTGGCTATTCAATCTATTCATATATATTTGTGATCATATGATTTTTAATATGAATACGGACCTAAAATGATGAATTGCCCGTCAAAAGCTTCCGCATGCCGGCGACCCAGTAATATTTAAGTCTTAGCATGTAAGTTGCATAAAATGGTAATTGTATTGAACAATTATCAAGAAAAATGATATGAAGTTAATTTCCACCAAACTAAAGTCACGATGAACAAAATCGAAACATTATTGAAACAAACGTATTAATATGAAGGGAGAGAATTAAACGAGCCCAAAAGCTTGTTTAAATTGTTTCTTTACAAATCACGGTACCTAAAACATGTAGACTAAATGAATGAAATGAATCGAATGAGGCTTTACGACCTACTATACATAATTAAAGTAATGCGCTTATGTATGGCAATGAGAATTGAGTGGGGTAGAAGAAACAAAGTGAATGTGGTGGAGTTCTTGTCTACAATAAATAGTTTCTCTGAAAACTAGGTATTGGAATAGTGATGCGAAAGAACGGTATATTTATAAAAAAGTTGTAGTGATTATAGTAGAATGAGTATAGACAGTATATTGCGATGATTTAGTTATCTGCAAAAATCAATGAAACAAAGCAAATGTCTAGCCCCCGAGACTGACGGGCCTACATAACATAATTATTTAATATTATTGAATTGAGAAAATATCTAAAGATAGCACCTTATTAAAAAATCTGTAGTTTCTGCCTAGGACCTTTGAGAAATAGCCGTGAGCTTATAAAAAAACTTACTTTATTTAATTAGTCACATTAGCTGTTTTCAAATAATGAGTGAAATTCAATTAAAATGTCCGTATAGAAATGCTTCTTATTTAATTATTTCATTTTAAATATGTGTGATATAGAAAGACCCTTTTTCGTTTTTGAAAGAAGAAAGCGAACGTTTAAACGTATAAACGCTACTGCAGATGTTATCTATTGCAATAATTAAAAATTTTTCTTACCTGCTAACAGCATTCTATCTCCCAAAGTCACGAATAACATCAACATAACAATTTTCCGTCTATTTCCATCGCGTTCTCGGACAAGACATTTGAGAGCGTTCATGGGCAATCTCCAGTTAAGCGGAGACACCTTGTTATCACGATTGATATTCGTATCCTTCACCCTTAAAATTACGTAAATTAAGGCTGCAACCTGTAATAATTAAATGTTAAATTTATTAAATCAATTACTATATAGCGATTGACGTTCTAAATATTGTGTTTTCTATCATTAAAACCAGCCAAATAACAACAACCATATAGCAGATAGGTCACCATATAGCAGCTAGGTTATCTTGGAAATAAGAGAACACTGCCTTTGATCAGTGTTAGAAATAATTAAGTTTTGACCTATCTTATATTATTAAGGATAATTTATTATAAATATAAGACCTACAAGCTCTAATATATTTATAAATTTTAAAGTTTTTTTTAAAATAACCCTATCAATTTCTCTTGATACAGCATCTCTTAATACCGACGCTGTTCAATATCAAGTTATTGTGCGAACTCATTCCGCTTATATCTTTCGCATTAGTTATCACAAAAATGTAGTTCATTACACTAATTATCAACCATTTTACGTAAGTCGATAATAATTAATATTTAAACACAATTAAATTAATGGTTATGATTATTATTCTTACCTGATAATTATATAATATATGGAATTAATAATTATGATAGACCCTTGTGTTAATAGTGTCTGATTATGAATATACATTAAATAATAGTATCTGTAGTTATTAATGGTTGTATTTTATACGAAAAGTATCGTATTCGATATATTATATTAGACCTACTAACTCACGTTTTGCAATTTTTTAGCAAGTTTGCTGATGCCAAATAAATATTTTAATTTAAATTTTTTTAAGTTTCAAAATTGCACTATAAAAACAAACTTATTTAATTTAACAACTAAAATGAACTACCGTGGTTAATACGCTCAAACGTTCGATTAACCTTCGCCAATAATTAAATGGTACGCTCATTATACGAGTTCTTAAGTTTATTACATTGTTATAATATGTTAAGTACCTGCAAAGATAATACTATGGGAAACACACCGTAGAAACCGAAGTGGCGGTAAAGCAGGGGTCCGCCGAAGATTCCCGCCACGTGTGCCACCTGGATCACGGCGCGGTGGGTGCCCATCACCCGCGTCACGTCGCGGCCCTCCGCATGGCATACCTTTGAAAAGGCAATATGTCCCTTTGTAGTGTCGTCGATCCCCATACGGTGGTATGAAAATGTATTGAGTAATTACTTAGATATCAAGGCAAATGTTAAAAGGAATTCGCAGGAAAATGCTACAAAATGAATTGAAATACTCACATGTATGAATATTAAAATGACTTAACTCTGAAATTAATTAATATCGATATATCTATAAAATTTATTATCTTATACGCCAGATTCGAATACAGATGTGAAGCATAAGATATCTGTGTAATATTTTGTATTTTATTTTTTACACCATAGTAGCAAAGTTCTGAAAGCGGTCATTGAATTCAAAGAACTTTTTTCTTTATATATTTTCAAAATTTTAGGTGCGGTAGTCTCGGAGACAAGGGGGAATGATTTTTTAAATAATTTATTCATTTTGTTAAGTAACTTTAAACATTGCTTTAACATTATAAAAATATATTGGAAACCCTTACTATAAACGCTTTCATTTCATTCATCAAATAGTACAGTTAGGAAAACACATTTTTCAAATTTTCTCATTTACCCCCAAAAGTGACGATTGTATTTAAAATTCATTTATTTTCGTTATACGCCCGTGTTTGGGTTACAAACATATGTATATACAAACGGACAGACAAACGGTTACACGTACGATCCTATAAGAGTCCTGCTTTTTTTTCTCATTTGAATAAAATAAGAAAAAAAAGCAGACAAAAGTAGTAAACCTAAAATGGCTTATGTATCGAATTTTGATATAGAATCCTAACAGTTTTATATACAACTAAGGAAATATAAAGATAATTATAGTCACCATAACTCATAATGTGAAATTTAATTGTATGAATCAATTAGTCATACGTTATTGTTTAACTTTGTATGTAATAAAATACTTACATCACCTATATAACTAAAAGCCGCTGCAAGAAGCAATCCAAAATTGCCACCAAGCGACATTGGTATCTGTACAATATATAGAACTTGTACAATCGATAGTCCGGGAATTGAGATCATCAGGATCACCGAAAAGGTCATGATGCTCATTCCGAGTAGTGGCATTATCAACAGTGGTTTTCTTCGGCCGCTGCAATCACTCCATGGTCCAGCAAACAGGAGCACTATAGTAGAAATTAGCGCTCCCACAAAACTTCTGCTTACATTGAAATTCGCTATTAATTCTTGACTGTCTTTCTGGAACATAAATGGAATTGTTAATATGGACGAAAGACAATAAAAACTCTCAAACTCTTTCTTATAAATCGATTGTGTGGTGTCTGTCAGGTGCTTAATGACTTCTAAAATCCTTTACATTTTTTTTGTTGCAGATTGCACTTTTAAAACAAATTAGGATAATTTAATTTAATAGTTTTAATAAGACCTGGACCTTAAGCCCTTCGGACTTAAGCCCTAGTGCGGATAGGAGAATTGCTGACGACTGTTGTTAACATTTCGATGACAACGACCGGATTCATCGGCTAAGCGTGCTCTTCGAGACACTAATTGAGTAGTTTTGATTAATTTGATTTAATTGTAAACTCATCGGTCAATTTGCCTACATTCATGTTTAAAAACCGGTATCTTTTCGTAACTCAAAGATTTCACTCTTTAGCGAGTACAACCATTATCCACCACCATCAATGAAATTCATTAATTGCACTGAAGCAAAAAAATCAGCGGGACGATCTTTGCATATCTTGTGATAAGGCGTCACGCCACGAACCCAAAATGGAGGATTACCGGGAGGTGTAGAGAGCGAGAAATTTGATTATGTTCGATGTGTGTACGTATCTTTGAAAAAAATGGCAGTACTCAATCTGCATTATCAAAAAGGAATTTAACCCGAATCAAATCAAACCCGAATTAACTTCATGTCAACAATATCGTGGTGCATATCTTCTGATACTCACAGTCTCACGTTTTACTGCTTTTCTAAAATTCATCATTCCAAATTGGTTCATCTAAAGCGTGACCAGTTATCATCAGCCGAATTATTAATTATAAAAGTAACAGAAGCAGTAGTGGACCCAGACGAGGGCTCATGTTCCTCATGACCTGGCCTGGGTCTTTGTCTTATTATTGAAATCTAATTAAAGCTAGATCTGACTGAACCTCGTGTGGTAATTGCCCTCAACCCTCTGCCCCGAAGGCTTGAACAGAAGCTCAGACATCAACAGTCTTATTGCATAGGCAATTATCTGATTATCTAAATTACAATTCCTTTAAAGTTATAATTTCCTCTACAATACTACACATTCGACCGGGATCACCTTTCGATGCATCTCAACTTACAATGAAATATGACAAAATGTCTCCACTTATTGAAATGGTGAAAAACTGTGTCTACCTTAAAACGTATAATACAAATATTACAAGATAATAATACTAAATCTATGGCGTTAGTGTAAATTACCAATCAAAGGTAAATCATGTAAACAGGATATTAGAGACTGAAATGCGATGGGTGGTTCCGGGAGGAGAAAGATAACACATTTTACCCAAGAACCATGATGATGTGGGTCACTTTAGATCTAAGGAAACGCACTAAGTCAACACACCTTGGTTCCAGAAGATGCAACTGTTTACAATGAAATATGTTTTTTTTGTTTAGAACGCATCAGGATCGGCGCCAGGACGCACATACTATCACTGAAATTAAGATAACTTTTCATAAGCTACACGCACATCACTTAGATCAATTTATGCGCTCTAAAAGTGAACGCATCAACATCAACTATAACAAGTTGATGCGTTCAACATGTATATCGACATAAGATCTATAAAGTATTCAAAACGGTAACGACTATCAGGGCCTCTAAAGAACATTTTAGCTATTTTGCTTCCGATCTCTATTAATTACTGATCAAGATAAATGCGTCGCTAGTGCAAAATTTAAAGACTTCGTCAATAAGCTAAAGCTAAGTGCTGTTGCCACTCCAAGAGCAAATGAGCAAATTCGACCGTTTAATCAGACCAGAGTTAGCATCAACTGTCAAGACAAAAACGATAACTTTTGCAATGAATTTTGGAAGGTGATGTACAATCAGGTATAAGTATTACAGTATTAGTCTAAGACCCGCTGCAAGATTACAAAGTTGATCGGTTTTTTAATTAAAATGTAATTTTTAAAGATACTTAGAAATTAATGGAGAAATATATATCCACCGAGTTGCTTGTCAAATTATGGCCGCAATTATATTTAATTAAAATGAAATTGACTAATATTTTCAAAACAATCCATTTACCTTTTTTTTGAATAAATTATAATTTTGACAGAGAGATGTAGAGAACCTTAAAAATTTTGGTTGCCAGTGTTTATTTGGCTGTAAACTCTTGGTAAGCAAACATAAACAGTTATTAGTGTGTTAAATTTATACATTCGTAAAGTATCCTTATAAATTATAAGTTAAACTATAACTAGTTTTTTCGTGTCCATGATGGTTGTATATTTAAAATGGGTCATTTTTATACAGATCTCCATTTTACGACTGAATAAAAAATAGTCGTGAGTAAAAAATATGCATGCATTGAAATAGTCTCGTTTTTAAAGTTTTAATAATGTCATATTTGCTAAATATTGAAATAATTGTGACCCTTTACAAAAAAGTAAAATAAAATCGAATATATTGAGAAAGAAAAAAAGAATAAAGAACGTTCATTCAAGATGTTAAATGCCTGTTAATTTGAATTTGACATTAACAAGCATTAAGTTAAATTATTTCGTGTATAAGAGCAACTCTAACAACAACAAAAATGACAGCATTCCAAAAATAGGTCTGACTATATATATTTGAAAGTAATTAAAAAACAATTTTCTATTTTGAAAAATTTTTCACAACTTTATTTCTCGAATGAATTAACGCGTTTCGAACCCGTTTGCGGCATTCAACGTTATTTTTTAAGCTCAAAAAAATATGAAAGTACTTTGAAAATCGATCCAACTACAAATTTTCGTAACGATATCTTTTGACTCAATCGATTTTAATTTTGTGAGCCACATTTTTTAGTCACGACAATCAAATTTTTCGAAAGAATATTTCCAATATTTTGCTAACGTATTTATTACCTTATTGTTATTCCCTTTGCGGCATTCGACGCAATTAAATTTTGATATCGATCAACATAATCGTTCAAAATTTATAGAAAGAAATTTGGTGAAATTTTTATTCTACGAATTTCTTAATATTTACCAACCTGAAACAATTCTTTGTAAGAAATGTAAAATGTTTGAAACTCTTTCGAAAGGTCTAAAACATATTAAACCACCGATTCTGTTACAAATTTCGAGTTACCATCATATGTTAATTAATGTTGGACCGTCCCTTAACACTAATCAAAATTTAACGATGATTAAGGCTAACCGTCAACGAAACAACACTTTACGTTTAAAATGATACATTTCAATTCAATCTAACGACCGACGGAGTTAAATTTCATAAATGCAACTTAGTCTAGGCCAGTTCCTTAAGTTTCCTTGTTTCTACTCAATCGATAACGAAAAATATAACAAATGTAAATTATTTTTATTATAATTTTTACTGTTAAATAAAACATGCTCATATAAACTATTTATTTTGGTCAATACGACTACATAAAGAAATTCAGCGAATCAATAACAGCATTTACATTGTACATTTTTTTTTTTATTAAAGAAGTATATTTGTCCTCATAATTTACGCCTGCATTTTTAAATATTAACCAATCTATATTTTAAAAAATTTACTTGAGGGATAGACATGACATTAACAACAACCTAACATGTTATACATCTTCAAAACCTTTTTTCAAAGAATTAGCATTTGGCATCCTACATCTTTTTACTTTCATCTAGTAACCAAAAAACTAACTACCGGCCAGGATTCAATTATTCGATCTCACGTCCGATTCAGTTACTACTCACTATAATAATTATAACATACCGTTTCCGCAATTTAATTACGGAACATTAAAAATTTTCATTAGACCGAACCAAGGTTTTAACCGGATGCGTCTTCTATTCACTGCTCATTGTGCGCTCGGTGACGCGAACGCAGAGCATGCTACATAAAAAAGCCTCGTTGAATCGATTAACTTCAATGTCATATAGTACCAACTTCCTGTGAGTAGTACAGAAATACGTTAACTCCTTAATATAATATCTAGACAATGTATTAGTACGTGCAAATTGAATTAAAAACACATCGAGGTCGTACGCATGAGACGTCATTAAATTATCTAGTAACTGATAATGAAAATTTATTTATCATTGTTTAATGGCGCGTGTAATCTAGATAGGATTGAGCAGAATCTGTGTCAAACAAATAAACGTGCACATTATCGCTAAAACATCAGATCTCATAAGGGGTAATAAGAAAAGAAATAAATTATTATTCTTGCGCACAGAGCAACTCGACAGAAATTTTCGCACCTCGCGTATTCAGACGAGAAATCTATTTTTACCGCAATTTTTTTCTCTAAGCAAGTATATTTCGGACGTGATTTGAGCCAGATGGAGTTTTAGGAGAAATGCAGACTTATATACTAATGGCACATAGCATATTATGTGCTAGGGTATAGAACTACAATTTATTGATGCAAAAAGGCTAATCTCTGCTATCTTTGAACACTGTTTAGTTTATGTCGTCAAAGTTAAAAGTTGTCGAGATATCCATAATCGTCTTCTCTAAGATGTTGTGACTTTTATATGTGATATGGAACTCGTCACGTATAACACGGCACGGAAAAAGGATTGTTCACGATGACTCGGTGGGAACACTATCATAGGTTTAGCAGGTGACATTGATATCCGTCAGTATGAAGCGCGTGAAATGCTTTGTGAGGCACGAAGTGTTGAGAGAAAGGTCATCAAACTGGGTCGAAATGGTCACCCATCCAATCCAAACCTTTAATGTGGACCTACACGTGTCGACTCCTATCCGTATCGCTATCGTTTCAGTTTTTCTATTAAGGAAATCGTTGTTGTGGTGTCGGGCTTTAATCTCGCCACTACCGAGTCATCCCTCCCACAATCTTTTCACTTTATTTTAGATTGAAGGGTTTACTAGACCTCAGGCCCTTTACGCGTTATCCAGTGTGGGTAAATGGCGACTGCTAACGATTATCATCATCAACACTACGACGACATTTGAGGCCGACAGTTTAATGTACTCTTTGAGGCAAAGAACGTATGGTATAATCTGCCTCATGTTAAAAACTCCTTGGTCCAATCAGCTGTGGTCAGGATCGAACCCAGCACTTATCGGTTCAAAGACAATGTAATTGACCATTCAGCTAGCACGGTTCAAAAATCAGTATTTGAAGAATATTAAACTAATACAACTTTTGAATTACATTGTACAAGTTATTCCACAACTATTGTTAATGTTAGATTTACTAATATTATTATTAAATTATATATATATTATATATACTATATATAAGTATATATACTATGTATATTATATATACTAATAATATATATTATTACTGAATTTCGAGAATTATAGTGATTTTAAACAAATATACATACTTCTGCAGATTGAAATGCAGGACCCACACCGCTATCACATACGTTTCTTGGAAGTTGTAGGTCGACATTGCAAGCGGTTCTAAGGTAAAAGTTTTGTAAGGTCGTTTGTCCTAACGTTATAGCCGCCATGGCTCCTACTAAAGCCGGTTCCAAAACGATTTTCCATTTTTCATTTTCAGCCTTTTCATTTTTCTCATACGCTTTGACCATGCACTCATTAGTACTGAAAAAAAATTAAAGCAATAATATTTAAAATACATAAATGTATGACATTAAATTTATGAACGTGTATTGAAATAACAAATTGTTACATTTTAATAGTTAAAATCTCTATGTAACCTGTGCTAAGATTCATGATTTTCGAGCAAATATTAAAATTAAATTAAATTAATACGAAGTACATAAAATTTTTTGTTCACATCTAGCGTAAAGAGATATCTAAAATTAAAGTGAAGGACAATTAATTAACATTCAATAGATGACTCATACATGGTTCACTTGATATTTACTTACCGGAATTTCTCCAATTCATTATGACCTGTATCGTCCGCCATCACTGATTATAATAATTATCAATTTATCACAGTTTTATATAAATATTTTATTCTATTTTCTTATCCACTATCGAATTTCTCTCAGAGCGTCAGCAACATTTGTACCCACATCTCCTTTGCCACGTTAAACGACAGAGCTATCCGGCATTGTGTCACTTATTAATGTCGCGTACGCAAAGATAAGATAAACTCTGTGTATTTGCTTTGATGAAAGCGAACAGACTGAGCGATTGTATTTCAAATTGCTTCAATAACTACACTTAACTGTTGTTCTGGATGTACATATGCCACCGTATATTGCATGTTACGCGGGCTAAGATAGGGATAAGGAGATTTCGAAATGGCCTGTTGTGTGTAAGAACTTCACAACTTGGCCACATTATACCGGGCGTTTAGGTATTTCACAGCATAAGGTCAGTCCTCCCTGATACGGAATTTAACTATGTATATCATATTTGCTTCAATTGATAGCCCGTTTTAACAATATGTGAATGCTAAACTATTGATAACACGTCTAAGTATCATAAATTATTTTTTTTTTATTTTGAACTCAGTAAACGGTCACGTTTTGGATTTAAAATACACCGTATTTGCATATACGACTATTTGTCTATTCAGATTTGTCAACTTTCTTCTTTGTAGGTAATGCAAATGAGGCAATTTAACAAAATTTACGCAAATTGTCGACTCGGACAGGTTGTTAAAAGATAACTTTGCTGAAAATAAATCCTCATTACACACTAAATTTATCTCATTCTTAACTTAGTTTTTTTAGTTTCCTAAGAAAACATATATTTATATTCATACTAACACCCTAAAATCCAAATCACGGGATATTAACCACAATTTTGTATTTTATCTAAGAAATTATTATAAAAAAAATTAAAATTATTTGAATTTCACGTATTACTAATATTATATCTAAAGCAATCATTACATATCAGTTCTGGTTTGATGGCACTGAACGTAGATAATAAAAAAAAAACCTTATCAATACCACTCACAGGCACGTAGTCACTTTAAACTATAGGACTGATATTTTTAAAAAGTATATAAACAAATCTAGACGCTGATTTAGAAAAGTTTAGTTATTAAGTCGTCTAGATTTTAAAGAGAGTTTTAGTAGTTTAAATTAATGCTTTAGACAAATATAATACGTAATTGTCGTTTGTTTGGTAATCAATTTAATACATTTCAGGAAATATAAAACTATTCATGGTATCTCTACCAAGTTCCAAGACTCATAAGTAAGGATGCTGATTAATGCTACAAAAACTCGTTTGAAAATAAATGTAAGACTACTACTACTACTACTAGAATAGCAATATCATATAATAAAAAGAAGTAATAATCGCTATATAAAATAAAAAAAAAAAGCTAAATATATAGTCAATTACTTGCAAGAAGTATATTATTATGTCAGTCTTTTTAATCACCGCACTACTAAGGTGTAACCACTTGCAGTTCTTTTTCAACTTCTCTCTGAGAACTTTGATTTTCAAAAAATTCTCTAGGATTTTATTTTCAATGTAGCTCTTATTTTTGATGAAACCCCGCTTTTAGAAAGCGTGTTTTTTATTAGATGATCACTTTTGAAGGTCTATTAAGTATACCGGGTTTTTTTTTATTATGACGTTCCTATGTATACGTGCATGTGCGTATGGTGTGTATGATGTAAACTTTCTATAATTATGAAACGGATCAGCCCATTTAAATTGGATTAGCAGCATTCGAGAAAGTTTAAATCAACTTAAAATTTAGGCCACATGTTATCAATTGATTTTGAGTAATATAAGCATTAGGCCTAATATGTATATTATGAAATGGAATATTTACCTGTCCGTTTGTCCAGACTAACCTTCTAAGTATCTGAACAGATTGTCACTAAAGTTTGCATAGACGTCGATTGTCTTCTGGAACATTATTATGATTTATGTCGTACTTAGTCTGTAGTTACCACTTAAAAAAATTATTGCGTGCCTGTCGATCTATCTGCCTGTTTATTTCTATATCCTCAAATAACTAAACAACGACTTGACCGATCTTGATGAAATTTGGATTGCAGTTAGAACTCGAGATCGAATAAATGATAGGGTATATCATATTCATAAATTATTAACGGTTTATAATAAAATGTAACAGTAGATGAAGATTATCTTCTAGAATACAAAATATTATAATACAAAAAAATATTTTAGAGCTATCGTAATAGTAGTAGTAGATAATGTCCAAGGGAAGAGCAAGAATGACTTTGGAATCGGCATTGGAATAGAGAGCAAGATTGAGATCAGAATCGAAAGTGAAAACGAGTTCAAAATGGCAGAAAACAATTTAAATTTAAGCACAACGAAGAGGTTTAGGAATCGGCCAATAAAAATAATTAAATTTCTGTATCACAATTTTTCGCTTACTTCAAATCTCAAAAACATTACTGACGTACAACCAAATAGACATTTGACAATTTCAGTTTAAGGTTGGCATTCTTAATCTTTGTATATTGTTTAACTAAAGGATTCAAAGATATCATGAACTAATATGCCAGTCTATATCTACATATACAATAACATTTTTGTATTAATTTCTTTTCAAAACAGTGTTCATATTTTGCTGAAAATTTGCCTGACTTGTTTTAATCCAAAAAGATGTAAATCATATTCATATTACCTTACGGATAGTACAGTAAATATAGTGTTATGTCTACATTTTTTTTTTCAGCAATCATTATTTATCATCCCGATATTTTACTCCCGATAAATATATAATCAGGAGTAAAATAATTATCTTCATTAACCAGATTACGGTAAGGGTCTGCAGTAACTCTTTTATTGAACTGTTTCAAATCTGCGCAAAATCTACAAGGCTGATCTGGTTTCATTGACAATATCACCAATGATGGTATTACTTTTCGATGGCTTAATCACTCCGTTTTCTTACACAGTAGGAATCTGTTTCTCAATGATTTTTTGAATTTTAGGCGCAATTCTCTAAGGCGGTTCATTCGCTGAAGTTACTATTTATGTTTTCACTACACACAGATTATTTACTGATGTTTCTTACCTAACTGACCATCGTATGTGAAATAGTCTTTAATTTTGATCTGTTGTATCTTTACAATCTCAGGTTTAACCAAGTTATTATAACTTCACTGCTAAAATTTACACTTCTCCAATCTTGTTATTTCAGAAAGGGCCTGGATCCAAAACCACCACGCTAATCTATTTCGTGTTGGGAGCTGTTAAGGAGCGCTATCGTTATTAGAATCACGACTTTCGAGACCGACGGCTTAACAAGCACTGTGTCGAACAGAAGGAGTAGTTTAATTTGATTTAGTTTAAAAATTCGTTAGGTAAACTGCCCCTGTTTAGGATCGAATGTGTTGCCATCCGATTCCAAGGCGATACTCTTAACCACCGAGCCACCATTTAAATTCCACCTATGTATCTCTTCTAATCGTTTAGTCTGATCTGATCTTATTTATATACAAGTCACCTACGCCTATTCCTTTTTTGTGTTGACGCTGACATCTCTCAACGTTGACATTGCACACTGATAAATATCTTTTATACCTGTCAGTCCATATTTTGAGATATTTCAACACCATTCACGCTTATTTCTGCTCAATATCAAGTGTAGTTATATACCATAGGCATTATTAAATTTGCATTCAAAAATACCTCTACTTATTTTTTAAATAATACATTTATAAAGTATTAAAAAATAATACAAAAGTAGTTATACGTACGTGTATTGTAAATATTTTAATATATGAAAAACATTTGGACGTAGTTATGGCAAAATGAGCCAACCAACAATCTCGTCAAAATCGACATTTCAATAGAAATCATTGTAAAATATACCTTATTTCCATGTCACCAAATCTCAGATTTATACAAGCAATATTGACGGTAATACAAACTACATAGACCAACCAACACCTATGGACGGCTACTAAATGATTATTGCCAAAGTGAACCTATATCACTTGACTCTTTTCTAAAATCAACGACGGTCGAACGTAGTTTTGCCAAAGTGAATCAAAATAGTGTGATGATATTATATTTCAGAAAGCATTCAAAATATAATAACCTAATGAGCCAAATGATGCTGGTCTATTAGAACATTTTTTTAAATCATAATTTGCTTTTGTCAAAGTGTACCGATACGGATTTTGGAAAAATTGAAAGCTGCTTAAAAGGACACCAAAGAATTTATTCAGTGGATGATTATATAAATGTAATGAAAGTGTGTAAGAAAAAAATCCTCTGGCAGTAGTGAGAATGTCATCGCAAACTTTTAGGTTGCAAAATGTTAGAAAAAACATTGTAAATAGAAAAATTTTTTGAGTAAGAAAAAGTAAACTGGCTTTCAACTAAAGAAATTCTTTTAAAAAGATTTCATGTACTCAATTTTCATGAGACCAAATTTTGTCGACGAATTTGAGGAGCTAGATATTAAAAAGAAGACAGTAAGAGCAAGGAATGAGGCCAATATAGAAAAACAATACTTAACTCCGTTATGACCGGACGGTAAAGAAATATCGCAAGCAAAAATAGACGATATAAAATCAATTTTACATTTGATACCGGATGATTGTAAACATTTTTATAACAATTTAAAGGGCAATAATATGTTGATTAACGACATAGACAGTTTTGAAAACCCAGATTTTGAATTTGAGGCAGATACTTAATGACCTAAACTTGCTAAGGCTTAAGGGTTTACTTTGATATGTCTAATATTCTTGATTTTAATATTTTATATTGTTTACTCCATTTTTGATTTTGGTTTTTCTTGAGGATTCAATTTTATTTTAAGTATGTTTAATATTAGGCACTGTTTTTGATAACATTGTATCCTTTCTACTTTTGCTTTGATTTTTCTTAAGGATTTGATTTTTATTGTAACAATAATAAATATTCTTAGTTTTAGTATGATTGATGTCATTATTTTATATGGTTTTAATTGTATTACATTATATCTTTTCTATTTATTTTGCTTTTATTTCTTGAAGATATTTTATTTTGTGTAAAAGGTCTTGGTTTTGATTTTAATAAATTTATTTGAATACTTTAAAATAAAATAATTTTTAAAAGGTGATTTTATACAGAAATTCAGAGATTACTATTCCAAATATTTGGTGACTATAATGACTAGAACTTTATCAGATTTACCTATTTTAATATTAAATGATAGTTGGTACATTTTGGCAATTCATTTTCAGAACTCGTATTACAAGAAATAGTAGAAATTAACATTTTGACACAATGAGCCAAGTGTAATTTTTTATGATAAATGACATTAATCAGTTATTTTCAAAATAAATGCCTATACGTTATAAATCTATGTAACACGTACTTTAATTTGGTTGTTTCAATTATAAATAAAAATGACTCAAAATATGAACATAACAGTCGCAAACTTTAAATGCGTTTTTCTCAAAAGTTGTCTTGTGTTGGTTGGCTCATTTTGCCATAACTAAGTCCATTTATGAAACACGTTTTAGATTTCCAAGATTTTCATTACGTGAAAAAAGATGAAGATTATGTACCAAACTATTGATGAATATGTAATAAGCCTTTTTTGAATTGTTGAATCTCATACATTAACATCACACTAAACTAGAAATACACTTGTTTAGTTTTATGGCTTTATGGTTACAGCATTATATAGTTTAATTTATAAATAATGTTCTTAGTAACTATCAAAAATTACTTAGTAAGTGTCGATAAGAATGCTATCTATGATCACAACACTTCGTCCGATCAAGTAATATCGTCACCGTATTGTGGAACTTTGGAATAGGCCAATCACAACATGTCATTACATCCCACCACCTGTTAATTTTTTTTTTGTGTAAAACAGTTATGACTTTTTCATTCTCAAACGCCTGGGTGCTAGGTGGTCTGTGGTTTTCCGAAACACGTCGTTTTGCCATGACTAATTTCTCCACGGTGAGATGTGATTGGACGGCTCCTTTCCTTCTCGTAGCCAATAAGTCCTTTCTGCACCAGCATATTCGTGTGAGGTATTTTGCCTTCTAGATTTGTCTTCTGGTGTTCTCTCTTCCACATTCATCGCGTGCTTATTATCATGTCACACATGATTGTCACCATGTGCCATCGTGTGGCTTGTATGATACCGGTTGTAAAACTTGATCGAATCCTCTCATTGTTGTACACATTTTAATGCCTATTCCTTTATCCGCTTGCGTTACTTATTGCGTCATGATATAATAATATTCAGTTATTCTCCTCTTTTCCTGTTTCGTTTTGTAAAATTGTAGTAAGTAATTTACGTGCTATGAGAATTATTGTTTCAAGGCCTGCAATATTATTTATATATTGTTACGAACTTTTAAATGGCTGTCATCAAACGTTACATATACCGGAACTCGGGTAGTAGCGACTGAGTTTTATTTCTACGATCAGTATGTTCACAAATCAAGTGAGATCAACTACAAACGACCAAGTGGTTTCTTAAAGATTTATTGAAACTCTGTGTTTGGGAACATACGACTTGCGTTTGGGTGTTTTCTTTTCCTTTGATCTTTTTAGTTCTCGAATCTCCGATAGGGTAGCAATAACTTCATCCTTATTAACTGGTACATTTCTCATTACTTTGTTTTGCTTTCATCATAAATATGTAAATTTATAAGTATAACTAAAATCTTCAAATACTTACGTGAACACCTACTCTCATGGAATACTTATGCTGAAATATGCCTCAATATTTTCATATGTTCAGAAAACGATATATATCGTTTTCTGAACATATGAAAATATTGAAAATATATACATATATATATATATATATATATATATATATATATATATATATATATATATACAGTTCATGTAGCAGAATACTTATTTATTATTTATATACACTATTTAAAAACAACTTACCACTTAGCATGGCTTTGGTCAATACAGTAACTTACAATAAAATGTGTTTGTAAGTAATTTTGAAATGAATAAAATTAATGCATTGAATTAATCTCGTTAAAATTTGTAGATTTTAAATACTTTCCAAACGGTTTTTTTTTATTATAATATACTTTTTATAATTTTAAAAATGTTAAATTGGAAATTTCATTGAAGGATGTTCTGATTCCTAATCCATTTTTTTTTCAATAACTAAACCGTCTTATGGAAAAGTTATTCTATTCTTTACATGTTTATTTTAGAAAATAATTCCTGATTTTTCATTTAAATACTTACAAAGCCAATTAATTATATTATATATCTAGCTTAATACTTATACGGATTTGCCCTTGTGGACATAGAATACATGCTTTAACTTTCGTTTTGATCGATTTTCTATCGATTTTGCTATCGATCCTAGTCCCGGTTCCATTCTCAATTGTGAACCAGGTATCAGTTGCTCCTCATTCCGATGACAACGCACTCTCACTTCTAATTCTCGATTACTGATGCTACATTCGATTTCAACTTCGTTGTGTTCTGAATGTCGGTCACGGATCTATTCTGTTTCCCATCCCGCTTTCTATTTCTGTACTACTATCGATCACGGTTTTTATATGGACTGAGCCGGAGCAAATAACAGTATCACAACAATATACATCTTGCATTACTCGGAGACTATGCAGTTTTTGTTGAGTGAAAGATTTTTCATAATCTGTTTTGTAGTATAAATATGCAGGTGAAACCAAGAGAAAGCGTTTGTAGTCCATTTTCCTCAGGGATGCATGGTGCAGATTTCTGTTGAAGAAAGAATTCTTAGAATCGGTTCAATATTGTAGTATAGCCATATTACCAGATTTCCTTAGTAAGTTGGTTTGGGCGTCAATGGCTTAGGTACGCAAAAAAGACTAAAAAGTACAGAAACCTTTATACATTGCGAAACTCCGCTTCCTCCTTCCAATTTTGGACAACTTTGTGAAGGACATGTCTCACTATTTTCAATTGTTCAATCAAAATCAAAGAAAAATTTACATCACATTTCATAGTCGTACCTCGTTCTTTTAAGTAAGGTATGCTCCGAAATTCAACCCCTTTTTATCCCTTTTAAAAAGTGAATTTCCCCAAAATCCTAACTTAATGAACAAATTATCATTTTGATCGGGCTTACAGTTCAGAAATATATATCGTAACGGCCGAACCAGTGAATTCTGTAATATGTATATATTACAAAATTTAAACATACTCTTTTTGGAGTTTCATTGTTATTTGAATTTCATCTCACATTAAGCATGTTCTAAATTTTAAACTTCAATATACAACGAATCGGTGTTCTAGATTTACGATCATCTAAAACAGTTAGTCAGTGGGTACCCAAAATTGTGATTGTTTGACACTTTGTTTTAAATAAACCATTCTATCATATTACTTTCGAAATACTGTTTTTGATTAATGATTTTGCACTCCCTGAATAAATAAAGAATATGAAAGCAAAGTAGGAATGCAAGTACTTCGGCTGACGGTTTTTTTGCGCTTAGATAAACGCAGAACTAATCAATGAATTGTTACTTCACCTTGATTACTAATGATCGCTAATTTTGCAGTCAGATCTCGACAACAGGTGCAATCAGAAGTTTTGTAGTCGAAAATATATAACAGGCTTTTAAAACTTTTATACTGTTTTACGATGAATAAAGAGTCATTAAAATTCAAACTATGATCTGTTAAGAATCAGTGTGAATTACGTAGATAACATTCCTTCTTTTTCGAATGCATTGAAATATCCAAATATGCATATTTTTCACTATATTTTCTTTGTTTCCAAAATTCCATGACATATTTCAAAGAACTACTTTGTAGAAAAATTTAATAATTAACAAATAGAAAAAAGTACAATAAAAACAATCCTTAGTAATATTTATGAGTGTGAATGACTGTTTGCCTGCCTGGTTGGCTTTCACCAATTTTATACCAATTTTGACAAAATTTAGTATGAAAGTAGCTTAAGCTTTGAGGAAGCGCTTAGTTTACTTTTTGTTTGTCTGGGTGTTTATTCATTTGTATATTTTTTCTCAGCCTAATAAAAGTTACTTTGATTTTAATGAAATTTGGTGTACAGATAGACCACACCATTTTGTTATATAAACTACTACCTTTCTATCTTTCTATTCGCAGCTTATACGTCAACAATGATGTAACCAATTTTTATGAAATTTATTGTTCTAATAGAACTCATTGTCGCATTAAATACAGATTAGTCTGTATTTTTTATAAATGTGATAATTTCTAATGATGTTTGAATGCTAGCAACTCAATTACGTATAAACAAGGACAGATTTAGATGCAATTTGTCACACAAATAGAATATTTTCTGGATTAATACATTATACTTTATTTCCCATGAATAGTATTATTGCCTATTCCTGGGGAATAATTTACGAGATATCGAAATCGGTTCGAAAGGGTATCGATATTGCATTGAAATCGATACGGTGAACGATAAATGATAGGAACGTGGATCGAAATAGACATTAAAACCGAATCATATATACTAATGAAATCGGAACTTAACTCATAAACAGTATCACAATTGGCGTCAATGACAGCAAGATTCCTCGTTATAAAAAAAAATTGAGGAATTAATTTTTTTTCCACGCAGGCGGAGCCGCAGGCAAAACCTTGTACATTAATAATTTCGATGCATCGCTTATTGGAATTCACTCCAGATAAACTAATGCACATATGATTTAATCATTTGAACGTGTCACTGATCGTCCCATCGCACGTGTGCAGGCTTATACCATTACACCTACACCTTTGCAATATTTCACGGGCAAGCCAGCCGGCTGCCAGTTCTAAAATAAAACAGTATGAATTCTCGTTTGGAGGCCGGCGCTCGCGCAGTATTACGTGTGCAATTAACACAAGTGCTAAGTGCAAGAAAACATCCTCTCCGAATTATAGACAATAAATTCATGATAGGAGTGCATTAAAATCTGCATGAAAAATAGAAGTCCGTTAAATAAAATTTAATAAAATCGGATCCCTTCCGCGTTCGCGTAAAGGAGCAAGGGCACATTTGTAATTAAACTATATCTGGACAAAATCCGACTTAACACCGTAAATGGAAATCACACAGTGGAGTGAAATCAGTCTGGTGGGAACATCTGTTTACTCTTACAACTTTTTAAAATTATAGTGACGTGTTAATGTTGGTGCATTGTGATGTTTTGAGTGAAAAGTTCTGAAATTGTTCTACATCGAAAGCTTCATTGTTATCGCAAATTTTGAGGTAATTATCTTGAAATTGATACATTACACAGGGGAATTTGTGTTCAGGATTCCGATTTTTTTAATAATGCTATAAATAAATGTAAATTATTTTAAAGGTATAGATTTATCATTTAAATTGAAAAATCCATGAAATATTAGAACAATAAAAATTCATAACACCTACAGTTTAATCTTAATGACCATAGTGATTATTACCAATTAAATTTAATTAACGTGCTTTTAATAAACATAAGGTTTTATCGCAAAGCATATTTTTATACTGATCACTAATAAGCAGTATGGTTTATAAAAAATACGGGTCGAACTCGCGCACCGAGCGTTCTGTATAAAATAAATTCATTTCATTCAATTTTATTTGCGGATTTCTAGCACGAACCCCACTCATAGTTGGCCGACTACAGTAATTATTAAACAATAAATAAATTGCATGACCACGCCAGGTTATATATATATTACTACTTATATAATAGAACTAAAATAAAAAAAAAAACACTCTGTAAAACGGTTGACTCTACAGGCCATCTCTGAAACTTTCCGCTATTCCTATATGATATCATGTTTTTGAGCTCCTTGAGTTATAAATATTGTCTATGAGTTTCTGAGCTTAAAAATTTGAAACACGGTTGAACCCTTCAGGTCATCCCTAAAACTTCTTACTACTTTCGAACTCAAATTGTTAAAAATAAAGGAGCAGTAAATTATGAAGCTCATTATGCTCAAAAGATCTATTTAATTGCTTTTTCAACCTCTCCAAACTCAAAGCTAATAGTTCTTGAATTTAAAAAATCTACATATATTTAAAAATCGCTTTAAAAAAATCTACTACAATATCTTTGGTACAAGTTTTTTCACTTAGATCTCCTTTATGGCATCCAACGCAATTTTTTGAACAGAAAATATGACCGAGTAGCAAACATTAATCCAAAAATGAAAATTCAAGAATCAAGAATTTCACATGTTCATTTGAAAAAAATTATTTTATTTCGAATATTCCATTAACGATATATCTCGAATGAACCAACCGATTTTTATGCAGTTTACGACAATCGACGTTGTTTGATAAGAGCTGGTTAAATTTTAGAAATCATAGTTAGAATAGTTAAAAAAATATTCTAAAAAAGACACTTAAAAAATATTAAAAGTGTAATAATTCGGAAATTCGAATTATTCTATTCGAATTTCGAATTGAATATTAATATTCGATTTGATTCGATTCGAACATTATTTGCACACCCTTACTACCAAACTAAGTAGTGACTCTTCAAATTTCCATAATCAAACCAAATCTCTCAAATTCGGGCTACCAAGCTTCTTGTGATGAAAACGCTATGTACTATAAAACAGTGAAAGCAACGAAAAATCATATGTGACCAATTATGTTCAAAAAGATCGTTAATTTTAACACTTGTTTAGGCATTCAATATACAGTATATAAAATAATGACGTAGCATTAACGCGTAATTAGTGTATGAGAAATTTGAAAAATTTTATTTTGAAGACTTAATCCTATGCAACACGTGTCTATCGCAATATAACGATAATTAGCGATAAGCGATGTATTACATATTTTATTTTAATATTACATTTCATAAAAATTCGCATCTTGTGACCGACGGATGTTTCGTCGTATTCGGATACTAATATAGTTTAAAAAGAGATTAATTTTTATTTGAAATAACAACTGTTCATTTAATTTGATAATGTATTAGCCAGTCTGTTATAAAAATACTATTTTAAGCTTAGATAAAATCAGAAATACGTATTTTTATTATGATACCAATGAAAATACACTGTATATATGTAATTTAATTTATAACCCTTATGAATTAGATCGACGTACACCTCTTCAAAACGATTCACACCAGTCTGACTAGTTTCGTTTCATTTGACTGCCTGTCGAGCACTCAATTGTATATAAATACGGCAGATATCGCATTTAGTATAATGTATCAATTTACATACATTCGTCAGCGCCGGTGTCAAGTAGTAGCACGAACAATTTCGGAATTGACGATTAATTCAATGTTTACAGGTCATTTTCATTCTAACCTTACGATTGAAATCTGTTTTTCGGGTTGTTGTAAGAAGAAAAAATATATGCTTCTGCTTTAATAAATCTTTTTTGTAAGAATTTTATAGTATCTTAGAGGCTTTGAGTCTAAATCTATAAATATTACGTTATCGATTCCATGCACCCGATGAAATAACGTATTTCTAATAGAATCACTCTTGTGTCTCTACCCAACTACCAGTCTATTTTCCTTAGTCAATAGAATGAAAAATGTTACGATTTTGTACATCTAAGGAGTTAGTAAACCCTGTCACAGAAATAGAACGTATATAAACGAATACTTTGATTATTTTCATCATAATAAATGTATGAATTATCAAACGTGTTTGTAATAAGAAATATGGATTAACTTTTTTTTTAATTGTATAGTGCATGATTTATGGTGTTAAATTAAGTATTGTCCCGTTTCCAAAACTACTGAACCTAGATTTTTTTTTTTATAATATGAAATATAAATCTTCATTCATGGCTTGAGGGAAAACTTAAGTTAAAACAAACATTAATATTATTCGCGCGGGAGACGTAAAAAAGTCGTGAACTAAAAATACATTGTTTAATGTCACTGAAGGCTAATGCAATTATTTTAAGCACGTAACCCTTTCCTCGCGAGCTCGACGAGAATTTAACCAGTTTTTATTGTTATAATCAGATCCAGAAAAAAAAATATTAATTATGGTATTAAGATCAAGACTCGCAATTCAGCTTTTCTCCAAAAATATCTGTAGTGTAAATTTTGACGAGGTTTACAGTATTAGACGTAATTTCTTAAATGTTTATAAATATGTAGAACATTACTAAAGATTAGTTTAAAAAATATGAGAAAAATTAATGGAAAATTTAGAGAAATTTCTATTAGAAGAAATATTAGAGATTGCAGTACATTCATTGTTTAATAAACATCCAATATACAAAAAATTTTAAAATCCTCTAAGATGCTGCTAGTTCAATAGAAATCGGTTAATTCTTCCACATATCATAAAAAGTTTACACAGAAACACAACACACGCGCGAGAGCGCGCGCACACACACATACAGGCACGCACAGAGTGACAGTAGAGAGGGGTGGGGGGTAGAGAAAAGAGAGAACAAACTAGATATCTCAAAAACTAGAATTACAAAACGTCGGAAACTAATGAAAATTCAATTTTTAAAAATAGGGTAAAAAACAAATTTTTTGACCATTTTAATATTCTTAGCGAAAAATGAGTACTTTCTAAAGAAAACGAATGACTAAAGTCGAGTTTACAGATGCAAAAGGTTTTGTTAACTTTAAATGCTTCAAAATTGTGCTCGATCTTTTGATTTTTCAAACATGAAAAAAAAGCTTAAATAACTTTAAGAATAACAAATTGTACTATTTCGGATGCAAAGCAACGTTAATCGACAAATAATTTTTCGAATAGCACAAAGCCCATTATATTCACTCTATTGCGTGAGACTACTTCGCAGAAATTTATTACAAACGCTCGTTTGCTTAGTATTTACAAATAATGTTGTTGTTATCTGTAAATAATATATACATGCATGTACATATATTAATTTTCTACAAATATCCAAATTTATTATGAGTGGTCATTGATAAATTAATATTTTTGAATAGATTTTTTATTTTTATTCATTATTTTCATTAGTCTATACATCAGTAATTACTGTGATTGATTGTAAGACCGAGACAATAGGCTTACCATATGAGAAATAAGATACATATGTTTTATAAATGGAAATCAGAAAGATATCTAGAGAACTTTAAAATTAACTTACAATTTTATTTACTTTAAACGTAGAATATTTAACGTATTGAACAAAATATTGATTTATAACATTGTTTTAGAACGAAATGAAATTACGAAATAATCGATAATCACCGTTCACGTTCCGTTCGCCTCGCCCGATCACACTTTTCGTAACACTCTCGTCATGCATTCACCAGCTAAGGGTTGTATTAGTAACCTTCACTCAAATGATGCGCTATCTCAAGAAATAACGTCAGAGCGAGACACATATTATTTTCCATAGCGAAGCCCTATAATTGTCTCGCTCTTTTCACTTTTAAGATGGAACGCCGCACTTAAGTGCGCTTTATCAATACGACCCTTACTCCCCAAGTCAAGCGTGCGTAAAGAAGTTTTACTTCAAAAATAAGCATTCGGTTTGGTGTCGGTTATCCAATGAGTTGAAAGGTATATCTATCTAGTCTGTAGTCTGTGACTGCGGGTAGTTTATTGCTCTGCGACATATTGTTTTTGCTTGAGCACATCTGATAGCGGCAAGCGACAGGTTACTTGGCACGCTGGTGCATGTAGCTGTCGACACGGATACTGCAATTTTGTGTAATATCATCACGGGCTTTATTTGAAATTAATGTCTCGCATCAATTGTTCGCTCATGCTACGTATCTCGATCATTAACATTGAATTACAGCCATGTCCTTTTTGAGCAAGCGGTTGGCCTTGAGAAAGTATACTCGTGCGCATGACTAAATTACAAAGTAAGTGCTTATAATTTTGCAAATAATCCTGATATTTCTAGTCCAACTGAAAACGAGTGCAAAGATGAGAAGTCATTCTCTTCTAGCAGAAAATCTGTTAAAATTTGAATGGCAATCTTTATTATTTCGTAGCTGTCAAAAAATATATCGCTAGTTTTTTCGCCCAATGGCTTCCTCTAGGCACAGGCGTAAGTGGTCTCTTATAGTACAACAATAAGGTTGTAGTGTACTTTTTATGTATTGTATTTTTATTTACTTATCTAATTAACAAAAAAAAGAAAGAAAAATACTAATATGTAATCATTTTAAATTGCCGATAGAAGTTAAAACTTAAACTATCAAGTAATAGTGTATTTTTTAGGATTTTGAAAACAATTGTAATATGGGAAAAAATCACAATGTAAACTAAAATCATTAACATTAGTCTGGTTTTCACAATTATCGGCACGCCAATAAACAATTATCTAGACATAAATTCAGTCATTCCTAATTTATTGATTATTTTTTTTATTTACTTTTATTTTTTAGCTAAGTCATTTAATACTTATCCCAATTTATTTATGTAGTCTAAACATGAAATACTAGAATATTTTCTATATGTATGTTATGAGAACATGTTTAGATTTAGTATACAATTGTATGTACGAATATTGTTTAATTTTGTCAACAGATTGATCATGTAAAAATTATGAACAATTAAACCTTCACATGCAGACTATATACCTGTTTATATGGTTTTATTGTTAATCAAAACACATGATGGGCTGCGCAAGATCAGTAAATTTGAAATAAAAGTCAATGTGCATATTAAAGTGTGAAATGCGAAACTTTAATTTTTCGATTTATACAAAACAATACTAACGCTACTATTGCATTAAATTTAAAAGGCGTTGACATGACGGCGACGCGATGACGCGTTGAGATGAGCTCATAAGATTTTGCCCATCCAAAAACCGCCTAGCCGGTCCGTAGACGTTTCACTTCAAAACTAAAGATACGTTGTCGGAGACTCACCAAAAAAAAATGCTGGAGATTGACATAAATTGCACTTGGGATAGTTTACAAAAATTCATTGTTCCTGTGTGTTATACGTAATATTTATTTGTGTATTAACCGATGAAACCAGGACACGTTGTTATTGGCTATATTAATGAGTTAAATATTTTACAAGATTTCACGATATTTTTAAAATCACTTCTGTGTATATACAACTCCTTATTGACCGGCTTCAAAAAAGAAGGTTCTGAACACGACTGTTTTTTTAAGGTTCCGTAGCCAAAATGGCATAAAAGGAACCCTTGCAGTGTTGTTTATGTCCGTCTGTCCGTCTGTATTTCATAGGCATTTTACTCAAAAATTACAAAATTTATATTGATGAAATTCGGAGTATAGGTGTCTTGTATAAAAACCACTACTTAGTTTGGTAGTTAAGTTACAAAAATAAATATTTCTAGAAGGACAATCCATACATATAACAGAAGCTCTGTTAAAAAAAAATTCTCAGCAAGTATCAATGTGTGGAACATATTTCGGCAGTTTTATAAAAACTCTTTAAAGTTTCTAAGCAATTTTTTTGACTAAGTGAATATTCCTGAAAATAATATCCGAAAAGCTCCAAAAATAGCATAAATTGTGCCCTCCCCCCTTTTCTTTTACATATCTCCAAAAAATATTGTAAACAATTCGAAGGTACCGATTAATAAATACTTTCAACGAAAATTATTAACAACATAATCGGATATACCGTTTTTGGATTATTGCCGAAAAACTGCGCTTGTTAACAAAAGAAATTAATTGGCATAAAGATATGCTCTTTTGCTAATGCATTTTTTCACATCTTATTTTTACATTTTGAGAATGTAGTAAGTGCTTTCATTGTGTTTTAACGCACTTAAAATTTAATAAATAATCCTGTATTTAAGTAAACACGTTAAAATAGTAATGAATTACATTAAAGTCATTAAATAGTAATAAAAT
Source organism: Eumeta japonica (assembly GCA_005406025.1). Classification (NCBI taxonomy): domain Eukaryota; kingdom Metazoa; phylum Arthropoda; class Insecta; order Lepidoptera; family Psychidae; genus Eumeta; species Eumeta japonica. The sequence goes on from BGZK01000175.1 coordinate 417,419, forward strand.
AATTCTTAACTTTGTATAAAAGTTTGTCATGTAATTATTTACTAAAACCACTATTATTTACCACTTCCAACCGAAAAAAAGAATATTAGTTTACGCTTAACTGTCCAAAATTTCACGATACTAAACTAAAACAAAATTTCATCTGTAGTGTATTTCTTTGTAGTAACCACTACGGAATCCTACACAAAGCACGGTCCGACATGCTCTTGATCGTTTTTCTTTTTTGTGTATGCTATCGATGATCAGCCATTTGTTAACCGATTCTAAACATGCTTTTTCTGTTGGGAAAAATTTATTGTTGTTTAAATGTGGTAAAAATTAGCCGATAATACAGCATGTGAATAGGAAAAGGAACTCCTTAGTTTATCACAGATGATATCTCAATTTGATTATGTTGTAGGTGGCACGTACAGCGAGACTCTATTATATATTATTTATTGATATATAAATCTGTGGTCTGTAGGCCACTTGAATATACAATGTGCTTATCAATTTTTATCACAAATATTCGTTTTATTACGAACTTAATCTCTGTTGATTATTTTACAGGGTTTTGTCTAACTGCCTGTTTGTTTACATGTACTCTTAATGCGAAATAGGGGCTTGACCGATCATCATGGAATATAACACACAGTAAAAACACACAGTTGTTCAAATGATAGGTTATCTACTATATCAATAAAGTATGTGTCAGTTTGTTTAGCTGATATAATTTTTGAAATGGTAGAATAAATTGTAATCAAATTTGGCATAAAGGCAGATTGTATTCTAGAATACTAGATAGAATACTTTATAAACAAAACAATGTATAAATGCCAAAAAATAGCAGCAATCTCCAAAGGAGAGTTAAAATGGGCATCGCGACTAATATTGAAATAGAGAACAAGACCAAGATAAATATCGAGAACGGAATCTGATTCGGAAACAATCATTGTTAAATTTTAAGTTATGTTAAAGATTGGTTCATTTTCGTTACAACTGAGATTAATTAATGGAATCCATGTCAAATCGATAGAACTCCTAAAATATTGTGCGCGTGTGGACAGTAATTTGGGTATTTTGTATAGGTACTTACATTTACTCTTCGAAAGCATCATTTGGTGAAGTATGATTATCGATTATCTGATTACCGTTGGGACTCTTCATTGATAAGTATTTCATGGATTACGATGAGATTTCACTGAGATTCTTAAGCAAGTTATTCTCATCAAAATGCACGTTGTGAAGTGAAAATGATGATATCGGCATAACAAGCCCGTCTTCTTATTAGATTGTTTTAGATTTTCAAACTTAAAAAAAAAACCTTAATAATATTACTTTGTTGTCTGTCTGTTAAGACTTTTTTCTCAGTAACACGTGGATGTAGCGGGTTGAAATCAATATTAAATATTCAGATATACATTTTGAAGCTTATAGGTTTCTTGTATCTATAAAAAAGAAGCTTTTAAGCGAAGGCTATACAAAAAAAAATAGGTCCATTTTTAATGATTCTCTCAGATAAATCGAAATCTACCTTCCAACGGAACCAACGGAACGGAACGGAACCTTGACCTGAGTTATAAAATTAGAAACCATGGTCTCATATGAGAATAAAGAAAAAAAAATGAAAATCATTATATTTTTTTGTGATTATAAACTAACATTCTAGCTAAAGTATAGACCATAATGTAAACTGAAATATGGGAGAACATTTTCCAATTACCTATTAAGAAAATTTAAAATTTCTAAAAATTGGGATATTTGAAAATCTTACATGAAAAATTTTCTGAAAAAGAATAGTAATTCCAAAATTCCCGGGACCGGTGTCTCGCCGGTAACGGTATCAAAAGCAGACAAAAGGCATCGAGCTTAAACATGAATGAAATATATCCAAACATAATTAACTTTGTACAGAACTCTCAAGATGCGAGTCCTATTAGTACATCCAAATTTTAAAGTTTGTTAAAATTTTAAAATTTGTTAAAATTTTAAAATTTGTTAAATTTGTAAAAAAAATAAATAAAATAAATTAAAAAATTGTCCCTTAGTTTGTCTAGAAGGAAATATACATATATTTTTTAACGAATAAAGAATGTTTTCATTCGATCTTTTCAATCAGTACTAAAATTCGTTGCATTAGTTCTCAGTGAAATTAAGTATCATGATTTTATAGATATTTTCTCTCTCCACTTTTTGCGTGCCCCTTGGGCATATTATTAAAATTTTAAAATCAATAGGTTCTGAGACAAGAAAACAAACGGTCGATTTTCGTATATATTCTTTGACGTATTAAGAACTACATATTGGAAAATTATAAAAAATATATATTTATTATATTATATTATTTTATTATATAAATATATATATACTTTTTTATATTTCTCATAAAAAACCCATTATTTTTTTATGTGACATGACGCACTTTGACCAAAAAAAGCTTCTATTTTCTAATTAGTCTCAAAACTTAACCTTCAAAATGGAAAAAAAATGGTTTATTTTCACCATCGTCTAGGAACTCTAATTCTGTATGTACCAAATTGCACGTTTTTTCTTCTAGTACATTCGAAGAAAATACGTTGACACATATACAGACACAAGAGTGATACTATAAAGTTTCTGTTTTCCATCGAGTAGGATCCTGTTATATACTTATTTAGTTTTATGTTTTATCGAACATTAAGTAGGCACTGAACGTTATTTTACTCAGTCAATCATTCATTGTAAAGCACAATGAAAGGAAGTCCGGCCTTCTTCAGTTCAATGGAGAGTGTGACGTCAGAATATCGATTCTTAGATTGCTGATGTAGTAGGTTTGCATACGTCATAGACTACCTGTACACATGCGCGCGCATAACGTACTAAAGAACGAAAGTGGAAAATTCAATATCACTGTATATATAGTTTTCGCTCAATTAAAACTATTATCTCACGAAATCATTTATATCAAACTTAATATTGTTTTGATTATCACGTCAGTCGGTCCTTCAAAAATTTAACAATAACTCGCTTTTGTCTTTACAATACTGGCAACCCCATAGCTACGTAACGGGGTAGTAGTGATTACTCCATAGCGAGGAAATTCATCGAGCGCATGCGTGAACGATATGACGAAAAATTCACTGCGGCGCGTTCAACATCAGAGAGGCATTTTAGTGATGACCATTTTTATCTAAAATATTCACCCCATATCATATATCATTATAAGCTAATTTGTACACACATTTCATGCAAACTATTCATCTGGCCACCAATGAAATGACTTAGGTTATTGAATACAGTCAAATTAACCCACTTGTTTCGTGTCTTGGGGAGTGCGTGTAGCCGTCGGTCGCGGGCGCTATCGTTGGATTGACAATGACTATTGTTGTCAGTCCCCAGCTATAACGAACCAGTGTTGAAAGCTCCGAAGACGTCGCTCCGAAAGAGAAAGAGTACAGGATGTCACGTTTCACCAGCGAGCTGATTAGAACCTGAGACGACAATTGCACATCCATCTATCTATATTCCGTTCTCCATATGCTGCTGCATGCTTTAAGTATGTAAACAATTTTTTGAACTAGATAAAATATTGCGGTGCATTAACATAAAGTGCATACAAATGCATCTGCAGGATGACGATAGATAAGAATGAAGTGCTTATTTTAATATGACATCATCCAGCTCAATGGATACGATGAAATGATTTTCCTTGCCTACAAAATTTTGGTATAAGATGAGGTGAGTAACTGTATGGTGACGACTACATTCTTATCTGAGATTATTACGAATTTGTTATTCGTGTTTTCACTAGTCTGCTCTAGAATTAACTGTTACACAGTCTGTAATTAAAAAGTGTCGATGGGAACTCGTGAAATAAAAAAACGTTAAACTAAACTTTTGCCCCTATTTTTTTTCTATCACTGTTATGTTCTGTTCTGTCTATTGGTTTGTGAACGTATCCCCGTATTATTACGTTTAATTCTAATACGTTTGCCTAAAAGTAAATAAATATATAAATAAATAGATAGACCGCGACAAGAGTGCGTTCCTGTTCGATATTTGCATTCGGTACCAATCGGGGATGTTCGGCTGTTTCCGCATAGGGTGCTTCCATCCTCACTAAAGATGCCTTCGGCACATTCGGAAAAATACATGAATTTCAGCTACAGTATAATGCAAAATGCTTGATGTTTTAGAAACAGGATAAGAATAGGCATTGTTTATTTTTTTTTTGTTTGAACATGAAGAGACAACGTGTATAAATATAATTCCTTACATCTGAGTGTCCTAGTGCTATTTTGTGCAGTGTGTGTCTTTTAGTGATCGAAGCAAATGTAATTTAATTTCAAGGTAACGTAAATATAAAAAGTCAGTACAAGATGTGTTATTTGTTGCAGTGCCCTTCTCTGCGTTATCCCATATTACGTAACGAATTAACAGGATAATTTTAAATCTTTCCGCGAAAGAGTTTGAATAAAACTGTAATGAGGTCAAGACATATACTTGATAAATATTACCGCATATTTACTTTATAGCGATATATTAATCTGATTTAATATGTTAAGTTATTTTGATATAAAAATTGAAAATTCTCAGTTTACTTCTGCAGTTGTTGATACAAAAAATAAAATAAACATTAATTGCGCTCTTTAAAACAATGAAATGATTTGTTCCAGATATCGGATCATGATAAATTTAGCCGCAGAGGATGACTGAAAAAGGAGAACTGAACAGAATGTTAGGTGAGTATTTAATTAATAATGTACACACAGACTAAAAGGAGTAGTCGATAAGTTGTGAAGATTTAGAAATACGTCTTTGGATTCATTCATTAAGACAAAAGATATTGTGATATTACCTATTTATTTTTAGCATACTATAATTACTGTTAATAAATTTTTGTTATGTGTAACCATACAGATTATAATCATTATGATGTACAGTCCCGGAAATATTTTAAAGTTATTGCGTTCTTACCAAAACAGGGAAATATGACTGAATCTTAAATTTCTAGTAAATAAAGCCTCGCATTAGATTAAATTAATAAATTTGTAATTAGACTGAAATAAAAAATCAATGATGTTTGTGAAGTTAATGAAGATTTTCATGGTCTAACGAACTAATCCTATTAATATAAATGTGAATAAATAAATAATAATAAATGCGAAAGCATTTGTTGATTTGTCTTTCTTTTAGACGACGACGGAAAAACAGATCAACATGATATTTGGCATAGAAGTAGTTTAATGCTCGGAGTGCCACACAGGTTGTTTTATATTCTAGAAAAATACGCCACCTCCGTGTATTCCGAGAATCTGGAACCTAATAATATAATTACGTTTGTTAAAATAACAGTTAGCATTTTAATAATATTTAATATGAAAATGTCTGGTCTGGGAATGACAATTTTGATATTTTTTATGTCGGAAAAATGCACAGCTCTTGTGAGATATATTAAGTACTTAAATGCCAATCCCAAAGGGATTTATATTTAGGAGAATTTCAAACAAATTACGTAATTTAAATACCTTTTGCTCACGGCTTTTATTCGAGTTACCATGAGATTTATTTACTTTTTTAAGGTGATATATACATAGTATTCTAAAATTAAAACAGTCAGATCTTCTTCGATATTATTCCATTTTATGTATTTGTTTCCTGTTGAGAGCCATTTTCAGAAAAAAATAGAATTCGTTTAAGGTTCATTTTTTTTAAGAACATCTTTGTCCTTTCTATTACGTAATTTATTTGTGTAAAGTAATAGTTGTTTCGGAAACTTCAATTAAAAATTTATGATAAAATCTTAAACAAAGGCCTGTAAATTGCCTTTGCTTTTGAAAAATTATTTGTTCATTTTCATTTCAATTCATCACTCAGTCTCGTTGAATCTTTTTTGAAATGTAACGTGGATGCTTGTTGTATCGTGTTTGAATTTACTCATGTCAACTATAATGACGTTTTTAAAACATTGAAATATTTTACAATGAAAGAAACTGCCGATCGTGATGGCCTTTCTGTAAAAATAATAGATTCAATAATATACTGCATCGCTCCATGCTTAGTAGTGATATTTAGAGCTTAGATTGATTGTAGAGTATGTGTCCGGATCTAATGAAGCAAAGTTATTTCATTATTTAATTCTAGTATTATATCTGAGTCTACAAACTTTAGACCGATATCAATACTACCGACTCTTAGTAAAATTTTTAAAAAGCTTCTCTCAAATCAATGATTGCGGTATTCTTATAACGATAATTATGAATATTAAACAGTTTGGATTCACAAAGGGTCGCTCAACAACTGAAGCCGGTGTTGAACTTATTCATTCATCAAATTATTAATGCCTAGGAGAATTTGCGAATCGCAATCTGTGTTTTTTGTGAGATTAATATAAGGCATTTGATTGCATTCATTAAGATACATTGATCAGGAAACTACAAAATTTCCCTGTTACGAGTCTATCGTATGGACTTCTAGAGTCTTATTTAAGTGGTAGATTTCATAGGGTTGATATTAATGATGAGAGGTCGTCAGGTTCTACAGTCGATATGAGTGTGCCACAAGGTTCGATTCTTGGACTACTTTTATTCTTAGTTAATTTTAGTGATCTACCAAATCTTGTAAAGAGTAGGCATGAGAGTGTACTGTTGGTAGATAATACTTCTTTACTTTTTTAAGATTAGTAAGTGACAACCGGCTTTTGACGAAGTAAAAGTATCACGTCTGAAATAGCTAAATCGTTTAGTATTAATAATCTTCTTCTCAATGAAAAAAAAAATATTAAATGTTCCTTGCCTAATGCAAAACTGATCGACGCAAATGTAATAGTCAAGAACGAGATGCTGGATATTGTGGACACGATCTTATTTCTCGGTCTCACTTTAGATGCTAATTTACGTTGACATTTTCATATTGCGAGATTGGCGAAAATTTGAGACCAAAAGAATCTCGCAGAGAAATATTTAAAGAAATTATTATTTTAACAAAAATGATAAATCATGTAGTCTATAACATTAACACTCAACATAAAAATAATTTTGCTGCTCATAAAACCTGACTAAGTATTTAGCAAATCATTTAAGGAACAATGTGCAAATAAGATCCCAGCTGAAATTCAAAATTTGCCATTTTATGAATTTAAACTTTTCTTTAAATAGAAGTTACACGGCAAGGGCACCGTGTTTGAATATCCTAATGAAAAAAACCCATGAGATTGAACTTTTTCGGCTATCAGATTGCTTCATATTATTTACTAAGTATTGTACTAGTTTGTTAATTATTCAATACTTTGTACTGATGAGCAAATAAGAGCAACCTTTGAGTTTCTTGTTCATTCTTCACAAAATGAATCAGCATTTGGATGAGTGGTAACGTTAATATCGAAAGAATTCATTAATGAGTTGCATATTTGTTGAATTTGTTAATGAGTTAATGAATTCATTAATAAGTCCAGTGAATCAATAGATTTAATAAATAAATTTGAAAGAAAATTGGAAGTTACTCTAAATAAACGTATTTTTTGTTTAATATTGTAGATATTAGTCGATTAAATTATATAGCGCTGGAATCCACGGAAGCAGGAGGCGCAGAACGGCCTTCGAGTTTTATCGGGCAGTAAGATATGGAATTTTCATATTTAGTTATGATTTTCATATTACGTTATAAATTTCTAAATTTGTTCAAAAAACGAAGACCAATATTACAATAAGTATATATGTATTAGCTTCACCTTCAACACAGTTAATATTTTCTGTGTGTATTACTAACTCTAGATAAGTATAGATTATGTTATGACTTCAGAATAATGTTACCAATTCATATTTCACGGGAAACTGAAATGACAAACTAGATAATAAAAAACCAGCCAAGTGTGCATCGGACTGACATACGAAAGATTCCATGCCACCGTACGATATTTAACACTATATGGTTTTTAAAAATAGCTAATGATCAACAAGTACAAAAATTAAGATAGATTAACAAAATGACACAAAAAACACGTCGCTTGTGTGGGTATCTCTTTTAATTAGTAATTTAATTTTTTTGAATATTTATTTTTATATCGGTTATAGTAAAAATATTTGGAAAATCCAAAAGTGCACGACTCATAATGTTCATTCGTTTTTTGTTAATAACTATTAAACGACACAAATCAAGTTAACCATTTTCAATACCAATCTCCGGACAGTGGATCTCAAGCTATTAAAAAAATGGATCAAATTAGTGAATTTTACGCTCGCTATCGTGTCCGGAACGAAAAAGTGTTGATTGACAGGAAATTTCTTTGACTATTTTGATAGTTTTTCTAATTGTATTATGTTAAATCGATTTGAACCAGTGATAGAATTAATCTTCATTAAATTATCTATCAAATAGTGCACAGGTTAATAAAATTACATGAATTATTAATCGTGTTATTGATGAAAAAAGTTACGAAATTGAGGAAAAAAAATTATTCGTTCGTAGAGCACTTCTTAATGCTTCGCATTATGAGTCGTGCAAAAGGCTGAACATTTCAAGTGTCTACCTATTGCCATGATTAAAATCGAGCAAACAAACGCCAAAAAAAAAAAACAAATGTATATAATTCTTTATATTTTTTTTATTGTATTATTCAATAATTATTTTACTATTTGCTGTTATAATGACGATATAAATGCGCACTCTGTAAAAATTTCAATTGCCTACCTATTACATGAAATACAGCCCGCTGACAGACAGACAGACAGAAGCTTCGTAATAAGGTGCCGTTAATAACCTTTGTTTACGGAACCCTAAAAATACTACTTAAGGCCTTAGTTTTAGATACATATATCTATTGAAGGAGGATTTATTATTCGAAATCACATTACACATTTTTTATAGCACTTCATACGAGTAAGCAGTTAAAAGCAGCCTAAGATCGGCGACTTCTTTGATTTGCATAGGCTTCAAATGTAATCATATCAGGCACTACCTTTTATCCGCGTCTCCAGCCGTCTAAATAGAGTGAAAACGAAAACAATGACTTTTAAATTGTCTACTTGCAAAAAAATGTGGAGACAACTGTTTTGTCTGTATAGACTTGTCCGTCTATACAGACAAACATAGAGTAAGCTATATTTTACGTGACGATAAATTCTAATATTACATTTCTCCAAATATCGGTTAAGTATATATTTATCTAGTAAGAAGATATACAGGCAAGTTGAGCAAATAGTAACTGTATTTTACGCAAAGATGTATTATATTAATATTCATCGTAGTCGGTTTGACTATGAAGTAAGAGAAAACAGACTCGTTATGAGAAGACAGACAGATAAATTAGTAGTATATCTCCATTCCTAGGGTTCATACAATCTTCATACCAAAATTCATTAAAATCTTCATACAAAAAGTTGCCTTCACATTTATAATATTAGCATGTATAAATAGTTCACACGCATACACGGAAAACCGTGAAAATAAATATCACAATTTATTTTTAAGAAAATTTAATGTATTTCCTTGTGTAACGAACGTGAGTCTATAGCGTAAATAAATATGTTACTATTTATTTAGTCACTAAATATTATTACCTAAACGCATATTATTTATTTTATTGTTGCGTATCTTCGAACAATATAGCTAGATCGTTGAATATTTTTTTTTTACATAAAGAACGGCGTAGGACGTACCATCATTGGTAAAGTTATAGCGCTTATTTTGTTCAAGGTCGAAGGCGAGCAATTTCAGTACACTTAATTTTGTTTCATTCCCCGTGACGACCGGCTCGAAAATTATATATTTTCGAAAATTCTACGCATTAATCTCGTGAATTCGTGTTTGACCGCTTGTCTCGTTAGACGAAATTTCAACCTTGGATCACGTAGTTAAAGATAAAGATGTTTACGAATAAAGCGTTACTCATTAAGATGGAATTTCTAACAAGAAAGTAAACAAATACGTCACTGTCTACACTCGGTCGATGGTAAACTTTGATTATAATATTTGATTTACTTGTTATTTTAGCAACTTTTAGTGTTCGTAACATGGGAATGAAAATTGAAACCCCAGTAGGATTACATTTTAACGGTGTACCTTTTTGTTTTCCTATTCGAGAAAATCCTTTTTTTCTAGAAAAAAAGTATGATATAAAGTAGAAAATTATTTTTGCTAAATAAATTAAAGTTAGTGTATGATAATTTCCAACACGTAATATATTAAAGAACGGAATGTGTGTGTGCGTGCTTTAGCCTCATTCTATAATTTATGCTAGGGTCATTTTAACTTTAAAACAAACGTACAACATTATCTTTTACAGTATATACATTCGCCGTTTTGTATATCCACGGAACTAGCCATATAACTGCTACATTTTAATAGACGCTCAAGACAGCGAAAGCGAAAGTGATGATATTGTTGTAATTACTTTTTTAAATTACACGTATGCTCCCTCCACCTTTATATAAAAATAAAAAAAAAAAACAAAAATAACCCTTGTGCCTGTACTTATCTATCATAACATATATATACACAATTTTAAAATATATATAAACACCTAATTTTATGTTGAAAAAGGCTTCATTGTTTTTTGTTTACTTTTGCATGTCAAACAGGATATGCATTAAAATGGTTATTCTTAATTGAGTATACATACAATAGTTTTAAAATAAAAAAAATTACATATGGAAATGATATAGGCGTCATTGTATGACGATCACAGACATTATCAACACACAAATTTTATTGACATGCGACGGTTTGTTACCCTATACATTTAATAAGTTATGCTGCTATGATTTGAAAAACATCGATATCTATATCGATATTTTCACAAACTTGCTTCACTCCACTAGAAAATGTCATCACGTTTCCATCTATCTATAATTTTCAATACAATGATGATATTCACAAAAAAAAGGTAGTATTACTATCGCAACCTTGTTTTTTTTTTCAGATCTAGTCCCAAGAGACTTTTGAAAGATTAACAAGGCAGATAAACACAAAATATAACAATGAATAAAAACAAAAATGTATAATCTAGTCGAAATAAAAGACAGTCACTAAAATCGCACGAAATTTGGCAGTATATTATGATAATATTGCAAAAGATGATTAGCGAAACGATTTTAAAAAATCCATGGAGACTAATACAAATACCAATAATTCCGAAATGGCCTTAGTATCTATCTTTTAGAGCATAAAATATATGTCTATGAATCTATTTGTTGAGATTAAAAAAACAAACTCTAAAATACTAATTATCGTTCTTTGCTGTGTAATCTGCCGTTAGCGGGCGGACGTCACGCTTCAGAGATGACGCCGTCCGATTAGCATTCTACAAACAAAATATAATCAGTAGGCATATAGGTGGTCCATACAGTGAGTACGAAGGTGTTATTCTCCTCGTATCGTTAAACGATACAGAGCGCGCCTAGTCTTAACGATTAATTTCAATTTAATGTTTTTAACGACAAATTTATGATTGCAATTAATGTTTAGTTGATAAAAAATTAAGAAACTGTAATAATGTCGTGAATAGAGTGAATTTGAATTATTTTAGTGTGCCCATTGTGAAATACCTGGGAATTCACCATCTTGATTTGGTGTTCAAAATAAACGATCATGAAAAAGATGACCAATTTTAATTTCACTTCCATTGAACGCAGAAATTTCACGAAAAATGTTTATTTGTGTATATCAAATAATTATTGTATTTATATCAATATTTAAGCATTTACAACTTTTCATACTTGTTGTAATTTAATAGAAATATCGTTTCTTATAGAGGTGCTATTTAATGAAAATTAATGAATACTCTATTTTAGTGAGCAAAACATGTATATTATAATAACGATAACCTTTATTTCTCTCGATAGCGCTTTTAAATATCTTGACGAAATCGTAAATAATTGACCCGGCTATTTATTCATTCGATCGTCATCTTTGCAATTGAAATTATGTTTTTCAAGATTATGCTTAACCATTCAAACGACCGAGCAACCTATTACTAAATAGAGACATAATTACGTAAACGTACGTTTTTAACTGACGATCCTCAAGAAAAAAGAAACTTACCAAAGACTGTGTCAGTTCGATAAGATCTGGATTTATAACATTTCAAAGTGTAATGCGCCTGCGTTACAGAACATTAGAAAGGGGTATGTTGAAAAAGTCTTTGGAATCGACTATTCAGAGGGGTTAGAAACCGAAAAAATAGCTGCAAAATTTTTTTCTCTCTCCCTGTTTGTTGTAGCATAACGCAGAAACCATTGAACGGATTTAGATGAGGTTTCTGCAGTTTAATAAATAAAATCTGAAATGATAGATAGATGAAAAAGCGATCTATTTCAGTGCAATATAACCAGGGGTTGATAGTCCTATCCTGGACTGTCCGGATGGAATATTTTATTCCAGGCGGACAACATTGCCGTCAAAAGCTAATAGTGTATTTATAATTTTATTTGTTTCGTTACTATGCCTTATGACATTACGTAAGTTGATCACAGTTTGCGTGGTATGTTTACCCAAGTGCGTTGTGCGATACACAGTGTGACAGTGTTATTATACATTGAAATACTCATTTAAAGTATTTATGAATTTGTGACGTAAATATTTCATCAATATCTCCTCAATCAAATGAAAGGACGTATCTAATTCCTTCTACGAATATTGTTTAGTTTAGAATGTTAACGTTTTAGTAAAAGCATTAAAAAAAAGTGATACAGAACATATGGTGTATGTTTTGACCCTTTAAATAATTATGAAATCTAATCACATCACGAGAAGGAACCGCATAAACAGTTCGTGACTTGTTCATCGAATACAGTGTCTATTCACACTTTCCAGCGCCCTTTGCGACAGTCCTGCTCATTAGAAGCAGTAACATAGTTACATCTCTAAAACAATTTTATTAATACAATTTCAATTTAATAATACGTTAAATTTTAAACTCAAGCCAAGCGTTAATTCTAAATAAATCTTATTTTAGAATCAGTGTACAGAACGCGTAAGAACTATATTTAGCCTTATTGGGAAATCAATTCAAGGCCCGCGGAGTGTTTTTTGATCGTGATGCGGGCGCGCAGTCACATGCTGGCATCTTGTTCGGACGAACAAAAATACAACGCGCCACGATAACCCGTAGATAAAGTCGCCGTTTTTGAGAGAACTCATCTCATTATCGCTCATCATCGAGTGATGCTCGCCGAAGTCGCATCAGAAAAGGTTATGCGCCGCACGCTGTCCATTAAAGTCTGTTCAAACAATTTGAATACATCGCGGGGATCTGATAAGTTGTATTTGCGTTGCGGTTCGTGTACGAGTGTAAAATTTCGAAAAAGAAAAAAAGAAGTTTAGTTTAAGATGGTTGCTTTGATTCTGTGCGTGATTTCGAAACTGGTGGATTTTGCGAAAAGAAATAAAACAGATAATGTGACAAACGAAGGGGTTGGTGACTTTAATCAAGAAAACAAACGGAGAAAATTAAATTGTACAGGAAATACAGGAGAAGGTAAGGCATTTTTTTTAAATACGTAGGCTATTAAATTTTATAGATTGTTTTGACCAATTAAGAAAGCTACGATATCGTCATAAACAACGGTTCAAATAATATCAATGCAAATGATTATCTATTTGACATTGAAATTTAAGCACTCTCCTGAAATAACGCCATCTATAAAATTGTTTTTCCACAACGTAATAACAATTTAAAGACATTATTCACTGGAAATGTGACATAACACAATGACGCCGCCAGATGTCGCACTACGTAAGTATTTTTTACTGCAGCAAGAATTATGTGCAACGGAGAATATGTAGTGCTTTAGAATGCCCTCGTCTGTTAATTGAATCAAATAACGTTCTAAGGGCGTATTTGAATACAAAGAATTTAATAATCTTTATATTTTCAAAACCAGCGAGACATTAGAAATGCCTAAGATCGGGACAGTCTAGAAGTGACAATTTCTACTTACCTCACTATATTAAAGATTAAATTTATAGGAGTTCAATGATATGTTGGATGTTTTTAGAAATAATTTTCTATAAGCTACTATTGACGGCCCACTTCATATATATATATATATTAGGTCTGATATTAATATCCCCAAAACTAAGCATCAAATACAACTCTCAAATTCTATCTATTTCTAATGACAGAAATTGGTCTATGGTATTCTTGGTGCGGAATATCTATAGATTTTTTTTAATCGGATAGCTTTGGTGAAATTTGATTGTGACAAATAAGATATTATAATATCTAAACAAAACCAAACATTAAAGAATTTCTATGTGTTCCATTTTGATATGATGTCTGCCTGTTTGTTTATCTGCATATAACATCTTACCTGTAGAACAAATGTCTTGATGTCTAAAATAGGTATACGCCTAACATAACCATACGTTCCATTTTAAACATGACTGTCCCTTTTTTTCGGTAATCCATCCCGGTATCCCCGGAAAAGGATTCCGAATGTTGAATTGTTTCTAAACACGACAATTGAATTATATTGCCTTAAATGCCTCAATTAAATTAGACACTGATGAAAACACAAAAGTAAAAATATAATTCATTAATTAATATTCTTTATGTTATAATATTAAAATACATAAATAGTTTTATTTAATAAAAAAAAGGAGCCTACGATCTTAAAAGAACATCATAAATCTCGCAATAAGTAAAAACATACATTTGCAATTGTTTTAATTACAACAATATTGGATCAGATTTGAAAAAAAACATTCAACGTAAGGAACCCTCTACTCAAATTCAACTCATTTGTCCGGTTTCTTTTTTTATAAATAAACTAGCTGTGCTCGCAGCTCCGTTCGCGTTGACTACATAATAATTATATGTGTTTTTTTTAAAATAAGTAGCACAAAAATCATGTTGCTCCTGCCCTTTCCTAGCGATCGCCCGCCATGGACAACTGGGTGTTATTTCAAAGATTGAAACGACTATTGTGGATCATCCTTAGAAGGTAGACATATGCTATCTCGGATTCATTGTATTTTTTTTAAGATCTACAAGTATGTGTACATTAATTTGATGCTTCTCTCGTGATTGACTCGGCGTAAGAGAGTTTTAAACGCGCCAGCAGCGTTTTTTTCTGACTTGATTTCCATAATCGTCACTGCGTGTTTCGTAAGTTATTTAACAAAATATGTCCTGTAACCCAGATAGATAACATAACTATGGATTAAAAAAAATCATGTAAATCGGATAAGTGGTTCTCGCGTGAAAAGAACTTAAACAGACAGACAGTTTGAGTTTTATAATATGTATACAGTATAGATGTTATCAACATAAAAAATGATTTTATTTTTTGTGATACTGTTGTGAATTTTTTTTTAACGTCCCGTTTGGACTAAAAATGAAAATGATCACATTATGTACACATAATGTGGATGATGGATGTCAACATCCATTTATATGCAGCTATCTTTATTCGAAAGTACATAATTGTATTATTGAGCGGAAACTTACAAATATTTATCTCCTTCGTTATCTTCTTTCGTGTGTAAGTGTTCGCCAATTAAATATGGAAATTTATAGTTAGATAACTTGTTTAGAACAATCTAGAACGAGTTATAAAAAATGATAATCACTAATGTAACTCAACTAGAACCATTGATTTTGATCGGAAAAGAAATAATTGTATATCGTTCAAAATATTTCGTATTTAGTCTGAATACTTATATTCATATAAATTATTACCGGCTCATATTCATTTATATAGAAAATGTATGCAGTAAGGGGGTTTTAATAAAAAAAAATATTTCGGTTTAATCTTACTCTTGTTGTAATTGTTTTTAAGATTCCGTAGACAAATGGTAAAAAGAAACCATGATACTTTTATTTTATTATACTTTCGTCCTGTCCTATTGGCCAAGCGTCCGTTCGTCCGGTTATCCGTCTGTCCACAGATTATAACTAATAAGTAATACTCGTATAACTCTACCATTTAATGCCACCACACAACAGAAAGAGGTTTTATATGAACCGCCATACATGATATTATATAAAGAAATTACGAAAAAATGAGGTGACTTTCCATACATAAAATTAATTGACGAAAATTTTTTTTCTCGTTCTCCATTGTGTTTGGTTTTGATGGTATTTAAAAATACATTAAGATCTCTAAGTGAATTTTTCCCTGAGGTGTATATTTTGAGGATTATTAACTTTCAAAGTAGTTAATTTTTCTAGTGTAAATTTTGAACAAATTGAGCATTTGTACTTTTTGTTTATCATTAACTAGTTATAAATTTCAACACATATAACAATTTAATCACAGGGCTATTATGAAAACGCACGTGGATTACCTTCCTATCATCCATTACCATTGAGACATAATTTTTGTGTCTTATCTATAATAATACGGACATGAGTTTTGTACCCGTATTTTTTTAGATAAGTTTTTGAAATCTATAAGGACTAACGCGACTAGCGTTTGATTTCAATTTGAAATTTGACATCCTTTCTTTAGTCGTTGCGGAACCTTAGCTCCGATTCTCATTTTGAGATTTTTTTATGGAAGGTTTAAAGAAAGTGTAATATCGGTATTATTACAACAGTAGGTTGATTTTACAAAAACAAATCTGAGGAGTTCGATCTCGCATCACAATATTTCGAAAGGAATAATTTGAACGTCGGCGACATCTCGCCTCTTTTAATAACAGGCAGTAATTTGTAGGCAAAACTTTTTGTTTGCGACCGATAGGCGCACCGTCATCGCCGACGTAAACTGCCTATTTTCTTGACAATTTTGCATTAGGTACATGTATTTTGAATAATACTTTTTTATTTTTGTTTTGTTGACCAAGATATTTATAATAAATGTTGAATTGACTTTGTGAATTCATCAGTTATTCCGTTTGTCGACTTTTAAATATATATATATCGTTATAAACTGAATCTCTGGTTGAAATTTAAAAAAAAACTCTGTGTGTGTGTTTGTGTGTGTGTGTGTGTGTGTGTCAGCTCCAATGCACGACCTAAGTTTATTCTTTACGAACGATTATAAAATAAATAGATTAGTGAATGAGAGTAAATGAATGCATTTTTTATATTACCTAAAGCTTGCATAATACATTTATTTATGTTAATTATACATTGAATTCGTTAAAATACATAACAAAACCATAAAACCATAAACCATGATAATTTTATGTAATAAAGTTTGAAGCAAGTTTGATTTTATTCACCATTTACGTCATCATTCGTTATAAGTATTCCAGAAACAATATCGACTTCATTGAATACTGAGGCAATTGGTTTGTGGTAACTAAATATGATACATGGACGTCGAAAGATATATATGTATAAACAATTTAACTTATTTGTAAAAATTACTTATATACAAATTACCGCATCCATGTATTTTACAAATTCTGACTCATTATCACTCAAAAAGGTTATTTTATCTGTCAATTCTCTTAATTTACACATAAATAACAATTTAATAGATATCAATTGATATAAATATAGATAAATTTATAATTTCTGATCAAAACCACAAGTTGGCAGTTGTTATTTATTAACATACGCAACGTAACGGCAATTTTAATTTTACTCCCATGATTTTTCATGCCCCAGACTTACATATGAAAAATTGATCCTTAAGGAGTAAACTCCAAAAATATAAAGAATTTCATTCAGCCATTTCACAATTCGCGTTTACGTGCGTCATTGTTGACGTGCATTTATTACTTTTTGGCTACAGAACACAGGCATTCCTCCATCTTCTGAAAACCAGCAACATCGGTTTTCCCATTTTTACGACTATTCTATTCCCACAGTCAACATTCTAAACCATTTGGTCGTCTGGGTAAAACCGCAAAGTCAAACTCGGCGAGTTTTGTCATTGCATACAGTATTTAAAATTAATACAGTATATAAAGTAATTAAAATATTGGTTCTTCAATTTTTGAATTCAATTCAAAAATCGCAAAGGATCATAATGGTAGCCCCTCCTTCCATCCCTATCAAAGGTGGTCACAATTGTGTGACTCCCCCCCTCTACACTGGTGTGACGTCATACATGTAGCGATTTTAAATTTAGAAATTATTAAATTAAAACAGCACCACTAATTATATATAATATAATAATTAAAATAATTTTTCATAAAATCTATAATAAATCAAATACTATAAAGCTTTTTTTAATAGAAATGACATTTAGTTTTAATATTTTAGATTAATACAGGTGACGTCACGAAGCCTAAGACTCGGCCCCCTCCTTGTCACACTATGTCGCACTTTGTTGAATTCCTGCCTCCCACTCGACGTGTGACGTAATTTATGGATGGCCCCTTGGCGTGACTTCTAACCCGATAATATAGATGGAAATAGGTAATCAAAAAATAATTGATATCATTACTATATCTATTATTTTTAATAAACCGTAGGATCGAAAACCGCATAATCTTTACAGCACATAATCGGCACGTCGTATGGAGCACTTACGTGGCTCGAGGTCGTTCACATGGATGTAGCCAAGAACAGATTTGGCACAGGCACCGTTATGTCTTTAGGCGGAAATACTTAAAGTCATGTTCTCGTCATGCCGATAGAGCTAAGTGAATGTGATCGAAATTAGAAGTTCTTGTTTCGTAGTATAATAAAATTCTCTCAACAATTTCTAACACGTATATATATATATATATTAAATGTCATAATTGCTTGGTGAATCACTTTACTATAACTTCATGTTTTTTTATTATAAAATGAATATTGAAATAGAAGAAATTTGAATATTAATTTGAACTTTCGTTTAGAAATTTAGTTTTAGTGCGTTTTCATAATTAGCTTAGCTTAGTTTTGTGCTAAATGCATAACCAAAAATGCATTTTCTTACAATGGATATTTCAAAATAGCTAGATTGTTCGTAGAAGAAATAATATAATTCTATAAGAATACTACGATATTTATCATTATACGAATAGAAGAAGAATTGCATATTAAAAAATAATCTGTCGTTATTTTCGTGTGACCTTTTTACGCGTATCGATGCTGAGCCTGTCAAAGCGGTCAGTCTGTTCCGCAACTAGAATTATAGTCGTCCGTATTGTACCTTGGATTGCAAGGTTGTAATAGGCGAGGGTTTTAATTTTTGAACTGCATAAATCAGTTTTATATGTGGCATTTGATTGATTTATTTTAAATAAGCCCTTTTTTTCAGTTTCTCATAGAATACATCATTGTTGTAATTATCAAAATTCAGTGTATAAGAATAATAATAATTCAATAATACTGGAAATATTGAAGAAGAAAGAATAATTGGAGCACTCGAAATCAATTTGAGTTTCAAGATTTTTGTTGTTGTATGATCTTTATTTGATACTAGTTTCTGCCTGCGACTTCATCCTCACCGACACAAGAATCCAATACAAGCCTTCTTTTGATAGCTGTCGCCTCTGATCCCGTTCTCACTCCCTCCCCGCCGCCTTATTTGATCTATACGGTGGTACAGACAAACTGAAAACTTTTCGCTATTATATATTAAGTACCTAGATTTAGTACTTTTAAAAAATCAACAAAACATCGTAAAGCCTTACAGCAAACACGTAAGCGAGGCCGAAAAAAGTCGTATCACAATCGTTTGATCAATATTCCCGATAAAGCAGCAGAGATGAGTAACATTTTATCTTCTGCCTAGTGTACACATATGCTTTTTAATTGTTAAGTGATTTAAATGAATCGAACACTTACATTTTTACATTACTGGAAACTAAATCGCAATTAGTTCCGACATCATGCGCACACAAACGTGCAGACGGACAAATATACAAAAAATTCTCTACGTACTCATCATATCTATAAACTTTAATGAATAGGGTCAAATTTTTAAATTAAAATTACTAAAGCTTCACGGCAATCGACGTGATATCCGGCTTGAATAATTGCTTAACCATATAAGTAATAACTTTGATTAATAATGAAACTTAACAATTTTTTTTAAAGTTCGCGAGTGATCTCACAAATTCAGTCATAATCGACAAATCAATAACAAATTCGTTAAATTGTGTAACATAGTGCATTTGAGCAAATGAGTGTTAGGTTAATAAAATGATTTTTCATCTTAAGTCTGGGCGCTGGAATGTGACAAAAAGTTTGAATTCAATAATTCGATAATTTACGTAGACACGCAGTGTATTCGCGATTGTGAATATGATTTAGGGCGCTGAAGCCTTTTTAGCCCCGTTCGGATGGCTCGATGTTACTGAGCCTACGCACGCGATAGATCGTGAAGACCTTCGAACTCAAAACTGTGGCGAGCCTGTTATTCTTTCAAGAAGTGTTAATTTGATTCTGAAACAATAGCACAGCTGCAGCTCTATTCTATGCTTTCGACGCTGTAGTATTTAGTATGTTAGAACTAAATAACTTCTAAAAGAAGATAAGTAATGGTCATGCGTGCATGCATGCGCGTTTGTGTATGTGCGTGCGTGCGTGAGTTATATTGATTCGAGAGGATTGACAGAGATAGAATCAATATTCAATACTTTGGATAGAGATTCGTAGCGGAGAGGCAGACTCGAGGGTCAGCGGTGGGTTGCATGCTGCCTGGTAATACATGTTGCAGGCAAGCGTCTATTATGGATTTCCGCGAATTAACACCTCACACAATAGAATACTTTGCTTATAAATTGATAAGTCCAACCAGTTGTTTTCTTTAAAAAACAACGTCGATCGTCGTCGCAAACTATAAACAAGTCGGTTGCTTCGTTCGAGACATACCGTTAACGAAAATTCGAAAAATTTCTAAAATATCTTCTCTAGTTCTTGTTGAATTGATGTTTGGCATCCGTCAACTTTCTTTGCTTAAAAAAAACTACGTTGGATTTCACGATGTAGATCAAGATCGAATAACGTGTTAGATAGATATCTTTGTTTAAAATGTAAAAAACATACATTGGTTTTTTTTTAATCAATTTAGACGTTTGAATTCGATGAGTTGACAGCCTACTAAAATTATATATTCTAGCTCAAAAAGTCTGAAAAAAGACAAATATAGATTTTATCCTTTCAAAATCAATAATTTATTGCTAAGTATATTTTTGGAGGCTATGAGCTAGAAAGTAACAAAATGGTTCAGAATGGCCTCTGAGATCACCATTTTTCGATTTTTTAAGCTCGAAAAGCTTATAGATAAACTTTGAAAGTATATTTTTGAACTAAAGAAATTCAAAAACATCGATAAATATCAGAGCGGGAAACCCTAGGTATGGCATTCAGGCTCAACCGTTTTAAACATTTTTTTTTAAATAATCAGGGCCGATAACTCGCCTTAAACACTAACGTCTATAGTGGGTTAGGTGTAGTACGAGTGGTGTCAGAAATGTCTTCGTACGTAATCGCCACCTCATTCATTGATATTTATTAGTCTATAAAATCTTCCCGTGTCTTATCGCCGGTTTAGGGGGGATCGTAAAGGTTTAACGCTAACCATGCGGAGCTCTATTTTCAATATTAAGTTAAATTTATTAGAACTAGTCGTTGCCGGCCGGCTCCGTTAAATTTAAATTTCAAAATAATTATTTTATTATGTAAATTTTCTGGCGGCTTCGCGCTCGCGGACATAGAAAGAATTCTTTCAACTTATACGTGTAACGTTTGATGTCGTTGTCGACCCCTACACTTATCCCGGCTCTGCTCTCTATTTCAATTTAGGTTCTAGTGCCGATTCCCGCCCTACCTTCGCCATCAAGTCTAATGTCGATCCTTATATCATTATTGCTCTCCCATTGCACATTGCTGTTGGTTAATAACATATTGGTGAAATTAATTTTTGTCGATTCCTTTTTGTGTAAAAAGTAATATATATCTCATTTTAGAACATAATCACTCTTTTTACATAATTCGACCAGCAATCTTCAATCACATTTTAACGTCTGCACTTATTTAAAGAATGTAATTATTGCACACATGCGGATGTTTGCAAGATTTCTGTACAATACATTCGGCTATATAGAGGATTAGCTTAGACAAACAAATAGACAGACACTTTAACAACAATTCAACACGATACGTAAGTATAGCTTGTTATTTATACAATCGCATGTTCTTACTGTATACCGAACTACAACAAAAATTGTCAAGGCGGTTTTTAATTATAAGAGGATATACAGACAAACAATGACAGACAATGATATGAAAGATTACCCGCCTTATAAAACAAACATTTGTCATAAAATTTGGGAAAAATATTTTATAAACAGGCTCCATACTTATAATTAGTATAAATAAAAGTTCCGGGAATTGAAATTTTTTAATTGAAATAATTTAATGGAAATTTTATTCATTCAATACATTTACATGTTAATAATTTTCGTGTTATTAACAAAATACGATACTACTCTTTTTATTTTAATTTGTTATTTAAGAATTAACAAAATTAAAAATTTTAAGCGTATGGAGAAACTTAATAGATGAAATTTAATATTCTTAGTTTATTATAAATCAATCATTTTTCATTTATTAATACATTTATGCATATTATTTCTTCCACGATCCTGAAGTACGTTACAGTGCATAAAGTGCTGAATGATTCGAACCGTGAAAGTTGTTTGTTTTACCTGTAGCGAGGACCCTAAACATGGCTTCTGGTCTGAAGTTCGTATGATTGTATACGTCAGTTGAGCGCGCGGCGCCTGCGCGGTAGACGGTTATACGGCGGTGGCAGAGTCGTGATCCGATTAACAACGTCAGTTTTAATTTTATGTCTATTGTCCTAATCTAAATCCTATTGACATAATTATCCTATTCAATAATTACGTGCACGTCCTTGATTTGACAAGCTTTTCTAAAAACTGCTTGCAGTGATCAGATTTTACGCACCGTGAATCATCTTTTCAATGCAATAAAATAATTAATTGATTTATACGCTTGCGCTTTAGTTCCATTTTTTACTTTATCCGTTGACTAGTTAATTATGTGGAACGTAAAGAGTAAAGTCGTCGTGGTCGCACTATAATCAATCCTATTTCAATTCCCGTCTGGAGCCGTGCTCCCCTCGGCGGGCGAGGGACGTGCTCCTACATTCATTCCGTTCGGCGTCCCACTCACGCCGAGCCCATTGGCGCGAAGAGCGCGATATTGGGTCGGGATAAGCGTAGCAGCTGTCAAATCAAGCGACTTCGTGCACCCCCAAAAATTAATAATATTGACTTTTTCCTTTCAGTGTCTTTGCTTGTGTTTTGTCAAGTGCAAAAACAATGTGAAAAGTGGTTGTTAAGTAGTTTTCTTTATAACTTGTATCCTTTTTGATTATGTTCACAATTAATATCGATTTAACTATGTGAGTTGCGTTTACCCTCGAAAGTGTCTTATGTATTATAAAGTTTATCGGGATATGGTATCGCGACACTCTTGGACCACTTCAAACAGTCTTTCTCGATAAGGATACAGTGAGAAAAGAAAATGCGGATCAAGACATTGAAAGAAATTCGCCCAAATGGTAAATAATAAATAATTTATTCTCTTAAAAACATACATGTATTCTTGATTTTAGATACTTTTTGCATGTAAAGTCTAGAATTTATTAATAGTTTTCTTATTCTTATAATTTTTTCCCGCTGAGGATTGTAGGATCGAAACCATCCCAGGTTTTGAACGCTATATTATTACATAACAGATTTCATTGTATATGGAATTACATTAATTACAACTAATAAAAGTATTCTCTAAATCATCACGATAGTATTTTTTACATGATTTCTGACAGAGAAGATATCGTATCACTTCTTTACCGTTAATTTCATTGCAGTACGTTAATGACTCTGTCAGCCATATAAACATTCCGACGTACCCGTGTATTAGCCGATCATAATAAGCGCGATGAGTCGACGGGCCAGTCTCTCCGGTCATCACGGCAATTGAGGCGGGCGAGGTCGCGCGTTTCATTTCATCACCAGCATCAGCCCCGCGCGCGCCCCACCGAACATATGGTACCGCAATATTATAACGTCGGTCTCAAACGCCCCGGCAAATGACCGTATTTCGCCGGCTTGACGTAGCAACCGCTCATTATGAACGATTTCTATTTTTCAATGATTTCAAGTTAAAATTATTCAAAGCTGTCAACAGCTGTAATAAGGGAAAATGGATGGAGCAATCAAAAATAAAAGTCGGTATACACGAAAGTTTTAATGACGGCTGAATGAAAATCATTTTAATGTGAATATTCATTCGTATAGTAGGAAGAAGGATGAAATAATAGTAACAATTTAAACATTTATTTATACAAAGAATTATATTTAAACATTAATTTATACAAAGAATCTCGCACTGAATTTCATATTAACAAAATTTTATTTTACCTTTACACATACATACGTATTTATACAAATATACATACAATAACGCAATACATTTTGCAATATGCACAATTCTCTAGTGCTGCGCGCGGCAGACCGATCATAGTTGAGTGGGAGAGAGACGAAATGGCACCTCTCGTTCGGTGACTATCGTTACGTTAGGCGTTACACTTTTTCAAAGTGACTCCAGCCGCAACCTAATTTAAGACTTGTCGTCAAAATTAAAACAACAGGCTTATGAGAAATGAAATTCATGAATATTCTACTTATAAATAGAACAATTAAACAATTTAATCTTTTTTCATGAAACGAAAATCTAGTATTACGTTATATGCATATGTTATTTCAAGGCGTACATAAATCAAAAACTTAATGACAGGTTAATACAATGCCTGGGTATTATGTTCCATGCTACACCTACTATGACTGCATCGATAATCAGTTAAATGAATTCTTTGAATGCGAAGAAAATGGATAAGATAAGCGCTTACACTACAATTGTATAATGTATCTAACATGTCTAATTACAATACCCCCATATTGTAATTAATGTAATATGCCGTAGCTGCCATGTTTTTTTTAATATGAAATTAGCCCTTGCCACCGAATTTAAAGACGTATTTAGATCAACGCAATGATATCTGATACTTTAAATTTTATATTAATTCAAACTAAAGAATTTGTAATACCATACATGTACAGCAAAAATATATTTTAAAAGTTTTAGGGTTCTGTACACCAGATGAAGCAACTCGTATAGAATCACTCTCGTGTTTGTAATCTGTCTGTCGATCGGTCGGGATATTTTCTTCTATTTCATTGGAGGAAAAAATATCGTGATTTGGGTCATTAATAGAATTAGATGACCCAATCAGGGATATAGCGTAAATACGTTTATATAAACGAATTATGATTCTGAGGTTAGTTTTTCTGAGATTAATTAGCATATTTTAAAAAAACTTGGTCTAGTTCAGTATGTGATCGATCGAATGAAAGTATTTGCTATGAGAAATAGAGATATAAATTTTTTGTAATGTTAAAATGCAGCTTAAAAGAACTTAAAGAAAATGTACGAAAATCTGCATTCTCTCTTACTTTCAAAACTACTGAGTTTGCAATATTGAAAAAAATCGAATTATGAGGCGTCACTCATCGCTTACAGAAAACGTAAAGCCCTAAATTCTTTAAATTTTCACGGGAAACGCAAAATATTCATGAAGCGGAAACATGTATAAACTGTATGACTTGATTTCACCGAGGATTAATGCGATGTTTTACGGTACGGAAATCTCCCCACGCGAGTATGACTAGTACTTGACCATTTTTTTAATAAAAAAATATTTAAAACAAACTACAAAACTAAGGCAGTAAGAGCTGCTGGCCACAACTATTTTCATTTCACCTAATTTGTGCAAAAGAAAAAAAATATAGAAAACGAAAAAGTCAATAAAATTTACCTTGTATCTTTGTGTAATATATGAATCAATTTAATCCATGTGTAACTTATAACACTTGGTTACTATTGAATTGATCAAGTTTTTTTTGTGGGTAATGTTCCGCACAGTACTAGAAAGGTTTAGGCAGTGTTTTGAGCATCTTTGTGAATTTTAATGTTTTGACGTGATAACGTCTTATAAATCGATGAACGCCGGCTGCATGCACGAAAAAGCATGACTCACTGTCGCGTTCCGCTTGAGCCGAGCGTGCGAGCGAGTGCGCGGAACAAGCGATAGAGACGCACGATCGTCCTAAGCGTTCGGCTTGTGACGCATCTATCTCTCTTCAACTCTATCGGTCGATGGAGTGGAAGAGAGATACAAAATAATGATAATTCAGTGATTAATAATCCAATTCAATTCATGAAAGTATGCAATTTTTCATCAATATTTCCTTATGACGTTATAACGTAAAATTTTCGTCCGTAAAACTGCTTTACACACAACCAATTTTTTTTATTTTTATTTACAAGCAGTTCTAATAGCTTACTAAGCTTGGCAGGACCACGAAGTTATTCGATATAAAAAGTTGAGTGTAATAGTGATAAAATTGACGCCGGTCATGAACAATAATTGGATGAAACTCGTAAAGTTATCGGACCACCCAGCGCGTCCATTCAAGATACTCCAGTAGTCTTTGGTATAGAGTGATCCGTTTTGCGAACCCATACCGCTTTCCTTTGAATTCTGAAGACCTATTGTGTGACGCCATTCGTTATCATCGGTTCTGTGAAAGACAACGATTATGTCATTGACGCCGTGTCCAATGTTTACGTTCGATATTAAACTACAATCCGTTAAAACTCCGTCTCTAAACTTATTATATAATAACTTTTGAATATTCGCTATAATTACATTTTGAATTGTAATAACTTCAAACTTTAATATATCTGAATGTCTGTATGCTATCCAAGATTCGAATATTAAGTACAAAAACGTACTAAGAAGTGACTTTAAATGAAAAAATTACTGATCTCGTGTTTCTCACGACCCTCCGATATCGGACCATATTGTAGATGAACTCGATGACAAAGAGAATAAAAACGAAAATGTTTTATAATTTGTACAAAATTTCAAAAATATCTTGTACAATATTTTCGAAAAATATGTTTATATGTAAAAATTAAGGTTTTCAATCGTCATAAACTATTATTAGTACTCCCGTTCACATTTGCTACAAGTTCTAAATCGTAAAATTTATAATTCAAAAGCCGTAATTTCAAAATTTTTTAAAATTAATAATTATACAAAGAATCTGCACTAATTTATATTAACAAAATTTTATTTTAAATTTATATACAAATATAATAAATAAGCAATACTTGCAAATGCATAATTTATGCTAATTTTATCCAGAGAGCATAAGTTCGGCGGATCTCTCGTTACATCGTTAACGTTAAGCGTTAACTTTCATAAAGATTTTAAGACTTGTACGTCAAAATTAAAGACTCCAGATATTGAGTGAACTTTTAATCTAAGATAGGAAATCTAAAAAAAGAAATATCTGAAGAGGTTTAAAATTGCCTTTTATAAAATGCCTTAAAAACATCAATTTTTAGCGGCTTTTTGCCATTTTCTTAAAAAATCATAAAACTTTTTGAAATTGCTTTTCACTGGCATGGAGTCCTTGTTCAGACGCATGTTTACACAACTCGATCATTGCCCTAGACCTAGAGCTCACTGTCTAAAACCAATTCGTATTTTTGCTGAATATGGGGCCTCCATAAACTGAGGCAATCGAAAAAACATTCTCATTGACCCGATTTAAATTCGAAAATACGTCCGCGCCCGTTTGAAAATAAGTAAATGACAAAACCGTCTTAAATATACAGCTAATGATAATGAACAGTGTCTTAGAGAATGATTTTTATAACCGACTAACGAGTGGAATGCAATAGGACTACGAAAATAATATTTAATTGTCTATGTTATACGGGTTACAGTTTTATTTTTATTTAAATTTATGTACCAAACAATCGCTTTTGGCCCGAGCCCCTCAATAACAGATAAAAACATAGTGAAAATACGTACCTCAGCTGTGGCCTGATAGAACCTGACTTAAAAACATTTTTTTTTTATATTTTGGAAAAACATAATAAAGTGCGTCTTTGCCTTCCTACTTTTTATCCTCAATTTTTTTTTCGGTTTAATCAACATGCTATAACTAAGTAATCTTATTTTCTTTATGAATCAGCAATTACGCATTCGTTTGCGTGTAACTTCATGCCGATATGCATCCTATACGTTTAATTTGATGAAATTTTCGTACAAAAACAATTGCACATTTCATTCATGATTATTTGATTTCCGTACAACGTATATAGAAATGCGATCACCGAAAACCATGGATTGTTACAACAGTGAAAATTAATCATAAAATATATATTTTGTCTTTTGCTAGAGTCGTCGCATATTACTTTTTTTAAGTAGATTTAGAAGATAATGCCCAATTTCGTCTATAAACTAAAGCACGTCTTCCATATACCTACTATTCGATTATTTTATGTGTTACAAAATCCGACCAATCATTAGATTAACTATCCAGTATATGATTAAGTAACGGTATTGCTAATCACAATTAACGTAATTTTATTATACATCTTCGACGACCTCCTTTTACATTGATTTTTGGTTTGGTTTAATTTGATATTGGTCGTCGAAGAGCTCCTAATAAGAAATGGTATGATTTAAAACAGCTTATTGCTATATCCGCCGTCGCACTACACCGTCGCACGCGCACGCCACTTTTTACTAGACTTTTTCAATGCAAAATATATTTATATATAGCAACCGAGCATTCCTCGTGCTTTGTGTTGGTCCGAGATAAGAGAGAGATGTTGCTAACGAAAAATGTCAAATCTTAATATTGTTATACACGATAAATTCCCGTAACGCCAGGCGTCCTTTATGACAGCTCTGCTAAACGCGGCGACGGTGGTTTTTCCTAATTCTTTGCTTATTGCGTATATTATTTTTGTTGCATCGTATAGTATTTTGTAATGGTGAGTTTCCTAAGCTGTACCTGTTTACACGTACTATGTTTTTATCAGTTATTCTTGTAAATTTCGATATAAAAATTGCTTATTAATTTTATGCGTTAATAAACGAAGTTGTTGATTGGAATGATGACTTTTATCTATAGTATGGTGGGATTATCCATGGTCTTGATTTTTGATTATAGACGAATTCTCAGCCTTGCATATTTATCTAATAAGGATTTACAGGTATGCTCACAAACATAATTTTGAAGGCGATAAGCAATTATTTCGACTATTGAACTTCAATCGGAGAATGTGCGAGCGCAGTGTTCCGTCTAAGTAAACGCTTTAGCAGTGCGTACTGCTAGTGACATTTTCTCTGCTCATATGGCGTCTACCGGTCGTAATTTAAACGCGAGACGAACAACTCCTGAATAATTCATCGCGACGTGCACTCGAACTGAAAGTTGCAAAAAGTTTCTCTCACTCACTTTAAAGACTGGAGGTTGTGGAGGGTTGGCGAAAAAAAAATGTTACTTTGCTGCGTGATCCGCCCCAACCAAGGGGTGAGTCCCCCAAAATCGATACCGTTCGTGTCGGCTTCGAGTTCGTACACCTGGTAGGTGCATAGCACTAAATAAGTATTTTTCTTTATGAGTCCATTCAATACAGTGGCAACTACGAGGTCAACTGTTTTTATGGGCTTCTAATATTTCCAAAAACTTCCTCGTCGTCTTATCTTCAGTATAAGTTTTATTTTTTATGTATACGGCAGCTTGATCAATAATACTCGTTTTGCTTATTTATTTACTTCCCATAAGACAAAAACAGCAAATGCATCTTACGAAATTCAACAAAAGTGTAATTAGTACATAACATAGTAATATGTTACGTGATTTAACACCATATGTAACACACTAAAGGACAGGGGTGCAAAGTGCACATTTTTTTAATCCTTTAGAAGTATATAATCAATGTCAATGAAGCTGTCTAACGAAATATTTCTATACCGTCTGTGGATAGTATTTGGATTGATCCCTCGTCACCGGAATCTGATATCGCACCGTTTGGTCAATCGATACGTCTGTCCCTCGCCTCGGTGCGTGTAATTACTCGGAAAATCCAGTTCTCGACGCTTTAATTATGTAACATACGACGCGAGTACTGTCAATTGTTTATTCGTCAGGATTAACTTTTGGGTTTTTATTGTCTTAAGCAAAATTTAGCATTAAACGAATTTTTCGATCTCATCATAGCCTTAAGTATACTTAGAATATCTAGGTTTGATTACGCATTGTTTTTCAATACGTTTCGTTCATTTGATTCTATTGATGGTCCTCGACCAGTGCACATGGGGCGTACGGACAGCCCGGAGAAAGTGACCGTTATGGGAGATGAAATTACATAAGCTCATCGACAACATACCTACACTCGCAGCTCTTGCGCAAAATCACCATTTCCACTCTGGCAAACGGAAACTCTTCTATATAATTAACTTATTATTTTTACACGTTCATTATCGATACTGAAAGCCGTAATGCTGTTCTCGTTGTTACGTAAAAGCACCGTACGCCAACTAATTGAATAGAAATAGCTTCCGAGAGGACGTATTTATTTGCTCTAGACGATGTTATTTCATTCGCTTCAATGATGTCGGCTTGAAAGCATTGGACATTCGTGTCTTTTTGTATCGGTTAAAGGAAGAAGACTATATTTAGATGTAGACGCGGACATGTCCTAGACGACTAGCATTTCTCTCGCCGAACAGAGCGGGCTGACCGTCTAGGAATGCCGAAACTATTCCATCGTTTGTAAATAGGGAATTAAATAATATTATTAAAAGTAGGGCAGTTTTATAATTCGCGCCCCCTGTACTTTTTTCCTCGATTTATCTGCACGTACACCCAACACATTATTTAAAAATAGTAATGTGTTATTATTGATGTTATCTTTTTAAGAACTCCTCGTGCTGTATCCAATCGTTCGAAGCTCTCTTTCTCTCTCTCTCGATGTGCCAAGTTTTTGTGAGTAACGTAATAAAAAATGCGATATTACGACAGCGCGGCAGCAAAAAACCTTGAAAATTAACGTAGAAATTTAGGGAAACTTGACGAATTACGTAACTCTGAGAAACGTTAACGATTCCTTTCGTTCGCGATTTTTCTATTTAGACATGGAGATCCGTCTATTTTGATAGATATATTAGGAAGTATTAGCGTTTTTTTAAGACGTTAAAATTGATCGGGTTTTAATTCTATTCGACGATGTATTTTTTTTTTTAAACACTACGACATGCCCCCACCAATTCAGCTCTTCGTTCAATAGTGAGCAATGAATTAAGGCGCACAAGTTCGTTAGGCGCCAAGTGCCTCACCCATGAATCACCTCTCCCGTTCCCGGAAATTGGAAGGGGCCAAGATTATCGCCTGAGGGAAAGTGTTCCCCCACTCGCGCTTATCCGAAGTTTTATTATGCGAATAGACGTCACTCGGGAGATTTTTATGATAACAAAATTACTCACTCGTTCGATTGGGTTTTATTCAGTTGTGTGCTGAAATCTCGAATCGTGCGCCTAATGCGTGTTTTCTACCAACCTTCATTCTTCCCTACAATCAGTTTGATGAAATTTAACAGAAAATTTGGTAGAAGTATGAAATTTTTTAAATTAACAATTATTAAAATATTTATTTTAAAATTTTCTACTAATTATTGTCGCTGTTCATGTTGACGACTTGCATCCAAATTGTAATTAGAACGTTTGTTAATTTTTACCACTGCGTTATCTAGTTTCAGAATTTAAGTAAGCCTCGACAATATCCCCGTCGAAGTTACCGGGTATCTTATAAAAATCTATTGACTTCTTACATGATGACGTAAACTATTCATCGAAAATGCGACTACTGTCTACAAAATTACTTAAGACATACTAACGAAACGTTGACTTATATTAAATACTTGTCTTGTATATTATGCTAAACTTTTTCATTTTTTATCATTTCATCATTCCCTTCAAAATATCAATACTGAAGTAATAAATCATATTTTGTTACATATGGGAACTAATAGATGAAATAAATCCATGTATCCATAACACAGTCGTACCGTAACGACGGCGAAAGTGATCGCCATGTGTATAACTTG
Organism: Eumeta japonica; assembly: GCA_005406025.1. Taxonomy (NCBI): domain Eukaryota; kingdom Metazoa; phylum Arthropoda; class Insecta; order Lepidoptera; family Psychidae; genus Eumeta; species Eumeta japonica. Next base: position 449,274 of record BGZK01000175.1, read on the forward strand.
AGCGTATAGCGCAGACTATATACTGCCCGCGTTCGGTTTTCCAGGAATTTAGGGGCGGGGGCGGATCATACGACTCACGGCCGGACCCCTCCACTCTCCCTTTCAGTCTGCGTCGATACTTTTCACGCACCGAATAACTTTTAATTATATGGCTGGGCGGATTGTTTGAATGCTGTGAAATAGAAGAAATTCAATTTTTAAGAAATTCAAAAAAGGGGGAGGGTAGAAATGAATTCCACAAAATAACCTTGAACTCCGTACAGATATTCTCTTGTAAACGATGATGACACTTGTCGCCCTCGACAATCGATTTGTTATATAATTTATTGACAAGTATAATCTTGTATAGATTTGATTCAGGTTCTGTGATCAGTTATTTACAATTGCTTGTCATTATCGTATTTAACAAAATATTTTGTTTGATCAAATGGAATATTTCCATTATTTTGTTCAGAAATAAAAACGTATTGATTTGCTTTTTATTGATATACTATTAAGATTTTATGCCGATTAGTTCATTCAAATTTGCTTAGAGTTCATTAAAATTTGACAAGAAAATGTGACAATTTTTACGTTAGTATAATTACTTGGTATAATGTATTATAATTGCTTGTTAATAAATTACTCCTTCACTTTTTTTTTAATATCGAATTGTTACAAAAATATTTGTAAACAGTATATTCCCAAGAAATAAATACAGTTATCAAATAAAGTTACAGCTTTTAATTAAACAAAGGGGGAAATAACAACACTTCTGTTGCATTTATTTTTCCTGAACATGAGAATTATATTATGCAGCAATATTCCCAGAATAATTAATAGAATGGAAATACTATAGTTTTATAATTCAACAATACAACATGATTTCTGAAATAAAAAATAATAATTTTATCTAATCTACCAAAATGTCGATTTTTATTTACATGCCGAATTTGTGATTACAATTTCAAACGATTACCAAATAAACTCATAGCTGGTATTAACCCCGACATTGCAGTTTTATTTGAAACGACACTATATGACTGCCCAAGCTTCACGCGCTGGTTCTCGTATCCCAAACGTAATTTGGGAAGTTTCCGGGGAAATCGTGGTCAGTGGATGGGAACTGCGCAAAGAGGAAACATTAAATCAAATAGATCGTATAAATATAAATACAAATAAATTAATAGGTATATGTGTGAAATTATAACTTTGCTCTAACAAATCAACTCATTTGTTTTTAATTAATTAGGGATCATTAGTTGCAGTCTTAATGTCCTCCCAGAGAAATAAACCATTAAAAAGCTCCTAATTCACAGTGGGAGATATCGTTACATAGATATAAATAGTTCTAATTGCGCAATACAGTAATGATGAAATAAATTACAATTATATTTCTAAATAATCAAAAAGTAATTTTGTCAAAGTTATACTTTTGTCTAACTTGCGATTCAAGATCGCTATTGTACCTGCAATTCCAAACTTTATTTCAAACATAATAATTTTAAACAGTAATTGTTACTAACATTACCCATTAAAGACATTATTATGTCTTGTTCGCTTGTTATCTTCATTATTATTATTATTATTAAAAAATATTAATTGCCGCGGCTGCGAAACCTTGTCTTACCCCTGCTAAATATGCACTTGGCCGTTTTTTTATCTGTAATATTCGCTGTTATTGAAATACCAAGCACAGTCATAACGAATTCTCAAAATATATTCTAAGCCGAACGTAATAAGTGTCAATTTAGTATGCTGTAGAATACGAGAGTATCGCGTACCCGTCCTGGGAAATATTAATAACTTTGTACACCCTCCCATTTTCCTCATGCACGCAATATCTGCAGCAATTATGGAAGTTGTATATTTATAATGAAATTTATGTCTGCGGCCGGTATTGATTTTCCGTGGATGTTCGGTCCTTTGCTTTCGCGTCCACTAAATTTTGTATTTGATCCTGTGAAATGAATAAAACATGCTCAGCCTCTCCTTCTGGGAAAGAGATGTTGCTCGGTCTGTCGTAGTTCTGGCGGATATCCAACTTTTACATGCAATTCCATTTCACTGCTTCGACCACATACCGAGGCCCAGTGCATTCCAGTGTACGTGTCGGTTACAAATTAAACGACAAGCGGAATGTGTGGGACACGAAACATATCAATATTGTATTAACAAATATACATATTGGCCACACATCATCAGTATACGATGAAATGTATTATATTGAATTATATCTTAGCTGGTACTCGGGGCGTTGCCGCCACAAATAAATTATTGTGCAAATATAGTTTGAAATTTTAAAGAGATCACATATTGTACTGACAATGATAGAAATAATGATAATTAGTTTCTTGTCAATAATGAACATATACCTTCGTTCAAGCGCAAGCAATAAGTTGACAAAGTTTTATCACAACGGAATAAATGGTGTGGCGGCGCATAAAGTACGAAAAAACAATTAGTATAGTGTAATAACGAACAAACAAATAAATAAATATTTTTTTTATATAGGAAATTAATATTTGTTTTTTTTTGATTGAGCCTAGAAGAATAGTATTTGTCTATAAATTACAGTATTATACCCTAAGCACTGACCATTAAGAAGTGCTGTGGATTCCATGATCAGATCAGCAGGATGCGATAACGATATCCAGATGTAAAAAATTGAAAAGTAAAAAAAGAGCTGAAACACTACAAGACTATAACCTTTGAACGTATCCCTCGTTTTTCCTGGAATTCCATCATCAGATCTTGACTTAGGTGATTATGAGACCACCTCGGGAGTTATACTATTTCAAAAAAATCGGAATTGGTCCGCATTTGACGAAGTTATCGCTGAACATACATAAAAATACATAAAGACAAACATAAAACCTCCTCCTTTTGAAGTCGGTTAAAATTATATAAAGTAATAAAAGAAGTAAATACTTAAGAATCATAAATCGTATAACGAAATCGACGACCATAGATGGTGCTAATATAACCGTGACCTCATTTGATTGTCCTCAAATACTTATAAAGTAATAAAGCCTTGGGGCAAATGGAGCAAAGTGAATTCGAATTTATCGATACAATTGGCTCATAGGCGTCTGCTGTTTGCTCTAGGGAAAGTGTGACGCATTCATTATACTCGAATGTTAAATTAGCGATAGTTTAAGTCTTCACTTGAAAGTACTTTATATTTGTGTAAAAAATCTTGGAAAGCGAGATTGATATTGTACGTAAATGTTATGTACTTACTTTTGAAATGAAGTTTTAATCGATTTCGAAAACAAACTAACATAGATAAAACTAAAAAAGGCCATTCGGCAGCCAGAATGGAAGTAGATTTTCATTTTATTTTCATATGTAATTCATATAAAATATGTAATGTTCAGATTTTCAAAATTTTAAAATGTTGTAATTTCTAAACTAGTTGACCGGTTTGGCTCAAATTTGAACTCAACCTTTGCAATCATCCATAGAACACGTATGTTGAGTTTCATTAAAATCTCTAAAGAATTGTAGAAGCTGTCGTGCTGACAAGCCCGCGTTGTGTCTTGTGTGTGTGTGTGTGTGTGTGTGTATATATATATATATATATGTATACATACATATATAAACTTTTAAACCATATGTATTTTCTAACTCAGCTCGTTAAGTCGGAAAAAACAAAATTTTCAAAAGTTGCGTCATAGGACAAATACAGTAGTTAGATTTTTATGAAATCTAGTAATAAAAGCATGTTAAAAATTATGATATAGTGTGCATTCAAAAAAATGTAAAAACTGGTCAAAATTTCTTTTTTTTGTCTTATATTATTTTATATTTTTTATAACTCTAGTAGCAAAAGTTATATTATTCATTTTAATTGAGATTTTACCCCGTGTTTTCCTTTTTCGGAACCATTTCTAAATGCATTTAAGATCAGACCATGATTTAAATCACTATGTGACAGAACCGTTTAAATTTATACGGCCGGTTGAATAGGCGCTTTAGGTTCCGTTGGTCGGTTGAGGCACTGGGAATGGACTCTACGGCAGAGCGATGCATAGGATTACGTTAAATAAAAATGCGAAAGCATTAAATTTCGCGTTTAGCACGTGTACATCCGCACCCCGCGTAGTAGTTGGCGCCTCCGACGTAAAACCCTTTATTTATAGTTATCACACGGCGCCGAAGAGGCTCTAAAAATATCGTCCAAGAATTTGGCCCAGACACTGTACTGACAGAAAACAGACGCTTCGCCGGGTTAAGTGTCGGAGCGCGCTCATGAGGTGTCGAATCTTTTACAAATAGATAACGCTTTCTTTGTTATAGCACCGTTTTCGTTCGGGACCGTTCTAGCGATCTGTATGCAGCTTCCGCTCGTCTGTTTTATTTCGCTATTAGCACTTTTTACAATCTCGCCCAGTATTCGCCGACGACACCTCAATATGTGAGATTACTTCTGAGAATAAATTGTGAACGTGAAGAACTATACTTTGAATTTAGTTACGATACCTATAAAAAGTAAGGTTAAAAAATGATAAATAACAAATATGCCATGTGACATTTCTGAGCATTCAGAAATGTTTGATTTATATCAAACATTCTCCTGTCTGCATTTTTATACCCCTCGACATTGGATATTTCATCATAAATTATGAGTGTAGATACATAGTTATTTAGTACACCATCGTGTTTATTTTTTGTGTAAATATGTCCGTCCTTTCTTTCACAGAAACCAATATTTCAGGATTTGTACCGCGTTTTCTCATAAATAATTCTAGCGGACCAAGATCTGACTCAAGAAAATGGTTATTTGTATACACAGATTTTGGTCGTAGACACAAATTAAATTTCCTCAAAAAAAATATATTGTCAGTTGTTTAATAAATCTAAATAATTATAATGATTTATGATTTCCATCGACGATTTTCTCTTTTGAAACAGAAACTTTGACCAGGAACTATTCAACAAGAACTATTCAAATGTAAAGAACGGTAAACAAAATAAATACCACAATAACAGCTTTCATCACAGACATTAATAAAAGACAAACAAATTCAACGGCTATACAATATACATTGTTAAAACGTAACGCTTCTTTGGCTTTGCCGCCTTTGAGTAATAAAAAAAATGTGAAATATTGAGACAAAAGTAAATCAAAAACAGATAAATCTTGAGACACAATTGCGTCTAGTAAGTATATTTTAGCTGGAGCCAACTTCACAAACAACTAAGTATTTTAGTGTTTGCTTAACATTGTAATTAATTTTGTATTCCATTTAAAGACGTTATTTGTAAATTTTTAGTATACAATGATTTCAAATCTAATAATTATTTATCTCATCTACATGCATACGTGTTTGAAGGCGGATTCCTTTTTTTTTTTTGGTAAAATTTATTTTATTTACACACATAAAATGCTTACACATCTTCTATCGTAATTGACAACAATTTTAAAGAGTATGGATATATCAAATTTCGTAATACACCTGCAAGACGAGATAAAGGCAATAAGATTTTAAATTGAAATCGAATACCCCGCTTTTCGAATTACCTTAATTGAGTTCCGTTTCACGCAATATACATATCTTATTTGTATATCTCGTGCATGAAGACGTGCAGGTGGTTTTTAATCTGTCTGGCGCTACACGATGTGTCTCCGTGTTGGAGGGCAGGTGCCAAACTCAGCCGTGCCAAGGTGCTTGTTTACCGCACGCCATGTAACCTCATCGATTTCAAAGCGTGGGTGACGCTGTGAGCAACACTTTATTTTAGATGGATTTTTAATAAGACTGACAAAGTCGTTTAAATACTTACACAACATACTGTATGGCTTCAGAATCCAAGATATGAGTGGATGAAGGTGTTATCGATGTATTGTACCCCGATATAAATAACACGTTACATCCATCAGATCAAGGTGTTATTTATATTGGGATACAATGCGTTGACAACATTTTCATACACTTGTGTCTTCAATTAGGCTGTTGAGTCGTATTTAAAAAATCTATATAAATTCTTTATGTATATTTCTTCATTAATTTATTCGATAGTCATTGACAAATGTCCAACTCGTCCAATGAGTGTGGCGACAGCTCATCGACAGATGAGAGGACGCGCGTATCGTTACGTAAAATCAGGATTTTTCGGTGAAAGTTTAAAATAGACGAATCGATTTATCGTCTGCGAGATCATAAAATTATGCAACGTGTTAAATTGAAATACTTACTCATTATGCATATGTTTTTATCCACCGAATATCATTATATAATATTGTTTTCATATCGGATATCTTTTTAGAGTTCCGTGGCTCGACAGGAAAAAAAAAAGGAACACTTACAGGATCACTTCGTTGTCCATCTGTCTGCAAATCTGAAAATCATTAATTTCTGGTTGTATCGCATGAATTTCTTTTTTGTGATTATAAACTTACATTTGTCTTTGGTGTTATTGATCGTGATGTAGACCGGTTTATGGTAGAGCATTTTTTAATTTACTGCCGAGAAAATTTTGAGTTTCCAAAATTAAAATTTATAAAAATCGAAAAATTTTTAGCGAACAGCAAAAGTTTCGGAATCCTCAGGACTAAAATTTCCTTAAGTAACATCAAAAATAGACAAAAGTCATCGAGACTATTTTGCATGAAATATTTATCGACACAATTAAGTTTGTACGGAGCCCTCAGGCTGCGAGTCCTATTCGCACTTGTCTGGTTTTTTTTTAGATTGAGTGCCAACATGTGGAGCGTCTGTCCCGGCCGGCGAATCCTATAAATGGAAAGCTGAATCATTGTACAGAGCTATGAGATCATTTTCATGTGGAATGTTGTTATTGCTGTTATATCCAAAGATATAGTTCCTATTACATCTAAATCCGTAAATTTGTGAGATGTTTCGTGTATCTGTTATGCACAAATACAAAATGTGTTTCGGCATACGTAGATTAATTCGGTTGTAAAAAAAAATAGAGATAACGTATCTCACGAAATAATGTCTTCGACAATTAAGGAAATGGCAACAATTTATTTATTTTGCGATAATGCTAACATATTCCAACCAGAAATAACTTGTTGTATATGACATTACTAAATATTCTCTAAAGCGATCTATTTAGTGATCAGGATACCTGCAAAACACCAAAAGAACAATTTTCATCCGAGAGATGGCAACCACGTCGCTTTTCAGTGAGTGTCCGGGTGGCGAATTAAGGCAACATTTTGAGTTTTTGATGTTAATCCATCAGTGACATGAATAATATTATAGTCGTATGCGGATCACCGCAATGGTATTATTTTAATTTGTTGTGCTATAGTTAAAATAGCGGTTTCTTTACTTTACAATCATTCATTTGATATCAAGCCCAAATAAGAATATATTTATTAAAGATAATCTATACGTTGTGATACATAGAGTGAATAAATTTATTGTGATATCCAAGCAAAAATAAAAAAAAATCTTATAATACCGCCTCAGGTAGTTGAATCGACTTGTAACCACTATTCGATCGCTAGACTTAGGTTAGGCTTACCAGGAATTTTTATGCTGAGTTCGATTTATTGAGCATCGATAAAATTGCATTTACTGGTACAGGACAAAAAGTAAGACCATGGCGCCCATAACCTTATTGTTGTACCTACGCACGATAGACTTACGAACGAATGAATGTGACATCCCTAGTGCCCACATGGAGCTAACAATATATTTTAGGGTTCGTTGGGAAAGTAATAAAAGCAATTGCCATTTTTACCTGAAGGACCGGACAAAAATCACGATTCCTTTTTTTACTGATACATATAGCCTTTTTATTTCCATTTTCAATGTCCCATTCCTTTTAAAAGTTCTCCAAGGCGTTAAATTATTTTTTTTTAATTTAACAAGCATACATTAATATATAACGTAATTGTGTTTCAAATTGTCAAATGTGAAAATTGTTTTATAATATTTGAATCTTATATCATACTTAGCTATAAATATTGGATAACATGGGTAAGTAAAAATTGGCGTACGTTATTAACGACAATATATTATGGGAAATTATTGCTGTGTGTACCCATAAAACGAAAATATCTTGTCAAACGCTATTACGCAAAAACTGACATCGCAAAAACTTCGACGTTCACGTAACATTTTTTAGGAGCTAGCTTTAGCTGGTAGACTTTCGGCGACAATTAAAATATACACGTAGGTATACACATAAGTTGTCTTAGTCAAACACTATACATATAAGACTGTTGTCAGCAATCACATTAAGCGATACGAACATTATCTCAGTAATATTTATACTGAAACTGTGTCCTTGATATTACACGCGTGAAATTATTTTCAATTCGACCAATTATCCGTGAGCCGATTTTTGATGAAATGAAGCCTGTATGTTGTGTCCCAAGCTATAATCTAGCTACCTGTGAGAACCTCGTGAAAATTCGTCCAGTAATTTTAGAATGAAGCGTGTCGAAGCAAACAAAATTATTAAAAATAGTCTTATTGTATTCTGTTATATTCCCTACACGGCCCGCAATCGGTTTTAGGTAAATATTTTTTACGTACAAACAGGACAATTCTACAGTTTTATTGCAAGTACATATAAGAAAAAATGTACTTGAATCATTTCGCAATTGAGTGCAGCATTGTAAAACGGCCAATAAAATTTTAAAGTTTTCCTTAAATTATTTTGACGTGATAACGTTTTATAAATCGATGAACGCTGGCTGCACGCACGTAAAAGCATGATTCATTGTCGCGTTCCGCCTGAGCCGAGCGTGCGAGCGAGAGCGCGGAACAAGCGATAGAGAGACGTCCTAAGCGTTCGGCTTGTTACGCATCAATCTCTTTACTGTATAATTTAAGTAGAAAAATATTTGAATTAAAGAGTGCAAATAAATGTTAATTTATCGAAAACATTGTCATTTTCAATTAACTCCTTCTTTGTATTATACAAAATAATTATAATTCAGTGATAATAATTCAATTCAATTCATAAAAGAATCCAATTTTTCATCAATGTTTTCTTATGACATTATCACGTAAAGTTATCGTCTGTAAACGGACTTTACACACAACTAATTTTTTTATCTATATGTAAATATCTATGATTATTATTATTAAAGATTTCCGAAAAATTACGAAATATATTTCAATTCAACGTTCATGAAACGTGATGCATCTTGGAACAACGATAAAGCCGAAGGATAGCGTCTAGATAACAAAATGTTTCCCAAGATTCAAAAATTTCATCAGATCTTGGGACAACTGGGTCAGCGCAATTAATGTAAACGATGTCGCGTGTAAGCAAACAGACCTAGGCGAGCGCCGGCCGTCACGGACAGTTTATAGATAAGCGATACTGTAATCGTCACCGACAACGACACGCTCCGCGGCGCGCTTTCGTTAACGATCCGCTTAATTTAACTCGATAATTAAAATATTTTCGATGCCGATTACAGTTGTTTCAAGGCCTGCGCAGTGACTTAAAAAAGTCTGTAAAACCACATCTATATAATTATTTGCCGTATTTATATGCGTAATATACACATAATTAGATCAAGGGTGTTATTATATTTCTGTGAGTCTTCTGCTAGGGTTCGATAACGCCTATCAAAGGAGATTGAAATTCTTTGCTTTGGAATGATGCCACAATATGTCAAACGTACTCGCGTGCTCGTCTGTAACAAATTTTCCAACTTGCAAACACAGCATTAAATAAAGTGTCATGAAATATAACGTAATTCTTTTACCAGCCGTAATTGCCATTAGAGTAATTATGATCCGTTGATATCAGAATATTATTGCCATTAAAGAAATGTTTAACATATTTTTTTTTTGTTATTTTCAACTTTTTTTACAATTAAAAACATTCGCAATATATCTTTGTCATCATCATGATTAAAAACAATTTCAATTCGCTTCTTTCCGACGTAATGTTGGAGTAATAAATGAAAGATGAACCAATTATGCTAATGCAATTGTCGGATTTTGGCTTCAAACTGAACAGTTGTATTTCTATGTATTCTGCTTAAAGTATTTGTTTTGGTCCTACCATCTTACTAATATGTATTATAAGTTTAAAAGTTTGTATGGCTGAGTATTTAGATGTTTATTACTCAATCATGCTTTAACGGTTGGACAGAATTAGCTGAAAGTTTACTGTAGTATGTCGATTGTGTGATCGTAGAACATATTATTTACTCATCATGCCTATTGGTTACTGGTAACAACAATGTTAAAGAGAGATTCAAGTTCAATATCGGTTAGAGATCGGACACGCGAACAGCACTAGGATCAGGATGAAGATTAGATCGCTTGTGAGATCGTTTCATAACAAAAAAAAACGGTATTATGCGTATTTTCAGTGTAAGAAAGTTCTTCTGGTACGAAATGCTGAACGGCACCGGAACCAGAACCGGACTCGAAAGCGGAACCAGGACTGAAACCGAAAGGTGGAATAACATCGGGATCGTTGGGTATAAAAGATTTTTAAAGCGTTCATTCGACGTCGACCCGGGCGGAACCGGGGCCAAAAACTAGTCGTGGTTAATTAAACAACGACATTGTAAAACGACTTCCACTCATTCGTTCGTATCTTAACGCAGATCTTTCACAAGATTAAGTTAACGAATTAAAAAGTATGTCGCCGTCCTTATCCTTTTTAAAATGACAAGTTTATTTTAATTACTCCGGTTTCTTCAATATCCCCTTACTGACCACCTTATTCGGTGCGTTAAAACGAATTCGCATTGAACTCGCTCGAACGTTCCGAGACAGTTTCGACACGTGTAAACCGTCGGCGACACATCCTAACGCGTGCGGCATGAAAACGCTCGAGCGCTACGAAAATACGACGAATGTTAATGCCACGTCAAAATAAGGCGAATGAATTTAACGATACGTCGAACGACCGTGAACCTATCGTCCCCTAAAATTTTATGTCCCTCGGATCGCCCCTACAGCGCGCAACGTAATCGGACCCCAGTCGCTACGAGGTTAATGATTGTAGGTAGATACGGCGTGTGGGATATCGCATTTCTTTAGTATTCCATGTGTGTTTCTATGTGTTTGCTAGAAATTATTATTATTTATGGTAGATATGGTTTTTGTACATTTTTAGTTTTTCATACAAGAATTGGTAAGAACGAAACTCTTGTTCGCATAATTTTTGGCAACGTCAGATATATCATCAATAATTAATTTGTATTTGAATCGAATAATGAAGAGATGTATTACGTGTCAAAAATTTTAAATAAATAATTTAAAATTCGTATTTTAATATCCTTAGACTGATCGAAAATTAAAAAAAAATGTGAAATATTTATTATACATATTAATGCAGTTCTCAGAATACGTCAAAGAGAGAGCGACTCGAAGTCTCTTTAAGGAAAGACAGGCGGACACTCGGAGGTTAGAGCGGTTCTAGTGTGTTGAGCAATATACACCACGAGGAAAAACTTTATAATCATTAGCTTTCTACGCGCTTGGCCGTGATATCGGCTGCAACGCGTACAACATATAAATTAGGATTTGACACCTCTTCGCATCTAATTAATTAAATGTCAGCTTTAATAAGATTTTCTTAATAATTATTCGATCCCTATTCTGTTAAATTTTCCACTAAATTGTTTATTGCTGAATTCGCCTTATATTTATTATTTTTATCATGACAATAATCAAACTTTAAGTTTTTATGCTTAAAGAATTCGAGCGCTGTTTTATTGAAAAATCTTTTTTTTTTTGTAACTCAAAGAACTCGTTTTTAAAGGTTAAAAGAGGCGATGAAAAGGTTACCCGAAAAGGTTAATCCTATCAAGTTCACGGCGCAAATGCCTATTATTCATCGCGTAATCGTTCCAGGCCTCGGGTCTCTTTGTATCCATAATTCGCTGTAAAATATTTCGCCGTTGATTGATGTAAAATTGTAAATTAACATATTCTTCGCGAGTTATTTACTTCTAATGCTTTTCCAATGCCCACGACAGTAACGAAGAAGTGAGCGCGTCACGTTAATATCTTTTGTGTTTATACGGCGCTTTCGCTCGTGGAGCACAATGGTCGGACACGGACACCCACAGTGGAAAGTGTTTGCTCATTGCAGTCGCTCTATGGTCGCGCTGCCCGGGCTCGTTCGGGAGAAAGCAAACTCATTCGTTTGCCAAAAAATTCTCCGCCGCTCTCATGAGATCACCCGTCGAGAATTCGACTCGCGAGATATCCCGGGTTCCCCTCGCCTCCCGACCGCCGGCACGACAATTTGTACATCTACAATCGGCTTATATCACGGCCCGAATTGTAAAGCGATTGTTAGCTCGCGGCGTTGGATAAGACTTTTTTACCGCGCCACTCTTGTGCTGATTATACACGCACGAACTATTCGACGTGACATTTCTTTCGATTCTGAGATATTACTCAATCATATTGTCGTTAGAGGTTGCGCGTGGGTCGTATTAAATGCTACTTGTCGACTCGAAACATCGACTCTATTTAGATAGGACTAGAAAGTATATCGTGAGTTTATTTACTTTATATGCGGAGAAACTCGCCCATACGACTGGAATTACGTCTGTCAACAAATTATGTAACGTCGCGTTTTCAATTTTTTTTATACATCAACATTGTGTTATTATGCATAGTTATAATCTTAAAAATAATTTAAAGCATACCTTGGAGTGCAAACTCTCGCTGTATTTGCGGTACTAAAACCTGTGACGGCTATGACCACGAGATTTTTTTGCATAATGGGCTTTTTATGTGTAAATTGCATAAATATCTCTTCAGGCGTCTCGAATATATGTATTCGCCAGCAAATGCGACGAAACTCACTTTCTGAGGTCAAGTGTTATCGAGGCCTAATAACGTGGGTATTAATTTATGAAGCTTATCTACATACAGTGCGATAAAAATGATTTTCGTAATGAGTATTATTCTGTCTCTTCGGTGTGGCAATGGGCGTTTATATGATGTTGATGATATTTTTGGTATAATAACTCAACAATCTGTATACGGTAAATTGGCTCATTTTTAACGTGTCTCAAAAATTTTTACAATGTCGTTTAATACTGGAGTTCGTAATAAGTACGTGACATAGCTATGAAATGAATACGATATTTCCATTCGTTTGTGGTTGTAGGTTCGCGCGTGGACAGACAATTCTATTTTGCTAATCAATTCGCACTCTACGACACAGACTTGATCGATCATTGTATTCAATAGTCAATTTCCGGGCTTAAAAGTTTGCATCCTACAGATACGAATTGAATTCTAATAGAATTAGGTTGTTGACCTGGAACGAGTGGCAAGTTTTTTTTTTACTTGATATACAATGTTTAAATTAATTATAGCAGCGTGTTAAGAAATTGAGTAAAATTTAAAAATGCGAAGAAATGCACTCCTTTCATTACTATAATTATTTATACTATAAAGGGCAAACGAACATGGGGCAACAGAAAGTAGATGGTCACCGCTGCCCAAAGACGCCCGTAATCCCAGAGGAGTCACTAAATGCGTTGCCGGCCTTTTAAGAAAGAATACACTCTTTGTCCCACTTCATTGGAACTTCAGCTGATGGTAGATCATTCACCGTACGTGACAGAAAAATACACTTATTGCAATCGTATTTATCTTTAATCGTGGGTTTGAGAGAGGGGGGGCGAGAGCGAGAGAGGGATGAATGAGAAATGTGAAATTTTAATTTAATTAAGTTCCTTCCTCCATTTTAATATTCAAAGTTTAAAACAACTGAAATATGTTCCATATTTCGGATCTATTTATTTACTTATAATTATAACAATCACTGTAACATCTATTGTTTTCGTCATTTGACTTGACAGTCGTTGAAACGATATCGTCATTTGAATTTTTGCTGGGTTCTGTTCTACGCATTGAATTAATTAATTATAAATTAGATACCATGTATTTTATTTGAAATTTAACTGAATTGGTGTCTGTTTTTCATTTGCTTTTATCGTGTTGAACTTTCGTTCCGTCATGCGGACGCACATCTTGACTTATTAAAATGTCACATTCAAAGCGCACACAAAAAAACGAATGTCAAATTGTTAAATATGTAAAGTTTTTATATAGTTAAATATCACCTTTGCGGTAGATACAAAAAAATAACACTAATGTAGTGAAATTGTACTTAAAGCATTCCCATAGTTTGGCAAGTATCATTTTTAACTTGATAGACTAGACTTCTTTTTTTCTGTTTTATATACATTTTTCTTCTAATCCAGTGTAAGGGAAGGTTTTTAATCATACTTTTAGTTGTATAGGTTAATCCATTTTCATATAATATTCATCATTACATTCCATATAATAAATACATAAACATATACATTGGCTAAAAATAGTATAATAAATTAACTCGTCAGTCTCGGTCATGTTTCGTGGTTTGTCAATTTAGAAAAGCTATATACTTAATCAAAGTAGTAGACATTTTAAATTGTGTTATGTTGTTAAACAGTCATTTATTCGGTTCAACTATTTATTCGGTTACTGTGGTCCGGATTTTAACAAACCTCAATCAAATCATGCGCCATCTCAAAAAGTGACGTGGGAGCGAGATATGTTATTTTCTTTACCGAAACAGTATGACTCTCTTGCTCTTTCCATTCTCAAAATGGAACGTGTACTTGAGTGTGCTTTATTAAAACCAATGCTAGTTTATAGGGCGTATTTGATAGGAGGGTCGAAAAAAATGCTATACTACGAAATGAAAAGAATATAGGACAGGGCAAATGTAAAATATTTCTTAAAGTATTTTGTGATTCTCCACAAAATAAATTTATTTAGACTCACTATCTTATATAAATTTATTTGGGACATTTTAGTACCATCATGTTTGATTCCATTTGTATCCATAATTTTATCTTTAACTTTCTTACTGAAAACAGTAGAAATATGTCTTTCGTGTTTTGTAGTAGATGACAAACGAAGCAGCGTGTTAAAACAACATCGATATTATATTTTCATCTGTGGATTAATAAAGCCTAGATCCACCTTTTAATAAAGTTCTAAATCTTTTATCAATTTGCCCGAAACAAATTATAATCTCTTCTCTATTTTTGAGTTTGACCTTTAAAATAAGCCGTTTTATTCTGTTAACAAAACAACCCATGATACACATCACGCAAGTCCAATTTCCTCTAGATTGGTTTAATTGAAAAAGTGATAGGTGTATGAAATTTTGTCTCGTTTAGTATTTAACGGATGCGGCTTGTCGTTGGATTTTATGTTCGCGCACCGACTTCAATACCTATATCTTTATATTTCAATTGCCGGCATCGAAGCATCCGCTTATGTGGACCATTTGATTGTTGACTGCATAGTTTCAAACAAACATAATGACTTTTAGAAAAATTAAAACCGCCTTCAAAAACCAATTAGAGAAATCAGGTGCATTTGGAATCAGTGCCAGCTAAAGATACCATTTGACCTATTATCAGACACGCGTTGTATCTCAGCTTTCATCATTCCGTATTCATTTGACTCGATGCTTCATGTGTTGCATTCATATTTATGGATTACGAAGGTCACTTCAAAATTATTGAGAAACAGGAAATATGTATAAGCAAGCAAGACACACCAGCTTTACGTATGTTCAAAATAGTCTCTTTCAGCGCCAATACACTTATGTAGACGAATTTTCCACAAATGGAAAGCATCGCACCAGTCGTTTACAGAAATAGAGTCAAAATATTCAGAATAAACGGAGTCAATTTCATTTTCTGATGTATAACGGCGACCACGAAATTTTCTTTGTTTAAATTAAAAAAAAACAACCAATAATCGCGAGAGAATGAAATATCATGGAGTAGCCTATAATTCTAAGAACTGAAAAACACGGCATACAAAACTTTTTTTGTTGCACGTACTTTTCTCACGATGGTTGACGTTGAATCAACTTTGTGAACCTGTACTGTCCTATCCTGATCTGTGGGTAAGTCATGAAATGGAATGTATTAATTTTAGATATTATGCGGTTATAATGTCTGTCGGTTGATCCTTACACGCTCGGATTTTTGATGTTGTGTAAGATGATGTGGAACCCATCGTGATACAATCTTTTTCATTTTTAATTCATCAGGCAACATCTTATACGCCGCTGTGGATCCAATCCCAAGGGTGTTCTGAATCATGTGGTAGGTGCAACGATTGTCATATTTCATCATTTTACGAACATGGGCGATATTATCTAGGGTTAATGTTGAAACAGACCTTCTCGTATGTTATTTATCTTCAAGTTATTTGTGTTCATTACGAAATTCTCTAAACGATCGAAAGACAGTGACTCGAGATTCCGTATCTTATTAACTGCTGACTATAGCTACTGCACACATCGCTCTTCGGATAGACCAATCTTAAAATCATAGTATATCATAGCTCGCCAGTGCTCACTTTTCAAATACATCACTTGTTTCACAGAAACACACTTTATAACACATTAGTTTAAAAACGCGGGAAGTGGCTAATTCGCGCACTTTTGTGCTAAAGCGGATTTGCACGCATGCGCAATCATAACAGGGAAAAACGACGTTTGACGGTCCCAATAATTCCAGATTCACCCTCGTATTGTTATTGCATTTGCCTTGCTTTAGTTTTTGGATTTAAAATTTAGAAATTAATTTAAAATTAGACTTGCACCGCCTTGGAATGTTTTATCGTCCTAGCCATTAAGAAGTGCTTACTGTCGTTGTCGTCATCAACGCATTACATGAACTGATGGATCCGGGATATAAATACGTTTTTTTTTTTATGTTCTGTATAATCCCTAATTTGTTTTGAAAAGTTTAATGTATAAAACTCTTCAATACATTAAGAATATTACCCAGGCATATTTGTGCGCTTTATAGTATTTGAGGAGTCTTCGATTTCCGAAAGATCCCATCATCAGGTCACAACTTGTGACCTAATGATGGGATCTATATGATGATGGATGGATCTATATGATCCATACGATGATGACGGTAATGGGATGAAGATGACTATACTACCAATTCATAGGCATTTTCCCTTTAAACAAAAAAAAAAATTAACCGGTTTTGCCGTTTTTGAGAAATTCTCCATGCACAGAAAAAAAAAGCATATATGAACCCCTTCCTATTGTTGAAGTGGGTTAAAAATATACTGAATGCTTATCATGTAATTGGTAGGTATAAGGCGTTGTGCAAGTGCGGTTTGAATTTTTTTGAGCACATATTGTGTACATGGGCCGATTAATAACTTAATAAAGCGAAATTAAACATACGAGCAAAATTGAAACTATCAATTGCAAAATTCACGAATACAAAGCGACTTTTAATAGAAAAAAATGGTTGTGTGTGTAAGTCAGTTTACAGGCGATAATTTTACGTGATAAGAAAACATTGATGAAAACTTTCATACTTTCATGAATTGGATTGGATTATTATCACTGAATTATCATCATTTTGTATCTCCTTCCATTCCATCGACCGATAGAGTGGAAGAGAGATAGATGCGTCACAAGCCGAACGCTTAATGGCCGTTCTCAATATTTAATCTACGGTTAAAGATAGACATCTATCCTCCATCCCTAGTAATCAGCTGTCTATCTTTTAAAGTTGTCCCAATACTGTGGATAGGCGTTTGCTATCTTTAGTTGACAGTATATAAGCCACCTATCCGAGCCCTCTTTTGCGTTCCAAAATACGCAGTGGCACAAGCACTCTCAGTGAAATCACAATTGTGTAAAAATAGAAATTTGATTCTAAATACCCAAAAAATATATAACAACATATTTATCATGAACATTTTATTTCTTAGATTAGTTGCAAAGTTGAAATTAATATTAAAAGCGTTAAATTCAGAATTAGAACAACAATGAAACGGAACGTTCTATATCGCCATTATGTTGCTCTACTCTGTGGCCCCTGCATACTCTTCAATCTGCACGGTCTGCACCGACAAGGCGTCAGTTTAATAGAGTTGAACATACTTCTGATTCTTTAGTATATCCTACAAAAAGTAACTCGTACAAAGTAAACAATAATAACATGAAAACAAATAGGTACGGCAAAAATTTATCTTACTTTGTTGAGGTTACTTTTAGAAATGGGTATATTTCTTTAAGTAAATCATCCACTGCCCTTTTATTTAATCGGAATCTGTATTCAAACTCATAATCATTGTATTTATGTAAGTAATTAATGCGTTCTGCATACGATCTGGACGTAACATTTTCCTCAGTATCCGACTCCCAATCACTCAATTGCTCCAAAGAAGCAATATCGTCGATGGAACTTGAGACCGACTTTCTTTTCTACTAATTTACTTTTATTTTATAAAGTTCAAACTTTGAAAACTATTTTTACTTATGCATCACTTCACTTTTGGGGTTAAATATCTCACAAAAATCACGGATCAAGCTTTAGACTACTAAAGATAGCCAACCTAACTGACACTGACATAATATTCATATAAAGACGCGCCAACTGTCAATTCCATACAAATCGCTATCTTTAGTAAGCTATCCGCCCTCCAAATGGTAGATCGCAACTTAGGATAGGATTGCTTATCAACGATAGACATATTGGGACAGAAATATTACAGATAGATAGCTTATTCTATCCCTAGTATGGCAAAACCAGAGATAGATCGAGTATTGGGAACGGCCGTAAGACGCTTCTCTATCGCTTGTTCCGTGGTCTCGTTCGCACGCTAGGCTCAAGCGGAACGCGACAATGAGTCATGCTTTTTCGTGCGTGCAGCCGGCGTTCATCGATGTATAAGACGTTATCACGTCAAAAATACTCTAATTTATGTACACATGTCTAAATTAACATACGCATTGTTTTACTTTTACATACTTAACTATTTTTTTAAGTTTGTAATACGAGGAATTTGTTAAATGTAGTAGTAAGAAAAATCATCACTCGCATAAGGTTTGAAATTGTTATTATGCATTCACAATCAGGCATTACATGGAATTGCGTGTATAGTCATCGTGCAAGCTTTAATTTCATCTCTAATCTCACAGTCGTCATCTAGGCGGAGTACGTAAGATGCACCTTTTCACGCTTCACGCTATGCTGGACGCGCTCTTGGTGTCTTCTAGCGCGTCGACGGTTCTTAAAATCTATACCTTACTCTCCACACGTCAAGGTGGAATATCCGGTGACAGCGTCGGGATACCGAGACCGAGTACTGTGAAAAAACTGGACCACGCACTGGCGTGTCCTTCAACGCGTCTCCAGCGGGAAAACGAGTAGGTGGCCAGTTTACGTTTCGACGTACGTACGCGTCCCGGCTTGTTTCGTACGCGTTCTAATTCTCTATGATGAATTAATAATTTAACCTTTCGTCGTCCTTTTCATTAATTCGTATTTACGACGACACAGTCAGAGCGGACGACTTTTACGCCTAAGACTCGGTATCATCAGGTGAGCCCATGTAACGCATAAGAATTGAAACACATTACATAAGTATGCTTTTGTGAAAAAAAAAATGTTAGCGCATTACTTAGTTACGCGGGGGCTTGGGTACCGCTTGAAGAATTGACTAATTGAAACGAGTGTTGCAAAATATTATTGTTACAGTATTTTAGGTCACGTTTGTGGCAATCTGGCGATTGCATTTTTTTTTATTCGAGTCAGAATGAAAAATCTTGTCAGTTAGTATTGTAGTAAGTAACTGAAATAGTCATAAACTTACGTAAAGATGTGTATAAAAACAATATGGTAGTTTACTGATTTTTTAATATTACATTTGTTGAATTATGTAAGCTGACTGGACATGATGACTAGAAATGTAATCAAAATTAAAAACGGTTAAAAAAGCAATAAACTATGAGCCATCAAAAATTCTGTGCCATCTCTGTCTTACAAAACGGACTTTAACATTATTCTGTATGGCGGTTGTAGACAATGACGTTACTGAGCATTAGTGTTTTCTCTGTCTAATTAACATTTTAAAAAAGCCATTACTCCGATATTTTTATAGTTATCACTACACTTTCGCTAACGAAAACGCTTTCACTACACTTTTAATACAATGAAAAAGCTTTAAATAGAGTAATATAAAAAAGAAATAGTAAACTATCCTATTTTACTTGTGTACGCAGTACTTTCGTACGATAACCACGTTACTATTTGTTATTATTGAATAAAATTTATTATGGCTATACCGTCCCCCGACCCGCACTAAACCAGCGTCAAGGGCTAAAGTTCCAAAACCTTCAGCTCGAAATAAAAAATATTGTGAGAGAGAAGAGCCTTAGTAGTTATTAAAAAGTAAAACGACATCAGTGCAACTAGTGATACGTTCACTGTATTTTTCAATTTGTCTTTGGAAACAATACCAATATGTTTTTAATATATTCTTATTATTTATTTTTATTAAATACTGTACAATTATGAAATTATTAAAATCGTTTTTCTGTAAATAAAAAATGGTAAGTAGCCCCCCATGCGAAACTGAACCAAATTTTCCGTTTCCGGGGTACCGTTTGTGCAGCATCACCGTAGGTACCGTTCGTTACAATCGATTAATTGAGCGCGTAAATTACGAAATCGAGTTGCATAAAAATCAACATATTATGCCGTTTTACTCCCATAAAGTTATCCGAATCTCGAGTCGCATAAATCATAAATTATTTATAATTGACGTGATCGATCCAAAGTTTTATTACATCACGACACCTTAGGGTAAACGACACGTAACTGTATATGCTAATCAACGCTTTCTAGTTGCGCAACACGAAACCTGTAAAGTTCCCGAAAACGTTGATTGACCAGTTCTGATATTATCGCGTACTGGCTTTACACTGTATTGTTTGATTAATGAACATCGGAAGAATTATATTTTGCTTCCGTGCATTTTGAATATTTTTTAATGACTTGAATAATAAATAATAATGTAAACTCACGCCTATTTCCCGGAAGGGTAGGCAGACACTATAGATTTGCTTCGCTGACATTCCTCAATTTTTTTTTAAAGCACGAATATTTTAGGTATGTTATATCTTTTTTTTTGGTGGTGCAATGATCGCAAACTCCGTTTACTCGTTTTCACTTCTGTTTTTTTAACTTACACACCTTTCACGCAGAAAGTAATGTGAGTAGTTAAACCTGCTTTTATTTTGTTACTTGTTTTTTTTTTTTGTTACTTATCATGTCATTTATAATTGCTTCTATATGTATATACTCTGTTTATGGATTTAGTACAATTTATTTTGTTTTCCATGTGACGTTACTATATTTTATTCTATACTAGTTTTCAACACGATTTATTATTTGAAGTACCTTCTAATTGTATTTATTCATTTTATATCTATTAACTTTGTGGTTTTTAACTATTTTGCGATGTAAATCTATTTGAAAAAAAAAATCAACGTAGACGTACTATACTCTTTGTGTTGTGTTTGGTATTTAATTACCTCATTGCTAAGGTCGACTTTTCTACAACCTTTTTTTCATCGAGGGACTCAGACCTTAAGCCGTCCCCACTGGCCCAGCGTCAGCTGGAGGTTGCACATCACCAATACGATGACGGCCTCCGAGACTGACTGCTTAAAGTCATATCCGAGATGTGAAGCAATCGGTTCAATTTGACTTAAGTTAAAAACTCATCAGCTCGTTCGCCCGCAGTCCGGACCGAACCCACTACCTTCGACTCCGAAGCCGACGTTCTTGATCACCGCACCGTTCTTTTTTTTTCTTCGCCGTGGCAAATTTTATCGTTATTGATGTTTCACGTATTCTATTCTATTCTATTTCTTTTTTTTGCAGGTAAGTCACAGCGATTCCGGTTAACGTCGCTCGTTATCGGTAAGGCGACCTTGGCGAGGTCTTTGAATGCGATGGTTCGGCTCGCGCGCGCCTCGTGCAGATGCTATCGCCGCCACAAAGCCCCGTCTTCGAACGTCATGACGCTCAATCCCGCCTCTAATGGCCAAAACGGCCGTTAATGAAGTATCATAGAGCGGGTTACGTTGCAGTTTTTCCTCCCCGATTCTGGTTTTTTTTTTTGTCTGCGACCGTGTGTTTCTTGCCGCTGTCGCGTGATGCCGCTGCATTGTACGACTGTGCCTTGATGTTTTTTTTTTTTTGTTATGAGAGACCTTATTATGTTGATCTCCTACAAAAAAAAGCTTTGTTAAACACTCGAACAAACAGATATAATAAGAGTCGACATTGTCGCATTTTAGAGAACGAATTCCTCCTAAACGACCGCCAGAGACGAGGACATGAAGCGTTCGAAAATCATTACTCCTATAAACTTTGATGGAAATTTGACGTTTTTATTAAGATTTCCCTCCGCGCCACCGCCGTCACATCGGGACCGCGCTGATGTAATCCCGTCTCGGTTGATTAAATTCGTGACAAAATCTTGTCAGCGTTCCGAGTGGGTCGTAATAAAATTCGAGTATTTAGGCCTATGGTCTGTTCGGTCTAGGCACGATCTGTTGTGCAAATCGCTATCAATTTTTTTTTTTCATTTGCCGTTAACCGTCTCCAATTTTGTAATGGAATTAGTTCGGCATTAGAACGCCGAATTTGTATTTTTGATATTAGGAATATTACCAGAGATTTTAATCACTTTGACCGGCCATCGAATAGGCATATCACATTTTGGCTGTATGTAACATTTTAATATATTCATGTATCATAGTGATTGGTGACGTATAGCGTTTTATGAATAGTGTTTAATTTCAATAATGTTGTTTTATTTAGGAAAAACCTTTTTTTTATTATTAACTACAATAGCCTATTTGAAGGCGTTCGATAAGTTCATTTTTTTTCTTACTTAAAAAAGGAGCGGAAGAATATTTTGAATCGTAAATCAATTGAAAACGTAGAAAACGATGGAAATATATTAAAAACTATATTTATAACTCGCATTAATAATATTACTTTTGTTATGGTTTTTCTAAAATTCCTTTCATATTTTTAATGGTAATGAATGATTCCATTATTAACGTAATCGGTTCATTTAAGAAGACTCGCATAAAGACACTGCCAAGTGTGTAGTCTTTTTAAGTAAACCGATGTTCAATTCGGGAAATCCCAACGTCATTTCGTTGTTTATTAAAAGTTTTAAATAATCCTTACACGTTATCGTGGGAATTCGCAATTTTCTCATGGCCGGTCGTACAGTAGTAGTCTAAAATTACTGATTTGCCTACGTAATACTTGAGTGTCCCCTTACCTATTTATAGTTTTACGATTGGATTCAGCGATCGTACCTCAAAAATGTACCAATATCGGATCAAATAAACACTTTTGTATTTAATAGCAAAATCGGTGGCAAACTTGCTTTTGATTTATTTATTGGGCAAATAATTAAAATATGAAACTGTATAAAGTTTGTCACACACTAATTACAATAGTTAACGTAGTGTATATTTTTCATAATGCCGTATCATACAAAAACTTGATCAATCTTTTAACTTTTAACTAATTAACTAAATTTTAATAGATATAACAACAAAAAATTCACTCAAGTAGTCGATTTAAAAAATGACAAACTTCAAGCGCTAGTGTAGCGGGCAATAAAAGTGGTTTCCTAGACATGAGTTAATGACAATCGTGTTGTAGCGATAAAAGTAAAAGTCGATGACGCCCACGCGCCATCTCGCGAGGTCCTGCACACTTCCGCCGATGCGTGGCTTTCACCGGTGCGTCGTCGCATACGCGTCGCGCCGGCTTCCTTCTTGGGTAAACGATGGACTACATCGTACACCGCTATAAATACAAATTAACGATCTTATTATTTTAATCTACCTACGGACTATAATTACATGTGTGGGTGTAAATTCAAATGTGTAATAAAATTTTATCCGGTCTATACGGCAAATATTACTATATTTATCGCCCATACGAGCGCGTCTTGTTACACTCCGCTACCACCCACGGCTCCGATACAATAAGTGTTTCTGGGCATTTCGACAACTCCTGCTTCTGCTCCCGTTGTCACTCTTTCTCCCCTATTTGACTGGTTTCGTAATTATGAAAATCCCTGGTTGGCTGTAACATGAATTAATGTTTTGAAGTAAGTTTATTAAACATAGGTCGATAATACGAAAAATGTGAATTATAACGAAATAGGTTTGACATTTAAATTACGTGTGAGGGTTAAATCAAGACACGTATTGCCTCTAGTTGTGGGGTTAGTCTGGCAAAATTCAAAATTGAATTCTTTCATGAAACTGAAAAATTCGTTCATTTTTATATATGAGTTGAAATCTTCACAATGATTGGTGTTTTAATGTCAGTTTCCACTGCGAGTAGAATTTTCTTCATCGCTTATCACTCATCAATCACTACGTGAAACGTATTGCATATATCGTGTCCATGCAAACCCACGCGTTAACGAATTGTCGATATTAGTAGGTCTCATACTTACCGACTTCGTTTTCTTATACACTAACAGATGGCATTAGTATTTAAGCTTCTGTTCATGAAATAATCCCTATTACAAATGAAAACGTAGACGTATCCACGTCAATAATAATAGATGAATACGAACAAACTAAAAACTTTGCTATTACTTACCAAGTAGATTCTGTACTTTTATTAATTAAAAGTTGAATCAACATCGAAATGCCTGCACACACGTAAACGAATCCGAGTAGAATATAAAGTAGCCGAGCTGCGCTTTTTCTTCCAACTTGTACACGTTTTTTTTTTTATTTTATTTAATTTTTTTTTGTAGTTTTCCCCTTGCGAGAGGAATGGGGAAGGAGGAGAAAAACCCATTTTGGGCCGTCCATGCGCCGGGCACACAGGTGTGTCCGACTCTCACAGACTAAAAACCTCCTGAACAACGTATAACTGCAATGTCGAAAGCTTAAAGCTCGAAAGCTAGAAAGCTATGACTCCTTCATCTGAATCTTGTACACGCGTCACTGCGAGCACGTGGGAACCACTTTAAAATTGATATATTTTTTTTATTCATCTACCGCCTAACACAAAACCGACATTAAATATTAGCTCGGATGTATTTATAATTCATCATTAAAAACCATTGGTCCTATCACTGTGGAAGTTTACTGTCCAACTCACAGACTCACAAACAAGAAACCGATAATCCTTTACAGATTTATTTATTATAGGTAGGTATTATACGCAGGGAACGATCATAATATCCATTATGATGAAATAATTTACGCTAAATATTGTTCATTACAAATATTTGTAATGCATGATATTAATTATAATTGGCATTGTTATTCATACCGTATTTATTTTTTTATCACATCATTAATGGGAATATTTCCATTAGATTAGTGCACAATACTGGGTATTGTGTTGTAAATTTTCCATAAACATTCGCAAAACCTAAATATTTGTGATGAACAATAATAGTGTTTTGTAAACGACCTACTACACTATAATACGTAAATATTTATTTTTTTCCATTCAATTAACCATAGTTATTTTTTCTTCAATCACTCCGCAAATTGAAAGTTTATTGTTTGAATCTATTATAGCCCTTTATACTAACGCCCATCAATTAAGATGGTCAGATAAAATGGTTACAGCCACAAAAAGCTCATCAATGGAACAAAATGATGTACCGTCTGCTCGCAGCTTCGATTCCCAGAAAGTGTGGGAGGCGAGTTCTCTTTGGCGGCCGACGTGCCCAAGGCGCGCATGCGAAAGGATTCACCGATCGGTCCGTCGTCTCCCACGTTCTTCAAGCGTCTTAACGAACGCAATTATTACAATCATTTATTTAAAATCTATGCTTCGTTAGCAAATTAAAATTCTCTTTTAAAATTTTGATCCGTTTTGAAAAGATAATATATCTAGTTGAAGTGGAAGTAGAGAACGTAAATCCTTGTCGATTTTACGTAACGATATTTCTTTGTACGGGCAGTAAAGGAAGTAATGACTTTTCTAATAAAAGTCTACTAGGTATTCTAATTAAAAGTTAACAAACAAGATAACGAAAATGGACATTCCTAATTTAATATTCCGAAGGCACATAATATAATGTACCTATTCCGTCAAATAATGTTTTCACAATCCCATACTTCTGGCTGCTACTTTAAAATAGGGTACTTTATTGATTTTAAAATATTATATTTGTTGATGAATTATGTGAGCAGATTTGACATGATGGCTGAAAGTGAAATTGAAATTAAAATCGATCAAAAAAACAATGAATTATAAATCTTCAAAATTTCTATGTCATATCTGTCTTACAAAACGGAGTTTAACATTATTCTATATGGGGCTAGTAAACAGGGACGTCATTGGGTACTATGCACTTTTGCGTATGTTGAAACCAATTTTTATAGCTCTTTTTCCATTCTGATTGAGGTATCTCCAAAACGTGCATTTGGAACACATCAACGGCCTCTTCGCGTTTCGAAAAACGTTGACCACGTAATTTATTCTTTACTCTTGGGAGTAAATAGAAATCGTTGGGTGCCAGATCGGAGCTGTACGACGGACGGCCCGTCAGTTCGATCTTTTAACCTCCAAAAACTGAGTTGTTTCGGCAGACGTGTGACAGCTAGCATTGTCATGATGGAGAATAATTTTGCATTGTCGGTTGTTCTTTCTTATTTCTACAAAGGTTTCTGGCAAACAAATAGTCGTGTACCACTCGGAATTAACCGTTTTACTATTCTCTAGTGGTACTGCAATCATATGGCCATCTATACCAAAAAAACAGGCAACCATTTGCTTCAAAGTGCTTTTGGCACGAATCATTTTTGTCGTGTTCGGCTCATTTCGGAACACCCGCACCGTTGACTGTTGTTTAGTTTCGTGGTCATCCAAGGTTCGTCACCTGTGTAGATATTATAAATAACTTTTGACGCACCTTGATTGTAATTTTTAGTCATTTTTTTACACCAATCGACAGGAACCTGTTTTTGATCAACGCTCAAGTTTTGCGGAATCCAACGTGAACAAATTTATTTTACATCCCAATTTTCGTGTTATATATGCTCGTCGTACTTACGCCCAAAGACACCATTATCTCGCGATATGTAACATGACGATCTTGCATTATTAATTCCCGCACAGCATCGATATTTTGTGGTACAACAACCGATTTAGGGCGACCTTCTCTAAATTCGTCCTTGAGCATAGATACACAGTGGCTTTCGATAGAGCTTCATCCCCAACAGCGAAGTGAGTTGATCGATGCACTGTTTTTGAGTTAGCCCACGCCGAAAATCGTAATAGATCATCGCACGAAAATTTCCAAGTTAAGTCCATGGTGATAAAGACACGCAGTTTTCAGAATGACGCCCCAACGGTAAAACAATTGACAGTTATATGAAACAAACTGTCTTCTACAGCCAAGGGTTGCATTTCTAAGTATTGTAATTACTTTTTAAATATTGTTCTGTATGTAGCTAATTCTAGATACATAAATAGCAGCCCTTGTACAGTAATATGTAAAAAATGTTTATTATGATTTTTTTTATAAACTCTGTTTTTTATGAACTCTACTAAAGTACTTGTACATTATTCAAAATTTGATATCTATAATTTGCTAACATCGAGTAATAATTGCTATGCGCTAAATTACTGTTAGGTGCATACCTAAAATAGCAAATACAAAAATGAGGCTTGCTTCAAATATTTAACGCTGTCTGCACAGCGTAATAAAATCGTTGTTTTGATTAAGTATCCATAATCTTACCGTATCGTAAATCTAATTGATTTATTTTATAGTAACTCATTCAAAGTTGATTTATACAATCGGTTAAATTTGGAACTCGGAGCATCGCGATCACAATGATGGACGTTTATGGTTTGAGTACATGAAATTTTATCGTTTTTGCAATCCTTATTACCCATTGGGTAAAAAACTGGATTGAAGTATCTCAAGAGAATTTAATTCATACATATTTATGTCCGGAAATTGAATGAATTCTAGAAAAAGTTTTGAATTATCCATCTGCATACTACAGATTGCAAGGTCATAATCTCCAATGAACACATGTTATTGCCGTCAAACGCGTTTGAATGCTAAATTATTGACTTTTAAAATTAAATTGAACATTTTAATTTTACCACGTTTAAAATAAAAATATATTTTAATTCGATACTAAGATCAACGATGATTACTTTACACCTTCACGGGTATGTTATATCGTTAAACTTATTGTTTATATATAACCGCGATGTCATCGTTACTAGTTCCGTGGCAGTCGTGCGATTTTCACCGACATTATCATAACGACGTATCGAGGGGCTGCCGACTAGTGTTGCGCGAGTCACGTCGATAACATGACGGTGCGCCCCTGTATGTTGCGACACTAAACGGTGCTCAGTCGTACAGTGGATTTGATGGGCGAGATTTTTAATGGGTGCTCTTATTATCTATAGAATGATTACCACTTGAGTTCTAATTGGTCACTGATCTTGATGAGTTTTCTAAAATTTAGATTTTATATCAATTATTTTGGTGGAGATTAAAAGTTAAAAGGTCTCCGATTAATGAACAAAATATGATAGCTTATTTTTCATTTTTATATTTTTCTTGTACTCATCTAGGTTTGTGACTTCATTTCTTAAACATTCTATTGACTCACGAAAACATACTTATTACTTAAATTTATCACGTCGCCGTCGACGGACGACCTAATATCACGAAACGCGGAGAACCGACCGGGCGACGGCGCCGGCGGGTGCCCTTTACCCGCTCATTCATATGGAACGTTCCGCCCTCCGCGTTCCATTGTCTCTGGTTCTGCCGCTTCGGGCGACGTTAGTACTATTTATAAGAACTAATGAAGCAGGCGTACGATTAAATTGCCGTGTTGTGGCCTTCTGTGTTGAACACCCGTGTAATAGCAGTATTCCTAATGCAGCCAGAGTCTGTTTCAATAACTCTCCCTTATGCAGTTTATTTACTTTCTATGCCATTACTATATGTCTTCTTATTATATTTTTCGAATACTTGTTACTTTTGTCCCGACTTAGAATTTTTTTCTATATTTATTTTCTGTCTGTCCGACCTGTCTATGTCTGATCGTGTAACACGCTTTTTACGAAATCGAGCATTCGAAATATAACTCAAGAGCGAGGTTAACGAGAACTATATATATACTAGTGGAATAATTGCAACTTGGCACGAAAATTATGTACCCGCCGACAACGCGCTGCGCCGCCGCCGCGACGTCACGAACGCGGGGTGTCCGTGATATAATCTGATATGTTATTTTTGTTGTAACTGGTAGCAGAAACTGGAAACAGGACGGAAAGGCAGTAGGAAACTACCTTGGCGTTACGGATATTACGTTATTTTATTATTTATCATAATTATTTTGGCGCCCATATTATACGTACAATCGTATGAAAGGTAAATATCTGATCCCTGTCATACTTGACGCCAATGTCAGCCTCTCTCACGCTCGGACGTCTGTCGACGATTTTATATTTGCTTGTGTTCAATTTTAACTGCGAAACTTTATAATCATCATGATTTCGTGATTACGTAGACATTCTTTTTAAGTGGGCCAAACGCGCCGGTAAGTAGGATGCGAATGTTCGTCGTCATTGCCCCTAATTGTCCGAAACGTCATGGAAAAATGTGTACGTAACCCTCTATCTAGCCGGCCGCTAGCGGACACCGCAGCCTTCGGCGCGCCGGCGCGGGCGCACTACAGCGCCGTGGTGGCGTGTCAACGACTCTGCTTTACCGTTCAGAGTTTCATGGCGTCCGGCCCGTTGGCTGGAACGATTTATGTAAACGTCTCGCTGTTAACTTTAAACAGACGCGAATAGTACCGTGAGACGTATGGAGAGAATACAAGTAGGTCGAATTCTAATTAGAAAGAGATGCAAATGGATTTCGAAGTGATTGCCAATGGAACGAGCAGGGTGTAGCTAGGCTAAAAGTAGCAAAACGTTAACGGATCTTTAAAAAAAATTCGTAGTTTCTAATAATTTTATGAGTACGTAGTATACAATTATTGCTTCCATATCGAAATTGTTATAAAGTCGAATGTTAACAATGCACAAGGAAGAAACACGATCAGGGAATACAAGACGAAATAGCTAGCTCGCGACGCGCCCGCGCCGTCCGTTTTGTAGCGCCGAGCATTAGTCAAGGTCGATCGACGGGCTTCGCTAAAATTGGCAATGTTGCAGTAGAATCTATACAAAAACAATATACTAGTTGTTATTTCCTTTTGAAAGATAGACTATCGATGCCTAAAATTTTAATATCCACTAAATTTTAAAGCAATTTGATTCCAAGTTGTGGATTTTAGATGAATTTCGAAACGTGTAATGGTATTAACAGCTTGCTAGGTTCTTGTAGAATATTACAGTTTTCGCCAACTCTACCGTTATTTCCATCTATAAAGTCGAGAACTGAGTGAAACTAATTGACAGGCCGAATGAAATGCTGCCGTTATCGTTATCGCTTTGTATTTCTTCACAAAATGAAACGACCGTTACGTTTATTCCATGGCGTGTTCTGATGAAAAAAAAGGCCCAAATTTGACAGTTTGCGCGCGGTAACGATTTGCGACTTTCGAATTATAGAAAAAAAATAAAAATAAATGAACTCAACGCTTTTATATAGAATGGAAATTGTAAAAAAAATACTATTCAAAAACTTGAATACGCATATATGAGTCACCGTTTATCGGTCACGATTCACTAACCCACATGGGGAATCGGAATCACCAAACCGGTCGCACGCGAAAATCATTTGGAACCGATGACCTTCATTTCCGTGTTCTAAGCGAACGCTTTGAAATCCTTTTCGATATTTAATGGAATACTTGTTCTGATCGCCGATACAGAATTGAGAAATCCATACCTCTCGCGCTGTATCCTTCTGCTACGATGCAACACCCGTTCACTTGCGGTGGCTGCGAGTTTCAAAAATAACAACAACTAAAACAGCTATTTCGTTTCCTGCTGTACATGCCAAGGTCGCTTTAGTCACTCGTAGTTCTGTACGTATACGTACATTTATTTGTGAATATTAATTAATTTCGGTCACGTCCAAAGAATAACATCCATTGACCTTCATATCGCATTCGAATTCGATATAGATCTTTTTGTTACCTACAATATTTGGAATTGACGGGACCGAGAGAAAAAAGTCTATTTGAAACTGTCAGTTTAAATAGAACCTCAGTCCCGAGGTCTCTCGTGCGCTTCTTATTGGCCTCTCGTGATCGCGAGTGTTACGATGTTCAGAATTCAAAGTCGAAAGCTTCGTGTCAATAGGTTGAGCCGGTGGCCCCTTTTAGTTCCTCGACTATTGTCTGCACGAGACTGCGGCCCGATACCATCGCATGGGAGCGCCGTACAATAAGATGACATATGGATAGACCGTCTGACGACATCGCTTTGTGTTCTACAGATTAATTTCTTTCGTGTTATGCAAATTATTTGGAACGCGTTGGAAGGATCGTTCTATTTGTTATTCTAAAACACTGTTAACCTAATCAGACCTGTTAGGTTGCCCCATTAAGAAATATTTAACTTTTCGTTCATTTGAAATGCTAAACAATGATTACAATGCGCTTCGTTTAAACACTCGACTATCACACTCGAGTGACGTGCACAAAACGGCTCGCATCCGACCCGGTCTTTTGTATTCCGATGTGGGTGGAGTACACATTAGAGTCCGTGATGATTCTTGCCAACGCGACGGTTGACGGCCTCGATTGTAATGTTTTTGTCATTATTAATTACCCACAGGGTGCCTCTGGTGAAAAATCATATATATATATACCATACCGCGGTGCACATCTGTTATATATATACAGATGTGCACCGCGGTTCCGGCCGTGTAAGTTCTGATTTAAGCACACTTGACCAAGTGCATCATATAAACTTAATATCTTTTGGAAGTTATGTGGAAAAATAAAAGGACCAAAAATGGGAAAAATTTAAAAACTACTCACTTAACAGTAAATGTCCTCTGTACATGAACCGCAATATATTGAAAATTGACCTATAACTTTACTCAATAAACAGATCATTTTATTGCAAGAAGATCTTTTTATATCGGAATGTTAGTTCTTGAGTTTAATGCGTTCATATATACAAACAAACTATTCAGCTTTTTAATATTTATTATAGATTTATTTATTTACAAGTTCACGGTTTTCTTGTCAAAAGGGTATGGGCAGCGAGTTACGGTTCTCCACATCGTAAAATCAACTGCAAATGTATTTATAATTATTTTCAAAACAATTGTAATACAGTTCTGTAATACATAGTATTTAGCTTCATTCGATTATTTCTAATTAATATGTTATGCCAATATGACACAAAACGAGATTAATGTTAAGTGTTATTTAAATTACATAAAGTACTTAAATTTTATTATAGGTCACAAAAATGCGCCGGTAGGTATATTATTACTTTATCTGTATACGAACATATGGGGTCAGATAACACAAAAATCTCACGATGAGCTGATAACAGTAGAATATATAATATTACGATTGTGTTCGAGGCTTGTTTGACTAAAACATCCGGTGACACGCGTCCGACTTTATTTACACATGTGCACTTACCGACTGAATCGGTAATGCCGTCTTCCTTATATTTAAGACGTACTATTTTTTCTTATTGATAATAGGAACGAAATTGTTCCTGTTCGAGGCTGTCGTCTGACTCGCTTCAAAAAGGAAGTCGCAGTTTGTCAAGAGCCTAAATTGACGTGCAGAAGTGTGGCAGAACATTCCGCGGGCGGCCCTGGAGCCAATTGGCCGAGTTAGTCACGGGTCGCCTGCTCTGTCATCTGTCTACATCTCTGTGTAATGCATTGTATATATTATACTATATAAATAACGTCTAGGATTAATTTGTTTCACGTTTGATACACGATCGACGTGTTTATAAAATATATTTTGTACTATGCCATGTGATTGATTTACATGTTCCGGAATCTATTTCCTTGGCAGATGTTATTATCATCTTTTTGTTTGCGTTACAAGTAAAAATATTTTATTAATAAATATAAAACAAAAATCTATTTTACTACTTCAACATTATAATGTATGATTGTCAGAGATATATGAGAAAACATATTGAAATATATATTAAATACGGTAGCTCGTAAACTGAAACCGTATAGATTTATTAAAAAAGTATAAGACACTTTAGAATTGAACGCGGTATATGATGATCTAGATCACTGTACGAAGGTGTAGAAAAAAAGGTATCGTATTCAAACTTACGCAGGTAAGTGAACTGTTCAAGGCTGCGGTATCCTGTGAAATCGGTTATTGAGCTCTATGCGCGTGGGAGATTAAGTTTATTTCTGAAACGGCCAGTCCTGGTAGCAACATTACGCAGCGAAGAGAAAATATTCACTGGAGCATAATGCTATAATCCTTGCGTGGGTGGGAGCGATGGGTGCTGGTTATGTGTTGCATAACGCGAAAAATCTCGTCGAATTATTAATCGATTTTCATGAAAGACATCAATAGCTCCCTCCCGATAGTCGCTCGAGCTGCACTTGCAGCTTTTTCGATACGTCGCCGTAATTTACGGGGAGTAGGGAGAAGTACGGCGGGGCTCCAACTAAAATTAGAGAATTGCTCATCCAACGAAGACTCCTATTTCAGTCGCCTTTCTCTGTACAGCCTTTTTGTCCACGCCCGCGCGAGCTAAATTGCCCGGCGCCACGCACCATCCTTTTGCTTTATCATGTCGCACCCGACGCCCGTAAATAAACTTTAATTCGAACATGTGAATTTAGATGATGCCGCCGATCAAACGGCGCAGCGTTGACTCATTTACAACCGTCTCGATGTTTACACTTTGATATTGACACCGTTGTGTATTAATTAATTTATTATTACACTAATAATGACTCGTGCCAACATTTATGTGATTACATTGACTAATAGTCGTTTGTTATTGCATTCGTCCATAATTAATTTTTTCTAGATTTTGAAACGATTGACAGGTTGTAAGTTATATTTCAAAATAAAATGTGTTTTGGGACGTGCAATTTATATGTAGATAATAAATGTTTACAATTTACGACCCTTTATAAATAATCTATGTGGTTGAATAATTGTTAAGAATAACGTAAATAATTTCCTTAAATTTAGTAAAATTTAACTTTCTATATTTGAATAATACTTTTTTCCACTTTGACTCCTAAAAAACTTTATTTTTAAATAATTAAGCATTTCCATTGCATAGTAATTTTATTTACTTTAAATAGGACTCTTCCATGAGGTAGTGCCTAGTGATTATTTATCTAAACAACGGTCTATTTACATTTCAAACAGAGCTCGTCAGTCATAAATCACCGCGGAAATACGTCAGACGAGTCACTCTCTCTTAATATTCTCGGGCCCTAGCTCAGACTTGATGGGCAGCTCTCGACAATTACTATTCGGCTGATGCTTTGAAGACAATTTAGTTTTAGTTCGTTCACTGTTAGTGTTTTTCGTCTTCCCTTAATATATTATAAATGTTATTGTAAAGTAATATATATTATAGTTTGTTTCAATTATTTAGTATAAGATTAGGACTTCAATTTGCTTATTGATGATGAATGTCACTAATCATTCTAGAGTATGTTAAGGTATCAAATATGACATTCAAGAAATAATAATATTGGTGTACGCGGGTAAAAAGTGGAACTTCTTGAGATTATAGATTATTTTTATTTTATTGCACGATTATAATAATACATACTTATGAATGAGATTCGAGAAAGAGATTTTTTTTTGCTTTTAAAACAAAGTCTTCAAAAAAAATGTTCAATTTCGTTTACAATAATAGAAATACTATTATGCACTTTTGCAATCAAAGACTTTTCGTAGCTAAATAAGATTTACATTCACCATTTATAATCTAGGAACCTCGTGACGGAAGAACGTAATTATCAAATTAGACGTGTATACAATTTTACGGTACAACATTGTGGTATAAACTTTTTATACCATACTGAATTCTCCTCGGTGCCTAAAGAAGTTTCATTTAAATAAATATCTGCCACGGAGAACGAAATATAATATCTACTTGCAAAGCATTTTCTTCTTGTATCTCGTCTCACTCAACAAAACGAACAGGATTTCTGTGAAACACACAGCGCAACGCGTCTCGCGAGGGCCGGGTGGCCGGCGCCGGCGCCGGCGCCGTTTATGGGCGGACCAGCTCAGCGCCCGCGGGGAGGTGAAAGGTGACTTAGCCTCGATACCGCGTACGACATGAATACATTTTCTTAGCTGCAGTGTCGTCGTTGCGGCAATGATTACAATCTGTACGATAGGGAAACGGGAATTACACACGATGTTGCACTAGATGTCTCATGCTTTCAAAATATCTTAATAAATAAATTATCGAACAGAAACGTATTTTGGATATAGTAGGGATTTTTTTCTTGCCGTTTTTTGTTTAATACATTTTCAGAAATATTTAATAAATATATTATGATACTCAAACTTTGAATAAGATGTACATA
Source organism: Eumeta japonica (assembly GCA_005406025.1). Classification (NCBI taxonomy): domain Eukaryota; kingdom Metazoa; phylum Arthropoda; class Insecta; order Lepidoptera; family Psychidae; genus Eumeta; species Eumeta japonica. The sequence goes on from BGZK01000175.1 coordinate 484,601, forward strand.
AAAAATATATGTGTACAGTCACACATTGTACAAATGAAACTTCAGAAAAGTAACCTCCGAGAGAATAAGATGAATATAGAGTATCAGGAGTAGGGTAATTGTAATGTTTATTTTTTTATATAATACATATAATATTTTTACCAAGCTTAAAATTTATTTTACATTTTAATGAGGTGATGCATTTAATCTATGAGCATTAAGAAATAAGAGTGAAAGTTATTGATTAGAAAATATTAAAGTGCCATTTTGTACTTAAAAAATGATTAGAAACATTAAAAAAGTATTGAAATGTAATATTACATGGTGCAATGTACAATATCAAGTGCAATACTATACTCATTATACAATGCCTTCTCCCAAGACTTCATAATGTGTCGACTTACACCCATATGCTAATAGTGATTTAAACAATTTAGTTAAACAGTACGTATTTTATATATTATTATTATATATGTATATATGTTATATAGAAATTATTCTAAAGAATAAATAAATATAGTTTAGTATTTCAAAAGTTTTAAATATGATTAACTTTATCAAGAAATTTTGGCATTTCAATATAAAATTACAAATGTAGAAGACAAATTACTTGTTTTCTGCTGATGGCTACCGAGCTTCTATTTAATTTCCATCCGAACGGTTAAGTTATTTCTCAGACAACGCTCAACAAACTTACTAACTATGAGAATCTATTTAACAAGACGCTTCGTTAATTAAATGTTGTGAAACTAACGAATGGCGCCAGAAACGTAATTACGCTTTCGAAAATAGGAAAATCCAGAGCTATTTAACGCCGCTTTTTACACGGAATAAGGTGAATAAAGCCATTAATGTAGCTATTTCAACTGCACTGCATCAGTATCTAAAGCACATCAGCATTTTGTATTCTAGACAGGTTCAATAACAGGCTTTTACCACGATAGCGCGGATTCGATGTCCACAATTGGGCAAATTCGTGAAATAATACAGACTCCGCGACGTCGGACAAAATTCGTGGTACGAGGTTCGACGACCTCCATCCGCCACTCAGGGCCGAATCGGCCAGCTATCTCACGAGTTTTTTTTTTATTGTTTGATGTTGCAAATAATTGCAAGGTACGTTCTCGCCGGCCTGTCGCAAAGCTCGAGCGTACCGTAATTTGCGGCAAAGGTAATAAGAATTACGATTCTACCCGTTCCCTTGTACGTGTCACGTAGTCGATTTAAAGATTTAGTTCAAAACACGCCGTCCCTACTTCTTTCTTATTTCATCAATATCTGTATTTGTGTAATACGAAAATAAGTCGTAACAGTCTAAAAACACGAAGAAACGGTCGCATCTGAAGCGTTATTTCCTGTGGATTATACGTTGATGCACGATCCGGCGTTAATGCCTTTTGGAAAATGACACCCGAGCGTTCGCCGGCCGAAAAAAAAAAGAAGAAAACAGATACGACCGCCGTCTGTCTGGACGCTTATAAAAACGGCACGAATATACGAACCAAGCAGTGAACCCGGTTAATGTGAGACATAGAATTTACGCGAGAATGTGCCAAATCACGAAACGGAACGGGCACAGTCTGGAGTAATAAACGATATGACTCCCGCCGAACGTGCGCCGCCCGATGGCAGGGCGCCAGCGCAGGCGGCCGGGGCGTTATCGAGACAGAACGGGGAGCGATTGTAAAAAGCTTTCTCTTGTTTACCTATTCCGAGAAAGTTACTAAATGGACGCGCTTCCTACTTTATATTTATAACAGGGAAAATATTTATAACACGTATTTTCGTCAAGATTAATTTGTAGCATTTACACTGTGCTACCGGTATTGTTAAAACAAACTGCGCCCGGTTTTATCGCCCCGTCTAGCCGCTGTTGTACAGGTTATAGGAGCCGTGACATTATTTAACAAACATTCGACGATTTATGGTTTCATTTACCATTAAAATTCACTCAAAGTATGTCTATAAAGCATCACTATCAAGTTTTTAGAAATAAGATGTTGCATATAAATTTACTGAAGTAAAATAACATACTATATCACGATACTTTACATAAAGTCTACTTGAAAGTTTATTTTAATGACTTTAAAAAAATGTATTTTAATGTTCAAGATATTTTAGAAGGTAAGTTAAGATTAATTCAAATAATAATTTTTCCTGTTCTAATATAATCTTACATGTAAAGAAAAGCAGTTACTGAACCAATTTCTTCTATTGTAAAGAACAGTGATGGAGTTAAAGTATATACCACTATTTCGTGAAAAGCTTTATAAAATCTACTATTTTCACCATTCATTTCACATTAACCTACTCCGAACTAGATTAATCTATGTTACGTCTATAAGAACGATGAGACTACATTCATAACTTTCAGCTTAACAGTAATCAACCACGTTTTATTCGTAAACTCACACACAATTCTCAGAAGGATAGATAGAAATACGATTTTATATACCTTTCTTGTTTTCCCGACATCAATCAATCTTTTCGATGCAGTCATCTGTTCCGGGTGCTCAAAATTTAGACCTTTTTTTTACATGCCACTAATTTAGGTTGCATAAAATTTTCTAGGATGTTTTTCACCGGCTCTTCCTGGACGAGCATTCGCCCTATAATTTTTTTTTGTTAGTTTATTTTGACTCATACTTTCCAGAAATCGTTGATCCACCAAACCGCCTCTACATACCTTTTTTTATTCCAGTCCAATTAAATGACATTCTTTCATATTATTCCTCCTTTTAAGAACACTTCATACATTTTGCCAAGAGACCGCATATTCGGAATTATTGATTTATAATAACTGATGATGTTTTGACATATAACTTTAACGGTTGATAACGTACAATACGTGTGTTCAATTCCGTTAATGCCCTAAAACACGGGGAAGAACAAAATCACTGTGTAATCGTATATTCTCTGACCCGATTTCATTACGTAAATAAAGGAAATCACTACACATCACCATATCATATAACACGCACAAGGAAAAAAAAAACTGTTTGCATAATCCTATATGAACGTCCGGTGTACAGAAGACTTAACAATATGCTTTAGTAAATTTCTATTTGAATTTGTAGAGATCCCATTGAGCACAGTCACGTGCCAACGGATTCTTTATGAGATAGCTCTTTCAAGGCCTATTCATACGTTAGATTCTTTTATGTATAGTTAGAAAACCAGGTCGGCCCCCCGGCCTCCTTTCTTAGCGGGACCGGTTTCGAATCAAAACCATGAAAACCGCCCGTATCGGTTCTTCCGAATATAATGAACTCGTTATCGAAATAAAACATTTCGGTATTCAAATTCTTTCGGAGGTAACTGTCTCGGGGCTGAAATTGCAATAAATGCTGTTGCAGTTTTTTATTAATCATGATTTTAATAATAAGTTTGCTCCATTATTAACTGATGTCGATTACGCCTGTAGGCGTAGTACTTATAGTCTCCAAAGCGTTCGTCCTGTAAGCGATCTCTTCCTCCTGTTAGAGGAATCGTCAATCGTCATTCTATAACGTCGTAAAAGGTTAATCCTTGAGATAAGCCTGCAAATGACAGGAGACAGGAGGCCATTCTACTGCAGCAGTCGTTCGCGTAGACATCTCTCCGATATAAATCTAGGAATTGAACTAATGCATCGCGTACGCCCACCGCGCCACCACTTTTATTGCCGTCGCCGGCTCCCGACGCCACGCGCCGGCATTCCTGCGCCGGTTCGGGCACCGGAGTGCGAAGATAGCGCTCGCTTCCATTCGCTATTTGATTTTGCACACATGCGACTCCTAACGTCTAGAAAATGTACAGTGTTATAACAATACTGTGTTTATTTTTATTTCATTCATTCCACGCTGTATAACTATTTATCCATATCCAATCAATTGACATTGATTGCCTAGTGTGATCGTTTACGTAAAATCAAATTTCAGATCTTAAATTCGCATAGTTTATTGTATTCTATGATGATTGATTGTTATCAACGATTTAGGAAATCCAAAAATTTATATGTTATTTTTTGTGTTGGATTATAAGATCAAATTTTAATTATGCGCATTATTTGTTTATATATATCATTAGCTGAGTATCATAATTTATATTAACTATATAGGCCAAGTACATACACGCTGACTCTATAATGAAACCGCCAAAACGAAATTATGTATACTGTATAAAAACTTGAATGAAAGGACTAATCTGCCACAGGTTAAAAGTACATCCGTAGGATGTTGCTCTGTTTGAAATAACCACCGTAACAAAAGCAGCGGGCGGCGAGTCATGGATCGCGGGTGGACGTTAATCACGCAGTGAATCAGTCGTGTCTTGCGTCATTAGAGTCTATTGGTGAACGCCCCTGTTCGATATTACAGTATTTATTTTGTGATGTCACCAATGAGCAATTGTCCGTTATAATTGCAGCGATCATTGCTTCTACGGCATACGGCTGCCCTGAGCGGCAGTCGTTGCGGTGTCAGGTTCAATCGCTCTATATCGCAGAAGCCCCCACAACCTTTCTATTTCAGATCGACGTCGTCCGGGACCGACGGCTTAGCGTGATCTCCGAGAAGCACGGAGCGAGGAGATTAATTTGATTTAAGTTAAGACTCATTGGCCAACTCGTTCGTGTCAACATGGGACTCGGCACCTACAACTATAGTTGGGAGGCGACACTTTAATTACCCACCATTAGCAGAAAGACGGTACAAGTTCGTTTTTAGGATTCCGAGTGAAAATGGTAAAAACGGAACCCTTATAGCTTCGTCATGTCCGTCCGTCCGTATGTCACAGGCATTTTATTCAAAACAGGCATTTTATTCGTTTCATATTGATGAAATTTATAGTGTAAGCCGCTTCTTAGTTTCATAGTTAAATAACAAAAATAAATGTTTCCAGAGGGGCACTCCATACATGTAACAGAAGTCGAAAATTTTTCTGATATACAATAATTTCGGAAATAAACGTTCCAAAGAGCAGAAATTGTATCCCTCCTCTATTTTCTATATCGTATGTGCAAAAAATATGAAAAAAATATAACAATTAATAAATATTTTCAACGAAAATTATTTTGAACATGACGGATTCCGGAAAACTGCACTACTCAACAAAATAATGTAATCTCCTTGAAGATACGCTCTTTTGCTTATTCATTTGAGCCTACTCTAGTTTAATAGTAATAGTCGACATACCTATTTATTTTTCTCATTATAGGCGATTAAAGTGCTTATAACTATTCTGTGCGGGTTACATGGAAAAAGTGTAACAACGTACTTTTTAATCTGTAGTACATTTGTTTGTAATAATAGCTTCAGAACCCTATAATGAGCATGGCCCGACATGCACTTGGCCAGTATTTTTCTTTTGTTAAATGTGTTGAAAAAGATGTGACACTTTTCTTCTACAACTTTGCAAACCTCCAATAATTGGCTTCGTTATACATTATAAAAGGGTTTCTAATGTTATATCATTATTGCTGGTTTTCAAACGCATCTCTTTAACCTAAATAAAATTCAAACAGTTTTGTCCACTGTCGTCTCACTACAATCACATCTACGTTCATGTAAATATCTTCTGTTTAATATTACCCAGGGTTATTGGTTTACATAAATATGATTTTTTGAGATGTTATATTTGTGAAGTTTATACACATTCATTCATTGTAAAATAATTTTTATTGTGTGTAATTCACCTTTCGAAACGATTGAAGTATGAGGCTATGTAATAAATAATATTTGTCATTATTCCGAACCGTTTAATAGATTTTACATACAAATTCGAATGGTCTGTGTATCGACAATGACGTACGCAGCCACGATAGCACTCGAGACGTGTGATACTGGGTGTACGAAGGCAATGCGCACGTGCAGCGAGCCGGATTAAAGGATTATACGTCCCTGTATCATAGAGGAATTGAAAACTTTTGTGGTCCTTTGTGTATGATCTACTTGTAGAATTATACGATTCGACATATAAGCACCTTTGTAGGTACGTTGTAAAATATTTTCCTCGTATCCTCATTCCTCGTAGTACGAAGCAGCGTGTAGTTATAGTCGTACGTAGGTATAAACTCCGTACACGGCAGGTCGTCCCGGCGACGCGCCCACACGCCTGAGGCTTTTGCGAGTTAAGCGTTCATCGTTACGTTATTTATGGTCCCTCCTAAAACGTAATCTGGCTCGTTCCCTTGTACACATCTTTATATGTTATACATACAGATCACATAGAGGTATATGTACGTCCAATAAGGTTGATGTACGTATTGCGTACAGAAAAGAAACGCAATTTTAAATTATATCGATAAAATTTAGGTATCTAAACGACGGCATTTTTACTATCATAAACTAATAGTTACACATGAATAGTTTTAAAAACATAAAAAAAATAATATACAGAAGCAGGTTGTAAAGTTAGCTCTAAGAGATTAGAAAGGAAAATGTGGACAGCAAATATTTATTTGTTTTTAATTTGTTGTGTTATTTTTATTTCGTTTCTAACTCCACTATTTTGTGGGGTAATTCTTAAACAACCTGATATAGAACCGCTGTAGAACAGCTATTTTTGTGAGTGTCTTTAATCTTAATATTTTCAAGTCAAATTTGGAAGAAAATACTAAATATTTTCATATCACCTTAATAAAAATCCCCAAGCAATCTTTTAGTATCATAATTAAATTAACTGACACACGCTCCTCCCATGTTATATTCATCTCTATTTCATCAAATATATATCAAGGGATTTAATTATGTTTTTTTCCTCATTTTGAGAGAGTGTGATAGGATTATAAAAACCTCTTGTAAAATGTGCTATAATATTTCTTGCCAATTCTAAAATCGATATAGGGAGGCTGAAATGGGAGCACATAAATTTTTATATCAACATAAAAGACAATTTTATTGGACACATGCCGTTCTTCAACCCTATTAACAATAGAAAATAAAGCAACAGGCGCAATGTGGAAAAATCCAATCTTTTTGCGTCATCCCTCGTCACACAAAGCGGACGTGCCCGCCTTTCGTCGTGTAGTTTATTGGTCTTTTTTTATTAGAATCGCTTTAAATTTTCAAAATCATATAAATTGGATTTTTTTTTTTTGGATGAAGAGAACGATGTTAATTGTTTTGTAATCAGAAACTTAGTCATAAAAAAATCACGTCGTTTTATCATGTCGATGGAACACAGCAAATGATAATTACTCATCGACTATCATAGCAGCGCCCACTATTTGCCCGCGCGGGCGTAGATCTGAGTATCACGACCTACTCGTGCTCTTCGTTCCGCTTTCCCTTCCCTTGATGTAAACATTTTCGCGGTTTATCAACTCCGTACACTTTTTGTAAGTTTCTACAAGTATGTAATCTTTGAAAAGATTAAGTTTAAAAAATATATAAGTACAGTTCTTCTATGCTTACATCTACTCTGGCAACATTAGTACAGTTAAATTAACGCTATTTTATTTATTAATAAGATAGCGTTTATTTATTAGTTAACTTGTCTTGTATATTACCACAATGACATTTAACATGTTAATCGTGTGAAAAATCTTTTACTACAGATATCTACGATTGGTTGTACTTTTTGAGTTGATTGACGCTGTGAGTATCAAATAATCTGACGTAGTGTCGCTAATATGTCGTATAATTTTGTTTTTACCTTAATTTTACATTTACATTTACAAAAATGTTTACATTAGGGTCATTGATTAATGTTGGAAATATTAATATTATCTGTATTTAATACCACCACGAGTAGTATTTAAAAAACAAAATTGTAAAAAACTATTCTAAAGTAAAATAAGTTATTTCTAAATTCTTTCTCTCTTTATGAACATTTCATTACCGTCACAAGAGAGATTTCAGTAGTCGGGTACATTTCCCTAATTATACACAAACTGATCAATATATCGCAACTATTTTTCTATATTTGTTCTCTTTCATCTATTTCGTCGAAAAAACGAAACGCAATCTTCATATTTAGTGATTCGTAACTGACGATGGGCACCGCCCCGCTTCCAGGGCCACCGCCGCGGCCGGGGCTGAAGGCGGCGAGCCCCGGCGCCGACGAGGACTGCAACAGCAACACCAGCCTCGCGGGCAGCCAGCACGACGACCTCGACGCGCACTGCGACAACTCGGGATACCTCTGGTTCCTCGACTACAAGTGAGTTCCACATCTTATCGAGATCTTATTGAAAATTTGATCGATCGTAATCGACGATTTCTATGCCGATGTGTGTACCTAAATCGTTAGTAGTAAAACATTTTTCTTTCGTCCTCTGTGTACATTCGACATATTACGAAGTATGCATCTCTGAAACTGTTTTTCCGTGAGCGGCTAAGACTAGGAATCGGAAACTAATTGACACAATAATATGAAACGAATGCGTTTCATATTATCGTGTCAATTATTTCCAAACGTTATCCTCCAACAACATATTTTATATTACTTATTTATGTTACCAATGATTGGACGGCATACGGGTTAAATTTGAACTGTTATTGTTGTTTTAAATTAAATTAAACTTGAATTCCTTGAAACTTGAAAGTTTTTATTTTTATTTTGAAGATAAAAAGCAGAATGTCGAAGATCGGTATTTAACTGTATTGCACTTTTAGATTCGTGACAATAAATTACTGTCTTAACAATTCCTCATCGATAAAAATATATAATGAAAATAGGTTGTCTTTGTTCGCCAATCACGTAAAAACTACTAAACGTATAGACATGGGACTGGGACCATTCGATGCGGAATGATTTGTAGATGGTTCTAGGCTACTCATTTTTCGAATTCCGTAAATCCTTCGCCATTTTATTTATAAATAAAAATTACCCAGCGAAGGGGCGGGACAGCTAGTATATACTAATCCAGAACATGATAAGTTACATGAGTCTGATTTGGCGCTTGTTTCTTATTTAAATAGACATTAAGCTGTACGCACACGCGGAAGCCATTTCAAAAAGCATTGCTATTGGAAAATTATTACATAAAAATTCATTGCGCAGCACACCTTCATGTCGTGTCACTCTGACTCATCCACGAGACACTAGTTCAGCATATCATATTGTTAGCCATATCGGACACCAGGATACGGACATATGTGCAGTATTATACATATTATTATAGACGCTTTTTTTCATTTTTTTTATATGTAAATAATTCGTACCGACAAAAAAAACACTATAGAAATAATATATGAAGATGCCAACAGATGGCGTTAAAGAAACTTTCCAAAATGTTAATTTTAAAATATAAGTATTAAAATTGCAATTGTTTAATAAAAATAAACTAAAACTTATTTGAACTTATTTTTTGTTATTAGAAAGATAAATAATCTTCAAAATGGCATATCAAACATTAAGTTTGATAATGTAACAAGGCAGATATTTCACACCGACAAAAAAACACCTCAGAGAAACAATATATAATGATTATGATAGAATTTTTATTTTTTAAAATACAAATTAAACATTCCTTTGATCTGTTGATTTTACAACCTAAGATTATGTTGATTTCCTGAAAGCTGTAGTTTTTGGTTTTTATACTTTTTAAGGTTCCGTAATTAAAAAGAAACTTTTATAGGATCATTCCGGTGTCCATTTGTCTGTATGTCAAGATCATTTTTCTTAGGAAAACGGTATAGGTATCATGTAGAAATTAATATCAAGTACGTTAACCTACCGTTTGAAGCTGTAAAAAAATCAAGCTTCTAAGTCAATATAATTAAAAATACGACCATTTTGCCGTGCATTTTCATATTCACATTTACAGAATCAAAATCTATAGGATATTCTTCACTGACCTAAAATCACGAAATTTGACAAGAAGCAATGTTTTGCAACACAAGTATAGGAAAAAAATCGAAAAGTCGTTGTTAATATGTAGTTATATCATAATTATTTTTTTTTTTTGCGATTTTAATCTAACGTATGGAATTGGTGTATGAATGTAGACTAATGTATAGGAGAGCATGTTTTAACTTCCTGCCTTGAAAATTTAAGATTTTCAAATATTCAGATATTAAAAAACATCGAAAACAAAGAAACAACAACTGTTTCTAAATTCCCCGATCGATACCTCGCTAGCACCGGTATCGTAAATAGGCAAAATTCATATCGATTTTTGATGGATGAAATGTCTACATATTTAAGTCTATACGGAACCCATAAGGCGCGAATCCTAAAACCTATGCGTATTATTGTCCGATGTCCTTTATAGAGCATGGGTATAAATTCGGGAATGCATATAAGAAAAGGAGATGCAAATTGAAATTAAAACTACTCAAAGATTTACAAGTACTTAAATCATTTTTCAGTCCGATATTCCGCGACAGCTCGTGTCACCACACTTCGGTCCTGTCCTCGGTGTCCGCCTCGTACAAGGGCATCAGCGACCTGACGTCCCGCTTCGAGTTCACGTCGCGGTACAACGACATCGCGCGCGACCTCGACGCCAACCTGGCCGAGGCCGACATGGAGAGCTTCAGGACCGAGGACATACACGCGCTGCTCATGACCGCCAACCTGCCCCGCGACGCCGGACTGCACGACGACAGGCCGCATGATGTGAGTTCACATCTTCACATGTCCAGTAACACAGCCATATTTTAAATGGATAATTTAGAACTGGTCTTAAGCGAGGCTCGATCGGCGTATATACCACTTAACTCGAGGCTCTCATAGCACACCGCTTCGGTATACCGGCGAAGCTGTAGCAGGACCAACGTCGATCGCATATTTTTTCTAGGTCTATATCTACAGATCGAAACAGAATCCCTACGGCGAGACCCTCTGTCTGCTCGTCCGTTTGCGAGTCATAGCTGTTTCTTTGCTATTTTTATCTGCTATTACTATTACCTTCTTGAAACCCGGCATAGTGATAACCAGCCCCGGATCTACAAATTTATCGAACAGGGGCAGAAACTTAATAGAGGCGCCTCCCTCAGCGTATGAGATATATTGTTAAAAAAAACTCACAAATATACAATGGATGGTATGTTTTGTGATAGGGATAAAAAGTACCCTCTGACAAATTTGCATTCTTTGTTATCTATTAGCTAATATTTTTTTTCATTTGAGTGACATAAAATTATATTTTTTCAAAAAGTTGTTTTATTAAAAAAATATATTTGAAATATAATTTCATTTTCCAATTTTTTTTCAAATGAGTTCTTGGAAAAAAGTTCATTCCAATAATTTTTTGGAAGAAGACAATATTCTAAAAAAATTCTTAGTTTTTGATAATCACATAAAAGCGAGACTCATAATTTTTTTAAATTTTTTTCTACTCCAAAGAGTACAAAAAATAAGTTTAAGAAAAATAAGTTAAAAAATTAAAATTTGCTTTTTTAAAAAATCAAAAAATTGATATATCTACTATTTTCTTTCCCAATTTATTATATTTTTCGTGCACAACATGAAGTAATATATTTTTTTAAGTTGATTATTTATAAAATTTATAAATCACTTATATAAAAATTTCGGCCATTATTGTAGTGCAGAAGCAACATCTTGTTTCTGCACTACAGCTGCTCGTAGTGCATTTCGGAAATTCGGAAAGGAAATTAATAATTGATACAACAATGTGTGCTCGATGCTCGGCATTTTGTGAGGCGTCTTTTTTCAACTAATCATAATACAAAAAAAACAAAGCAGTTATTAGGACTGCTGACAGAAGTCAAAACGTAAAACTATGATACAACAGCAGTTTTTTTTAAATATTCAAATTAATTGTTTGATCATGAATTAAAATTTGTAAATTAAAACTGTTTACATTAGTCTGGTTTTGACATCTATTGGCACTCTAAGCAACAATTAGATTTATTTTCATATGGTTTATTTATTACCGAAATACATGGGCCGCGCAAGCCCAGTATTAAATATAAATACAATTTTAAAAATATTAATATTTCTAAAATTGTATTTATATATATATATATATATACTCACCTTTTACTGGACAGTAATCATACACTTGAGCATTTAAAATACAAATCAAAAACCAAAACACAATTTAAAAAACGCACAATATTCGTACATTATGACAGCATATACGTTTACTTATAGAAGTGCCATTTAAAAGTATTATTGAAAATCATTTGTATGGAGCTAAAATTTTTAGATCCATTCAAATTACAATAGGTAGTGCTGTTAATAGAATGTATAGTAATTAGTGTTAGATGTCACGTGATCATGTCACTAACGACTTACATGAAATTACTCTCCAATCAAACCTGCCTGTGGAAATTATCACTTTAATAATAATGATTTTAGCGCCCCTCGCCCCGCGCACCGCCGCCCGGGGTGGGTGCCCCGGTTTGCCCCTCTCTAGATCCGGGGCTGGTGATAACGACCTGACCCATCCTCGTCGAATGAATTTTGTATTTATTTACCCACTGACTTTGAAGTAGGGAAAATCTTTAGGTATTTTGTGTGATGCTTGGAATATTATTTGAAAGGGCACAACATTCTTGTAATTTTTAGCCGAATTCGTTTTTTTACTAAAAATTACGGTCGTCATTTTCGCTTACATCGCCGAAGCTTGCAAGCCAATCGAAATGAAAATTATTCGGTTATGAAAACTTATGAAAAAAACCAAAAGAAGAGATTTCAGACATTTAAAGTCTCTTCCACCATCTCCTTTTAAATAAACCGACATTTAACAAAAGGTCACTTTTAAAATTAATTTTGCGTTCCACGTCCTCCTTCGTTCAGGTTAAAACCCGTTAAAAGGAAAACGTGCAACGCCAATTTTACTTTAAAATTGACTTCTTGTTAAAATTCAGTTTAAAAGGATATAGTGGAAGAGGTTCTTAGAGTTTCTAATAATGACTTAATCTAACCTAATAAATATAATATAATTTGCATAAAACCCGATGCATTCACTATACAAAACTTAAGCATATTGAGCAATAATTGTAAATTATTGATTTGTAATGAATGCTAACTTTTCTCACCTTTATTTTATAAGGCAATATTTAATTTTTATTTATCATATTAACCTGTACCTACAATATTATATAAATATATGTCTTTTATTTTGTTTTTGTTTAATAAGTATTACTAAACAAGATTAAATATTGACATTATCAACAAAAAAAAAAAGTTCCGGTGATTACATAAAATAATACGTGTGATTACCGCATCAGTTGTCGCTAAAATTCTCATTTAAATTATACTAAAGGAATATATATCATGAGTTTGTCTACTTATGTGTAAAAATTAGATTCTTAAGTTTGTCTACTTATGTCACGTGTTAAGACACAACATGCTCACGCGACCTAATTGCGGTCAGATTACGAAACAATACCTCAGGATGTTAAACGTCGCGTTTGGGCGTTATACGGTCCACGGCCAAACGAGCCAACGACGAGACGACACTACGAGCAAGAGTTAAATTTTATCGACGCAATTAATCGAGTCCATCTACGGGTTGTGCTCTTTTCCCCGGATGGGTCATTCAATCCTTTACACCGAAACGTTAGATCCAAACGGTTCAACGAACGAATGAGAAGTCACCGGTCGTAACTCTTATTTTTGACGTCTTAAGGAATATTTAAGTGTCACGTTTTATATCATTTTTTAGAAAGTAACGATGCATTAATATACGAAATGCTTATTGATTGATTGTTCACAACTTTCGTTTATATAATATAGTATATTAAGGTAGATACCAAAATAAAACAAACACTTAATTCCCATTCTGAGTATGTCTTAAAGGAATGTAGAGAAGTTTGTTCTTCAATGTTTCTTTCTGGAGGAGTTACCATTTCCTAATACTATTTTATATTTAGAGGTTTTTTTTCTTTTCATAAACCCTAAATTTTTACTATTTATATTCGCCTACTAAAATTTTTGTACAACACAAATTGCTGTGTATATTTTTTTAGTATACATATTTTTTCAATATTGCTATATCTAATTTTATTTTTGTTATTTATATATTTATTACACATATAACAAAAACTTATTTTGTATTTTTATGTATGTATATTTTATTTAATTTATATCCTTGCAGAGTAATCCTCGTGGTGAGATGTTCGCCAGTATATCGAGTTCCCTGATGGAAAAGTTCCGTTTCGACTCTCTCAGTGTCGACTCTAGTTTTCAGGTTGGCTCTGTTGCTGCTTTATGTTCCTTCACATTTCGCTTCACATCCTTCACATTTATAAAAAGTATTTCTATCAAAGCCCTTTTTATAAATGATGTCGCTTAGTGTGTGTTTGTTATCGTAATGTAAATGTTTTAACTTGTATCTATCAACAACCGCCTCATAATAAATGTTTCACTTGTGTAATAATATATACTTACCTCAATATGTATTTAGTGGAATAAAATCAATGTCATTATACAAGTCGAAAATCAGCAAAAAAAAACAGCTGTTACAATACAATTTATACATTGTACATTATCTACGTGGTACATTAACACCGTAAATATTCATGATTAAAATTTTATTTATAGGTAAATATATAAAAAAAATTGAATTTCTACCACAGTGCCATCTGTCCAAATAAATTAGTTAACATATTGTACCGTACAGATGTCGCTGTAAAGAAAAAACGATTGGATTTGAAAGAATGGACTGCTTCGGTATTAAAATAATATTGATTAATATTCTTCAATGTGTTCTTTAAAAATATTGTAGGTAATGAATCAGTAAAACAAATAAACGTACGTTACATTGCACCCAACGATATAAAATCGCCTAAGAATAAATAAAATTATATTGTTAAGGGCTTTATTTATCAACAACGGCACTAAAGCGGCCCTTGAGCGACTGATGTAGATTCTGATATTCCATTTTGTGCTATTACTGCAGATCATAGAAAGAACCATAAATTTATCCTTCTAAAAACTTGTATTTATTTGTGAGAACACTGTTTATACCTATATACTCTACCTCGACATTCATTAGTCAGCAAACTTATGCATAGTTTTATGGTTCTGCTACTTAGAATGGAAGTAAGATTCCCCGATTTCCTCATTCGCTGTTGGATGATCATCTGAAACCTTAAGATACTTTCATTATTCGTGAAATCTGTCAATCACCATTATGAGACAATGAAGATGCACAGAAGTTATTACATGCAAATTTTATCCATGGTCTAATATAAAATTAAAACTTAAGTATGTTAATAAGCATATATACTTTTATATTTTTTGTTCTATAAAAATATATGTAACATTTTATGTATGTAATATATAATAGCGTAATATAAATACATATGTAGTGTATAGGTCTATATTATATATATTTTTTTTGTGTATACAATAGGTATATAAATAACAAACGTATAGAGTGTTTTAGCCAAGTCAAGTTTTTTTATTATATTAATTAAGATGTAGATACTTAGGTGATTTGGGAATTGATTTGACAACTTTTTAAAGTGAAATTTGATTAAATTAGAATTTTCCTCATCAGTCGCTAGGATCCACTGGAAAGATGTTTATTCTTTAATACAAAGATGAAAATTGAACCGTTTTCAAAACCAACATCGGTTGGAATTGCCGGATATTTCGTAATTTGTTTCTGATATTTAAATTGTTAATTTATAGCATTTTAGAATAGATTCCAAATCTAACCCGATCTTAGCGTTTTTAATATAGATTACAATTATATTATAATATTAATAAACAGTGGCGGCGCTAGGCGTCGGCGACCGCCGACGGCCTCGCGCCTGAAGGGGCCTCGCAAACAAAAAAGTTTTGCCTACAAGTTATTAAAAAGAGGCCTCGCAAAAAGTTTTGCCTACAAGTTATTAAAAAGAGGCCTCGCAAACCTGATGTCGCCGACGTCCACGAGTGGTGTAGCGCCGCCACTGTTAATAAAACATAATAATTATATTTAAATAGTTTTGTTTAAAGCGATATAAATTTGCTGCGCGAGAATAATATAGATCCTCAAAATAAAGTAATTCGTAACACTTAGCTATCAGATCTAAATGTGAAACTTTACACATTATTGTATGGATGTTTGATTTCATTTCACGCTCAGACAACTGAACGGATTTTCATTAAATTTTGCATTGAGGTAAACTATGTGTTCTTAAAGAGAGACATGAGATCTAATGAAAAATGGAACTGGATTCGAAACCGAGGACAATTGCAAAATCGGACGTGACAATGGAGCCGAGATCTAAATTGAGTAAAATACAGGGACCACGATCGGAAAATTAGAAATTGAGAGCAGAATCGGTATCTGGATTCGAATTAGAGCGAGACCGAAAGCGGAATCGAGAGCAGGACTTTCCTCCTATGGACTATTTCTTATTGTTGAATTAATAGAAATATAAATTTTGATTTGCTCCCATCTAAGAGGGTGGGTAATTGACAGCGTACATAATCTACGTTGTTTTATTATAGATAGCTCTAGATTTTAAATTCATGACATCGAAATTAATTTTGTCTGTTTTGCATGTACAAGTTGATCCTAATGGTCAAAGTATGCAAGGGTGCATAGAAAGTATTTTTTTTATTAATTAATATTGCACCATGTTATAGCTGTATGCCATCACCGAGTTTAGGGAATGTAAATTAAATTAAAAATCTTATTATTATCATAATAAACTCACGCCTATTTCCCAGAAGCGTAGGCAGAGACTATAGATTTCCACATTGTATGATCTTTGTATATCTCTCTTGCTTTAGTGATATCCATCAATCTTTTCATGCAGGCTCGTCGGTTTCGGGTGCTTAGAATTTTGCCCTTTTGGGGTTCCGAAACCAAAGGGTGTCAACGGCATCCTATTACTAAACCTTCGCTGTCCTATCTTTTGTTTGTCTGTCAGCGTGCTTAATATAATGAATCGTGATAAGTATATAGTTAAAATTTTCACAGAGCATGTTCTTCTATTGCCGCTATAACAACAAATAATAAGAATAAAATAGAAATAAAAAATTAAACAAGGCGCCCCCCATAAAAGAAATATTTTTCTTTTTTGGTGTTTTTTGCTCAAATTTAATAATGGCAATAAAAATATGCTTAATATGTTCACATTGTGTGCATTACTATAGTCGATCTAAAAACAAATAATAAAATAGAATTAAATTAAAAATCAAAGGGGCGCCCATTTAAGAATTATGTTATTTTAGGTTTATTACTCAATGTTAATTAATAATGGCAATAGATAAATAATTGAAAAGTTCACACAGTGGGTATTAATATACTCGCTATCAAAACAAATAGAAAAAATAAAAGTAAGTTAAAAATTAATAAGGTTTCCCGTACAAGAGAACTGTTTATATGGAAGTTTTTTATTCAATGATAATATTTCTTCTTGTTTTTAATTAACTATTTTTAAAGAGTACGTAGTGTTCAATATTGTACGGTGGTATAAAGCCGTTTTTATGGGAGTCCGACTCGCACTTGGCCGATTTTTTTTTATCACACCACCGATTTGGTCTAGAGCAACCCTTGCCGACCTTTCCATCAAACACGATCTATAAATTTGTTTTGTAAGTCTACTTTTATTCATCCTTTCCAAATGGTCAAACTATCGCAACATGCCTTTTTCTATTTGAGCCATTGCGTATTTCAAACTACACCGCTCTCTGACATCACTATTTCTACATCTATTTTTTAAAGACACAAAGTATGCACAGATAGCATCTCCACTGCATTGATTCTACTTTTATTTTTCTTCTGTCATACCCAACTTTCACCATACCTAAGAGTGAAATCAGCACCCCATTATGGACAGCCAAACGCGCTTGTCGTAATAAACTTTTCCTGCTCGTAATAACAACCTGCAGGGCCCCATTCACTTTATTTCCCGCATTCGTTCTCCTTTCAATATCTATATTATGTTTATCATCATTTGTTAACAGACTACTCAGGTATGCAGACTTTCACTTTTTCAACTCTGTTTCAACCTAAAATCCTGTCCTTAATTTTGATTTACATATCAATTAACTAACTAAAGCATAGTTTCTTCAATTATTTTGTCTTTTATCTTTTTTGCTAATATTCCTTGTTACTCATGCCACATACCATTTTCACTTTATCTACTGATATACATTTATTTTCTCGCAGATTTTATTAACTTGCATATACGTTTTTAGGGTTTTGAGCCAAAAAAGGCAAAAACAGAACCCTTATAGTTTCGTTATGTCCGTCTGTCCGTCCGTCCCTCCGTCCGTATGTTTCTGTATATTTTGTAATTTTACTCAAAAATTACAAAATATATATATTGATGAAATTCAAAGTGTAGGTGTCTTGTATGAGCCGCTACTTAGTTTGGTAGTTAAATATCAAATACTAATATTTCTAAGAGGGGCAGTCCATACGTGTAATAGAAGCTGGGAAAAATTGTTTTCAGCAAACATTAACGTGTGGCACATATTTCGACAGTTCTTTTAAAAACACTTTAATGTTTCTAAACAAATTTTTTTGATTAAGTGAATATTTTCAGGAATAATCGCTCCGAAAGTAGCATAAATTGTTTCTCGGCCTTTTATTTTTTAATTGATATGTACAAAAATATGAAAAAAAAAATACAAAGGTAATTATTAAAAATACTTACAACCAAAATTATTTTAAACATGATAGAATATACCGTTTTTGAGTTGTTGCCGAATAATTGCACTTTTCAACAAAAAAACGTAACGCTAGCCATGAAAATATGCTCTTTTGCTGGTGCACTTTAGTTAATTTATGAGTAATAACCGACACACCTACTTGTTTTTCTAGTTACAGATGACTAAAGCGCTCGTATCTACTCTGTGCGGGTAACACAAAAAAATAGTGTAACTACGTAACGTTTTGTAAAACGTAATTTGTGATACATTTATTTATAGTGACGGCTACTGAACCCTACATTCAGCATGGTCCAACATGCTTTTGGATGGTTTTTTATTATAATTTCCTATAAATTAAATCATATAGCAGGGGACCGATATAGTCTAATAAATCTTCATTCAAACACACTTTCTAAATATACGAACGATAGTAATAAATAAAAATATCATTAATTAACATAATTATTTTGCATAATCAGGACTGACATTAAATTTGGAACATAAGAAATAGAAAAATTAAAAAAAAAATAAAGACTTCTTCAATTGAGATTGTCTCGTCTGTGTTCTTTACCCTTTGTTTAGTAATATATTGCAATGAATAAAGTACATGTTTTATTTAATGATGATCTAAACAAGATAATCGCAATAAAAATGTAATCCACCATTAGTTAATCTAAAGTAAGATCTAATCCATATCAATTCTAGTTTCACTTATATCGGAATGATAAATTTGATCGTTGCTAGATATCGTTTAACCATCTGACAACGGGGAATTGAAATTAAATCATAATATAGTTTAAAGGAAGTGTCGAAAAGCATATTATTAGGTTGAAATTAAAATTTGGTAATAAGCAACGCTACTTAAGGTGACTTTTTTTAATAAAAAATAAAATAAAAATAATTTCATTTAGTCATTTATCTGTCCGCTTATGTCACAAAAAACTATTTGAAAAAAGCAAGATTAATTAATATATCATTATTTTCAATGTATTTTATTTTAAATTTTTGTTATTATTCTAGATTTCCGCTTTTCTATATTATATTATAAGAAATTAAATATCCGAAGAATAATTCATTCTGCTATGAAAAATTCACAATCAATGAACATGATAGTCTAAGATCCGGCGTTAGGAAAATGTACCCTCATCTGTTAATTTAATCAAATAATGTTTTAAATGCAGATAGCAGTAACATAAATTTATGAAAACAATGTCTGCCACTGTAGTCATGCTGCTATGAACATTGATTACTTAATTTTTTTTTATGTAGGCTGCAATTAATTTCATGGTAACTGCCAGTTATAAATATATTTAAAATTTTGTAAACTTTACATACATATTAATATTTTTCAATTAACAGATGAGAAAAATAAGTTAGTTTCATCAAACCTGTTTAGTCCTGGCTGCAAGTAGCTGTAGCAGTCATAAAGGTCGCTAGCTATTGTAACAAGGTGTCAAACATTATATTCGAACGTTTTGTACTTGTGATGTGAAATTAACATAAAGAGCAAAAAAAAAATAATTTTTAATTAGTGTTAATAGTAGCAGGACTACGGTGGCAGACATTGTTCTCATAAATTTATTATATTGTTATCTGCCTGTAAAACGTTATTTTATTCAATTAACAGATTAAGGTACATTTTTCTAATGTCGGATCTTAGGCTATAAGTAAAAAGTCAAGAAGGTCAGTAAAAAGTCTATACGCCTAATTGTAATTTCTGTGCTGCCGCTTCATTAATTTTTGAATATAATTGTTCTTATCAAGAATGTACCTGGGCGTCCAAATCCAACAGCTATACTATGACTTTTATTATGAAGATATCTTCAAAATACTTTCCGTTATCATTCATTATTAAGCAGGCCTTGATACTTTATAATCAAAGAACCAGGAAAACATTAAACTTTTCTTACTCACACAAAAATTACTCATTCTACATGTCGATATATGCATAACACTTTATAGGCGTTTCCATCACAACTAATTATATCTAGACGAAATCACGCGCAGCCGTTAAATTAGGCTCATGCGTGCAGATGGTATTTCATAATACGGCGCTCTTAGGCATTCGCCAATGAGCTTAGACTGTTCAATGAGTTTAAAATTTATAACGGACTCGCAACGGACCGCAGTTACGGGGAGACGAACGGTCCAGCATTCCGATAGATCGTCCACTCTCCGACGGCGGCGACGCGTCCGTCTAGGCTAGAAACGTGCACGTCCCGCCGTCGAACTCTTCCTGCGCATTGACGTGCGCGGCGCGAGTACGTCGGCCGTCGGTCCCTCGGGATGTTGTAAAGATAAAATGGGACTGCCCGATCGTGTGCGTAACTCACACACCGACGCTCAATTGCGTCAATCGGTTTAACTACGCCGAGTACTTCCCGCCTCTCCGTGTGTATTCCCGTGGCGGCGGACGCACGTGTGTGCGTGCGCTATATTTAATAGTCCCCATGTATTCGTTCACATGCCGGCACCATGTGTGTGCGTTATACCAGTGAAGTCCGTCTGTCCTGTGTGCCAATGATTCTCAAACGCTTGTCGCTCGTGACTCATGGGTTTCGTTCGTTGACGTAAGAGATTAATGTACGATTTCTCATTTTGGAATTTGTTATATCATTTTCACATGTATATTTTATTTTATTAATTAAGATACATAATTATGTTACATAAGACATTTATTTTCAATATAAAATTTTTTTGTATATCCTCGTAAACCAAAGCAGGTTCAATATCTTAGTTGATTCTACTGACACCTAAATCAGAGAGATCCTTGAACGCATTACCTATCGCCCTCGTTAATGAATCCCAAATTAATCGTTCATTGTGCTAATTGAGTAAACACACTTACCGTGGCCCTCTGAACCTATTACGACAACCTTACGTGCCGTTTTTATGGCCGTGTAAGTACCACGTTTCAGTGTTGGCCGTACGGATTCGGACGACGGACGTGCAGTCGCATGAAAAGTTTGAGAATCGCCCGCAGTGTCTAATATTAAAATTGATATACCCGCTGGCCCAGTCTCGCCCAGGGCTCCCGGGTGTGCTGTGCCGCGAGTAAAGTTCTATGAAATGCGCGCGGTATTGTACGGGCACTGTGCAAACTTTGGGGAACTTCGAGGAATCCTCTTGATAACGGAGTGCGCATTCGATAAGACGCTCACTGTACGGTGTGTTCTGTGTCAGTTGAACTCCAATATGCCTTGGGCGATGCTGCATTGTCGCTAGTACAAAAGAGTGTATTCAATGGACCTACATCGTTGATTGGTTTTAAACTTTTGAACTGCAATTCGGTAGAAATGGGTGTGTACGATTTTGACTGGGACTCCTACAATGGATATTACTCAGTGAGTCGTTTATATTTTTACTGACTAACGTCTAATTTAAGTTTTCTTTTTCATTCTGTTTCCATATATTTCGTCAAAGTATAACATTGTCTTATAAAATGTATCTATATATTGTCAGGATTTTATAAATATTGCATATTAAGTTCTGAAATATTACAGTCCTCATTGCGTCGACGTAGGCGGGTAGGTGATGCCTACATACATCGATGATGATATCTACCAGTCATTTAATTAAAAACATAATTTAACCCTCTATTAGTTTTTGATCTTTTTAATACCTTTCCGTTCTCTATACAAATACATCTTTAAAATAGATATGTACCTCACCTATCAAATCATTTCTATACATTGTAAATATAGGGGTTCACTTAAAAAATGCTTTCTACTTGAAATTACATAGTTTCTTTTCATTGCGTGTCTATTTTATTATTCTGAATAATAATTTTCAAAAATATTTCCGTGATGTTCTCAACAAACGTCAACTTGTTTGTTTCTGTGGTTTTAGGCGCTAGTCATCACGCGGAAGAGTCGACCTGTTGTCTAGTTCCTTAAACCATCTTATAAGAGGCCCGTGTCCGGCAGTGGGAGCGGGACGTTTTTCGGGCTGTTTAGGTTCGAACAATACAGTTGCAGTGATGAAACTAATGCATGCTTGTATGAAATGAGCCCGATGTAGTTGACTGTTGTGTACCTATGACCTCATTCGTTATACAGGAAAGAGGCATTTTATTGATAAGCTCTCTGACTCGACGCCCACGTCTATGTGCCTACTTGTAATTATTATTGTGACTGCATTCAAAATGTCGTAACTGTTAGAAATCTTTATTATTTCCACTGAACTTGGTAAACTTATGATAAAAAAATGACTGTCTCATTTCGTATACCACAATGAAAATAAAATTAATAGATTGCAACATCACTATTGGCTACAACCTAATAATTTTATATAAAACTTGTAAGAAAGTTTAGTGAAGAAATTCATTCATTAAATAACATAGAAGCAACTATGATTTTAGAATCGTGTTTTGACTAGGGTATTGAATACCTAAATCAAATTTAACGTAAAAAAGTATATTTAAGAAGCAATTTAACTAAACAGCTCCTGTTTACTTATAATTTGCTACAATCGTAAACAGTAAATATGGAATAAACTTAGGGTTCAGGTAATTAGAAATTTTAACCCTAAATAGAATTAATAGTTGTCTAATATTTTATGGAACGAGTGATTCATCAGCTTCTACCCGAAATCGCTAAAGCTTCCTACATTAAACTTTGTCAGTTGTTCTGGTTTCTAAATCGAAGTAAATAAACTAAATCAATGAAATATGAAATAATTTCCATATGAAAGATTTTTTTTAAATCTTTCCTTAAAACATAAAAAAGAGGCTGCAAATTTATATGGAAATTCCGTCATTTTTTGTTAGAAACATAAAAATAATATTTAAGATTCTGATTATAAAATAAGGACAAGTATATAGTTCTAGAAAAATCGGTCGTTTAAGAAAACATGAAATGAATTTGCATGTCTGTTTCTTCATATTTGAATTTAGAAACACGAATAACCACACTTAAAATTTAGATTTAAAAAGAAATTTCGCAAGTGTAGCAATAATCGTCAAAATTAATATTGAAGTTAAGTTTAAAAAAGACGATTTTCATAGAATTCAAAAAATCTAATTATCATTCAATTTAATTTATAAAATCAAAAAAGAGTTCACTATCAACTCTACGTCTATGTAATAATATAAAACTATGTAATCTAATAAGTTTATGATATTGAATACGTTTGAATTATTAATGAATTAGGACCCATAGTTTCATTAGGAGTATCTACTAAAAAGGATTGCAAAAGAGGAAGATAGATTTATTGAAAACGTAACTTCTATACGATGAAAATAGATTTATGAAAAAAAATGATTAAATTTAATTTTAAATTTTATAAAATATTTTTAAAAATAAACTGTATATACTGTGTATACATATTGCATTTTTTTAAATCATCCGTATTAGTAGTCAAATAAGAATTAAGTCCCATTATTTTAGAAGAAACGATTGACTTTAATCTATTATTTAAATTCCTGATATTAATATTTTGACTTGAAATGAATTAACTGTATGTCACATTGAACTACTTAACCAATTTTGATGAAACGCAGCAAACGATTAACTAATATTTAACTTACAGCTTAGATAAGAATATAAAATACGTATTGTCTCTAAAGACCAAAATACGTTTAGTTTCTAAAGGATTACAAACGCATTTCCCAAACTCACCTTCACGGGTAAACTAGTAAAATAATTTTAATGAAATTCAATAAAGAAGCTACTCGAAGCTCGCAAAAGAACAAGTAATATTATAATACGTGTGATGATGATAATGATAATGAGATATATGGTGATATGGTTAGCTGACGTTACAAAATATTTTTTACTCCGTGACGTCACGTAAAAGCATAGAATCTTGTTGCAAATATTGTACAAGCGCTTGCTAGATGACCTTCCAGTGGTGTTTATGGGATAATAGTTGTCTCACTATTCATTTTCAAATTTCAAATACTCCCTCTACCACTTTTCATGCAAATCGGATTAATGCTTTAGTTGTAAAAATTATGAAACGAGACGCACAGATATACTTACTTTCAAATCTATAATACTAATATTGCTCCATAAGTACTTAGTTGTAAGTTAGAGATTGAATATAATTTACTTTTTAACAAAAATATAAAGTTATTTCAGAAGTAAGTGAGAATATTTGTATATCAATGAGGATAAGGTGTATAGAATGTTTTTAATTTACCTTTAAAACTTTTAGTATATATTTTATAGTAAAAATATTATTTTTCATATATAACTATAATGAAACTTTTTTATATAGGTTTATATAAAAGGGAGAATGTGTGGAATTAACGAAATTTCCATGGTACAAATAAGTCCATAGGAAGGAAACTGCGCGCTAAATCTTACATAACATGTCCTGTATTAAGTGATTTTACTAGTATTTATATTTTATTTTCCAGAGGGTTCACAAAAGATGTAATGTGTAGAATAATTATAATTATAATGGAAAATTAAAATGTAAAGGTTTATATATGTATTAAAATTAAACTCGTTTTTAAAATAATTCGGTTGACCCTAAAAAACTGTAAGTTGCAACTCAGTATTGAAACAAATGTTACTAAACCAAATGCAACTACAGCGGTGTTGCACGTCTGCGTAGTCAGAGGTAAATATTTACATTATCTTTAACGCTCGATTTAGCTCCGGCTTTTATTTCTCGGTAATGATGTTTTTTACTAGTTAGGTACATGCGAAACACAAATTCTGCCGAATGATTAATAGTTTTAGGTCATAAATTCAGATGAAGTCACGTACTTACAATCAATATCTCATATCTGCTTTGCCCCCATATCATAGTGCATAGAGCGTCATAAAAGCGCTGATAATAATAGTGGCGAACGGCCATCGTACACACCGTATATCACAAGCTTTACGATGGTTCTCCGCACATGTTCACGTATTTATCTTGATTTACACCCAGTTTGTCTAATCATTCATAATTTTTGTGCGCCCCATCTTAACATGTCTCTCGAAAACAGACATCTAAATAGACATCACGGTAACTAAAATTTAATATGGTATAAAATTCTGCCTTCTGCAACACGTCTTTTTGATAATCAGCAGAGTTAATTTACAGTATATCTTTGTTTGTAGTACTTGTTTATAATTCAAGATTTTCATTTTATTTATCGCATCTGATCTATTTGCCACACGAATGTTTTAGATTTGAATGCCGGCCGAAGTTAAAAGAAACAGATTTTACGATCATTCAATTATGCGTGTTTTTACTTCAGCGAATGTCTACTATTCCTGTTCTGCTATCCGTACAACTTTTAAATGTATCGTATTACTCATTTTCCTTCCGTTAGGGTGAAGAGTCCGTCGGATCCATCAACACGATGTCAATATGCAAATCGGAACTACTATTCTCTCCGGTGAAAGAGGCGGCCCACGGCGTCCACTTCAGCGTTGACAGTCTGGACTGCGAGCTGCCCACTGAGCAGGACTTGATTCTCACCTGTCAGGCCAACAAGGACAATTATACTATCGCTTTTGAAGGTAGCCTCACTACGTATTCTGAGGATAGCGAATGTATCGATCCACCCGTCAATCAAACTGATGGTGAGCAGTATTAATTATTTTTTCATTAAGTCCCTTCCTAATACAGAAAGAATATTAATTATGTGTTGACTTATCATGTGCTTTTTATTATTGGTAATTATATGGAAAAATAATAAACGAATAGTAAATATTGACGCCATGTCTGCTTTATTATTTATTGTGTAGTTATATGGATTAATTTGTAATTTCACTAGTAAAACCTAATATTATGTACCGCGATAGTATATTATTTTATTAGTTACATTATCGGATGAGTAAGATTCATATTTCTAAATTCCTTAAAAAATCATGAATAATCCTATACCCAGTACACTGCCATGATATTACGTGATTACCATACACATTTTAAATAAAATTAACTTATTCCAGACAATTTAGATAAGGATGAAGATATTATTGTGTTAGATAATGATGAAAGAACGCGCAGGAATTTAGAACTTCTAAAAAGATGCAAGAAACTTACCAATAAATTAACTACGTCTATGGCACGAAGCGATTTGGGACTAACTACATGGAGTAAGCTGAAAAAGCAAACCAGTCAGTCGCAATTGAAAAGGTTAACTTTAAATAAAAATACGTTTTTCTTCAATTATAATTATAATGAAGACATACAACTTTGATACGATCAATTTGAAATTAACAAAACTCACTTTTAGTTTATAAATAAATATTTCGAAATGCACGTTTTTATTTCAGACACCCGTCGGGTAACAATAATGAAGAATGTAATGAAACTGCAGATGCAGCAACCGAAATGGCGAATTCAGTCATAAAAAGCCAAAGCTTACCCAACTTATATCGACGAAAATTAATGAACAGTTCTATTAATTCTACAGCTCTAAGCAACTCAACGGTATTTTTTTATATAATTGATTCTCATTAGGTATTTAAATGAACAGTTAACTTAATATTCTCATTATTTTTGCAGGTCGATTCTTTCACTACAAACCAGAGATTAACAGGCACCAGTGCCTGTATGAAAGTATACGATGTAACGCAAAATCAATGCATCTCACGGAGCAGCCAACATTCTGAACCGATGAGTACATCATCTACAGAAAATCAAACATCGTGTGATAAAAGCCAACCGAAACAACCATTTAATTTGGTAAAATTGTTTATGAAACAAAAAAGTATGAGCAATGAAGGCATTGTAGGTATGGATCAGTTGGAACGTTCTGAATGCTGGCCATCTAGTTCCGGTGGAGAAAGTGGAGATTCTATGGGAGAACAAAAATTTATAGAAACTAAGATATTGCCCGAAACACAAAACGGCATTGATCAAGTCACAATACATACAGATGATGCGGAAAAAACTACAGAGGATCTAATTTATGAAGAATTGCCAGCGATTAATATCTATAGTAGAGTATGTGACACGATATTAATTGAGGAAGAAGAAGAGACGTCAGAAGAATTACGTAAAGGAGAAAACAAAACTGTAGCGTTGAGCGAAAGTGAATCTAATCTTTATGCTACTGTAAATAAGTCACATTTAAAAAGAGCTAGTATTAATGGTAATCCTACACAGAGTCCCTCGAGACTCAGATGTAACAGAAAGTCAACTTCTTCTCAATCGTCTGCTACAAGTGCGAGCATATCCAGTTGTTCCGAGTCTGATGGTACGCAAATAACCAGATTAAATAAATGTATGCATCGAGACCTCGATAATAAAGCAACGTCTACACATCTCCAAGCGGAAACCATTGATAAAAGCATGCAAACATCAAACTTGGCAATTTCAAATATACCTCACGAAAAGGATTCGCTTATCAAAATAGTGGAACCATCTTTCTTGGAAAAGTTGAAGGAAGGAGATTGTGAAAAGCCAGTTTTTGTGTTGTATCCTAATTACACTCTACCTGATATTAGTTTCTTAAATGGAAGACCCAATATTTACCTTAATCCTCTTAAAATAAACGTTTCTGCTAAACCTAGTGAAGCTAAAAAGAAACAAGCTAAAGGGAAAAGGCCATTTTCTTGTAATGATGTGGAAGCACTTAAAAAGAAAGGTTTGAGTCATATCAAAGATTGGGATTCATTGAATTTCTTGTTACCAACGGAATGCAAACAACTTTTATCTGAAGTACCGGAAATAATGGATCAGTTAAGAGAGAAAGAAAATGCAACAAAGTGCAACGAAAAATATTGCAACGCAACACCTTCAGTTAACAAAGCAAAAGGTAGACCTGTAAGTTGTGATTGTAACAATTTGGCCACTCACAACACCGCTGTATCCTCAAGCTCTAGCACTGCTACACAACCATCGTCAGGCTATCGCGGCTCTTCTACAATGTTAACTGATTCTTCTGCTCAAAACAGTCCTGCACCTGCTGGGAACTATAATCCTTTGTTTGTATATCGCTATGACAGCGCTACAAGCTCTGAAGCTAGTTGTGCTAACAATGAGAGAAACGCGGCAATTTCCAGAAAAACACTCTCATTAGCAGAACAAAACCGATTTGCCAAACAGGGAGATGTTGTGCCCCCGAGGCCTCCATTACCAAAAAGTATACTTCGTAAATCTATTGATAAAGTTCGCAAATCAAGCTCACACACGAAACGCTATAGCATGTTTGAAATGGATGATTTATTGAGTCAAGATCCTATTGTTTGCATGACCGTTGCACCAGAACACAAAACAAAAAGGCGTTCATTACAAGAACCTTACTATACTTCAAATCAAAATATTGATTACCGTAAAAATAACGACATAGCAGCAAAACGATTGTCACAACAATTCCTCGATGCTGCAGACAAAGACGCTGAATATAATGAATATTATCAAGATGAAGGTGTTGGAACTGAAAGTAGTTTAGAGTCGGGAAAATCTAACGAAATTAAATTCCATAGACCTCACACACCCCCGTTGCCTAAACCAAGAACAAAGAAGATGGAATACGCTGAATTTCCACCTCCTGGAGCGTTGATAAGCAGTGCAGATTTACAGCAGTTGGAAGAGTTTTTGAAGCAAAGTGGTTTCAGTTGTCAAAATATGGACGAATGGGATCAAAATCAAGTACAAAAGGTAAGAAATCAGGTCAACAAGTTTCTTCAAATGAAAATGTCGCAAGAAGAAAATCAAAAATCTACAGACTCTAGCGCTAGCAGTAGCAATAGTAAAAAATCTGTGAGTTTCGCTCAAAAGCCAGATCCTAAGGTGGGGGGACAACTCAGTACTATGGTAGATGAGATCAAAGAGGCTTTAGCAACACCTCCGAATTCTCCAAATATATCAGTTGTGATGGCTCAGAGGCATTATCAGGTATATTATATTTCAGTAAAAAATAGCTATGTCCATTGCCCATGCCCTTACGTTGTAAGTATTATTTTCCTTTAATTTATGTTGTTATTTTGCTAACCAGCACTTACTTCACCACATTTATGTTGTCACTTACATCATCATCGTCGTCGTCGTCATTAAAAAAGAACTATTTTATCCTTTTATTTTATGTAATCTCGGTTTTTTTGTTATTTTCACGTAGCTACAATTCATATGCATTGTATATTTAAAGTATACATGTTGAGATTGGATATTAAAGTGTAATTTATTTAAGTATTTGTTTTTTTTTTTTTAGGGTAAAAATTTAGCTGCTATTCCCATTTGCGAAGAGGCCGAAATAAGCCCTGATGAATTCGGAAGCCCTGTCCGTGTAGAAAGTCGTGAGAAATATGATCTTATCGACATTTCTCAAAAACGAGGTATTAAAATGACTTTTCTTTTTGAAACTTACTGAAATGTTGTTAAGACTTGATTATATCCCGAATTATTAATTACATTTTACAGCTCTCGTATCAAACGTAACGGATGCCGTCGAAATGCTAATCCAACACTTCTCTCCGGCCACGGATCAAGCAGAGCTAGCGTTCTTAGGTGACTCTAGGCAATCTCCCGCATGCGCTAAACTTGCTCTAAATTCTTTATGTCCAGCTCTATACGCTATCTTTAGAGATGGTCTCAAAGAAAGCATAGAAACCTCTTTTGGAGCCGTGAACAATTCTGTTTGGCAAATGGTGGAAGCTACAGCTAGACAAGGTAGATAAATTAACGTCGGACAACCTTTTCTTAAATTCAATGACACTTTTAATAATTTATATTAGTAAATCAATATTACCTCAATACACTTTTCAGGACCGATAACCAAATCTCTTAACGAATTGGTTTTAAGAATAAATAGTGAAGATGCAGTAACGGAGGGATTAGTCAAATTCAACGCCTTTATACTGGGCCTTCTAAAGTAAGAATTAGATTAATTTCTATAGTTCGTTTATCTATTGCCACGAGAAAGTTCTTCAAATCCACACTATCGTTCCAGTGCGCAATCAGTGGACGCGTGGGTATCATATGTACGTACCAGAGAATCCGTGCTGGCAAAGCATTACGGTCCTGATTCTTTAATTCTTGCCGGGTGTGTCGGTGAGCCGAGGTGTCGAGCACTACTCGACGCTTTGTTGGCAAGTTTGGAACCGCTGCGGCTCTTACCATTCACATTGGACCTGATGTTTGAAATGCGGGAGCTACATAGAAGTTTCAAAAGGATAGAAAATGAAATGCGCGCTGCGAGTCGGGTTGGTTCATCTTTCTTGTTTTCTTTTTTTAAGTTCGCGATTAAATAAACAAACCGTTACATTAAAAGCAAACATTAGTATGCTTACTAAAATAATTATTGACTTTCGGTAAGTGTTCGGTGTCGTCAATGTTAAAAATACTCCATCGAAATTCACAATTTAAGCCAACGTGTGAAACCAAATGTGCTGCCTCTCATCAGCAGGAACAGCTTTATTTGCATATTATTGTTTGCTGCATGAGCTTTTGATACACTGCAATCTATTCAAGTTAATCAAATTTACTTTTCTACATTTGATTGTACAGCTTCATTAAAATGCAAATAAAGCCAAACTCCTAAATTTACACTTTATGTAAGTATTTGCCATCCCAACTAACGATTAAGACGATGGAATGCTGCATGATTTTAAAAACGGATTTTGATGTATTTAACAGCCAACCTCAATTAACACCCCACCACTAACATTGAACCAAAGAAACCTGTTGAAGTTGGTTCGCTCCATGCACTCGAGCGGTCTGTCCAGCGACGATTGTCAAACCAGTGTGATTATGAGACACAAAGATCAGCCTAGGAACAAAGAGCCATCTACACCAGATTTGTTGAACGATTCTGCTAATAACAGAACTACTTTAGACAAGCATAGGCCTAGGTCTTGCGTTAATCCGATGGCACTAGCCCACGACTTGTGCCCAAGTAACAGTAGAATAGATTTGGAACAGAATCGTAGGTGGTCCGGAGTACAGTTGGGTTCCAAACTGATGCAGGCATTCGACCGTCTCGTGTTCGATGAGAGCGATGATTACAGCGACAGCCTAGAAAACAATAAGCCTACCAAAAAGATAATCACTGATGCGAAGGTAAACGGCGGCGCTTCATGTGTGGAATGGTTGTTTTATAGATGTTGATACCTTTTGCCCGAATTCTCGTTTGGTTTAATATTTGTGAATGCTTGTCACCACATTTCTTGCTTTTTTTTTGTAAGAAGTTATTTTGCAGCTCGTTTTGTCATTATGCTTTATTCACATCTTAACATTTGTGGAGTGTTCTATTGATTAATTTTGAGTGTTTATTTAAGCCATACTAAAAATGCTTTATTAAGGCCCTAAATAACCATCATTATTCAAACACATAGTTTTTATTCATTAATTTTATACATTATAGAAATTGTATACATACTAACAAAATTATTACATACGTTATAGTTGGATTCAAGCGGTGAGGAGCAATGGCGCCCTGGATCAGCTGCAAGCGGAGGTGGGAGTGCGGGCCCCACGGGGAAATTTAGACGTTTACAGCTCAAATGGGAGCTCCTCAGCAACGCGGAGTCAACTCCACACACACCTTCAGGTATTTTTTCATTAAACGTTAGACTTATTGAATTTCATCTAGATTTCATAAGTAAAAGAAAAATACTATCGAACGAGAAACGGAGAATTAACCTTTCTTATCTCTAATGAGCTAAGGCAAACAATTTTCTTGAGTAATTTAGTGGTTCGTTTACTTATTAAATATGGTAATGTATATGTAATGGCATGGTATTTGCATTTGCTATTCTTTGTATAGGCGTTTAGAGAGTGTATTTGTTTATAAATACTATCAATATTTCATTTTATAATATCTACTGCTTTGAGGAAATATACTGTACGTTTCTCTTAATTTGACAAGTAATCGCGATTGGTAGAAGTATTATTTTCAATGTTGTGCATTGTCTACAGGAATAGCGTTCCCGATATTTAGGGATTGAATTATATTTTTAAGGATTAACATAGGATAAAAAAGTTCTTTGTATAATTGTCATCAATAAGGTGTAAGTATTTTCTTCAATGTTACTTTCACTTTGATCGCCATCACTGCCAACCCACAACAAAAACAATAACTTTCCTCATCTATTATTTTATTTTGCATTTAGTTAGTCATTTTAAATTTTTATAAAGCATAAGTATTTATATTTCTACAATTATTTATTGAGCCAAATGCTTTTTTGTGAGAAATTTTGCTTAATTATCTTCCAGGTCTATATTTTTTTCTGCAAATCTCTTTATTATATTTCTATTCTATTGAATTTAAATCAACATGCTATAGATAGTCTTAATTAAAAGGTAGTCTTAACCTGAATTAATAAAAGCAGTTATGTCCGTTTGCTTTTAGTAATTAATTAATCAGCCTTATACGTGGGCTCTGGTTTATTTGTTCTATTAATTTACAAAAAGTCTTTTTTATATGAAAATATTGGCCCCTCGTTTTGTATCTACCCTATCCAGTGGCGGCTGTACCTTAAGTGCGCTCGTGCACTGAACCACCAATTCAAAAGATTTAAAAATTACAAAATATTACTTCATCTTTATTTTAAAATTACCATTTTAATATTTATCTTTAAGCATACAGATACGAATAAAAAATTAAATTTCCAATTATGGTGAAACAATTTGAGCGCTTTACTAAACTATTAAGACTTATTTTCCTGTAAATACAAATTCTCGTGCGATTCGGCGAGCGCACGAGGGCTGCTAATACAACTTGTATGGGATACGAGTTAATGCGTCTGACCGTGAAACAAAAGATGGTTCATAGAAATGTACCGAGTAAGGAGTCGGTTCTCGAGCGCCGCACGTGCGAACCGAAGATAGCCGAGAGCACCCGATTTTGACGAATTGGCCGGCCGGCGGGCCTGAGGCGACGGCGGCCATCGTTGACGTCTCGACTCGTTATCAGTATAGTTTCACTGTATGTGTGACGCGTTAATTATTGTTTGTTTATATTATCGTAATTGTTTTAGTTTTGTTTCGATGCTATAATAGAACTTTTATTCTATACTGTGTGTGGTGTTAGTGAAAATGAGCGTAAACATTGATTATATTAAAAAATAACAGGACTTTTCAAAATAAAGTGAATATAAAATTGGCCGGACCGCCACGGCCCTTTTAAATTTAAAACAAGAGTGCAAATCAAAAATAAAACATTTACGCGAAGTTTTAAAAGTGAAATGTATAATAGAAAGAAATGGTTGTGTGGATGTGAGCGTCTTAATGCATTCTTTTGTTTTCCTTGCATTATTTTTGGCGGAGAATCGATTTGGACAGAAACTGGAATCAAGGATTTGACGCATTTGAGTGAAAAATAAAAAACATGATTCTTCGCAAGTACACCTACAAAATGTAATGAGTTTGTCTGTGTTAGGCACGGTCGACATTCGTCATCAGCTAGATTCTGTGTATAGAAGCAATATCCAAAAGAATCAAAACTTTTCTCCGAAACACCACGTCTTAGGATCGGCTAAATGCACTTTCTGTGCTCAGTATTGAAAAAAATTTATACAATCAATACCCGATTTTAATAAAAAGATGATTGAACATTTCGCTTCAGAAAAATGTCGTCGCATTGATTTAATGTATAAAAAATAAACATATTTTATGTCAATTGTTGTTTTGTTGCATTTTCTAATTTTAATATTTGGTGAGCAAGTAAAGTGCACCACCAGTCCGATAACCCATCAGCCGCCACTGACCCTATCATATCAAAATTATCGACATTCATGCCGTCATTGCAGTCAGATGATTTTTGTTTTGTGATTTGCATAACAGTATCGAATTGTCAATGAAGCTGTTGTCATTGTAGCGTTTACAATACTCCGTACCAGCGTGTCTAATCAATACTCTACACCTTCCTCAGGCTTTGTCCGCCAATATTTCTGCGTTCCATAAGATCAATGAATATTTTTCGCGTCGTTATTTCCTTTTTATTTTCTTCCTGCTGCCTTTTCTCTCTCTCTCTCTCTCTCTCTCCCTCTCTCCCGCTCAGCTCATCACTATACATTTACATGATCTTTGATCGTCGTTCTATCGGACGCTTTTTCGTTATTCTTTATCAAACGTTTTTATTTAAAAAATTATAATTAGCAGGTGCACAGGTTCGATTATAAGAAACAGCGAGGCCCGTACAAATATATGTTTCATCTCAATAGACAACAGTCTGTCCCTCTTTTTGAATTTTTTTTTAATTGAATCGCCGGGCATTGAGCTCTATCCATTAATATTTCTCATTTGGATTGGTTCGTTTATATTTATATCCAAGACAGTTACATATTTTCCACAATGTATACATTCTACAGACGGCTTCAAATTTAACTTCCTTACGCAATTCCACGATTCAGCATAATTATGTTTTGGTATCATTCAACGGCGTAGAAAAATAAATTTATTTTATTGGTACGGTGCGCTATTACATTAAGTTTAAAATACAATACTCAGTCCTTATTGTAAATGGTTATCTAATAATGTACTATGCTCACTTAATATACCGACCATGTTGCCAACTTGGGCACCGGCTTATTCTAATGGCATAATCGGTTTAGTGGCTTTGATATTTTTACCAATTTCGGCATTTAAAGTAAGATTAAATTATTCAAATGATAAAGGCACATAAATGGCGACCGATCAAACTAAAGGTAAGATGGCGACTTAAGAAACAATATTATCAATCGGGTACGCGTCAAGTTCTGATGAACGAACGATAGACGTCATTCGAAATTACTAATTTTTGATGAATTCTTTTGATTACTCACAAATAAGCGGAATTAAAGAAAAAACAATTTTGTAATTTTTTCTTCAAAACTCTTATTTGTTTCGAACAGGCGAAACTTCGCCAGCCGCTGCGCGTGGATCGAAAATTCCGCGGCCAGTGTCGTCCCCCGTGCGGCCGCAGGCGCCTGCGCTCAATTCACCCGCCAAGAACACGCCCCGGTAAGATGAAGATGCATTTTGCTGTACCAACAGAAGAAAAACATTGCGTTATATTTAACGATCGTAACACTGAAATATTGTAATACAGCACATATACAGTCATAATACAACTGACTTTTGTAATGATTCCTGTGGTACATGTTTCAAAAAAATATTGAGTGAAATACCAGATACTGTGCCAATTTTAATGGTAATATGTTACCTTAATAATCGCACAGTGACATAATACACTGTTACTCAAATGCTCGAAACTTTTACAGCGTATGCTCCTGTATATGCCTATTATTCGTTATTACTACAGATTTTAAAACTGATCTCGTTTAAACCGCCATTTAAACCTCTTCCGCTTTCAGTCCTGCCGTTGACTTCAGTTTATTCCGATTCCCGATGTTCGTTCTGTTCCTGATGTCCATTTCAATTTTTTCTCGAGGTACCTCCAGTTTTATTATATCTTTGCGTGAATAAAATCGATGATATGTTTTTTTTTTTGAAGGGGCATACCAGTTCCGGTACGTAAAGGCAATTCACCGACAACACCACGCGTTCCTTCTGCGACCGGCGCGCGCGCGCCCAGCGCCGCCGCTAAGAGGAGCACGCCCCCGGCGAATCGGTAAGAACGTAACCAGTTCAGTATCATAATTTTTTTCCTTTTATTTTTGGTCAAATGCAATTAATCGCTTTTATAAGCACTCTTTCTGTGGTGGAAGGGCTCTATATTTAGGAGTGCACTCCCTTTTTTTTTGCCGTTTACATTGTGGTACTTATTAAAATTTACGATTATGATACACGTGTATTGATTTCCATATCGATCTTTGTTGATTCACGCATCGATTCGACGCAACTCTTTAAAATAAAGCGAGACAA
Organism: Eumeta japonica; assembly: GCA_005406025.1. NCBI lineage: Eukaryota > Metazoa > Arthropoda > Insecta > Lepidoptera > Psychidae > Eumeta > Eumeta japonica. Next base: position 520,772 of record BGZK01000175.1, read on the forward strand.
TATAGACTGAAGTATATTTTTATATACCCCAATGCCCATCGTCGTGCAAACAGAGCCGTGACGGAAGCGAAGAGGACAACCTCCCCGATCGCAAAACCGCGCACCTCCCCGAGAGACGACCATACGAAAACACCGCCAAATGCGAATCAAATAAAGAAACCCGCGTATGATGTCATATTTTTTTTGTTTGATTTAAAATTTATCAACTAATCAATGCCGACGATTACCGTTATCTAAACGCATGCGAGACAGCGATCGAAATTCATTGAAAAGAGACTGATAAAACAGATTGCGAGTTGTGGCTAACAGTGAAAATAAAAAAAAAAGTATTAAACAATGAGATTTGCCATAAAAGTACATGCACGTATTAATCTCGGATTAACTATATAAATATTTCTTCCTTATACCACTAATGTTACTTCATTGCTTATTCGAAATGAAAATCGTTAGATTAATCTACCAGTGCATGATTTTGTCTGAAATAATTTCTTTATTCTTTTCTTTTCACACTTATTTTAAAATAATAACCTTGCATGCATTACTAACATGGGTTTAACGTTTAAATGGGTTTGATAGTTGTTCTGAATTGTTAGTTAACATCTACTTGCTCATCGTTAAGCCAAGAGTTGATTGGCGCTAAGTGACGCTATTTATTGATAAACCATCAAATTAACCCCTATAGTTGCAATATTCCATACACTCATCGTACACTGTATGATAATAACATAATTATAATGTGAATAACAATATTTGAATCGGATGACTAAATTAAGTATACTATTATTTTTTACTTATATAAATCACATAAAATGTGAAAATTTTGGCTTAATAGGAAGCTACTTTTGTATTATTATCTTCTAAGACAATGTGTGATCAGGACCTCCCGCGTGGACCAGGCGTGGGGCGGCGGCGGCGCCCCCCGGCCCTCCTCGTTGCCGTACGGCCGCAGTCCCGCGCCCGCCGCGCCCCGCCGCGCCGCCTCTTCTTCGGCCGCTCGAGCCAGCAACGCCAAGTCGCCTAAACCCAAGTAAATAAATAACACGCAACGCTCAAACGTAACAGACGCTCTCCTTGTGGTTTGGGAGTAGGAACCGAAACACTCCAGCCCAATATTTTGACCTGATCGCAATGATGAACGACCAGCAATGAGCACCGCAGCAATGCGGCAAATGTGAAAGATTTGTGACCGCTAAGTCGTTTCCCCGGCATAACTATTAGGGTAAATGTATGTATTAGAGTGGGATATATATGTACGGTTTATAAAATAATTGAAACAATTTCGTATTTTAAGAAATCGGCCGTAGAGCAAATGTAAAAAAAAAAAGGTAATCCGTATGTTTAAAATTTACGTACGTACGAATTTAACGCATGAATTTTGGTAAAGGTAATCGATTAAATAAAATAAACGCGAGAATGCATCTGTACAACTGTTATTATACTTCTGAATTTATGATAAACTACTAACCAAAACTATTTAATTACACGCTTAAAAAATTGAAAAATTTCGTAACGTTTATTTCTGTTGTTTTAAGTTTTCCAAGAACGTCGAAGTATAATTACGAACTTAGATATAATAATGTATTACGTAAGTATAGTCACACATAACACAAAACGAACAGAGCTCTGTTTACCGTATTAAGATCTTTAATGTCATTGACGCACAGGAAAACTTATTGTCCGATATGGTACTCACGACACACATATTTTACTGTGTGCGGATATTCAAATAATATATCATGCTTCGTCTATATATCGTACACTTTTCATCGTTTTGTATATTCCTTCCAGGTACGTAAGAACTCTGTGGCACCGGCTGCCGTCCGACTCCGGCCATTTGGCTTTCAATGAAGGGGAACGCTTGCGGCTGATCCTCGAAGTGGACGACCAGTACTTGCTCTGTTGCCGGGGCGAAATCAAAGGGCTGGTACCGCGCGATGCGGTCCTCCCTGAGCAATTCTGACACGAATGGCGGCCACAGTGGCGCCCGCTGCACTTCACCGCATATACGAACAAATAAGTCCTCGAATGAACGGAACGTGTTTGAACCGTTACAGTGCAAAAAAACTATAAATAGATACGTTTGAGGCCAAATGGAGGCACTTCAACGCTGGCAATTCTTGTAAATAATTTCTGCAATATTCGCGTAATCACGTTTTTATGATATCGACATCCCTATATAATTTCACTATTTTATCCCTTAGTAAAATCTAGTCTGTATGTTTAGAATGGAATCATACAAAATGGACTGTACATATTTTTATAAGAAGTAAGATATGGAGAATATTTACTCACAATAAACCATACAAATTATGCGAAATGGGACTCCCAAAGTTCGCTTTGAATGTAATACCTTGTATATTTTATTGGGGATCAGTAAATACTTCTCATGATTATATGTGATATAGTCGTCTACTTAGGTATTATTATAAGGACGAAATCTCATTGTATTAAGGGCGATCCCTGCGTAGCTAATATTAAATTATTTTTACAATAACATAACCGCGAGGAGAAAGACACCGGCACATCGGTAGGCAGTAATCTCGATGTAAATGGCTTTTTTATATCGATATTAGGTATATAAATGTAATCATTAATCGTTCGTATTTGTATTCAATAAATTGAAGAAATTAGATACGATAATTGGATACAAATTTTAGAAATGTATCAATTCGCAACTATTGCGGGAATTTTAGAAAATTTAAGTATCTATCGAAATTCGACAATATAGAACAGTTCATAGTTGTGTGCCGCAGTTGGCAGGCTCGAGACTAACTATCGGCTAATGTAACAGCATGCCCCTCTCCCGTTAACCATCCCAAGCTCGGGCTGGACGCTATCGCACCATTCAATTGCCGATAAGTATACCCTATTAGGATCCGGTAATAGGAGAACTCGGTAACTGTATAAAACTTCATTAATCGCATGGCCTAACCAAACTTCCATCCTAGGCGTTCTCATATTAAAAGGGATCATTCAAATATTGGATATAAAATAAAAATCTACAATTTCAGGGCTTAACATGTGCTCGCGCTAACCGCATGCGCCCATCCAAAACCCTATTTACCTTTTGCTCTATTTATATACTGATTTTTTTTTCTCGTACAGCCAAAATAAATACTACCATTTTATGATATTTCACTATGATACTCTACCGCAATCGTTTTACAAGATAATTAATTACAGTTTCCTATGGCTCAATGTTGATATTGTAAAAGATTTTTTTTTCAAGTTTTATTCTGTTGGCAAAATAATAAAAATGTTATACCATTTGCTGATCTTTAATGTTTGGAATTTTTTTTTTTTTAAAATGTGTATAAATAACTAGTGTTGTATTTATACGTAAGGAATATACATATTTAAATCAAAGTTGGTAACAAAACCTCTGAATGTGCACGATACAGTTCCTCTCGTAGCCGTGCTCGAGTCACACGTTCGTGAACGTTTAGTATACTCGTACTTACATTAAATTAATACTTGCTATCAGTAGGAAGGTGTCTTTCTCTCGTGTATTTATGATTAAAAAAAAATTACTTGCCGTCTCCAAAATCAAAGGAAAATTTGAGGCTCGATGGGAAGGTTCAATATATCAAACGAAACTGATACACATTAATACAATTAGTACGTTTGTTAGTGTCATAATATTTATATATTAGTATAAATAACGGAATCATAGTTATTTGGCATGTAGTTGTGGGATGTTCTAAACCATATGTAGATAGGATATTCATCCATTAATAACTTTCATTAAACGCGCTTTGTGAAAGAATGACGTGATGTGGCCTTTTGTATGTAATTAAGTGATAAATGTGTGTTGCGCTTGTTGCATCAGTCGGGTGTTAATCGCGAGACACCATTCATTATATAGGGTACCGGACGAGACACGTGTTAGGCTTCCAAGAGGTACTTGTTAAGGGATGCGGATACAATCGGACATTACGTAGTTCAGTTGCTCGTCCGTAAAGCGCCACGCCTTAAAATAATAGAGGGTTGTTGTGTATCGACGCGTATAACGATAATTTCGGATGTAGCCGGTTTGCGCTTCGCAATAGCTTCGGATCTCACGTAACCGCTTGGCCGTATATACAGTAAGGTTTAAACTGCAGAAGGAGTTTGGTAGACATAAGTTTTTATCGACAGTTTGTATTATTAATGTTAATAAAGTTTTTGATAACGTTTACCTGCGCGTTCCGAAAATCATTTACGACGATGTCGTATGTTGACATGGCGAATTGTGTCCTTATTGGCCTGTACAAATATAGTGTATTAAGTTCTTTAATGTTAATGTTTATTTAAAAAAAAAGAAGAATCGCGGATTATCGGGATCAAGTATGTTTAAGTTAACGATTTGAAGTCTTTATTTTCGTATTTAAATGAAAAATAACAAAAAAGAGGCTTTCGTTGTACGAAACTTCAAAACGAACGACTGAGAAATAATTCCGAATAATATATAGTATTAAGTTCGCCTCGATAATTATTAACATTAATAATTTTTAATCATTGTTTTGGCTAGACATGTAAGAGGTACCTAATTGAATAAATAATTATGTTTTTGTAAATTTATTTTATTTTTTATGTTAAGTGCCATAATGTATTAACGATGAATAAATGAATAATGTAATGCATAACCATGTACACCAAATAAACAAAATTCAAAACATATTGTTGTTTTGTTTTTTTTAATCGGTTAATGGAACCTAGTTTATCTTTAACTCGTTTAATTTTAGAGAAAATGATATGTAGAAAATAGAAAAAAATCAAGATTGAGTCGGCGGAATGACTTATAAAGTATATTTTGGAAGTTCATAATAGTTTAGAAAAATTAATAAAATTCTTAAAATAAATATATGGCTTTCTAATTTTTTTAACCGCAATGTACTTTTGGTACAACTATAAAACCAATTTTTAAACTTATAACTTCAACATTTTCAGATTTTTTTAAAAGTATACCATGCTAGTAAAAATAAAAATAAAAACACTTTCCGGCACTAATAATGAATTTGTTCAAATCATTCATACTTTTTCTGAGGTTCTTGATACTATATTCTATTTAATCACAATTTGTAATAATTAAAATAACACACATCTTAAAATTAAGACATTGGACTCTGATAATAGAATGTATGCAGGAGAGGAATGAATAAATAGGAATTGCTGTTTTATGCAACAGCAATAGTATAATGTGACTAGGGATGAAACAAAACGATTTCAGACCAGAGTGAAGTTGGCTGCGAGCGAAGCGAGGGCTGACATAACTCGGTCTGAAATCGTGTGTCATCCCGCGGCACACACTATATTTTTGATATCAACTGTATTGAAAATGCTAGTTTCATTGTCTGGAGCCGACAAGAACTAGATTATTTCAGACAAATAGCGATAATACCATTTTATTACGTAAATTTATTGAGGAAATCAAAAATTACAATTCAAGAACTTTCGATTTCGACGGCTAGAATGACAATTATAAAGGCATGAAATAAACAAAAAATACTCTGACAGGATTGAAAATAAATCTGCAACTTCGTTCAGCGGGCAGAAAATGATCAATTCCTGCCCGCAGGGCAGGAATTGCTCAATTGCTGCCCGGCGACGGTCGCATCGGTCTGAAATTGACTAGTTTCTGTCGGCTCAACAGGCATGAACCTAGGCATTTTCAATGCAGGCGATATGAAAAAGTAATAAGGTTGACCGTCAAAACAAAGATTATATTAATTCATATATAGACGCTCATTGCTCATTCATCAAAAATTCTTTCATTAATAGATAACTACAGTATTTTCGAATAAATTAGGCTGCTAATTTTATTCCCGGCTTCATCCATGAATTCGTACTTCTGTGAATTTTAATAATTCGTTAACTCCTAAAAAAATGTACTATCCCAAAGCAATACAGCTTGTATTATATATATATATATATAAATGTTTAAAAGAAACAGTGATCGACGTAAACTCAATACCAGAAATAAAAATAAACTGAGTTTAAATGTCGTTCCAATCGTTTATTTAACTTTTGACGCACGTAAAGTTTTACAATAATTTTCGATGCAATGTACTACAGAGAATATAGTACTTCATGGACGGGCACCGCCCACTTAGTGACGTGTCATTCGTAATGAATGACCAGAGACTATAAAAACCGTTTATCTACTTATAAATAAAACGTGTATTTAAAATTATTGTGTATATAATATTGTTTTACAAATTATTGTGTTTATATAATGTAAATGGTGTAATACTATTTTTAATTATAAAGAGTCGTCTGTTTCTTCTCCGCATGAACTGGAATTATCATCACTCGAATTCTCAGTAACATTAATTAGTAATTAGTGGATAGATAAGTTGTCAAATGCAACATCCCGATCCCAATCGGACATTATCACTTTTTTGGTTTTTCCACAACTCTCGCCCAGTTTTCAGGCGTCACATTTTCACACGCATTTTCAAATAAATCCTTCTTTTTTTTGCAATGAAAGAAGGAGTTGTATTGTTCCTCGCAGCATATCCTTTAACTTGTGCCCAGACAAGTTTAATTGCATTGTATTGGCAGTGATAAGGGGAAATTCTGAGGACGGTATGCTCATGTTTAGCAAAACCCAAATGTTTAGCAAAATTAACTCATATTTTATTGTGTTAATGTGTTAAATCGATTAAAACTTCTTCGTGAATAAAATCGATTGGTAATAGAAATCGAATCGGTAACGCATAAGAGCATCACCATTTGATTAGTACTCGAGCTGTCAAAGGTTAAACGATTGGAACGACAGACTATGCTCTCTACATATTCATATTCATCTATGGACTATGCAGTCACGAATTCATTTAGAAGATTGTGTACGCATGTTCAATAGGGTTTCTGTAGATATTCAACATTTACCCTAGGAGTATTATTAAACAATCACTCAATAAAAAAGGGTATTACACAATTACCCAATACATATTTAGAAAATAAATATCCATGGGCATAAGCAGCTCAACTTCTTACCGGCCCGGATTGTTCATTAATGGTTTTGTCTTTGCTTTGGTTGTACGTGATGAAAATCGAAAACAGCTACCGTTAAGTTTCTTGCTCGTTCTTCTTGAGAGAAAACTGCTTTGAAGTGTTATTTTATAACCTATGACATAAATATACTTAGAATTTGAATTTGTTTTGATGGCACCATTTGCCCCCGACTTCGTCCAAAAAATCCAAATCTGTACTGAAAGCGAGACAGAGAGCAGAATCGAGAAAGGAACTTTAATCAGACTCGGAAGCGGGACCGGGGCTGAAATTGAGAACACGACTCTGGTCGAAAACGATTACGAGGACGGGATCTGAATTAAAAGTGTAAACGGAATCGGAATAGAGAATTGGATAGGGATTGATATCAGTCGATAGAAAAGATGAAGGAACTCATTCTGTGTCCATGCTAGTGGAGCTAGGTACGGGCATTACCTATATGGGCAAGCCACCCACGAGAAGGGGTAGAACAATGTGTGCTGAACCAGCTAGTCTTTAAATAAAATTAACAATATTATCTTTTGTAAAGGTTTCTTGACGGTAAATGAAACACATAAATTAAAATGCTAATTTATTTATCATGTAAACAACAATATAATGGCAATTTTTTTTTTTGTTGGCTCCTACTGTGAATTACATTACCATTATACCTACCATGTGTTATCACTCGTCCTACAGTAACGCTATATATTTTTTTAGTTAGCTACATTCATTCATTCGGCAAAAATAAAATAAAATTCATTAGTTTCTTTTTACCGCTCCCATAATAAACACTTAAATTCATTTATTTAGCGCCTCTTATTTAGACGTAGTATAAAATTCAATACGAAAGACGCCTACTGGGGGTCATTCATTTATTACGTCATTTGAAGTAAGAACGTCAAGTCTCCAACTATATGACGTAATTAGAATCTTGATACCAAAAATAGACGTCATCGCTTTAAAATGCGAGAATATTGCAAAATTTTAGATTAGTTTTCTTCAAAATAAATTGTGTCCACGTTTTCCACAGAGGGCATCTGTGACATTTTCTGTGATGCAACAACAACTGAGGGTAATTTATTAATCAATTTATTAGTTTGGTTCCGACATAAATTTGTTAATTTATGTTGTTCCGTAACTAAAACACATACTTTGTTTTCGACGATTCTTGTATCGATATATATTTTATCAAGGTTATATAAATATCATTAACTATGACAACCGCTAGATGACTCAAAGAAATTAACAAAAAATGAGACCTGTTAAACCTGAATCTGTGGTTGAATAAACAGACCTATTGTATTTGCTTTTCCGCCTGAAAGAATCATTTAGCATTTATAAAGCATCAAATTGCTCGTATTATATTTCGTACTTGATGGAAACATAAAAATGTAAATCAAGTTAATTTGTCGATGTACTCTCGGCTCTCGCTTGATATGTGTATGCCTCAGCAATAAAGTATTTGCAGCCTCACAACAATTCACTTTTAACATGTCTTTTTTTAAATTTGCTACTTAATTTGTGACTATCTTCGCACTTTACCTGTCTACGACTTTGATATTTTACTCTTAAAGAGTTTTAATTATTGAGATTGATTGAACGCATTCACGTTATAACCCGACTTAACGCACTACATTTGTTTGAGACAAACAGTTCGCCGATGCAATACATAAGGCAGACGACAATAATGACGTCCATTTATGTTATAGGAAGGAGTCCTTTGTTTATTGTCTGTAGTCGATTATAGAGAGAGGGTTCGGAAATTACCAGAAATCAATGACGTAATACTGAATACCCCATTATAACATTACGAAGTTCCTGTCCTGGTAGGTATATAAAGACTACAACATCTACATTATAAACATGTGCATAAAATCGTCTACAAGTATACACTAACATTGATTTGATACTCTCTATACAATTTCTTATGTAATATTAAACGCAAAATTAAATGTAAACAGATATAAATAAACAGATCTCTATTTATGAGCCTAGTAAGCAATTCTACACATTTATTTAATCGACAATTTGATATAAATGCAAAAAGTCTTCTTATACATAATTGCAAAACTAAAAGTTAATTCTGCGGAAAGCTATGAATTTAATATGCTATACCTACTATGAAGAGATCACATGATGTTCGTAACCAATCAAAATTATTTATTAAGATATAGCATAAGTATGTGTTTAATGTCAACTATAACAAATATACAAAATTAAACTTTCTAAACGACGAGGTGCTTCAATATTATCATAATTAAGCTACGTGTAATGTTATACAGAGACTCACAATTCGCCAATAATATAAATAACGGATTGATTTGTTAAAATTCTGCGGCAATAACTATATAAGTAGACATCGGTACGATCTTTGTGCATAACAGTCAGTATGATTTTTCTCCATCTGTCCTTGAGATGTTACAATCGACTTTAAATAGCTTTCAACTAGACGAATAGTTCAACGGCATTAAACGCAATATTTATATTTTTATAGCCCAATCTGATAAGTACAAAATGAAAATTATATACTGTATAGGAAGATTTTAAATGCAAAAGGAAGATGTGTGCGTCGAAATTTATGCCTAAAAAAATTTGGTTGCCTGTAAAGTCGGTATACGGGCGAAAGTTTTACGTGACAACGACTTTGAATGGTAAAATCATTTTAATGTGAATATTCATTCGTATAGTAGGAAGAAGGATGAAATAATAGTAACAATTTAAAACATTTATTTATACAAAGAATTATATTTAAAACATTAATTTATACAAAGAATCTCGCACTGAATTTCATATTAACAAAATTTTATTTTTACCTTTACACATACATACGTATTTATATACAAATATATACAATAACTTGCAATACATTTGCAAGCTATGCACTAATTCTCTAGTGCGCGCGCGGCAGACCGATCATAGTTGAGTGGGAGAGAGACGCAAGATTCGGCGGGCCTCTCTCGTTCGGTGACTCATCGTTACGTTACCGAGCGTTACACTTTTTCATAAGTGACTCCCAGCCGCAACCTAATTTAAGACGTTGTCACGTCAAAACTCGCCGCCAATGCCGCCGCGACGCCAAGAGCAAGGCCCTCTTAATTACTTTAGAGATATAGGATTAGAGCGACGCAACGCGCGCTGCAACCAATCTACCCTAAGCAGAGTTTGCTGTTGGACATTATTTAAATAAACAAGTTTTCAAAGTTTATGCGGCACATTCTAAAAAAAAGTTTCTAAAATAGCTTCGAATATCTCTTATAATTTAAAGCCTTTTCTTTTGTTTTTTAATATAAATTTATTTAGCACGTTTACACGATTTACCTGTAAGAGCAGTTTTATTGCTACGGTAATAGTATCTTAGATCAAAATGAAATAGCACCTAGCTATAGCCATGATGAAGGTCCGCGGCCGCCATCACGTTTTCGTAGGGCATTATTATGGCGCGAATTTGATTCGTATTAACGTGAATGAATGTTGTAATTTAAACTATTATAATTAACGCTAAAGAAACGCAATGCATTTTTTCGTATTAAATTAAATAATACATATATCTTGAAAACGATTTAAATATGGATGCAAACACGATATATAGTGTTATTAAACCTTTTTCTCCGTGTGATTGTACAAGAATATTAAATTAATAAATTACTTTGCACGTAGTGTCTTGCGGCATAATTAAAATAAAATCCCACAAGCCATTTGGGGAAAAAAAGAAATGAACACAACATAATAATCAACGGCCATATCATTTCAAGGTGTTTCTAATGTGTAAAATTAAATGTAACAAAACTGCAACCATGTAGACAAAACGTAAAATTTTCTTGATACAATAAATTACCATTGTTACAGCGTGATTTTGGGTACGTGTCACTGTTTTCGAAATTGACTTCATGAAGTACAATGAGAAAATATTCGACTCATCGTCAATAACGCGAATCTGATGAAATTAATAACATACCTAAGACCTAATAAGTCGTAAATAAGACCTAATAAGTCATAGTTGTAGTAAATAATCTAATAAGTCTACCGACTTATTAAGTTATTTATAACGACTATATTTCAGAAATACATATTATATTCATATTTCAGACCTAATAAGTCGCTAGACTCATTATGTATGAAAGTGAGTTGACTTATTTTGCCTATTCTTTACATCCGTGATAGAAGTTATTAAATTTTATCTCAGAGATAACGTAAACAATTTTTTAGCATAAGTCGGTGGTGGCCTAAATTTGGTACGAAGACGTGAAATCGAAAAAGTCAGAATGGTGGAAATACAAATACCGCCAGAAGTAAGATATTGCACACAAATATTGCAAAAAAACTCCTCAGTTATGTTCAAAAATTAAAATAAGTATTAGTATTTACTAGGTCAACAGTTGTAAGGAAATATCATACGTATCAGCAACGAGGATCGTTGAATGAAAATTATCAAAACCGAATGTTAAGTCGCCATAGCTTAGCACCATTTTATCGTAAGTTGATGTAATTTGTTATTTTTAAATATCTACAAATATAGGCCGGCCTTATCTTCATATTAACACCTTGAAATTGTTCATAGATTATTATTTGCAATAATCCGATTCGTGTGTGAGCGGATTCATTTAAAAGTAAATTTACCTTTTGTATTTATACGGTTTCTAAAATAATTCTGTCGGCTATAACGAAACTAACAGTATATGGCTGCAAATTCGTGTCTGTTTTCATCAAATGCGCAAAGTAGTTTTGATTGGCCGTTCATGAGCGACCAAAATGCTCGTAAATCATTTTCTTGAGTCCTTTAAAGTTGTTTTTAATCAAACATCTCTTTTTTCAGTTTAGCCATCTTGTGCGTATTTTGTGTCTACTTAGCTTCGATTCGATGCCGAGAACGACGCTTAAGTGACAGAAAATATCTGCGTAGTCGCTCCAGCAACTGGATTGATAGACGCCGTTTGTCGCTAACGCGACATCGGGTATCAAACGATACGGACGCAAAACCGATTTTTGACGCATCGCACTCGCGAGTGGATTCCATACAAAAAAGTTGGAATATATCAGTAGCGCGAGTATTTAGATGCTGATCGACGATAGTATTAAATGTACTACGTAGCTCACTATCTTTTTAAGTTACTAATTTTTCAATAACCAACCATCGGTAAATTTTGCATATACCTCATAACTGCGATTGTACATGGACTTCAAAGCCCGGCTTACTGCTGGATAAAAGCGGCCGCCGTATGATCGAGTCACCGACGTTGGCGCTAAACTTCATTTCGTCTCCAAAGGAGCCGTTAGAAAACGTGTTGTAAACTTGATACTGCTGTTACCGCATTTGCAGTGTCCAACTCGAGCAGTATTATACCAGACCACCAGAAAAATTAATGATTTGATAGATTAAATATTATGTGTTTTTTGTGGTGGATGGGCTTTGGGTCCTCCCCAAAAACAGTCCGCCTATGATACATTTCGATAAAAGGTAGCACATCTTAATTATTCCAAACAAGAGCTAACTGCCCCGCCGTCGCGTCAAGGTATCATGCAAAACGTTTTAACAGCAAGACAACCGACAACAAGACGGCCGACTGAGCGCGCGGCTAACACGTCAACGGCGAGTCCGTTCTGAGCTGATTCAAATTATTTTGATGAAACCAACGGCGACTCATGCGCATGGATGCGTTTCCAACGCCGGCTCCAATATTGGCCCCAATGCCGGCCTCAAAATTGACCCCATTGTGGTATACTTTGGTTGGAGTCAAAATGTGAACGCAACGTTACACGTTCATCCCAAATGCTTTTTATCTGATAAATAATGATTAACTGAATAATAGGTCACCTCAATTATTAATTTAGTTATTCAATGTATATTTCAAGTACATTGAAGAAATAAACGTAGTTGTATTTGACTCATCCTAGTTACGTTTTAAACTATAACACTTTTGGAATGAAGAATAAATGAAATGAAGTTATAAATTTACCTCTATAATGTTGAAACTGAAAATACCTAGATATGTCGATTGCAAGAACTTTTATAAATCAGCCTGGCGAACGGAGTCATTCAAAAATTCTTTTTAAATAGTTTTCTATATAGAAGTTAGGAATATAAAATTCCATGAGATTCAATGATTAATCATTCCCACTATGACACTACGCATAACGTAACTTCAAAATAGAATGTAATACATAAATGGAAATTTTGATTGCATCTCTTTAAAATAGATATGATGTTTTTGGAAGCAACAGATTGGTCATATGACGTTGTGGTGATGATTTCACCATCCGAACACCTGCGTACATAACTTGAATTCGATATTGCGTTAAGTGTTACTACCTAACAAGCTGCATGAATTGCACAATGATTAGATACTTTGTCAATACAGGACATTACTAGACTTTGCTAACACTACCTACATCGTATGAGACTGCAGTGGTATCGTCTATCAATTTGTCTTTTTTAAGGTTAATGTCATCTAGTAGACGCTAAAAGCAGGTCGCTGGCCCATTGCGGAGGCGGGCCGGGCGCAGGCGGCGGGCGGCGGATCGCGAGCGCTGAGCGCGCGCGCCGACAGCCGGCGCCGGCGCGGCGAGAGCGCGCGGGGCGTGCGGGGAGCGCGCGCCGAGCGGCACCGCATCTGCGACCTCTCTTCCCACTCCTGCATCGATACGTAGTAATGATCCTGGAAACATTAAAGTAAACTGTTATGGCACTCATAATTACAGTCAACGCTCAGGAAATCCATTTACATTTTACTAGTTGAAAAAAATTATATATATTAATAATCTTTATTATTGCTGTGTTCCTTATTATTTCGTGAAACACCTTACAAATAGCTTACATGATTCCCGAAAACGTGCGACACAACCATTTACAGAACACGTCGATGGCGAGGCGACAATCCAACCCCACAAATGGTAAAAAATCAAAAACAAAAATAGTTCGAGAACTAAAGACACACGACAGACAGACTATGGAATGGTGAAGTAATCGCAAAACAGACAAGAACTCAGAGCTCCTTTTTCTTTCAAAGTAATTCGGGCAATAGAATAAATGAACCGAATTGAACATCGACGCTTATAAACACTGACTACCGCAAAAGTTACTTGCAACGCGCTAGCATCTTTTTAAAAATAAAGTCGACCTAATTATACGCGCATGGTACAATTGTAGATATCATTCTCTTCTGTAGTTATGTTCGTTAGAGTCTGATCTTTGCCTCTGTTCTTTCTTACGTAACCACTGGATTGGGAAAAAGAAATAGTCTTTAGAAGGAAAACAAAGTTCTATTAGGTATCGCTTATATTATGGCAACGAAAAAATATGCATGTACGAGATTGATATCATAATAGTATTTTATTCAGAGAAATGTAACAGGTTTCTATAATTAACATATGGTCAAAGATGTAATAATAAGGGACGCTAGAATACGCCAATAGGCTTTACGCGGTTTCATTTTATTGTTTATTTAAAAACCATAACTCCAGCTACTCTTCAATGAACTCATTTTACAGTAATGTAAAACACAATTTAGGAATGCCGATTTCTTAAAAATAATGGACAGTCACATAATAAATAATAGATTTATTTTTAAGTGGATTCGTAAAAAGTACTAAGAAGGCATGAATCTGATTATACTACATATATTGTATTACAGATTTTACTGAATATTTGCATACAATGAATGGCGCATTTCAACTTTACTTTATAAAGAAATAAACAAGATAGATATTGAATAAGAAACACGTGAGCTTTCCCAAATACTGCATCTATTGTATAAGGTATTCTAAATTTTCTCTGGCTAAAATTAATCGATAAAAGAAGAAAATGAAAGCAAAGTGATCGATATACTAATAATGAATTAAGTAGTCTAAAACTATAATCGATATCAGAAGTAAAACTCACTTACCATCTAGTGCGGCTCGACCGCTATGTGCGTGTGCGTGCGCGTGAGTTGAGATGGTACCCAATGCTCACTCAAATAGACAACGTGGCTTTCGTGCTGAACAAAACTACACAAGTCTTACAATAAACCTATTTAGACATCAATTATATTTACGATATAAGACTACTTCTGCAATAAACTGTAATTCTATTTAAAATAATTATGATAAAGGCAGTAAGCCGTGATCTATAGATACGGTAACTATAGCGAGTGAGAAATTGTAACAATCGGTTGTTGTTATTTATATTTACTAAATAAAACAAACATTCGTGACGTTATTTTGTATAATTAATAGTTACAATTACATTGTTCAATATTGTTCCGTACATTACATAGTTGTGTCTACACTCTAATGTTAGAACATTTTAATTGCATTATAAAATTAACAACATTACATGAAATTAAATAACACTGGCATTAATTTGACCAAATGTCGCAAAATTTTAAGACTCTTCAAGATTTATGCAATTCAAAGATATCGGTGCAAATTATATAAAAAATGCATTGTTCCTTCTAACAAGAGTTTTAACGAATTATTTGTTTATTTATTTATTTTTTTTTTTTTGCTCACTACATTACTTATCAAGTATTTTTCAATAGGAAATAAAAATTTTAATAACCACATAGAGTTTCTCAAGCTTCACATTTAGTTACGCTCTAACTACGTCTAGATACATTTTATTACATAAGTATTATATAAAACATTTATTCTCCATTTAAGCTAAGTAATTAAATCTTATCAGTCATCTCGAGCCCACGCCTATGATCTTGGCACTACAGGTGACAATCACTATTACGGTATGCGTTAAATATTTAAAGGTGCTCCGTCACCGTTACTGTCGCGCCAAGAACTTAGCCCAGCAATATCACACCATCACTCTGTGTCAATAGAAGTAAAACTACTCACTAGAGAAACAAGTAGCTACTGTTACAACGAAGCAGTTAAAAATTACATGGATAACAGATATAACAGGGCGCTAAATATGCAACAGGTATGGGACGTTTCAAAGTGCCTCCAATCGAGTGCTTCTCAATTGATTGTTTTTAGTACAATTCAAAGATACTCCCAATTTTTTTTATAATATAATTTACTTGCAAAAAAAAAAACAATAACTAAACTATCTCGTTTGTTTAAAATAATTGCCTTTTTTAACAAATACAGATAGCCTGCCATTTTAATAATCTTGCAGAAAAGTATGCATTGGCACATAGTATCTCAAGTAATAGTGAAAAATTATATTGAAATAAGTAGTAACATACAGAGTATACATTCTTTGAAATGCTTTTTACATTGTTCGAAATGTATATGCTAAAGTAACCAAACAGACTACAGTTACAAATATTGCTGATTTGATATGCGAAAGTATAATATGATAATCGCTCGTTGAAGTATAAAACTCGATTAAACAAAAAATTACACTCTCGTAAGAATTTATGAGTTATCGATCTTTTATAACATCGGCTCAGAAGGACATAAAAAATATGTATAAATAAATCATCAAGGCAGATGTTTATTTCTTCTATCATTTAAATTCATGTTACAACGGGAAAATTATTGCATGTACCGGGTTATTAAAAGGAATGAAAATTTGTTAAACATCTGGACACCTCTATTCATATCAAATCTAAATATCAAAAGCTGAAAATTAGAAGTCTTTATTAGTATAAGCTTATTAACACTGTTGCTGATTCAAATTTTCATCGGATTTCGGTGCGTGCGCCGCTGGAGGGATCGGGCTCTATAAAAGAAAAACAAATGTTTTAGCTTTAAGTCAAAATTAAAGAAGAAATTATGTCTTTATAGTCAGCAAACGCTATTAATCAAATGAAAAAAAATAAATCGTGAAATATGATCGACAAGGAATCGGTAGGCGAGTTAGCGAAAGTAAAAGGTAACAACACACAAAAACAATAAAATATAAACACAACAGACCGTTAGTGAACACAGAAAATAAAATATGACTTGAATAGCTGTATACCTCAACCATTGCGAAAGCAATTTAATAGTAAGTATACAAGTACTCTGGCTGAAACAAAAGAAAAAAAATACGTTTCGTGATAAAGACAATGGACGTGTAATAAACTCCTCACACGCAGCGGACGAAATCGACAAAAATAAACGGCTAAAATGATGATCAACACGTAGGCGGTCGAAAGAGATGTACTGAAATATACAAGCGAGGGAGTAAACCTTCACCGGCCGAAGGGGACAACGACAGGGCGTGAAATTGAAATAAACGAAAGAGTAGCCGAAAGCGTGCGTGCGCCGCGGGGGCGGGCTTACCTCCTGGCCGGAGTGCGAGAGCGCGGGCGAGTGCGCGCCCACCTGCTTGATGTAGTCCTTATCGTCAAATATTTTGACCTCGCCACCGCCGGGCCTGTGCTTTACGTTATCCAAGGACCCGACCTTACTTTGAGCTTTGAATTCCAATTTTTGGTTTTCGATCTGTTCGCAAAAGTTAGCGTGCGCGTACAATACAATATAAATATAAGTACATATATATAGATAGTGGGGGTGGGTGCTGCTATGTGAATTTTGTACGTCATATGTGTGTTGTTATGTGACTGTCGGTGCTCGGTGACCGTATATTAGATTACATTTCAACTAAATATACATAAAAGTTTTGCCAGTTCGGTGTGATTCAAATATGATTTTGTTTGTTGTACTTAATGAAACACTCGTGCTCTTATATTTTCCATGTTGCTATGATAAGTTTGTCTTTGTGCTAACCAAATAAAATGTATTCAACAAACCAGTTTCTAAAAAAAATAAATGTTTTTGTTTAAGATGCAAATTAGTTTTTTTGAATTATCATTATTCTTTTCGAATCCTAATATGCAAATAATTTATTTTTGTAGCAATTCATAAACGATGTAATAAAAGCGATTTAATATAGTCCCTGGCTTATATAAGATCTGATTCATAAGTTATATTAATTAATTGCAAAATTACAAAAGCCATATTGTCTCTTGCAAATATAAACTTTTTCCACCATCAATGAAATAATTTAATTACAATACAATTTTTACACAATCCAACTGGCATGTAATTGTTGCTTAATGAATTTCAGATCATATACAAGTCACACAATATATATATTAATAGTTTGCATGATTTATCAAAATGTTTTTCATCGTTTTACGTCATCCACGTCAAGCGCAAACATAAAGCAAACATTGGCAATGGCGACCATTCACGTGTCTGAATAGATGTAAAAATAATTATCATTCGTGGATTTGCGTGATCTCAATCCATCCCACAGGTCTAGTACTTTCCTAACACCAACCTTACGATACAACGAATGAAAGGCAAACTGTTTGTGCGAGGCCCTCCATCTCGGTAACGCCCATTTAACAAACTAAAAATAAGAATGACGCTTTATTCTGCATCCTTTTTTTTCGCCCCGTGTGACAACATTCGATTTCAGCAATTCCTCCAACCACGATCGTCCATCGAGTCAAATCCTAAATAATTCAATTTTGTGCAACATGGATAATGTAGATATATATATTGCAACATATCGCACACAGATATATGTAAAGCGCTCGCTTTTATGATTGAAATTTTACTCACTGCTCTCGTTCCACTGTTGGCTACTGGTGACTAGCAGAGAGAAAAACCAGGTTATGTAATATTTACAATTTGAAATTATGTTTCGATTATGCTACGGTACTAATGGTACTACGGTACGGTAATAATGTTACTAATTATATTGTGAGAATATTAAATTTTCTTACAAGTGCAGTACCATTATTCTACGTCAGATGAATGTAATCTACGAAATGTTTTCTCATATTTTGCTTGGCGATTGAAAAATATTTTGCTTGTGAATTTATTGCTGATTACTTGCGTGAGACGTTGCTATTCTAACTAAACGATTTTCAATTGATAGGGAAAAGTTACCTTGCATTATTTTGAATATTGTACCCTAGTACTGTATAGTTAATATTTGAAAATATATTCCCTAAAATTACCTTAATAGCTCCCCCGCCAGGCTTGTGCGTAATATTTGCGGTAGAGGCAACCTTTGGTTTTGCCTTTTCCTTGAAATCGAGTTTTACAGTTTCAATCTTTTTGTCGCCCCCTCCAGGCTTATACGAAGCGTTTTGCAGCGATCCCACCTTGGACTTGGCGTTCCATTCTAATTTGGTAGACAATATCTAAAAGTTAAAGTCTAGATTAAGTTATATCTTTTTTTGATTTCATTTCTCTACACAAATGCGTTATAATGCTTCTAATGTACCTTCTTGCTACCTCCACTCGGCATGTATTTGTCGTTTTTAGCTTCAATTTTCGGAGTCACATTTTGAAAGTCAAGTTTCTTATTCTCTATCTTGATTCTGCCGCCTCCGGGCTTGTACGTAGCGTTGTCCAAAGAACCGATCTTGGACTTTACAGTTTTGATATTAGGAGACGGGGCGTTGCCAACTTGAACTTTGTTCATTGGTACCTCTGGAAAAATCATTATTTATTTAATCTAACCATATAATAAAGTTTATAGAACACGACATCGGAAGCGTGACACATTATTAAACTATTATTATATAGAACTAATTTTTCCATTACTATTAATAAAACAAATTATTTCTAGAAAATATTCGTGTACTTGTTCAAGCGACGTTAGCATAAAGGGCATGCTGATTGCCTAGCGGAATCGATGGTAGGGGTGAGGTAAATGCTTGTAAGTTACGTTACATGTGACGACAAAACGACGGACATAACCCGGCTATAGTGAGGTAATTTTTGTGAAAAAGATTAAGGTATGTTCTGTAGCCGCAATCATTTACATCTTTCCATCTATTCGCATTTTTGTAGAGTTCACAACGCTTGATTTTAATAAAGTTAAATTGTATCTGCAGCAGGACGTAGCATGTAGGCTAATTTGGGATTCTAACGAAGTGGGAATGTATATTATCGTTATTTATACTAACTCTTTTTGTCTACAGGTAGGGGGTTTTCCGGCGTCTTTGCAGTTGCACTCTTGCTGGACGATCGAGACAAGCTCTGTTTCAAACTGTGACTGGAACTTTGCTTGGTTGGGAGTTTACTTGGAGACTTCTTACTGGGAGAACCAGGCGATCCGTTCACATCCTAAAAATAGTGGTAACAAAAATAACGTTGATAAGATAAAAGTTTTACGATTCTTTTACGAATTTTTTTTTGATGCTAAGAAACAAAAAATGTTAAAATGGGAAACAAGGGATTGTTAAAAAAAATAGTATCATAAAAAACCAGCAGGTTTTATAAAAACGTTAAACTTTAACGCGTTTTTGTTTATGCTCTTAATTTGACAATCTAAATTTAAAAGAATTTATATCTGTTAGTACAAAAAATCTTTATCATTTAGATATGCTGAAATCCGTGACTGAAATCGAAATTGGAAAAGGTATTATAAATGAGAGCAGAAGTAGGATTTTGGACATCTCTACGCGAGCGAAGCAACAAATAAAGGTTAATAAATTCAAAATAAATAATGATTTTTGAAAATATATCAGTATCGCGCCAAATATAAATAGTAAATTAATTTGATTAGTCAAGACGGTATCCAAGATTGCGGAAAATTATTTCTTTTTAGTAAATGAATTATCAAATAAAAGTAAATAATGTTATTTAAATATAATTTAGGTTAAATATTTTCAAATAAAATATTTTTGTCATTGAATTTTATGCATACATTTTTCGTTTGATAAATTATTCTGGATGTGAATATAAGATCATTCTTACATATACAAAGAATTTGATTTTTACATATTTTTATAATAAAGTCAGTTTCTATTTGCCATTAAATTAAGGTTGACTTTTTTTTATAAAACAACTTTAGAATTTAGAAAATTAGATCTGTCAAAAAGTTTTATATGTATATTCAAATTTTTTTTAAAAATAAGACTATTATTGAAGCACGAAACATTTTTAATGGACATGCTGTCTAACGTTTCATTAAGGTTCCGTAGTTAACAACCCTTATAATTTCGCCATGTTCGCCCGTCCATCTGTCTGTTCGCGGCTTATTTCAGACACTCTTAGTGCTAGAAAGCTATCATTTGGCATGGGTACACATACTAATCACATCGACAAAGTGATAGAATAAAATCTTAAAAATAAATATTTTCTAGAGACCACCCCTATACGTAAAAGAGGAGATGAATTATTTTTTTCGTCTATGCCCCGGTTTGGAGATATCGTTGGACAGTCCATTCAAAAACGTTACGGTGTCGTCGGCGTCCTCCTGCCTAGACATCTAGACATCTCAAAACTTGTGAACGCGTTTCGATGGATTAATAAGCGATAGAAACACGTTTTGCGGCACTCAAAAGAAGCCTACTCAACTTAGACATTCTAAAAACTTGAGCCGATTTTGTTTGATACATTTAATGAAATCTTAAAAATGAAATTTCTAGAGAAAAATATATTTTTTTAATAACTTTTAGAGTACTCCACTGATCGATACTAAAATCTAATCAGCTCATTCGATCAAGCGCTTACATTGATTGCCGCAAATTGGCTGATCTATTTAAGAGATATCGTTGGAGAGAGAATTTAAAGAAAATGTTTTTTTTTACATTATTTTGTAAACTCCTTTACGGATGAATTGTAACATCTATCTAATTGTTTCTCTTAAAAGACCATATCGACCGTTGCTAAATGCATTTATTTGTTCAAGAGATATTCTTGGAGACAATTTTTCAAAGTGTTTTTCAGAATATTTTTGAACATACTTTACCAACAAATTTGTTAACGAAAAATTCTAAAAAAAGGGTTTTGCAAAATAAAATACATAAATATAAATTTAGAGTGATTTTTTTTGCTTTTTTTTTTTTTGGTCCTATCGTGACATTTTGTTGGAAATACCCAAAAAAAATTCCCTGAAAGTTTAAGCCCTTAATATTAATTTTAAGTACTCGACCAAGGCGTGTGAAGATTTCCCATTGAAAATACAAGCAAACTTTGATTTTTTATTTATAAATTTCTACAGCTCAGAGGCATTTCATGGGACCACTTTGACCAAAGATGTTTTTTCCCCAAAATTAAGCGCTCTACAAAAGTGCCTATTGTGGCAAAGTCGTAACTCACACCGGCGAGGTAGTACGGGCCACTAAACCTGATTTTTTCATAAAATTCGTGTTTTTTCGCATTTATCTCGTAAATAACGAGAGCTACGAAAAAAATGTAAATGACAAACTTGTAGGTTCTTCAATTTCATACAAAAAAGGTCCTATAAACCAAATCGCTAAGATCAATATTGAGCGAGATAATTATAATAATATAATATAAATTTACCATTGTAATATAAATTTATCATTGTAATATGAGTATACTATTAAAATACAAACTTAATATTATAATATGAATTTACCACCCATTCGGAAAGCAGTTTTTCTTCAAGAAGAACGAGCAAGGAATTTGAGAGTAGGTCTTTTCAAATTGAAATGTTTATAATAACAGTAAATAACAAAAGTATTATATAAAGAAACAACCCGATAAGAACTCGAGCCGGTTATGTGCATGGACTTCTACTTAAGGTAATCGGAAATTTTATATCCTTTTTTGCCAAATTATTGTTTAATGATCTTAAATTTATTTAAGGGTAAATTTTGAACATCTCCAGGGACTTAATTGAATAAGCGCACACAGAGCCCCATGCATAAATGAATTTGTGACTTATTAATTTTTTATATATAATTTGAAATGCCAGAGATTTCAATTCTTTTAAATTTATTCCTTACAGATACTCGAGGTCCCAGTTTGTTAATCGCCCAAATATTTGATATTCTGTTAGAAATATCACATTTGTGCTTGTTATAAAATAACACCAAAGTTGTATGGTAATCAGGCGAATGGATTAGGCACGCGTAGAATACAAATAAAATTCAGACTAATTTTTATATATCAGACTAGCGACCTGCATTTTATTAAAAAAAACAACTTTACAAAAAAAAAATAGAAACAACAACCACTAAAGAGGATAAAAATCAAGCTCTTTTACATTCAAAGATACTAATGCTATACGTATTATTTTTATTTTGATATTTTTCAAAAAGCGTAAAAACCATTCTACTGTTTATATAATTATAATATATCAATGCGATAATATTTAATTTGATACAGATGCGTATTTTGTTATCCGAACAACTCACTAAAACTGGAGCTTTTTATCGTGAATTTAAATTCAAATTCAAAATGTCACTATTTGCATCAAAATTCTTTTAGTACTTTTCAGATTAGCCTCCACAGACAGACAGCCATGAAAGACTTCATCTATACATATTATAAAACAGTAGAAACTGATGTGCCTATACATTGGGGCTATATATCAAAAATGGAGAGGGAACAATAAGACAAAAGTAATATAAGAGAAAACAATGATTTTGAATTTTTTTATCTGTCTGTCTGCTTGTCTGTTAGAGTACATCTCTGAAATTAGTGAACAGATGTTAATACTGTTTTCACCGTTAAATAGAGCGTGGTTTGGAGTATAATATACGCTTTATTTCATTTAAATTGGATGTCAGGTAAAAAAGTTAGCCTTAGTTAAAGATCTAGTCTAAGAAGTCACAATACAAAGAATAATTCTAGCATCGAGAACAACGTTCAAAATAAAAAAAAAGAAAAACCTACGCTCGTCATTCTAATCACGACGCGGTCGACTTATTGAATAACGGAGAGAAATTGAAAACGGAACAGGGTTCAAAACGGAGTGTAGGATTGGAATGAGAATTGACAGCGTGACCGACATCGAAATCGGGAACAGAACCGGGATCAGAATTGAAAGCGGGGACGAGATCGGGCTTGACAGCAAAATGTTCAATATAAAAGATGATAGAACACATTCTATGTCCACGTTGGGAAAGACGCATGTAGAAAGCTAGTCAGTAATATGTAAAAATTTACTGAAGATTTATTTAAAAAAAAAAATTATGTAAGGTTGAAATTGCAACGGTTCGACTGCATTTTGCTACAGGTAATGTTGCATAATAGATATTTCCACTGATACTGAACGTTAACTAGATTTTATCCGTTAGTAAAAAGATATATATAATTTATTTATGTAATATATTTTAATAAATGAATTTACTAGCTAAATTACATGAGTCCATTCAAATGCACACTTGCGAAAGTCTGCTTTAATTTTATTGTCTTTAAATTTGGATGAAAATGAAAATCAAACATTGAAGGTTTAAAAAGTACTCACATTTCCTTGAGTGGATTCGTCAACCCCACTGTCGTTGTCACCGTCTGAAATTGTAGAAGATAAACACCATTATAAAACTGCATTCCTTAGGTACAAAATTTATAAAAACTCCAAGTTTAAATCACTAATGCTGTTTACTGTGGCTCGTCTCATGAAACATCAACAATTTGAGAACGCGAGATATCACGATTAATGTGTGTAAATCAAATACCTTTCTGGCGTTCTTTCGAAGCTGATGTAGCTTTCCTGGGAGTTGATTTTTTTGTATCACCAATCGTTGCGGATGTGTTCAACTCATTAGGTTTCTTCATCGGTGTTGGTGGTTTAGTATCCGGTGCAGGAGATCGCGCTGTATTAGAATTCGGTGTTGACACTTTTAGATCTTTGTCTACACAATTCGTATTAATGTTTGGCTTAGCTGGTGTTTTGGGGCGTTGCGGTTCTGGTGTAGAACTGGGTTGAGGACTTGTTTTACTCGATGGTATATTCGATAGAGGTTTTGTTTGTTTTGATTCAGATGAATCATCACTGCGCGTCAAAGATGGAGATCTGTCTGAAATGTCAGTTTTTCCATTGCTTTTTGCGATGTTCACGTTATTCTGCAAAACTACATCGTCGTCGTCATCTTGCTTTTTTATTCCAATATTACTAAAGGATCCGATGAAAGACTCTGACATTTTTGACCCCGATAAACGTGATTCCGGGCGGTCTTGTATATCACGAACGTTTTCGATTGAAGCTTCGGATTTCATGCTGTCTTTTGACCCACGTACTGATGCATCTTTGCTTTCTTGTATCAGCCCTAATCCAGAGCTCCGCATACTCAATTCATCGATTTTTCCTCCGATAGCGCTGATTGATTTGCGGCGATCATCGTCCATTTTGAGAGGACTCGGCGCCCCGGGGGCTGCGGCAATGCTGTAACTCCTACTCTTTGCAGCACCTGGTATTTCAATACCATTCTCTGATTTATTTGTAGTTTCACGCTCATTATTTGCGTTTTGGTTCTCCAGGTTGACTTGTTTATTTATATTGAGATTCAAAATATCTAGGCCCTTTAACGAGCCTTGTGATGGTTGTCGTGGGAAACTTCCTAAAGCAGAACCTGGACGCGAATTTTCTTGCGGTTTCGGGCCCGACGGTTGAATATTTTTAGAGTTTTCGTTACCTTGTATTAAACCGGGTGCTTTTGATGCGTCAGGCGTTGTTGGTGCACCAAAATGTGGCTGCTGCCTTGGACCAAACTGTAGATTGTTCGGTGGAGTGACCCTTGGGAACTGATTCGGGCCAGGAGGTCCTTGAGGACGAACTCCTTGTGGAGATACGATAGACTGTGGACCTGGGGGACGTTGCGGTGGAGCTTGCGGCCTCTGTTGCTGTGGTTGATTGGTAGGAGCCGGCACACTAGGAACGGGGCCTCTTGGCGTTGGAGCAACAGGCCGAGTCAGCTGTGGCGGATTAGTAACGGGTCCTCCCGGTTGAAATTGCGGTCGTTGTTGTAACTGCGGCGCGAGTGGTGCGACGGGGCGTGTCGACTGTGGCAGGAGATTGCTTCGTGAATCTATTCTGTTCAACGGAGGTCTTGGAGCTGCACCCGGGGGAACCGGAGAAGGTACAGGTGGACCGTTTTGTGGACGGGCTTCTTGAGGGCCTGGCGACTTTATAACAATATTATATTAAATTTAAATTCATTTAGAAAGAAAAATATTATTTAAAAAAAGAGTTTCCCGTTTAGTCTTTCAGTAATTTAGATTTTTAGGTAATTTAGATTTAATTTGAAGCAATTACTGAAAACAACACACTTTTAAATATTAAGTAAATATGTTATTTTAAAATTAATTTGTAATTGCAAACCACTAAAAATGAAACTAAATTAAAGTTTCACACCAAAAAAAAGTTTTGGGAGAAATATATATACGCTTTCCTACATTTGACATGATCGCATTTCATTTAATTCAAATTTAAGAGATCGTTCAACGTGATTCTGGTTGTTTAACGACATTTTATTAACGAAACCGCAGTATTGCCAAAATAATATGCGAACGAACTTCAGAACACGACAGACGGCAACGACGTGCGCGCCGTCACGGCCTGGTACGTCATACGACTCGGGCTACGTTGAACCCTACACGAAGGATGCATGGACTGAAATCCAATAGTAACCACATAAGTTCATATAAATTCATATGCGTTTTATTCAAGAAATATTTGACGTTTCAAGATAACATGAAATGAATCATATATATTTTATTCAAAGCAAAGTTTACATTATATGTTATTTGAACTTGTAAATCGTTTATAATTAAAATAATAATATTTAATTACGTATGTCATACAATAAATAGAGTAATATTTTGTATGACAGCTAAAATAAACAAAGTCATTGAAAAGCAGAATATAAAATGATTTATTTCTACGTTCACTTTTGACTCGGAACAAACGTAACTGTCTTTTGTAACACTTTACGGAGTTATGTGACAACATTATTGCAAAATTGCCTCTTGTGGGGTTTCGAGTTAACAAGGTATCCCCTTTCGCCCATGTTTTCGATTGTTGTCAATTTTCTATCATCACAATGCAGGGCCCTTCAGATTGAGGACGGTTTAATATAATAAATTTCAGGCTTGATTTTTTTATTATTGAAATAACTAATTTATGAGGTACATTTATTTGTGGAATATGAAAAAGAATAAATAGAATTGCCGATTTAAGAAACGACGCTAATCGTACTGACGCAATACAGCATTCCGATTACTGAAATTATTTCACCAATCAATAGCGGTAGCGTTCGTCAAACTATTAACGTGACACCGACAGTCGCGAATGCTGGCACTGTGTCCCAGCTGAATGCGAAACGGGTTAGCAGCATAATCTGGATCACGTAGTCACTTTTTATATTTGAAACCGTTGGTCTACTGTGCCAATGAAAACTAACCGCTGAAGAAATAATGAGACATACTGGACGCGGTATATACGATTGCTGTTTGTGCGGTTTAATTTAGTGGTTACGACAACTGATATCTTCGCTAGATTGGAAACTAGTTTCGGCTATAAGAAGTTCTGTCAGTTCGATTCTTGATAAGTCACAATTAATAATGAATTATGATTTTCACAGGGTGCCGCCTTTGTGACATCCGGGTTACAGTGACCACTGGCGATCACATTCTTATACTTGATTTCTGGTATCTCTAGCATTCATGTCACCAGATGCATTTTTTTTTTTTGTAAACGTTTTGATTTTAGATAAATCTCTATCTTAACTCCTCTAGCGTTGAATTTTTGAAACATTTTACATTTTAAGATTTAATATAGTGAACATTTCAATCACACTTTAAAATATCACATATATATGTTTAAGTGTTTTAAATTAAAATTTATATCGATAAATTAAGCAAAAAGTCACGCTCAAAAGTTTTAAACCTTGGTGATCTATCACGATTCTAGTGAAAACATTAAATATTCACCCCTACCGGTCTTGAAGCAAAACAACATACATAACAACATACTCTACTTGAATACATTCACGTCAACTAGTATGTATCGGTGTTAATCCATCAATTTCGGAATCATGTTTTTGTCTGCTCAGTACAGATACATTTTCATTAATTGCAGATAAACGTTAAGTAAATCGTCTAACGTGACGTGACATGACATTACAAAGTCAAAGCGCACAGACGTCGTCCGATACACGTACAAAGACTCTATATACAGCGGGTGTATTCCATTTAGCAGTAGCTACATGCCAATTCGTGTCGTATGCCCGAAGTTTATGTATCTAGTGGAGTACACGACGGCGTTGTACAAGTGAAGGGTATACAATATACTGCGCGTTTCCACAGCAGATCGCATTCAGGTTTCCGGTTTCCGATGTCAGTGCGTCGCGCGCCGGTCCGACGTTGATAGACGTCGTCACGCACGTAATTTGCCTTTTGGCAAGGCCGAACCGAAAGGGCTTTAAAATAATTATGATTCTAGCTGATACGTCACAACAACTGCACCTAATTATATTGTTTTATTATTATAAGCATAGATTTAATATTGGTCGCCGCCGACCAATAATAAATCTATGATATCTTGATGAAAAAGGAAATAATTTATGAATTTATGGTATGTTTCATATTTGATAATACACACTTCGGAATTTCTATTACTATTCCATAACAACTTGTTTTATTATATATCGGCCGAAATTAAATCACGATACGTAATAATTTAATATTTAAATGATTTGGGAATAAAAATGATTTGACATTCAAATATTTCAATCTAAGCTCCAAAAAAAAACTATAGATTACGTAATGATCACTTTTCGAGTTTAGGCAATATCAAAATCGTAGCTAAGGTGTAAACGTATTAGGAGTTAGGTATTTCCCAACACAAGAATTTTAGGGGGAAACGGCCGCAGAGAATATTTATGCGTCTTTGTATTCATAACGACAGATTTCCTGTTTGAAATATTTAAACTATTACGACCGTATTCGTGTCTCGCACATATTTTGTGAGTTAATTTAGACATTTTATGAACCGTTCAAGCCTTCAAAATAGTGACCATACTACCTTTGTAGCAATCAAATCGACATTATTTTCTAATATATATCTATATGTTACCTACTGTATGGTAATGTGTATTCAAACATTCTTTACGTTCATATTGAAAAAAAAATTACTACGTATTACAAATGTCGATCGATCGTATACGTTTGTACTTCCTGATGTATGTGGACGTGCCAACCCAAAAGAGGTACAGAAGCGCGTACCAAAAAAATCGTTTGTTTCTCGATAGTTCGACTAAGAATGCCGTTTGATAGCGGACCAAAGAGGTTTTTTTTAAATAATTCGAGCGCGGTTAGCTTTTTTTTTTTAACCCAACTTAAAAACGAAAAGGTTTGTTTGATAGTGCATTCCGATTCTATACAGATTCTATTCCGATTCTTACGACTTTTATATTCAAGCAATAGTTGTTTCTGGTTGTATACATGTGTAGTGAAAATGATAATTTTAAGCATGAGTGTAGAAAACATCAAGGGGCTCTACTTGAATGCGAAATGTTTGTCTTTTAAAATTGCTTCAGTTGAACGCATCTTTATTCGTTTTCTATGAACAACGATTTGTTTACCTACAAGGTTATACAAAAAGACGAGCCGAATCTCAGGAAAATTCAAGGTGTTTATATTTTTATCAATAAGATGAAGAACATTTGTGGAAAATAAAGACAAAATAGCCCCTTTCGTCGTTCTCTGAGGCGATCAACAATCGCGATTATTTCATCGCCTCCTGAGATCTACTGCGACTTCAAAATCCGCTGGCGGAGCTTATGCTCATGACCATTTTGAGCAAAGACCCGAACTCAACAATCTTTCGAGTCTTCTCATTCATCCCCGGATTATAGTGATAAATCTAATAGTTTTATGTATGCAATACTGAAAATTTCTGAATTACCATTAATAACACAACATATTATGTAAGTAATACACAGTATATGTATAATTTTATGTATTTACACATTTCTGCATTCTTAGGGACATTTTCAATGGCCTCTGTAATCGTGCGGTATTTAGCGACTGCAAAGCTTCCGAACTTTCAGATGCACTCGTACATGCAAAATCTTTTGCACTTAGCTTATATCACCAATTAATATCGTACGAATTTGCTCACAAGTATTTTTTTTTCAGTTTCATTTAGTTTTAGGACAGTATAAATATTAGTTTCTGTAATTGAGGTCGCCGGCCGACCTGCTCGTAAATCGTCAAGGAGGTGATGACGTCCACGTCTGAACTCATTGAACCAGGATTATACAGAGCTCCGAGATGGAGCTTCATCATTAAATGCCAACTGAAGTCTCTGGTAACTTTCTTGTTAAAAATATACCCCCGTCCGTTCATCAAAGTCTAATGAGAATGTCTTTCGGCTTTTCGGCGCTATTTGAACAACGTTTTCTCATCACATAAATTATTCTTCAATTTATTTTAAATAAATAATAATTACTAGCTTTTCAAAATTCAATTTTTATTGCAGAAATTAACACTTACTGAATCTAAATTAAATTATCGAGCGCGTCTCCTCTCAAATGGCGCCATCAAAATTTTATTTTTTGCTTGAAAATGTTTTTCGCATTAGGTATTTAGGCGCTCCTTGCCGCATGGCGCCTAGAGCGACCGCTTCTCTCGATCTACCCTACCTAGCGTTGGACTTAAGCCACAGCGAAAATCGTAAGAAATCATAACGCAAATATTCTTTTAACTTCAATTCGTCGTATTGCTGATAAAAAGATGTCACAATGAAACAAACAATGACAGTGCAGATAAACTAAAACGTAACCTACTCCCAAGGCGTTGCATTTTCAAAACCGTGATTGTTTTCTTTTTAATATTCTTATCACAAATAGCCATGAAATTCCAGAAATTTTCAGTACGTCCTACGAATTTAGGCTGTTCTGCTGAGGTGACACTTTAGTAGCGACGAGACGATGACGATGAAGATGGCTGTATCCCATTCCACCTTAACATCCCCATCGACTCTCGTCCTCGGTGACTTGACTTGAGGAAAAGTCTCATGGTCTAAATAAAGGGAGGCCATACAAGACGTACGTAGCAGGGACTGGCGCTCTTTACACAGGTAATTTATTGTCACAAACAATGAAGCCTATAGCGCGCTATACTTCTTATGTAGTGTATTTACACGTATATTCGGTAAAAGTGTAAAAGATAAAAGTGAATACGTTGTACATTTGTTTTCCTAAATCTCCTAGATAAGTACAAAAAAAAATTTTTTTAACTTTCTGAAAAATTGTGTCTTACTGATTTTTATTCCAGATTTAGACGGAAACCGAAAATTACACATAACGATGAATTACAGATTTTAACAATTATTCAAATAAGTTAAAGATAGCGGTGGTGAATAATATCGCATCTATTAGAAAAGACAGAGACTGCCTTTATCTATTTAAATTAAGAATGTCTCTGCCTAACCTTCTGGGAAATAGGCGCGAGTTTATATTATTATTATTATAAATATAAGAATATTTAAGTACCCTAATACTAAAATTTTAAAAATAGAACATCTATGTGATCACATTCAATGTCCGTCCGTCTATCACAAAGGGTATTAGAGATTACGTGTCATAGACGATTAATGCTGAATCAGTCATAATTTTCTATTAATTAGAGTAAACAGCAAATATAAAAGTAGAAATGTAATATCTTGATGAATTTAATTAATATTTGATCAACGTCTATTAGGGTATTAAATGAAAATTACTTCGATAAAAACTGCGCCAAAGAATCGTTCCTGTTGGCCATTACCGGTTCTAATATAATTACATGCACAAATACGCGTATGTAAATATTTTGCCTGATCCGGTTGACGCTGCTGCATTCGTTTTTTATCACCTTTAACGTCATAAATATGACATTAGGTTGACGAGAAAAAACGATGCATTGAATATATTATAAAACTATATAGTACATAAGATCACATTGATTAGTCACATGTATGAGATTACATAAATAAATATCGAGTTTGCCTTCATATTTTACGTTTGAATTTGCATGCAAAAGTGGTTTCTAATTCTGTCGACAGGTGGAATCGGGTATTTAAATAGACTTATTTGAGTATCCGCTGGACTTTATCCAAAATTATTTCAGACATTTGTATTTTGGTCAAACGAAACTATTGGAAAGTACGGAAAATTTAGGATTGCAAACATTAATAACAATACGACGTAACCAAATGATATTATAAATAGAAAATCGGAAGATAATTAAAGATCAAAAGTAAACCGAATTCTATTAAAAGACAATGCAATAATTAGCCAATATAAAGACATTTGCTATCATCTTCATGATATACATAAATTCAAACATAAATTGTGCATAGATCATATTATAAATGTATTAAGGAAGTTTGACTTGAGTCTTCGAAATATATGACCTCTCTGTCTCTTATCGTCAATCTAAATCATCATGCTAATTTTGACAATAATTTAAAAAACTATTCTTCGCACGTAACATCAGTTTGTTACATTTAAAACGTACGTACGAATCTTTAAATATTTCGTACTTACTGCTGTTTGACAAAAGTATATATTTATCGCCACACTGGACTATGTTGCAAAAGCACTTTTCATAGATGTTCGCAAGTTTCGAAATCATGGAGCTTAAACGCATCCAGAACTTTTCCGCTAACGTAACGGCAGCTACCGCCGTCTATAAGTCGCGGTGTCTCCTCGTCTAGCACGAACACCGGGCCGATCATAATTTTCAGCTCGGCCCTAATGGGTGTTTCGTTTAGCTTATCGCGATTTAATGTGTTTCAATCGATTACTTAATAGAACCGAGGCGGCTGAATGCGCGTAGCCCGCTTTTTGTTCGCGGCCACCTATTCGGAATTTCCCTCTGTTGACTTTCAACGTTTAGAAGAAAAAATTATCGGTTTTCGCGCTCCACGCATGGGAGCGGTGACTGCGCACTATTTTTGAAAGGAATACGCTTCCCGAATAATGCCTCACTCAAATAGCTCACATTAGGTCAAAGGTAATGAAAGCGGTTGAACTCCGTTCCTCCTCCGTCGATTGATCCATACGTACGTCGTTTGTAGTGTTGCTTAGTGCGAACAGTGCACGTATAGTATCGGCGGTATTGTGCTTACGTGTTCGCGATACATTCGAATCTTACCCTATTCGAGCTGTTAGTTTCCATATCGGACTCGACGATCGGAATTTATACTCCCGCTGTCGGCAGAAACTATAGGTCGTATCTTAGCGGCCGGCGATCCGACGACTGTAAAGCTTACGGCGTCGTCTCCTTGAAACAACAAAGACATTTTTCCTTTGACATTTCGTCCGTGTTTTGACGCAAACACAAAAGTTCTGTGCCGCTGCCAAAGTGCATGCGCCGTTATCGGTCCCGGGACGGGGACGTGCTCTATTTCTACCCATCGATAAATAATGATACCGATGCCAGCGTGCGACATTAGACTACTAGTGCAGCGACTAATTATCAACGCTAATTGCTGGTGTCGACTACATCGTTCGATAGTTTCGGTGATAAATACATTTATGGTGTTGTGAAGATTTTCTGTTACATTTAGTGATCTAACGTGATGCGAAAAGCGTTGAATTATTACATCGAAGACGTACACAATACGCTGGATTTGCGTTTTCGAGTCGTGTATCCGTTTAATATTCCGGGGGCTGATGTATCGCAAAAGAACATGAGTGACAAAACGCGACCTGTACTTAACCTTTGGAATTAAATTTTAACATTTATCTGCATTGAGGAAAAGTATACGCAATTACTCATCTCTTGTTTTTAACGTGTTCGATTAGTCATCTCTTGATTTTATACGACACTTACAACTCTTAGTTGAACGACGTAGAATTTTTTACGGTATGTTATCACCGCGCCATAAGAAAATTAACACTGTATTTGCTCTTAAAATATATAAGACTGACTGATCGAAAGTTAAATCTCGATTACTATTCAATGAATTGTATCTAAAGTTATAGTGCAAAATATATCACTTATAAAGCAATGTTTTATTTTAATCAATTTTTACTTATCTGGAAAAAATTGCAACATTAAATGACTAGATAAATGAAATATGTACGATCAGCGTGTGAAGTATATTCGGTATTTACTGTTTGTTATTTACATAGAATTAATAATATTTAGACTACTTCCTCGCCCGAGCGTTTAAAACGGTGGTTTCCGATTTTTATTCCATCTTTATTGCCTTACTACTAATCGCAGCGTGCATAAAAAGAGGTTTATCAACGAATACTATTAATTTCTTCGTCTATTTTTTTAAGCGATTCATATCGCTCTTTTTTCCATTGGAGTATTGCTGAAACGTCGGCTTTCCTTGAGAATGGAGTATAATTTTTATTTTTATAAATTTTCTAGACACATTATGATTTACTTTTTCAATGTGATATGTAAAAATTAAATATATTTTGACCGGTTTTTAATTTGATATCATTTAGCTCAGCAAAAGGAAATATCGATTATATTTTAAGAATATAACGAAATTTAATGTGATATTTCGAATTCAATATAAAAACCATATAAAACCATATTTCATAGTAAGAATACAAAAAAATGTAACTTAACATATTAACTATAAAGTCAGTTTTTTTTTATACCCTGATGTCTAGGGTTCCGTACGTCCGAAAAAACGGAACACTTACAGGATTACTTGTATTTCTGTCTGTAAGTTTGCCATTTTACTCCGAATCTTACTGGATCGATTCAAGTCGAAAACTTGGTACAAGCATGAATTCTGTGCCCCAAACACGGACATTGTAACATAAATGAATAAATTTTGAATACAGGGGTAATTTTGGGGCAAATTAGGAATTTTTAGATAGAATTTTGCAAACTGTACCGTGTAACGTATCACATGAAAAACTTATCGTTTTGTGGTGTTAAATATATATATGTGTGTGTATACTTATACAATTTTAAAATAAATAGTTTTCTTTACGAAAATAGATGAAATTGACCATTCTCCTTTATCTCCGAAACTGCTAAGCTTAAAATTTTGAAAAAGTGCAGAAATCGTTTTCTCCTGATAGATTACAAGAAAACTGGAAAAAAAAGATGCTGAACCTCTCAATATTATGCCTACAAACTTATATTTGCAGTTGTTTAAAAAACTGGTAAATGACATATTCATCGTACAGAACCATTTCTACGCGAGTTTAACTCACACTTACACGGTTTTGTACACTATTTTAGATCAGTCACTTAATAATACACGGATAAATTAAAAGAAAGAAAACTAAAATTAAGAGAAAGAAAACTAAATTAAAAGAAAGTTCACTTTTTTCGAAACGTATTAATTTTATTACATTACTTTAAAAAAATATGCACTCAGGAATTAATTCTTTCAGTATTCCAAATTTAATCAGCGTTATAAAATACAGCAAAATTTGTTTATTTCTATTCCTAAAACTGTTATAAAGATATATTTCGAATGTATGAATACAAACAAATATGCCAATTGATATGATATATATCGCTAATCCACATTTCAAGTTTCTACATTCAATGCTTGATAATAAAATATTTTGTAATAGATAGACAGACAGACAAGCATATTATGAATAATTTTAAAAGGCTGTTTTTTTCTTCCGAAGTGCCGAACTGCAACAAGGACCATACCATGTAAAAAATATTAGTTCTAAATTATTTCAGCATAACTGTGGTCATTAAAAAAAATATACCATCGGCGATCTGTCTCGATGAAATCAAATCAAAAAGAAGTATCGAATCGAATTAACGCCACAGTCGAAAATACAAAAGCAATAAATATGCTGTTTACTTTAACACAGTTATGATACGCTAATGGAATTTCAGCAGGTGTGTGCAAACAGCGCGTGTTTTTCAACTTTCCGAACACGTGTATATCGCGACGAACGATCGCTACCAAATTACCGAGCCGCTCCCGACGAAATGGGCGCAGGCCGGGCGCGTCAACTTTCGACCTTGACTTCCATTTTGCCCATGCTTAGCCCACGGTCAGTTCTGAATTACGCCATCATCGAAGTGACGAGACCGAGAATGGACGAGACGAAAGGGTTCTGATCGACGTCGAACGATTTCATCTGTGTGTGTTTACTCTGCTAAAACTGATAGCCTTGCGAATTGATTGTATTCGATTCATATCAATTGTTGTCGATTAAACTCTACCGTTGTAACGTAATTATTAAATTTTCATAATTGAAAAAGTCGTACATTATTCATTGTCTGAAAGAATTATGTGCATTATCAAATATTTCTTTAGGAAATGATTTTACAATGGTGCTGTATTTTGTGTGCGAGTACAGTTCAACTTTATGTTTTTATGAAATGTGTGTGTGTGTTTTTTTATGAGTTGTTATCTAATCGGAAAACCCGATTACGACGTATACGCTCGTAACGTACTTATCGCGAGATAATATACTTAAGCCTATTGTAAAATTAATGCGTTCGCATAAACTCTAGACGAAATCGGGAAAATCGCTCCCCTTATACACACATAACGATATCAATAAAAAAAAAATAGCAGGAAAAGTTGTGGTATACTTTTTTATTCGTGATGAATAAGGAAAGTCTGCGTGTTTTCCACTGGTATTTTGGCCCCGCTTTGCTTTTGTACAAGTTTATTATTTATATGTATGATTGAGTCGCTGTCAGGTTTTTCTCACTCGCTCACTATTGCATAATATCTGTCAATCGAATTGAAAGACTTGTCCTTTAGGCGCTCCACGCGGATGCGGCTCGGGGTCTGTTCACGGCCGTTGTTACCAGTGCGGTGGCAACTCGATATACATTAACAATTAATTGACATTACAAAAACAACCCGATAACTGTTTGGCCATCCCCGCTCATCATATGTATCCATGAAGTTTATTAAAAAAAATTAATTCGGCTAATTAGTACAATTTATATATTAATTTTGTCAAATTAGCATCATAAAATTGTCCCTAAAAATAATGCTTAAAATACATTTTTAAATACCAAACATTATACTCATAATTATAAAAGAAAGGCACTTTCAAAGGCTCTCGGATTACGAGCCGTAGAAAACTTCCAATAATCTATTGTTTTGAAACAGTTTATAGTTCATTACAGTAAGAAGTACATACCGAAAAATAAAATAGAAAATAATTCAAATCGATGTGGCGTCAGCGCAGCCGCTAGCGTCAAGGAACGCTCAAGTGACGTACGCGCCGCGCCGGTCAAGTGTGATTCACTCCGCGCCCGTATATAAGTACCTCGGACGTTCTGCCGCCGGCATTTCTGGTTTAGCGGAGAGTGGCGAGTGTGACGAAATTTATAATTCGTCATTAAGTGTCGAATGTTTGTAAGCAGTGTGGAGAATATCAGTTTTGGATTGGAAAATATTCATATTAATATTAACAGTGAGTAATATTTTCATTTAATGAAATATTTTGTTTACGTGGACATAGTACAGCATATTACATTTCATGTTCTACCGACGTTGACATGTAATGGCGTTCTGGCCAAAGTACAGTACATTAGAAACTGATGTATTCATACATTAAATGTATTTAAAACTAAATTCTGTTTCGTCATATTATATTGATTAAAATCGGCAGAACAATTTAAATTTATTTTTACTTAACCTTCGTTTTGACAAAAGTTTTTTTTTTAATTTCACGGTTATCTATTAAAATGGTATATTTTTATAGTTATTGCTAGTTAAAATATGAAAAAGTTCAACCAAAAAAGAAAAAATAATAAACGTTGAATTAAATTTATATAAAAATGCTAAAACTTGATTTGCTCATATTTTGGAATATTCGTATGTCCAACTCAAACTACTCCTATCGTTTTCATTAATGCAAATGAATCTATACTTTTGTATGAACCATTCCGTCGTTAAACTTAATAAACGTTAGTCGTTAATTAGTAATTAACTTTCCGATCTTTTTTCCAGAAATGCAACCGAGACCAAATACACTACCGCTTCCAGCGCAGGATGTGAACGTGCCGACGTTAGAAGTGACGACACCTGGTGGTCAACAAAAAGTCCAGACCGGCAGTCCGTCGCAGGAGCCACGGAACTGGCTGCTGAAGCCTCAGCACGAAATCCCACCCACGCCTCCGCCTCAGCCAGACTCGGCGGGCTTCTTTTTACGAAGGGTCAACAAATAAATGTCCGCCGGAGAAACAGTGACGGACTTATAATACGCACCGGATTTATACGAACACTTGTACAAATTGTCTTCCAGATGGCAGCTCGCCATTCGCAATAGGGATACGGCCCGTGACCGTCTGTGTATATATCGTAGGTTTGTGAATAGATCTATTAACGGCACACAAGTGGAAACGCAAATAGCTTGTATGCACTCATACAACATACGAGTAAATAATTCACAGAACGTTTGTTCGACGGGATAATAATATTTATTTCCAAGATGGACACCGGCAAAAACTTTAGTCGACGGACACCCGACGTCGTTTGGCATTTATCCAATCGGCTTACCAAAATATTATTTGAAAATTGAGTTTATATTAGCAGAATATTTTCGCGTCCGTGTTCCTAGTGGCCTTACTTTACCGATGTATTAATTTTAAAACGTCCGTCGTAAACTTGTTAAAGTACTATGTTTTTTACTAACGGTTGAGGTCATGAATGCCCATAACTGTAATTTTCTACTTGATAAAGCATGTGTGTTCGATACGTGTTTTGGTGTTGTGGTCTTAAGATTATTATAGAATCTCTAAGTGACGTGTGTGAATTAGTGATAAGGCACATTCTAATTATTTATATAATTTACATAATAAATTAAGTACTCATTGAATACTTTGATGTGTTTTTGATCTTTATAAACATTTTATAGATTCCTCTATAATAGCATTTTCAATCTTATCTTACGTAAGAAATTAGCTAGATCTAAATTAATACAGACGGTGCAAAGCAATCGAATAATTATCTTCTTGTATGGCTACCTACATTCAAAACATTTACTCCTATATAAGATAACAATTCACGAATGAATTATACTAATAACTGCCAACTCATTGCAAGATACGAAATCACATTTTCCAATAATCTGAGATCGCCTTATCGGCTCTAATCGTAAATAACGTCATGAAACACTACGTAAGAGAAAGAAAAGTTTCGCAAATGGAATGTAATTTTGTATATATATTATGCGAGTTGAAACGCAAATAACAATTGCTCCGTTCTATAGAAATTTCGTCCATAAAAATGGAAAAAAAATGATAAACTAACTACATTATTCGCAGTATGTATTATTCGCAGCTAGAGATGTAACTTGGAGAACATTCAGGTTTCGTGACTTGATTAGTATTACAGGTTGTTATCCCTCGCTGTTTACAGGTTTCACATGCCACGGCTAGTTTATTTGAATACAGAGGAAAAATAAATTGTTAGGTATAGTGAACGTATTTTAATAATTCTTTTTCTAGTCGAAAAGTATAATTACACAAAAAAAAGCTCTAATATATAATATTAAAAGTCCTAATATAACCCCGAAAATTAAAAAAGGTAAGGGGAAAATAACTGCATAAGCTAGTGAAAATATAATAATATCCCGTATATTTGTTTTCATATTTACGTGTAAATTTTTTGTTACAATTTGTGTCATTCGACATCATATAAACACTCTTGTAATAGAAAAACAACTACTGTCTCCGCTTCATTATCTTACACCGATTAAAAAACATGTAGTATTTTTGATTCATAATATAAACATTTTGATTTATTAATAACAAATTTATTTAAATTTTTAGTCGCTATGAACGATGTTTTAAGATTTTCATACCTTAAAATGACCCCTTATGGTCCTATTTCGTCGTCGATTTGACCGTCTGTATGTTTGTCAACATCATATTTCTCTAAATTGTGTGGAGGCATAAAATTGAAATTAATAGTAAGTACTTCTATACCCTTGATGGATGAAATATCTTATACATAATTAAGTTTGTACGGAACCCTCAGGGTGCGAGTTCTATTCGCATTTTTCCGATTTTTTTTTAATCCATTTATCCCTTACACAGAGTTCATGTTTTCAACGGTGTTAATGACGGAAAAATTAAACGATAGCAGAGTCATGTGTATTAGCAACCATCACGTACAACGTCAGATGTACGTAATTTAAGCAACCATTTAAAATGATATTTTAAGCTACCATGTCATGCAATAACTGGGTCAATTTCATTTCAACTCTATTACTTCAGTTAAGGAGACAAATTCTAAAAGGAAAATTATTTGAAAACTGTGAATCAACACGTAACACACAAAAGGGTGGGACAGGGATATTTACATATCGATTTATCGATTGACCTAAAAAAGAACATTGACGCAACTCCACACATGAAAATAAAACGACTAGTTTTATTATTTCAACTCATGCGGCTCCGCGGCTCTGGCGTGGAGACGGCACTCGCGTATGAAGACAGAACAAGATATAACTTGACGTGAGCCGTAAAAGGAGTCAGTCGATTATTTTACGACGAGCGCTTAAAAATTAAGAGCGCGATAGCGCTAACGGGAAGTTGAATTTACGAAAGTATGATTGTATTCGTCCGACAGTCATTGGTTTTTACGAAAGTGTTATCTCCGTTGATAACAATGTATGCGCGTAATGACAATAGTTTTGGTAAACAACTAACCGTGGTGCACTTTCGTATTTAAGGATGCGGTACATCAAAATGCAAATCAGAGAACACTTAGGAAATTTGTTCACTTGTCTTTCTATCACTGATCGTGTCAGAAAGCTTTTTGTTGCAGCCAAATTTTTGGGAGCCTGCTGATGCGTTTCTACATCAGCGGTCACTCGAGAATTGTTTTGTTTGATTAAACAGATTATGTATCTACTGATTAATGTAGTATCAACATTATGATAATGCTCATTGATTTGGCACATTTAAAAATAACATTTTAATTTAAAATTCACTTCGATTCTCTTCGTTCTCGATATTCATTCGTGTTATTCTCTGTATCTGACAAAACCATAAATAACTATACGTAAGCCGTTCTATAAATAGAGGTATATTTTTATTTGTTACGTGTCTTGATCTCTGTATTGTGACTCTCGCTAATATGCGCCATTGCTACCGAAATATTTGCACCAACCTATTAAATTTTTCCGACACTAAAATAGATTATTTCCTGTTTTTTTGGCACAGCAAACCCACACATATGAACAAATGATATTACAACTTTTGTACGATATTTTCAATGTTATTTTCATTATTATTATTTGAAGAACATACCTATTTATGAAATTTATTGTAAACCGTTTACAAGTAATTGTGTTTATTTTAGAGTTTGTAATTACATTCATATGTCTGTTCCAAAAAAAAAAATGTGAAATAAATTTCAGAAGTTTTCTTAGTCAAATTATTGTAAAAACTAACTTGATGCAAGTCGAACTTCAAATTACAATTTTCAATTCTAGTAATTAATCTAAAAAACAAACACATAGTTTTTCAAGTCAATTTCTAGAAAAAGGTTAAAATGTCAAAAATTAAATAACGTTCATGATTATCATCAGCTCTCGCAAACACAGATTTTAAACTTTCTATGGAAAAATACTAAATTATTGTGAACTCTAAATTAGTGAGGACATTCTTAAAAATAAACTATTTAGAAGTGAATTAGATTTGTTTTTCTACCGAATTTTTGGCACTAATTAAAATTGTTTTGATAAATTCGAAAATGGGTCTATTTGTTTGTTACGACTTTACGGGCCAACCAAAGTACCTATTTAAGAAAAAATTGACACAGATCGTTTGTATGCCTGGAAAAGGATATAAAATATGTGTATTAATATTCCACTTAAAAACATGTTTCTCTATGAACAGCAGGAAGATTTTCAAAAACCACGTACACTTATAACTCTCTTTTGTTGATATTTGACAGCCAAATAATTTAAATGGGCAGAAGGATTAGACATACTTACAATTTCGAAAAAGTACGTAAGTACATAGTGTCAAAGCAGTAAAAAAATCATAACGCGAGTAAACTATATGATTGGAAGCCCGCAGAATATAGAGTATTCGTTACTTCAATCAAGGAAGTAGTGGTCCGAGCAATAACAAAATAATCAACAAGAATAAACTATACCTACATCGAGGTAATTAGGAGTGTAGGTTGCGAGTACTTATCATTTCCATTAAATAGGTAGTGGTCCAAGGAATAATGAATTCATTCACAAGGGTAAACTACTATACCTACAGAGAAGTAATTAGAAGTCCGAAGGATATAAAGTATCCATCTTTTCAATTAAATAGACAGTAGCCTAAACGATAACAAAGTCAGCAACAAGAATAAATAGTCTAAAACCCGGTATTAGAAATCGGTATAGATTTCAACTGTTATTTGATGGCGATAAAGATTATATGTTAGATAACATATATATATTCATTAGCTTCCGCCCGAGCACACAAAATAAATGATATTTCCTTATCTTATGTACCCCCGAAATATGATAATTAATCACGATCCCGATCGCTCTTTCATTTTCGATTTCGATTACGGTCCTGTTTTCGATGCTAATTTGTAGCATTCGATTCCGAGGCCGGTCTCGATTTAAGTAGGTTCCAATTCTGAAATTTTGATCCCTGTCTCGCTCTCAATTCTTATCTTTTCTTATTCTGATTCCGATCACAATGTTGATTCTTATTTTGATCCCACGGTCAATTACAATCTTGGCCTCCTCGATTTCGTAACTATGATCACTTCCAACATTGATCAAAGCTAGAGAAAATTCTAGTATCAAAATAATTTATAGAAATAGTGTTGCTTTTTATAAGTGAAAGAATTTTTATAATCAATGCAAATAATAGCACAAATATGCAGATGAAGCCAAAACAAAATATTAATAAATCTATTTTATTGAAGGAGTTTCTTATTAATGAAGTAATTTTTAGCATAGGTTTAGTAGTTCGATTCAATAGTAAAAATATGCAAACAACGTCAGATACGAATGCTAGTTTCTTTTTCAGAAATATTTCCATTCGCCAGTACAATAAGTCTCCAATTTCATAATTGTGCGAATAGTTTAAGCATACAAAAAAATACTAACAAAATAAACACTCACTTTTATACAACCCATTCTCCCCACCCATTTGTGAAAGACACATCTCACCACTTTTCAAAGTTTTACTTCGCTTCGTAAAAAGCATTATGCAAAATTCAATCACCCTAACGTTAATAAAAAGCAAATCACACACACGCAACTACTTAAAAACAAATGAATATGGCTACTAAAGCAATCAAAAATAATGATTGATTTTTTATGCTTATCATAAGCAAGGTGTGTAAAAATAAAATATAGCCTATAACTTTTACATTAAAAAGTTTTGACTATACATATTACAATTTTCATTAAGATTGGTCAAACCGTCCTTAAGTTATAAAAGAACATACAGACAAACATATAGTAACCAATCATTCGCTCTTACTGTATAACAATTGTCATCAAGTTTCACCAAACTGTTATTAAGTTACAAAAGAACACACATACATACGAGATACAATAGAAGTAGCCTATCATTTGCATAATCACATGTTTTGACTATAATCCAATTTTCAAAGCAATTGGTCAAACCGTTCTTAAGTTATAAAGAGACATACAAACAGTCAGACAAACAGTAGCCCATCATTTGTGCAGTCACATGTTATAACGGTACACTATTTTTTATCAAGATTGGTCACATAATTTTTAAATGGTAAAAAAACAGTCAAACTGAAATACAGACAGACAACAGCCTATTATTTGTGCAATCACATGTTCTTACTGTACATCAATTTTCATCAAGAGTGCATCAATTTTCATCAAGATCAGTGAAATATTTTTTAAGTTATTAAAGAATATGCAGACAGACAAACAATAGCCTACCGTTTAGATACGTAATCATATGTTCTTACTGTATACCGATTTTCATTACGATCAGTTAAATCGTTTTCAAGTTATAAAAAGACAAACAGAGAGACAGACGTAGTCTATTATTTGTGCAGTCACATGTTCTAACGGTACACTATTTTTTATCAAGATTGGTCACACGATTTTTAAATGGTAAAAAAACAGTCAGACTAAAATACAGACAAACAACAGCCTATCATTTATACAATCACATGTTCTTACTGTACACCAATATTTGTCGGGAGTACACCAAGTTTCATCAAGATCACTGAAATCTTTTTTAAGTTATTAAAAAAGATGCAGACAGACAAACTGACAGACTAACAAACAATAGCCTATCATTTAGGTACGCAATCACATGTTAATACTATATACCGATTTTCATTACGATCAGTCAAATCGTTCTCAAGTTATAAAAAACAAACAGACAGACAGTAAGCTATCATATGTTCTTGCTGTATACCAATTTATATGGCGATCGGTCCAATTGTTCTTGAGTTATAAAAGGACATACAGAAAGACAGACAGACACAAATAAATTTTTAAAATTGTGAATTGGAGTCAGTCATAAAACGATATCTATCCTGAAAATTTTCAAAAAAGTCAAACGTATAGATAAACGCTATAAACTTATATAGTAGAGTAGAAGAATCGCAAATGGCTTGCCTCGCTAAATCGCGCACCGATACTGTTAAATATAATATAAATTCTAAATAACTTTTTTGATCAACTTTCCCGATTTGTTATTCATAAAAATCCAACATAAGCTAAGAGAATATGACAAGCAAAGGGAAAAATGTAGGTTATCTACTTTCTCCACAATAAAATTATGAAGTCGCCAGGTACAGACAGGCGAGCAGGCGTTAATAATATGCTGTCATCGGCAGGTTATTTAATGCTGAAGAGTATTTATCATTTTAATTCAATAGGTAGAAGTCGAAGCGATACTCTCTAAAACTGAATA
Organism: Eumeta japonica; assembly: GCA_005406025.1. NCBI lineage: Eukaryota > Metazoa > Arthropoda > Insecta > Lepidoptera > Psychidae > Eumeta > Eumeta japonica. The sequence goes on from BGZK01000175.1 coordinate 565,223, forward strand.
AGTGGAAAACCACTAATTAATAGTCAATAGCTACTTTTTAAGATGTCCAAAGTATACGACCAGCAATAAGTGGTTATCCACTTTTTCAATTAGTAGAAATGATTACAAATTAAAATTGTAAATTTTCTACTAATTAAAAAGTATAATTCTACTATTATAAAAGTGATTATTTTACTAATTGTCAAGTGACTACTAATTCAGAACTACTAATTCAGTAGTGAAGTTGGGCCATATTACTTTTTCAATTAGTGAAAAATTACTAATTGACAAGTAACGCCTACAAACTTAGTAAATCTGTAGTAGATTCAACTAAAAATCATAGATTCAACTTCAATTAGTAAAAATTCTACTAATTCAGTTTTAGAGAGTAAGTAAATCATCAATAAAGGTAAACTATACTTACATAGTGCAAATTAAAAGTTCGCAGGGTATAGAATACTTATTATATCAACGAAATAGGCAATGGTCGAAGCGACAACGAAATTACTATCATGACTAAATTAAGCTTACAGAATAGTTCCCTGAATACCATTTCCGACACATTTATTTTGCTTTTTTTTCACCTTTTCATAACTATTATTTTATTTATTACTATGTCAAAACTTCAAATAAATTCACTCAACTAGATCATTTGGACTAATGGAATTATGCTCAAAGAGGCGGCTCGACGTGTTCATTAAATACTTTCTCATTCTTACTTCGATAGCTTTAACTTTTTCTTTTATTTAGTTTTTTATTATTGCTATCTAACATTTGTATCTCCAAAACCACATATACTAATATTTTTCATTAATCTCATACGATATTTCGTTCTCTTCGTTACATGATGAAGTTTTCTTCATGAGTCTTGGATAATAGGGAGTATTGTTCATCTCAATAATATTTTTTTAATATGGACAATATTTCCTCGAATCGTTGTATCGATTTTGAACAATATCTAATTCTTATTTACCATGTGTAAAAGTTGATATTTTTCCATGCGAGAACTAAATCTCCGTTCGCCACAAATCAATTTTAATTTATTTTATATGCTATTATTAATAAAGGTTTTCCCTTCGAAGTAGAATTGGCTTTTATACTGACGCATCTCTAAAATGCTTGTCGCTTCCACTTTACCTGTGTCTAATCTACCCCAAATCTTATTCATAATGTTACCTGCGATATATAACCACGCTCAACTACAATGTATACCAAATATTCTATATCATACTGATGAAATCAAAGTAAACAGATTACTAAATATGGAAAAATATTAATTTTAATACTTATAATGTTACAAATCTGCATTAGTATTTTCGAAAGTTTCGTCGAACCAAATTGGACGGGTTTTGAATCTACATTCTTTCAATTTTACAACATTTGTGCCGTCACAAGATTATACATATATTTAAGCACCTCTAATTATTACGATCTTATATTTTATTTATCTCCGGATGAATTTCTACCATTTTAGTATTGCTAAAAATTAATCAATCAGAGTTTAGTAAAGTTCCACGGACTTGAAAGGGTATGATTATTCTTCATAGTATACAATATACTATAAGGCGTGTGGGTTGCAGAAAATGATAAACAAAATTACCGACTATATAAAGAAGCGACGCAAGAATGAATGTAAATGTCAGCAAGGGCGAATGTCATGATGTTTGAAAGATGCCAAAGCACAACTGAACGTAATATACGAGTGTGTATAAGAGATGAGAGGAACGTTAATAAGCGAGAGTTTATCTACATAGGTCATTTGTTAAAAAATAACGGTAAGCATGATACATATATTAAAAGGAGAGTAGATGTGGAAATAAACGTGAATTGGTCTTACTGTTATGGACAGTGTTTAACGAGAAGCACGTTTAATCCATAATAGAGTTCTAATTCCTAGACTGATGTAGGGTAGTGAAAGTTAGGTGTTGTAGAATAAACATGAAAGTAGAATCAATGCAATGAAGATGCAATTGCTGCGTGGTATGTGTGAAGTACAACAGCATGATAGAGGTGGGAACAGTACTGTCCGAGAATAGTGTGGTTTGAAAAAAGTTGTAGCGATTAAGGTAGAAAAAAGTACACTGAGAAAAGTAATGTATAGACCAAAGGCGTGCTAAGAAAGGGTCAGCAAGGGACACTGTAGAAAATCTTGTGCAAATCAAATTTGTGGCGTATTAGAAAAAGTCAACTTTTAAACACATGAAACCGACGATAAATGATTAACGGATATCAGTAAAATGAGAAGCTTATGTAAAAAATATGGTGATATCTGGTCTTGACTTATCCTTCTAGGAGTGAATTTATAAATAAATAAATAATTAAAATTAAACGTATTCTAGTACGTTAATGTGATCTATAAAGAGAGCCTATCTATATTTCTGACAACATTCTAAAATTTATTGTTTGTAAGTTAATTTTCTAAATATAAGGATTAAATATACACACCTATAGTTAATCTTTTCATTTCGGAATAGATAATGAGGTAAATACCCCTCACATAAATCCCCTTCCACCTAAATTTCGTTACAGGAAAATTTAAACTGAGCATCACGAAACTATTCGATAATATCAATAAGTTTTGCGTTATAAAGATTATGAAGGAAAAACAGACAGAGGCAACGACCTCAGTGTCACGCAGAAGTCATTCGACTGACATATTAAATATCTACTTTGTCTTTTTTTTTTTTGGGAACGCTAACTGACATTACCTGACTATCATCCGCCCACGGCTACACACCCGCATGAACGCACAAGATTTGTTTTTCCGCTATGACTGATATTTTGGCTCACTGACTAACAATCCGAAAGCGTATCGTGATAACATGTGGCCTAACCTTTAAATGTTACAGAATATATAAGCATAAACCATATTACTTAAATTTATTCATCTGTTTTCGAATAAATGATAGACGACCAAAAAAAATTCTATTAATTCGTTATGGTATACAGGAAGAGATATATGCGGTTAATCTGCTTAATATCGATGCAGCTGTTCTCAAGATTATTAGCTCTCAATATTGCTTGAAGAATAGATTTAGATTTAGTTGCTATAACCTTTGGTTGCTTATAACCTGATATTATCTTTCAAGCTCTGGCCATAACCAGATGGTAAAGTTTCTAGTGATGAAATTCCGGCGCAATTGTGACTAGAAATATCAATCTTATGAGTATATTTTTATTTTTGGTGAATTATTTTCACGCCACCTATCTTGGGCGTTTAATGTTAAAGTCACACTCTGAAGCAAAATTTCAGGTTTAAGTTTATATGTTCATATTTTTGAGGCAGTTAATTGTCCTTATTCCTGAGAGTCTCCGGGCCTAGCATGACGGCCTAGAGGAGATAGTCTCTCTATCGGGCTATTCTCGCGCCAACGTAATTACTGAAAAGGACAGTTTTATAGACAGACTCTATTTTAGGACGTCATGCTAGGCTCACTGATGATGGTCAAAATCAAATAATGCGGTCATTATTTGACTTTGATCATCATCAGGGTCAAAGATACACATCTCTATTTTTCGGCCGCGATCATGTTTACACATTCACATTGTCAGTGACATAGACCAAAGATAACTACTAACTTACCTAATTGGTCCGTGTCTGAGGCTATACGGAAATATGTTTATAGAATAAGTTCTAGTACTCGCAGACAAAAGATTCCAATGAAAATTTTAATTTGAACAAGTGAATATTATTTTAAAATCTTATGTTAAGTAACGAAAATGACTCGTAAAAATGTAGTACGTGGGATAACTATTTTGTATATATTGATAATTTAGCGACATATATTAACGTAATAATGTGACTCATCGAAACAAATAAGAATACACACAGAAAACGTAAATACGAAGCTATAAGAAACGGAACACGCCATCGGCAATAAACGTAATTTTCTTTGTTGAAAGCATTTTTCTCGTTTTGAAAAGAGTAGGTGTTCGGCATCGACGCGCCGCGATCCGTCGAGTGATTCAAGCGACGCGCCTCCCGCCTCGGGGCTGACTCACTGCGATCTAATAACCTTCCTCATGAGAGAGCATTATACAACAACATTATATAGACAAGCGACAACCGACAACCACTCACACTCTTATCGAGCACGTGATAGCCGTAAAGTGGCGACAGGGAATTTTGAGTCACCTTATCGATTTGTAAAAATAAACAGTGCAGTATGTCTTTTTAAACCTATTTCGTATTGACCGTCGGACATCACTGACGTGGGTAATTATTCACTGACGTGTTGGCGTGTCGTATGAATTGTTCAATTAAAAGCATGACGCATTGTTTAGGCGCAATTAAGTATGAATAGTGATATAATACAGAAAATGCGTGAGGCTGGAGACGGCCCGTCTGCGCCGTCGAAAGCGGCAGTAGAAGGTGCTAGAAGCGCTCACAAGTCGACGATCACCGGTTACATTCTAAATAAGATATAAGTTATGCGTGCAATCGATATTACGTTTCGAGAAGGCTAAGCGTGACACCGTCGGCCCTTACGTCCCGCCCGCCCGGTGAGCTATCGAGCGGACACTGCGACGTTAGACTGTGCGAAGCCTTTTCAGTGCTCTTTGTCCGTTCGGTCAACGAAAGTCTTACCTGGAACGCCGTTCGAAGGTTTCTTGAGCTTTACGGCCGGACTTTCGCCTGAGCCTCGAGTGCGGAAACGCGCTTCACAGGGGTACACTCCGCTGCGGCAGCCGGCGGAAGCTGATGTGTCTGATACGGCGCCGGCTCTATCGGCGAGCCCGTTTGACCACAGAGCTTCGAATCGATTAAACACTATGACGAGACAAGGACGACAAGTCTAAATATTAAATCGGAATTAAGCTTGTAAATATTAAAGGATGAGAAAACATGTTATTTAAGTTATATGGATATATATGTAATAGCGTAAAATATCGTTTTCATTACTATAATTATAAATATAAATTTATGTTCTTTTACGAATAAAAAAATTAATGATTTCAAAATTCGAAGAGACTTGCCGATATACTTCTTTTTGTTTCTCGTTCAATATTTTTTGTAAATTAGTTTCGATTGCATCAGGCATCTTTTTATTACGTTAGGTCTAGGAATTGCTAAGGCCACATGGGTCGGGGCGCGTCCTGCGCGCTGGGGGCGTGATGCGCGCGCACCCGCCGGCCGATCGCCGCCGCGTTCCGTTCCGGCATTCCGCGCATTAAACCAAAATAAACAATACAATGTTCGCAATCTATCAGCAATCGATGTCAATCACTTTAAAATAATATGTATACCGCTCGTACACTTGGACATTTAATTAATCGTCTTTATTACACTTTACAATCAATTTGTTTCATGATACCTACTCGAGACGAGCCACAGAAACACTTAGTGCTTAACAACCAATTCTTGTCGACATTTTAGTCTCGAATGTTTTACCTGTAACAAAGAAAAAAGAATTAGGGGATCGAGTTTTTTATAATAATTTCCATTCAATTCGTAGTATAACGAAATTATAATAAATATGTTTCTACATTATTAGCCGTCGTCCGATCGTAGAGTTGGTATGTTATGATTTGTATGTGCATGTCATGAACCGCCGCCATTACATAAAATGCCTTATCGTTGTGTCGTGTGCCCACTTGAAAGTAGGACAGAAAAACGCACATACCTTTGTAAGTATTACTAGCTAGATGCTTTGCGCCTTATCGTCACATAATAATATAACAAAACAATACTGAAATATTGCAGTAAATAATCTAGACATTTCGACTATAGTACAAATCAAAAATATTATGTACAGTAATAATACAATGTAGGAATGTACTTAACGATGTTATATATATACATATGATGAGTTTCGTGTTTAAGCGATTTAAATTGAAAGCACTTTACAACGCGGTTGATGAAATGCTCAGACACATCGTCATTAATCTGGCCAATTCTACGATCGTGCAATAAGCTCAGATGTCAAAATAATTGTTATTTTAATTGGAACGCACACTAGTGCGCCAGACAAAATTACCATAAAATCCAACGCCAAAACACTGTCCAAAAACTCACTGAACTCACTCAACCATTTCGATCTCTTTTCAACCATCCTTTTTTCCGAGGCTGTATTGTTACAAATTGATTTCTTTTGAAAGTAAACAATGACAAATAGTATTTTAAATTTCGCACCTACATCTAGATAGGTTTAAGTCGGACGTCTTAAAAAATCACAATTTCCTCACTCTCTCTCTATCTCTCATTTCCTCGCACTCTCTATTTAGCTGAGTGATCGATCATCAAAAATGTAGTAAATATTATTTCAATAGAAATTAAAACTTAAAAATTTAGAAGTGATTTATGATGCCAATTTCATCAAAACACAAAATAAATATCTGGGCAACGGATGATCATGCAAGCCTGCCCCACAACTTCCAGCATTATTTTAAACAATAAGCTCCGAAAACACGAAAACATTAATCTTTACATTTCTGGGTCCAAAATAATTACCAAGTTTTTTCACGAATTTTAGGTATAAAGAAATTACGGAATTGCTGTTTTTTTAAATATTATTTCAAAAATAGTATATATCTTTGGAATTAAGCAACCCATTTGAGCGGGGGTTTGTGGTATTGAATGCAATTTTTCGAACTCAAATTTTTTTTAAATTCGGTCGTTAAAGAAATATAAACGTATAAACGCTTAGTCCACCTTACTGCCCTTCTTTTCGGCGTTGTACAAACAAGGGTTCCCTCATACTCATATGAAAAACTTATATGGTGCTTTTCCAGTCGTTTTAATCGTCTTATCACTCCAATTCATGGAACCGCCGCATTTAGGGGCAGTTTCAAGTATGCCGCCTCCAAACTATGGAATAATATCCCATCCCTGTTGCGTAACCTCTCAACTCACTATTTCAAGCGCACTTAAAAAAAAGTACATTTTGTCACTACAGTTGGATGGCATTAACGATCACCTGCTGTAAAATTTCTTATCTTTAATAACTAGGAAAGGGAAGACACAATTGAAAAACAAAAAGAAAAAAAGGTGGAATTATTTTTCTTATATGTTTACTTTAGACCTGGTTATATACTGTTACTGATTTAAGAATGCGTGTAACAAGGTTTTTAGCACTGTCTCTTTATTTTGTGTGCACAACATTTGTTGGTACAATTATCAGGATTTAATTTTAAGTTTTCGTGGCCCAGCTGAAAAACATCGCCGTGGCTCAGGCTGCAGCGTTTTGCTGAGCTGGTCACCCTTTTATTATTTATTTATTTTTAGGGTTCCGTACCCAAAGGGTAAAAAACGGGACCCTATTACTAAGACTCCGCTGTCCGTTCGTCCGTCCGTCTGTCACCAGGCTGCATCTCATGAACCATGATAGTCACAGACGATGTATTTCTGTTGCCGCAATAACAACAAATACTAAAAAACAGAATGAAACTAATAATTAAGGGGGCTCCCATACAACAAACGTGATTTTTTTTGCTCGTTTTGGCTGGATATTGATAACGGCAACAGGTAGACGCTTGTTGTTGTAATAGTTAATTAGTATTTTTGAACCAGATTTCTAAATAGTGACTAAAAAACTTTGTAAATAAATAACTTTGATAAAAGAACTTTTGCAAAACTGCTGCTGAAAGGCTAGTGTAGGTATTTCAGTTATATTATATAATAAATGATATGTATTAATATAAAATAAAGAATTACTGAACCGATAAAGAGACCTTTGTTTTAAATTTACACTCTTCCAGCTTTCCACATTGTAATGTTATGGATTTCATTTGTCAATAAAAATACCATAACTATGACTCGATTGTCGTGATGGGTAAACTTTTATTCATATACCTACAGGTTTGTACGGAACCCTCGGTGCGCGAGTCCGACTAGCATTTGGCCGATTTTTTAATATTAATTTGTATACGTATGTCTCATTTAAGTTCATTTTAAAATGTTATACATGTCTTCCTTTTTGTTTATTTGAGGGCCGAATAAAAGATTATTATTATTAAAAAAAAAAATACATCTTTTCAGCAACGATATCGTTTGATCAATTTAATTGATTTGAACGAGATTTGCTATGTTCAATACAGCTTTTTAAATGAAAAACAGGCTTTATTTTAACAATCTTTTTATCCTCCGTGATCTGTATATCAAAGGAATCCTCCGTGAGTACGTCCAACTCGGGCTTGGCCAATTTGTCCTAATGTGTTAATACTCGTATATTATACTTATCGCTTGAAATATGTAGCACCTACAATATAAAAATATTTTTTTTTTTATTTACTGTTATGATTTAAAAAAATACACCTGAAATAGCTTTCATCAAAAATTTCTATTCGCTGAAATCACTTTCTTATTTCTTTTATATATTTTCTCTAATTGATAATAATTGAGGGAAAATATCAGTCAATATTATTTTCATCATGTATTGAATTGAATTTACACGTTCAACAGTTTTCAATAAGATTTTTTTTACATTTAAACAGACAAACACTTTATACACATGAATCGACTTGTTTCGACTTGTCCGTTTGTTTTTTTTTTGTATTTAGGACTACGATGTTTTTGAAATGAGTTAAATAGCAAACGCCAATGTGAGGTTTTTTATTACATCGATTATAATCTGAATCGATACCGTGCCTATAGCCGTCATCAAGATGAAAACGAATTCTTCCTTCAATATCTCTTATTTAATATCGCGCGTAAAATGTTCACCCGAACGCAGTTAACAACAGTAAAATCTTGCACTAGACACATGAATAATGCCTTTGTTTTTGTGGAACTATTTATTCTATTGTAAAAAACCGGATGATAAAAATAAATTAAATGAACGTGGTTTAATGATTGTAAATCCTTGAACTTATGAATTAATTAGTGTTTTGAGAAACACCGATAAATTATAGGTACACGTCAGTCTCGTGGCCCGACTGTGACGCAAAATGCAACCAACGACGCGGTTGCTCGTCGTCATCGCTTTGCTTGTTGATAAACGCAGTGTTGTTATGTGACAATGTACAGGTATTCGCATGAATTAAAATTTTTAATGTATTTTCTCGACAGTTGATATTAACAATGACGTTCGAGTGGAAAAATTTGTTATAAGAGCCGTGGAACCGTGTTTATTTATTTTCGATATTATCTTTAGTGTTTATATATGCTGTTTGTTTTGTATTGTTATGCAGATCGAACTATGAACTCACATAAATTACGGAGTGTAGAAGGCAGACTATATACACAAAGGAATATCTTGTATGAAGACAAAGCTGTTATAAAAATACTAATGTTAAAAGACTAACTTAAATATCACTTCAAAATTAATCATAATTATTTTATGATCAAGAGTTCATGCCTCTTATATACAGAGTTCATCAAACTCGCAGATGTGGGAAACAAAACAAAAAAAAAATGAAATTTTTTTATGAGCTTTTAAAAATGAGGAAAAAGATGAAAACGATTTAAAATTTAAATTAAAATCTTTTAGTTTCAAATGGTGAATGGCTTTGTCTTGATGGTGCGACTCGAAGGCGATAGAAAAAGGTCTTGCATCATCATCATAGAAGATGATATGAATTTAAGAGATCGCAAGAGTCTCCAACAGACGAAAATATCATATCCGTGCCCCTAAAATTGTGAACCTTGCTATTAAAAATCTTATCAAATGGTCTTCATATTATTACCCGTTATTTATTGTTTATAGATTATGAATAATTAATAACCACGAATTCTAATAAAGTAGTGTTATTTTGCAGGGCTGTCTTATGCTATACAGGGGCCCTTGGACACAAAGAGGCTGGGTCCTTGGGCAAACAGAGCCGAGGCCCTTAGACACAAAGAGTTTTCACGGTTATCTTTTGTTACACGGAGTCTGAGGCCCTTTTAAAAAACCAAATAATACGTGAATTAAAATAGTATGTAATTTTGCGTGTAAGTTAAACAACGATCACGGCATTTCAGGACCACCATCGGACCTGGCTCGGCTCTACCCCGAGTGTCCTTAGCGTCAAATGGAACTGTTACTTTAATAACCTAGTGTTATCGTTTTTATGTTACGTACTATAAATGAAACTAGTTTTAGGTTTGAATATAAACGTGAAAATGCTTGCATTATAATTCACGTATAGATCCAATAGGCGACACAATACCAACTTTGTGCACTTTTGAATTGATATTAGATTTCTGAAAATTTAGTTGATAACTTAATCTATTTTACAAGCTACTATTCGAGCTATTATACCCTTTATATGTATAGCTATTTTTTCAACTCAAAATTCATATCAATACTTCGACCTCCAATCGTATACTTGATCATATACATATCCATTGACGATGATCGGATGTGATAGAATGCTATAACCAGAATCATCTCCTCAAGTGAGATCCAAATCAAAGCAACGAACTATACGGTTTGATCCAAACAAAAGAATCGCGTCATCATCTTGAAGGATCTTCATGGTTCATTCATTCACGAAACCACACGAAACCTCTAAGTGGTAATGTCACTTTTTCCAGTAGAACTATCTTCGAATTCTGAGGTAGAAATAGTCAACAACGAATCTAAAGATGAATATGTGAACGAACCCTTAACGGCATGCTTCATACAAAACGATTGCCATAGGAAAGATTGAGATAAAAATAGAAAAAAAAGTGCTGATAATATTTCAAGTACCCAAAATAAAGTTGTGTATTGTTTTATGTATAAAGTTAAGATCATTTAAGGTATAAGAGATTCAAATTTATTTATAAAAAAGACATACTGCGCCATCTATAACCACCTCAGAATAACATGCTTAGTGTTTCAGCGCCATCTAGTGACTCATTGAAAAATTACAATACTTTCTGATTGTGTTAATGCTCTTATGGTTCTAAAAATGTTCAATAGAGGGCGCTGTTTTAAAATGTAAACCATATTACATTTGAATACAAAAATCAAGCCAACAACGCAATTTAAGCAAAATTTTGATTTTACTCAATCTCCAATCCGAAGCATATCTATTATGTTCAAGGTTAGCCTGTTATGATGGGATGTTTTGATGAACCGCTTTAATAATGGTATACCTACTTACTATATACAAGAAAACATAATATATAAACTTTTAAACAGTCCCCATAGAGATCGTATTACATCTAAACTATTTTTTTCGAACATATATAGACTATTTTTCATCTCTAAATACTACATTATATAATTCATGTTGAATTGCTCTCCTTCTTTTCTATCTTTATTTATATCGCATTCCTTCAAATTTAATGATTTTACTTGAAATTGTGGGAAAAGGTGTAATTGTGACATAAATTTAAGTTTTAATTTGAATAACTTTAAAATGAGTAAGTTTATATGAGAATGATATTTTTTGTAGAGCGTGCAATTCTCTGGGTACAAAATTATGTTATGGTCATTCAAATCCGTCAATTGGTTTTTAAGTTAGAAAATTGTATATCTAAAGAATAATTATTTCCGTGTTAAGTATATATGAAAAATAGAAACTTCGCTATGCGCGACCTGTAAGTATTAATACCTATAAAGAGTTCTGGTTTTTTTAGGCATCTTCTCACCTCCCTGAATTTATTTCATAGGAATTTTGAAAAAAAAATTGTCGATTTTTTTGAATCAACCTATCATATACATAATAATAATAAGCCTATATTTCGGGACAATAATAATTATTATATACCACTCTGGCCACTGCTTCACAGAAATTCGAATATTAATTTTAAATGTTACCATTTGTGTTTAGTCACGTGTAGGTACTATAAGATTTTTTTTAATACAGAAAGCAAACGTTAGGTATTGTAATAGAATTTTAATATCCCGTGAAAACTCGTGGATGCTCATACTCGTCTATCACTCATCTGTACCTATTATGCCCGACGCCCGTACCCCGCGCGTGTTGGAACCCCCGATGAATCGCGTAGTCAGCATCCGTGTAATCCAGTTACGTTCACTACGATTGACTAACAACACGCGCTCAGCCTAGGTCCCTATTTTGTGTCGCACACGAGTCAGAACGCTATTACTCTAACCCACTTAAAACAAACAAATAAATAAAAAATAACTATATATATATATATATATATATATATATATATATATATATATATATATGCTCCAAAGGTTCCTAGCATGGATATAAATTGTGTTCCTATTTTGTATTTAATTTTGGTTCCAATTGAAATTACTCCTGACAATAATATGGGTTCACAATCCTAAATTTAAGTGTAATTAGTTCTGTGAGACCAGTATCGTAGACCACCTAGCTGTAGGCTAAGTGGTCTGTAAATAAGTACGCTAGCTAATAGCGAATAATATCATCGAAATCTTGTTATTCGAATCACTACATAAAGGCGGGTAATGTGTTTAACTATATTATACATATGTAAATAAGTCATTACTTTGTGGCCATATAGAGCCAAAATATATTGTTATATTTCAATTTATGATTCAATGGTTTTGTTCGATGTTGCGAGCGTTCTTGAAAGTATGATAATTTTATCAAAATTCATTATGGCGGCCACTAAACGCTACACTAGGACAAAAAAAATACTAGAAAGTGAAATATCGTTGAAAAACCTTATTCTAACTCTATTATGTAAATTTCTTCTACTTATTCTTTACAATACTGAAAATTGTTTGAGAGTTTTAAACTACATTATAAATTTGAAAGCTTTGAAAAATCAGCTAAATTTACGGAATATAAAAAGCTTTTGCATATTTTGTACACAAGAAGATGTAATTTCGTTAAATAGACACATACACTTAGTCAACCAACGAAAGGAAAGGGCTTATTCCTTTCAGTGGTTCGAGCTTAAGGGTCGATTAAGGGAGCTTAATGAGATGAAATAGACTCATGCAGACAGTTCATTGTTAGAAAAGTAGATACGTTCTACGTAGGGATATCTGTTTTTGGTAGGCTTGGATGAATAACGATCATATGAGTAGGTGGAACTCTCTTTTACGTAAGGTTATAACGTTTTTATTTAACACTAACTAGATAGGTACATATTACGCATTCAAATCACTTAAGTCATACCACTTTGATGTTAATTGGTATAATTTAGGGAAAAACTACGCTTTGTAGTGATCGGTTTTGTGCATATACATTGCGATATTATTAACACTTTATAGGTAGCAAATAGTAAAACCTACGTATCATAGTTTATAGGAACCTGTAACAAATAATAAAGATAATAAAAAGCTCATCAAAATAATAAAAAAATATATTTTTTTGGGGTTTTTGAATATAACAAAAATATGATTTATTAGTTACGTGTTATCAATGATATTATGAAAGCATTTTAAATTTTGAATCTTTTGGTCCTATAAGTGAATTTTGACCAAAATGTCCCTTACGAGATATCACGGCAGTCGGAATTGGTAAAATGACACGAAAATAAATGATGCAAACTAGATACAATTTTTTCCGTATAAAAATATTTGTTGAATTAAGAATATTTATTACGATATTTTTCGTATTGAAGGAATTATTAGTATTTAAAAAATCGTGTGCGTGTAACCTTTGCGCATGCTTGAAATAAAACTTCTTTGATTTTTTTATGATAAATATCATCAAAAAGATAAATCAAAAGATAAATATGTCGTTTTATAATTAATTTTGTTTGATAACGCAATTTTGACCTTTCGTTATAAATATAAATTGTTCTTACGTATACATATATATGTACATAGAATTACAAGCAAAATTCAATAATGGTTAATTATTCCAGTTAACGACGAAGCATTTACGTATAATTAAAAAATCTGTGTCGCTATTTGATGCGTCATTTGCCATAGTGTTTTGTCTACCTATAGCAAGAAATTTGGACAAAATATTTTATTAATTATAATATAATATGGATTTTAATATTGAAATTATAAATTTTATTGATCAGCTTTTTAATTTTGGTACTTAAAATCTTACATTTTTAGTCTACGGGTCATGATTAGTTTGCTGATTTTTGCGTTTATTTAACGACGAAGAGGTACAATGTCAGCCATATGAATTTTTCACGACACTTGTTTTTTAATGTTTCAAAAGTATTTTTTTATTACACTTGTTTTTTTATAAAAATTTTACATTATAACTTTTAATAAAAATAAGCACTGTAATCACAAAGATTGGGTCGCAACAAAATGTAGGGTCATAATATTTTGGGCCAGTTCCACGTTATTCGTGTAAATAATGTCTAACTATACAGCAGTTGTATATCCGCACTGTTACCAATACATAATGCAAGTACATATGTTAGGTTGATAATGAAGGGAATGTCACAGTCGTCCGAAAACTGTTACTTTCCTTTGAAAAAGAATTTAGTTATTCTCAACTCGCGGCTAGAGAAGTTTTACTTGGTAAAAAAGAATGGATTTTTATTTCCAAATTTAGATAAAATAAAGCACTTTTAGAAAACAATGAAAAGGCACCATCATTTGTACGATGATAACAACAACCTCTTAATTAATGATTTTCGTAGAATTAAAATATGGAGCGCTTTACATTCTTTTATGGTGAGTTGCATACGAAGTTTAGTTGTTAAGTAAGAGTAGGTCAAATTTCAATTTAAATTTTTTTATAGCTTTCTTGTAACCTTATATCATATAAGTGTAAATCAAAAATATAAAATAGCACAGCGCCATTTCATATTTAAAAATAAATTTCAAAAACATTTTCTACATCTATGAAAACTTTTTTTCCACACACCCACACACACGCACGCACACACACACGTATATAAATATATATTTATATATGGATAACTACAAATATGGTAGAGCCATGATCAAGTTTGCTACCACAAGAAAATGAGCCGGGGCGACTGGCTAGATACCACACTCTCACAGAATACAGACATGAAATACAGCTACCGCTGTTACATTTGGTCTAGTGAGTAAGAGTTCTGGTTCATCATCCGTCCATGGCCCCACTCCTCCTTCATCAGATATCCTTTTCTTACCCAAAAAAGCCTGCAACGTACTGGTGACTCCTTTGGGGTTGCGAATGTCCATGGGCGTCGATAATCACCTACTCTCTGGTGCCTGCATGGTTATTTATCTCAAATAAACGTTAAAATATAATATCCAAATCCTTTCAATCGAAAACGAACCTTATTTTCACATTACTTTGAAAACGAAATATCTTATAACTATACCCACTTTAATAATCTTATAACAACATAGAATTGGATACCCGTTTCATTTTATACGTGTATGTAGTATATTAGGTATATCAAAGTTTTCGCAAAGTTCACGTCACCTCGCCCCACTTTCATAGTAAGTGTAATCAAATTAGAGTCGTTCGCGTTGCAAAATACATCGTAAACATAGTATATAGAATGTATTTAAGACATTATTTTAAGTCTGTCTAACCTTCGTAACAGGTATAATTCAAAACGACAGCATCCTCTATCGCCCCGGCCGTGACATATCGGCCGCTATTAATTTATACCGTTTATTCGATTATGCGGCCATCGCGTCGTTTAAATTAACTAACGCACGTCAATTGGGCGCATAGCTTTTGTCGGTTCGTCGAGTGTTCGATGGTCTCGGCACAAACGTACCATTTATTTCGAGACACCCTCTGCTGTGAGCGATGCTAGGCCTGTATAAGCTCCATTTCCGCACAGATTTGTGTAACGTTATATTTAGTTCCGCCATTGACTTTTAAGTGCATCTTGGGCTACTGAACCATATGTTATATGCACTCGAATATACAAGAATGAAACGAATAGACTGACTTAGCTTATAGCATAGAAAGTAGTTAGGATAATAGTTAAGGCGTTATAGAAATTCGACATACAATATTTAATATTCTGTTAAATAATTATTGAATTATTAAAGACATATAGGCTGTCAATGCAAGAGTTAATTGCAATCTCAAATTGAATCTTTAAATATAATTAATTTATGTAATGTCACATCTAATCTTTGAATGGCACAAATTTATGCAACATCAAATTTCCTCTCTGTTTTATGTGTAATATCCCGGAAAAAAACCATTGATTAAACTCATTATACGCAAAATTATATATTAATTAACATCATAACAAAATTGTATGATCGATTTGATTATTAAAATAAATAAAAAAACAAAAACATCACTGCTATATGCTAGCTATATGCTAACAAATTGTCGTTTGACAACAGCTGGTCGATATTAAAATGATTCCCTTTGAGTTATCTTATCTCGTAAGTGTTGGCGGTATGAGTGAAGTCGTTCAAACAAACCGCGGTGTGATTCCTAACCATTTCATCGAGTCGACCTTCGTATGGCGTCATGACCAACCTCCGCCCGCACTGACATCATCTACTGAATTACCCAATTCTGACTCCTGCTTACTTAATGCTTTGACCGTCGTAATGCTTATGGTTAGCAATGTGACCAAAAATTTTAATACTTGCCAAAAACGCTGCCAGATACGAACCGAACTCGTACGATTCGTAATTCGTATTGTAATGTTATTTTTGCCTATGACAAATGTATTGGGTTGGAAAAAAATTTTTTTTCGTATATTATTCACAAATTCAAGATGACTTTTCATCATGTTTTATTTAAATTTAGTTGTAATACAAAAACATGTCATTTCGTTGAAGAAGTAGTCCCGTAATTTCATCAGAAGTTCTACTGCAATGGAATTATCCCATTGCTGTAGAACTCCTGATCAAAAATCTGTGACAAGTAGTTTTCACAGTCCTCTCTTGATGTTAACCTAATATTGCCTAAAAAATTCTAAAGAGACCGAAATAGGTGAAAATTTGAGGGTGGAAGGTCAGAGCTATATGGTGGATCCATTAACACTTCCCAACCAAACTCTCTCAATATTTGCTGAGTGGTTAAATATGTGTGTGGTCTGGCATTATCATGGTGAGAAACCACACCCTTTCTGTTGATCGATTCCGGGCGTTTTTTTTTTTACTTCTTGCCTGAGTCTCATTAACTGCTGTCAGTAGACATCCGAATTGATTGTTTTGCCAGGCGGTACAAGCTCATAATGTATAATCCTCTTCCAATCCCACAATACACATCAAATTATTGCGTGCTAATCCGAATATCATTATAGTCTATGGAGCTTGCTTGCCTTTTAACCATCATCTAACCTTTTCGCACGTTCTTGTCAAAGGTAATCCATTTTTCATCAACCGTGATAATTATTTTCAAAAACAGCTCAATTTCATTACTTTTCTATAGAGAATCGCAAATGAAGTACACTATTCTTTAGATTTTTTTCAGTGAGCTCGCGCGGGACCCAAGTATCAAGATTTTTCGTAGGTATATCTAGCTTTTTGCAAATGATTCAAAATGTTTTATAGTCTATCCGCAACTCTTTGACCATGTCGTAAAAACTAATATGCCGATCTTCCTCTACTTTTTCCAAAATGGCATCGACTTCGTCCTCAACAGGTCGACCAGAACGAGATTCATCTTTGATATCAAAATTACCGTACTGAAAACGCTCAAATCACTCCGCTAAAACCGACAGTGCATTGGATGCATAAACGTCACAATTTTTGTTCGCGATTTGTGTTGTTTTTTCCCTTTTTCGTAATAAAACTTCAAAATGTATCGAAATTTAGGTTGTTTTTTAAACAGTTTGTTGAACAGAAAAACAGTAGAAAAATGGTGGAACACCGTTTTTACTTTTCATTTTTCTTTTTTTACAATGTCATTTATTTAATGGTATCAAAACTAGCCGTATACAAACAGCACATCCAAAGACATTTTACTGCAACTTTTTACTTATAAAATACGAAAAACCTTTTTCTCCGACCAAATATATTGGTTTCTTAATTTTTTCAGTTTATAGCGTACATACTTCACCTAATATCGATTTATAAGTAAAATGGAGCACCGAATTAGATATTTCAACATTATTAAATTATGATGTATTTTAACCGTGTTGAAGCACTGGTAATTTTAGTTAAAAACTATTAGATGTAATTAAATGTTATTGTTATATATATATATATATATATATATATATATATATATATATATATATATATACGGAACAAATATTTATAAGTTTATCTAGGCAGTCAACAATTTCGATAGTTATATAGTTATTCAAAAGATGATGTCAAGCCGATATCTGTAAATGAGTTCTGCCTATTCTACTTCTATTGTTTACTAAACGAAGGCCACGTCACTTGAAGTTACACACAAACAAATACCAGCGTTGATGTTTATTCTGAATTTGTTCTTTTAAAAATAAAACCTTTTTTTTACAACGAAAAAATTTAGATATAAAAATGAAATAATACAATAACAATACGATAGACCGAAATTTATACATATATATAAATTTCGGTCTGTATGTATATAATGAATAAAGGGCATTATTAAAGACGGTTAATATTTATAATAAATTTAATTTCCGGAGGTTTAAGTTAGAAAAGCAGTTATGTATTTAAGCGTTTAATACGATCCTTTTGAGGTTACATAATTTCCGACGAACCTTCCGACGGTGTGGCCAAGCGTTATTGTTCTCGCATTAATCACCGCTTATCTCGATTTTAACGAATAACGCTGAAACAAATTTCGATTGTTTCTAAAGCCCTTCATCTGCCGCCATTGTTATTAATTTTTAATGTAACCCATAATCAAATTGATCAATCGGCGGCTTCATAAAGCGATCCAATTTTATAATAAAATATTCTTGTTTATTCCCCAGGCGATTTTCTAAATTTGCCATGCACTGCCAAACAAATACGAGTAGTTTTTTTTTTTTTTTTTGTAAACGTAGTAACAAAATACCGTGTCGTCCTTGTTCAAATGTTATACGTGGACGTGACACCTTACGTAATCGACTGACCGGTGTATCGCTTGCCGCATTAGTTTATATTTCTTTTAAATAGCTATTCATTTTAAATCGCATCAGAGGAATAGTCCGAACCGGTTCAGTAATGTATGGCTTTTGATTGGTTTTCGTGAATATATAACTTAATAAAAATCTAATTAAAAGCGATGTACGTTTTATTATTTTTATATACCTCAGTTTATAATATTCGTTCATGATCTTGATAGACCGTATTTGATAAATCATTTTTGTATCACTGGTGTGATACGAAAATATGATAATCAAAGACAAGAGCGATATTGTTAATACGATTATCGAGATAACGTGGAAATATATAGACGACCGTACTTCTACATTTTAAGATCAAAACGATCATAATGATAACTGCAATTTATCCGTGTATCAGACCAATTAAATTATTGAATTTTTAAACGAGATGTCCATCGAGTTGTTAGATTGCAACTATAATTACAGAATTTTAATTTACGTAAACATATAAAACCAGTGTTTATTTTCGAAAATGTTGGCACCGAAAATGGGCACCGAAGAACTCGCAGATATCAGTTGTCAATTTCATTTTCAAGGGCAACATTTTATTATAATACCGGCGGGTTGAACCAAAAGTAAAAATGTAATTCATAAACGTGAACCACAAGATTTGTTAGATTGCCCACATATTAATCTGTCAAATCTTACGGATTACTTTTACGAATTACGTTTTTACTTTTGGTCCAACCCACCATAAGTATTCAAATATTTTATGTATTATTTTGCGAGTACGTACGGGTGCAATGGATTTATCTATACATAAATAAAAGTGTAACCTCTTTTTGTGTTTGTGAGCGTATCACGCAAGAATTATTGAAAATATGAAGATGCAACTTTTAAGATCTTGTAATAGTTAGGTGGTCATTGTAAAAGCTATTTTCAATGTATATTAATTACCACTATCTTTTGTTCATGACTTCACCCATTTAAATAAATGGCGTATTTTTTGCTGTTAACAATATTATATAATCAATAGATTTTTATATATATTGGTTATTGTTAACAGTCAAAGCCAAGAGAGAAAAAAAATTGCCACCGGGAACTGTATCAAGATCTAGACCGTGAACGGGATTACAGTCGAGAGCGCAATCGGAATTGGCATCAGGATTGACAGCGCACTTGACGGCTAGACTAAAGTGAAATCGATATAAAATATGCAGGAAATTACTTCTATATCTATGTGAACGAAGTTGTACGCAAATGCTGGTATTATATATAGAGGAATTGAATCACGAAATCTCCAGTCTACATAAGCAAAAAAATTATAGTGTAAAAAACTAAAAAAACACGCTTTTAAAATTAATTGAACTAAAAAATACAAAATAAAACTGTAGTAATCAATTGAAAAATTCATATTATTGTACAAAACACGTGGGGTGCTTGTTATAATAACTACAGATATAATAAACTATTGATATTTACTACAGATATAATAAACTATGGATTTTAATTGATTACTACAGTTTTATTTTGAATTTTTTAGTTCAATTAATTTTAAAAGCGTGTTTTTTAGTTTTGTAAACTATAATTTATTTTTTACTTGTTAGTTTGGTTTATTAAATTTAATTCCTTCCTTATCTGCTATAAGTCTAAAACTGTACTGTTTACCACATTTCGTTCCGCAAAATAAATTAATTTAATATTCTGTCCTATTTTGTTGTAAAGAATAGGCTTATTCTGAATCACGGTTATCAATATATTATGAATATCATAAATACTAGTATGTGCTTATTAGACTCGCCAGAATCTACGTATGTATGAGTAGCAAACGATATTACTACGCAGATACCTTAAAAAAGTCTCCGGTATGGAGTACTATACACAGTGTATAGTACTCCATAGTCTCCGGGTCTGTTGTGCTGAGCCGAGTGCCACAAGCGAAGAGTCCGAAACTGTACGCATGCGCAGTTCACGCGCTCCGTCTTTGTTACTCTCATACAGGATCCTTAAACAAATTTATTAATCCTGACGATCCTAATCAGGATAATGGAAGATTTTTATCGAATTATTGAATTGTCATCTGTCCTTGAGACGTGTGCAAAGTTTCGAATTGATCAGACTTCTAGAAACCGGTGAAAATTAAGCTCAAAAATTCCGTTACATACATACGTAGATACATGCAACCCAAGCTTATAAAAGCGTGTTAAAAAACAGTGGCACTCCGGGAGTGCCGACAGAATTGAAAACTTGAACATTTATGGGTGTAGATTTTGAACGGTCAGGAAATATTTTATTGTGTAAGAAACACTTTCAAATGAAATGTTTTTTTATTCATTATTATGAACTACTACAAAAAATATACTATAATTTTCATTTAATACGCTATTGGACATGAAAAATAATGCATATTAATTTACACACAAAAGTTGCAAATTATTGCTTAAAACGTAAATGTACAAATATAATACGAAAAGTTCGTATATACACAATTTATGATTGTATTGTATATAGTAATATTATCAATGTATTTCAACCCGAACTCAACTCTCGTGTAAACGGGGCCAATATATATACATTGTACATACTTATATAGAGGTGTCGGTTACGGTAACGGTAACAGTGTCGCGAGTTCAAAGGTTTTTCCCCATCTCAAAAATGCCCAACGCGCCTAAAGAAGTTTTCACTTCAAAAATAAACTATAATGTGCGTATATAGAATAACCTAATAATAAATTTAACAAATATTAGTACATATACGTACAGTGCATTCGTGTCGGACCATAAGGAGTATTGAACCAATCTGTATGCGCGCTCGCAACGTACGCAACTATTAACTAGGACAAATGCCCATCCGCCCGTCATTAGTACACGGGATTGTCACATGTCACGCAACGGACTGTTTACGCTTTAAATCCTTCTTCCTCCTTCTTACGCATCGAGGATGTGAAGTCACTCAGCAATATTCGTAAACGGACGTCGGGAATTAGGAGAGTGTCGTTCACGAACGACAGCAAAGCAAGTTTGAAAATTCTTATTTTCCAATTTTTAATTCAACCGCACTAATTATTAACATACATGTACAGATTTTGTATTAATTACTAATGAAACTTGTCAATGATAAAACCTTTAGACCTCCTTTTCTACCAGTAACAATTACGTCATCGATAAAATCGAATTGATGTGGCTTGGCATCGCAGTGACTGTTTTTATTACGACCCGTAGATACTTCAGACACGAATAATATTTTAAGTGTATTAAGTTAAATATCGAAAAAAAAATTAGTCTTGATTTTTTTGAAATAAGAGGCCGATGGTGCAATTTATATGAATAAATTTTAAGACCTTCTCTAAAATTTGGTATCCATATTCATTTGCCTACAGATATTAGTGAAACCTGCAACAAAGCCATTTTGAATCATGATCTGGTTAAGTTAGAAAATAACTTAACTAATTATATATTGTAATATAAAACAAAGTCACATTGTCTATCTGTCCATTTGTTCTTATCCCTATGATATTTTTTAATTATAAAAATAACTTATCTAGTAAAATATTAGTGTACATTAGATTACGATAGACTATCTAGAGTTTTGGCAATAACCATTTTAGTAAGAACGCCATGTCGGCACAAAAACTACAGCAGCAGCGTTCAGCTTGAGGACCGCTGATTTGATTTAAACGATTCAATATATAATACTGTGAAAATATTGATACGTTATCAGGTATCAGCATATATTAACTATTGCTTGTAGCTTCGCTCGTATCAAGATTGATATCATTTACTTTAATACACCGACTGACTACTGGTAACGGTGATACCCAAAGGAGGATCAAATGGACACCGATCCGCAATTGGAGTCACGAGTGGAACCGAGATCGGGATCAAAGCCGTGTGTTAAAAATTAAACAATAAAATCATTTAGTGCTAGTACGGTTATTCTGTGTAAGGGTATGCATTTCAATGATATAGATTATTAGAATTGAAATTAGGGCAAAAATTGGATGTTAAAAACGAAAAATTTGTTAATTTTTTTAAATTTATATTAACCATTATCAACTGTATCAACTATCTCACTCCGGTCTTTTTATTATTTTTATTGTAATTAACTATTTTCATGCAATTAAAAACAATTTTTTAATCACTCCAAAGAAGTATAACTTCTCACGCGTGTACGTACAGTGCATCCACCTTTTTTTTGTAATCTACTCATTTATTTATAATAAAGCAGTCATATATTTATATATTAGGTTATTCAAATTTACAAATATGAAGACGAATCAAAACAATTGAATTGCTAAGGTATTGGCAGACTAATGGGCCTTAGGTAGTAAAAGAAACTCGAATTATAGGGGTCGTAATGATTTGCATTAACTACAAGAACTAGTAGAACATTGTAATGTAAGATTTTATATTATTTTACTTTACGTTAGCATTGTTTGTTATACTTCTTGTATTCGTATGAAAGTTCGTTCTCATTTTGTATTGCATGCTGCCCCTATTTGAGGGCCTGCTAACCAAAGGCCAACATAATTACCTTTTATGAGACACCCTGGCCACTTTGAAAACCTTCGCATGGGTAAAACGCCGGCGGGACAGTGCAGCATAAAATCGCCGGTCTAATAGATTACGAAAATTATGAAAATAGGTACTACTTTTTCGAAATTGGCGTTAGAAAAAACCTGAAAGTTAGATTAAGATCTTGATTCATGAGTTTTAGTAGTTACCCCGATTAGTACTTAGTGCAAATAATACTTAGTGAGTATAAAGTATAATTATCCGTTCTTTATATAGATGGAAAATACACATTAAGTGTATATAACTTTGTTTAATTTATAAAAAACCAAGCAATATACTTTATATTACTTGTTTTTAATATTGTAAAAATGCATAAATTGTTATATGTGTAAAATATTTTATTAATAAGCATCATTTTGTAAATTTTTAAATCAATAAAAATTTAAATAATAAAATAAGTAAATAAAAAAACCAATTCTACTGTAATAGAAACCATATTAAGAGTACAACTGCGTGCGTGACAATGTTTTTGGTCGGCAAGCCGAGTAAAGTAATTAAATTTCAAAAAGATCTACACATTTGGATTTTATTGGCTCTAATTAAAGACTAAATCGCTACCAATTTGTGAATCGCACGCGACGTTTTAAATTGCGTATTGCGATCGTATTCAGACAACCGCTGCCGTACCGAGCCGGCGTGGGCGTTCTTTATTACTTGCCTACCTTAATTTTCCTACCAAATTAATTCGAACTTTATAAGGCTGATAAACAAATAAGGAAATCGAAATAAAGCCAAAACTTGATACGATCAAACACTGCAGTTATACGAAATAACGAGACAATGATTAAAAGTCGATGAGTCACTATTCGTCGTTATTAATAGTCATCGCGTCCGTGACCCTTTTTATTACTGCCTCTGTATGGATTGTCTCATCTCAATAATCATTGCAATTTTTTATGAAATGTTTTATAAGGGGACTTTCATTAAAAACATTAGCAAACAGGTGAGATTGGTAGGAGGCAATGGCCAACGTAGGGGTTTAAGCTAACGTGACAATGAAAACGTCATAGATTTTATTTTGATTTTGAAAACCCTGATATAGAAGATGCAGAGTGAATAGAAGGAGAGAAACGGGATGCGAATTAAAAAAATCGAAAGCTTACTTCATCATCATCATCATCATCATCATCATCGCTCGACCTTCAGCCAGTCGCAATGACTGAAAGGGACAAGTCCCGATACACCGAAGGGAGCGTAAATATCGGGGGGAGTGTAGATTCTATTCTGGATTACGAGTGACGGGAGTTTGTAGAGCCAGCCGGTATTCGTGCAACCTAAAAAAATCGAAAGCTTACTTCATCATCATCATCATCATCATCATCATCGCTCGACCTTCAGCCAGTCGCAATGACTGAAAGGGACAAGTCCCGATACACCGAAGGGAGCGTAAATATCGGGGGGAGTGTAGATTCTATTCTGGATTACGAGTGACGGGAGTTTGTAGAGCCAGCCGGTATTCGTGCAACCTAAAAAAATCGAAAGCTTACTTCATCATCATCATCATCATCATCATCATCATCATCGCTCGCCCTTCAGCCAGTCGCAATGACTGAAAGGGACAAGTCCCGATACACCGAAGGGAGCGTAAATATCGGGGGGAGTGTAGATTCTATTCTGGATTACGAGTGACGGGAGTTTGTAGAGCCAGCCGGTATTCGTGCAACCTAAAAAAATCGAAAGCTTACTTCAAATTAATTTCTGAACTTTTAAAGAATGGTTAGACTTCTGATAAATAAAAGTATCATCATTCTGTGTGCATTGAAAAAAAAAAACATAGTATACTTTTTAAAAACATTATTCTGTATATTAATTTTATTTGTATGTTTATATGATCGAAAACATAAGTAATAAAAAATATATTTTTTTTTGTTATTGACACTAGTAAAAACTTAGAAACTTTTTTTGTACATGAAGGAGGAATAACACCTGTGATATAATATTGGTATATAGATTATGTAGTACTAAATTTAGAAATGACTCAGATCTAGTTACAAATAATAACGAAATTAGTCATAATAAACGACTTCTGTCATCGCGTTCATTTTTCGTATCTATTTGGAATAGAAGTATAAAATTTTGTAGAGAATTTGATGGACTTATGGCAGCCGGTTAATTGTGTATTTTGATTTAGGATTTTTTTTTTCCATTCTGTATTTATTTTTTAAAATGTAATTGAGAATCGAAATCTAAAATAATATATAGTAAATATATGTACAAGAGTGTTCAACTTTTCTATATATTTCTTACAAGACTGAAAATTTGTGTTCTTTAAAACGATTCGTGAAAATTCTAGAAGTTCGCACAGGACATAGTAGTTGAGTGGAGAGAATATTATTTGTGGTGGTTTCGATTCTGGGCTTACGTGAACGACCAATGAGTTAAATAAAAATAAATTAAATAAAATTTAATAAAAATAAATTCGAGCGTTCCGTGCGTCCAACAGTACGTCTAGTTGTAGATCGTTAAGTTTATGCTAAGCAGCGTAAAGGGCTTAAGGTCAGAGTCTCTCGATTTGAAATAAGGTCGTAAGAGACTACGAGCCGTCTGCAGTGGCGTAACAAAAAACCACACACGGCCCAAACCTAACGCCAAAGTAAATTGGGTCGAATAGCCCAATTAAATTTAATAGCCAGTGGGTTTATTAACGAATAAAGTTTAACCTTAGCGTTTTTGTCGCCGGACAAGAATGACGTACTTTTCTAATTTATCACTTATCACAGATTCCCGAATTCAACGCAGAACTCACGCGTAAACTAATAACGAGCCATTTGTTTTTCAAGTTTTGTATTGTTAAGTGTTTAAACAAACCAAAATAATAAATTTAGTTTCAAATCCCAACGTTTTCTTTTTTTTCAAAGCTGTCGCATGAGCCGCGGCTCGTACGAGCCCGACCGCGAAGACGCAACAAGAACGCGTGAGCCGATACGACCGGGTGTTGAAAGTAGTATTAAAACGCTTAAGAGCTATCTTTACTTGTAAAAATGTAATACATGAGATTAATGGCGGAAATCCGATGCTAACCCGCCCAGTTTTATTTTGATATTCATGATCGGCTTTGATTTACGTGGATGCGTATGTCAAGTTTTTATTAATATCTGTCAAACGAACGTAAGAGTTACGACTTTATAATTGGATTTAGTTATTAGATTGTAATATAAGTACGAAACCTACATGATTATTAAATGGGTGATATGAGATATGTGAACGCAATTGGAATATTTGAGTTTAAACTTAAAAAATAAGTAAAACGCATAGGAAAATAATTGAAATAATATAGAGAGATATACGAGGGCGGACCTCGCGTTACTTCATTGTATTAGTAGGTTCATAATTATCAATGTTACCTTAGTAATATAGAAAGTAAATAAACATAGATTATCAACTAAACGTGTCAATGAAATCGATAGATCATGGAGCTCTGCAATATTATATTTACTAATTATTATTTCTGTAAATGTTTATGAACTAAAATCTTAAATCGGAACTCAACATTACGACAAAAGTAAAATCAAATCGATTATGAATATTATATTAGCTACAAATATTGGTTGAAATTAAAACGCTGTTATTCTGTGACGTGGCTAAACTTTAATAAGTTGCGTCATGTAGATCAATAAGTACCGAATACTGGATAAATCTCGTGACAGGCGAAACAATTTCTTCACGAAATAGGAGAGAGTAAACAGACTACCAGGAATGCATTGCTCGCTGACCTAAGGGGTCCTCAGACAAATCGCCGGTGTCGAGGACTCGACGTGGGTGACACGGACCGATCTCGTCCGGCAATTTAGTAATAGTCGCTAAACGTGAATTATTATCGTCAGATGGGAGATAAACGTCATTAAACAATCTGCGGAACCGCGCGCGTGTGGCGTCGCACGCCGACGCGCCCGCTAACCGCAGAGAGGCTTCGCGGTGGTGTCGCGTAACTCGCTTTACGTTACTAAGGGTTCTGTTTACCGACATGTCTTATACTATTTCATGACAAGAAGTGTTTTTTTTTTTTAATTGTATTTTAAGAAACGTGTCGACGGACAAGATATTATTACTTTTGTTATTACACATCTGTTTTCTGCATGATCTGTAAAAAGCTTATTACCAAAAATAAACAATGCATACTCGGCTACTTGAATAACATCTTTTCAAACATAGAATTTATTTATACACGGGAATTTAGTGTATAAAATGTTTAGGATTACCAAATTACGTGGCTTATATTAATTTGTGTTTCTTGAATAATTTTAGTAGACGTATTAGTTATAGAAACTATTTTTTGAAGCAACAATAAGTTTGGTTACAGAAATCTACAATACTCGTTTTTATGATGTAACGTTCAATCATTTATCAATAGTTATTTCATTCATAAAAACAGAGAAACAATCAGTTTGACATTGCCAAGGAGGCTGGAGGCTGAGGTTGCCATTGTTCAGGTTACAGTCCATTAATCAGGTATTGTTTGGCCGGCATCAGCGCCATAGGCACGCCTGTCTCTTTTTGAAAACTTTACGGTTGCCATTTTTTACCCTTGTTTGGACTAAATTGGTTTAATAAAAATCATTATATAGGGATTTATTTTTAATTTTTTTCAGGGCAAAATAATTAAGAAGGAAAATATTGGATTTACAATGAAACATTATTCAAAAATTTCGGACAGCATTGGCGATAGAATCACAGCTGAAAGGTAATTATATTATATATACATTCATTATACGCAGTAACAAATAATACTATTTTATGTGCTATGGAAGAACAATATATTATTACAACTTATACTTACAGAATAATAATGCTCTAATTCATAAATGTTTACAAATAGAAAATTGTTAGGTCAGAAAAGACAATTTCGGTTTATAATTTATCTGCAATAAATATTATTTATTTTACATATCGCGTGGGATATAATTTAAATGAGCTTCCCTTAGGAAAATAATAATTTTGCTTGCAGTATTTTGAGCGATTCTAATTACAGAAGTCAAACATTTGATAGAATTCGCATTAAAAAGCTGAAAAGATATTTCAACTTTTGAAGATTTAATAACACAATGATAATAAAAAAACTCTTATTTTTGTTCAATGTTTTTAATATCGTCAGTCAGACAATTGTGAAAGTTACGTCTAAATGCAATTTTCGGGTATTTTTAGTATAATTACGTCGACTATTCTATTTCATACGTCTTCAAATTTACATAATTTGTGATAATTTAGTAAATACTTATTTATTATGTTATTAAAAACATCCCTTAAAATGCCCCTTGACAACGTCGATCGTAACACTATTCCGTTATTCTACTCTCGATGTCTATAGGAAGGAAAGGAAATCAGTGAAAAACCGACAAATATCAAAATTTCCATAATCTTAGATCATTTTTACACCAGAACCCTAAGAATATTTAAGATTTTATTCATAAGTAACGCTTACAAGCCATTAATCCAGCCTAGAATGTATTCACCGCGATCAAAGTGTCTCGACGGAGCTTACCCGGCCATCGATAAGAGGTCGCCGTGCGCTTCGGCTCTCGGCCTACATAACGTGACGACATACACCGTCCTCCTAAGCCGGCCCGTGTGTGGTAACTCCCGGTCGCGTTATCGTCTACGGGATTAAGTTGGCCATAAATAGGAATATGGAGGTGTTGGTAATTTAAAAGATTTGCATACGATTAATTGTAAGTTTGTTTTGTTAGTTTAGTATCGTTAATTTTGCTGTTCGCTGATAAAGTTGCCAATTGCTTAGCACGTGCTTTTGTATGGTGTGTGCGATTCGTTTGAAATGGCCAAATCTTTAGCGTCTGCTGTCAGCAGAAATGCAAGTTATATCTACGTATGATTTCAGTGCCAAATCAATCTAATGTTCTTATGGAAAGAAAGATTCTTAACAATATAATTTTTGTTAGTCTCTTTAAAGTAATATTAGTGATGATTTTTTTTTCTAAAATACGCATTGTTTATATAATTAAGTTATACTTCGTTATAAGCTCTCAAATCTTTAACAATATATTTTATACTTAGTTTCACATTAACATTGGATTTTCTAATTTTAGACTTAGCATAATTATTGTATTTCTTATTCCTGAAAAAATTACAAAATTCACAGGAAAACTCTTGTCAATCTCAAGGTTGATCATAAACAAAACAGTTGTTTTTTTTTTCAACCAAAAAACAGATATTTATCAAAATATTAATAACATGACATTAACTACTGATTTCAAACCAACAGCTCAATAAGCACGGTGTGCGGCGGTGCACGGGACGAAGGGGACGTGGTCGAGGGCAAAGACTCCTCGCTCGCATTATCGCACTAACGAGACCAAGTGACTTTAATTGTGTTTATGGCATTAATATAATAACAAGAACATCTTGAGATTCGCCCTAACATTTTTCGACCACGAAGCCCATAAAGACGTGGAAAGGTTGTTACAATTGTTTCTGATTTTTTAAACGGTTTGATTTAAGTAGTGTCTTTTTCGAACACAATATGAAAAAAATAAGTTAATCAAGTTTTAGTAAAGTACCTATGAATAAAACTGATTAGAACATTAAGTAAGGTTTCACAATACGCTGATTTCATATACAATTTTTTTAAAACAAAAAAAAAACGGCATTTGCAATATCAGTATACTTTTTTAAAAAAAATAATTCAATGCTTTAAGCATTTACTTCAAATGCAAAAAGAAAGAAAAAAAGTTAAAATAAAGTAAGTAACAATTCTTTTTATAGATTAGAAACAAAATTATTGTTTAGGAATTTTATGAAAATTTTAAGCTGCCATTTTTAAACTTTATGTTTAATACCAGTAGCCCACACGTTTACGATTTTAATTATAATTATTAAACGTAAGTAATTTCGATTTTAATCCAAACTATTTTTGTACAAAATGTCATCGCGTTCGATATAAAAGTGTGACTTTTTCTAGCTGCGGAAATTTCATCATACCTTATATTTCATACAATTTTTAATTTCTTATAAGAATTAAATTTATTTTGCACGCTTTAAAAAAGGGATTTCTGTTTCGACCGTCTCCTTTCGTCAATAATACATTACATTACGAAAATTACCGGTGATATTGAAATCGTATAGATTTTTCACTGTACCATGTCTTTTTTTTAACAATTACGTATAACAGATAACATGCTTGCAAGACACGAACCTAGTTTACCGTTAACAGGCCGTTGTGCCACTTCTGGTGTTGGCACAAATGAAGAAAGAGCTACTGGCAACCTCGAAAGATAATGCGATTTACGTCGAGATTTCCAAGCAGCACCATTCACCGCTTCCGAGTCATATGGGAAGCGGTTTTTGTGCACCGCGACCGTTGAAGGGAAATCTCGTGTGAAGTTGCATTCGTTATTGATAAATCTCATGCATAACTGTCGCTACGATACTTCATACTACGAACAAAGTTGTATTATTATTAACAGTTAACTATTAATAATCCATTGTAGGCGCAGTTCAACTTATTGATGCCTTATCGCTAATTGCTAATCGCTATTAGAAAAGTAGCAAACTTTTATTTTTTATACACCCTTTTTTTTGATGTAAAATTTTTTTTAGCTCGAGTCGCGAGTAACTGAAAACTTCTTTTGGCCGGAAATAACGTTCAATAAAATTTATATTTAGTTTCCGCATTTCTATTTTGAATTTCTTGTTCGTCGAGTAGGTGTGTATTCAAATGCAAAGTGTCCAATGTCTGAAAACAGTAATTTCACCGTAAACCCCTAATAAGTTCATTAATAATGTCCACTAGTCAACAAGGAACCCTTACAGTTTCGTCATGTCCGTCCGTCTATCTGTCTGTCCATCCGCGGTTCAGACCGGAGATTTTTTCTACTAGAAAGCTATAATTTGGCATGTGTATACATATTAATCACTTCGACAAAGCGGTAAAATTAAATTAAAAAAAAATTAGGGTGCTTCCTTTATTTATAAAGTGGAGATGATTTTTTTTCTCGTTTATCCCTGGTGTGAGGTATCGTTGTATAGCTCATTCAAAAATATTGTGGGGTCCGTAAAAACAATTTTTCAATTTAGGGATCTGTTTGCAAATATTAAGCTTTAAGGTGCTAATTTTTGTTAGAGCACAACTAAACAAGCTTTATAAGTTAACGAGTATAGTCCATACCAACTTATAAAATTGGGGAAGTAAAAAGCAAAATTTCATATAAAGTCCATTGAAAATTACTTAGATAACGTAGTTGGTTGTGTGAAATAGGTAGTAAATGTAAGTTTATGAACCATCTAAAATTATAGAAGTATAAAATCAATACACGTAACCCTCAACACCCGTCCTATGTGGGACTGTTTTTGACATTATTTGCTGTTAACTCAATTACATAATAGGTTCGTAGTACCAAACATAAGGTCGCCGACTAAAATTATTATGACAGTCAACTACGGAAACCTACACTACGCGTGTATCGACACCCTTTTGGCCGGTATTTTTTTGTGTTATTAATAACAAGCTGTGCTCGTGCCTTTATCGGGATAGGCATAGATAGAATGAATTCTTTAATTTTTTTTTTTTAGTTAATCTTTTTCAATCAAGGTTTTGAACTTTGTTTATTCTATTGAAGTCTAAAATAACTTATTGACTTTTAATGTAACCGTAATTTGACACAACACAAGCAAAAAATAAAATTACTTAAGTCACCCGTAAAGGGTTCACGCACTTACATTTATTTATTTATTTGGGACGAGAGAAATAGACAAATGCAACGAAAATTTATTAATTGCTGGCTTCTTTAAATTACATCTTTTTTCATCATTTTATAATAACCCACAATTCCTTAAAAATTTCATGAAAAATGTTTTATTAAAAACATTGGCATTGATTACTTACCAATCCAATATGAAATTTCGAAACGTTACTACCACAAACTACTAATCAAATTTAGATCAACAAACATGATACAAAACACTACTAAACCCGCAATTTTTTTTCTGGTCAGTATTCCCTTATTTCCATTTAGTGATTGGCCTGAATCCCAAAAAAAAAACTGCATATCACTCTACCACCATAAATAAGGGATATCAGAACTTAAGTTGATTAACGCTCAGGATGACAGTATAATAGCATTCTGGTCTATCAACGGCAGCTTTCGCGGTATTGTGTGAAAAAATCGCAACGATCATTACGCCGGGTTTTGTCTATAATTATGTGTTTAGCTAGATAATTACTAGGTTATTGGCGTACTAAGACTGGAGCCGGCCCGTGTCAGGCACGAATAAAGCTCTAATTGTCGGCAATGTCGCCGACGTTACTCGCCGCTTCTGAAATATTTGTTTTCTGATCGCAATCAGAATTAGAGACGTTATCGTCGCGGGCCTAAATGAGCTCGACGCGACGCAGGTTTCACATTTTTTTCCTTTCGTTTAGATTTTTTAACTTCGTTTCTAATTTTATCATACCGAGTGCCTAGCGATCGATCGAAAAAGTCGTTTGTAATTGTTGTTTTGTCCTTTTTTTTTTTAACGTTTCGCAAAGAAAAATAAAATGGCTGAATAGATGAAATATTTTTTTTCAAAACAATGTTCGATGCGGCTTTTGCATATGAGCCCACGTAATATTGTTTTGACAAAAACAATGTTAGGTGAGCTCATTCGCAAGTATGAGCCCGTATACGTAATATGTATTGCAACATAACACTAATATGTATTTGTATTCTTTTATACATACGGATTATGACTCGTGGTCCACGTTCGATAGTTTCGATATTATTGTTTATATTTGAAATTAAATGATAAATAAAATTTTATTTATTGTACTGTTAGTAAAGCTCTAGACTGCAGACGTAATAGACGTAAATAAACTGCAGAGTAAGTAAACTGTTTACCACAGAAATAAGCATAAATAAGAAACAATGAACAGAAACATTTTATAAATTATTATACACAAGTGTAATTATATTATTTAATATATAGGTATATATATAATATATAATATTATCAATGAAGGCAAGTGATGTGAAAACTGAATAAATAGAATTTTATTAATTGACGTTACTTAACCGATCACGAAGACGTCGCTTAATGAAAGTTATTATTATTGATGTGGACGTACATGCCCCGAATTCCGCGTGACCCACATCCAAGAGTACAGACGGCGACGATTTGTGACGGGCGAGCGCACTGGGACGCGACAAAATTACCGAGTCGAAGAGGGGCGCCGCACCCGGCCGTCCTCGCCTGCGCCCGCGCCGCACGCGGGATAAAGATAACTGGTTTGACGCCGGATATAATCACCTACGTAAACACGAATTTGGTACGAAATGATTCAATTAGATAGATAATGCTCGGAAATGTTTGTACTGATTAATAGAACATACTAGTGAATTTGGATGACTGAATGTAGAGTGACAAAACAAATCTACAAAACGAACGTGTATAGTGGAAGGGTCAGCAAGGGTTACCCAAGAAAGTCCTTTGGATTCCGAAAAAATTAAAGTAAAGCAAAATTTTAAACACCTCAAACGGTTAAAGTTTCATAATACAGTTGATGAAAATCATTGAAGCAAATTAAAACCGCAAAGCAAATCCGTAGACTGCTTATTCTTCCTAAAAATAGGCGTGAGTAATTATTATTTATTTTTGTTAATTTCCTTCTACATTATTATTAATTTTATATAAAATTAAAAATAAATAACATCTATATAAATCGATATATTTCACGAATAATCGAACACTACCACAAATATTTACAAAAAAAAAACATTCTCTATAAAAATATATTTTTTGTCTTTTAGCATAGATAAAATCTTGGAATGGAAGGTCTAGACCAAGGCCCATAAGTATAGAATTCTCATAAAGAACACAATAATAATGTTATTTCAAGCGAACCGCCCACAAATAATCTATTTGCGCGTGCACCTTGGCGGACGGTCAACGGTCTCTACTCACCAACAGACTAGCTGATGACGACAGTTGCTACTTTCTTTTTTTTATGACCGAAATTGACCAGTCATTGACAATTTTATTAGTTTTCGTTCACACATGTTACGTACAGAGTTTTACCTGGAACATGATGTTTTCGCAAGACGGCATACATATTTTAACTTTTACACGAAATCGAATAAGTTGCTTGAATAAATTGCATGTTAATATGGTATCTAAATTTCGCAAAACATACATACTTTGTATATTATTATAAGTCTAAGAGACTCTTCAACCATTTTTTTAACTGACATTTAACAAAAGTGACTTTTAAAATAAAATTGCTTCCCATGTCTTCTTTTTAACGAGTTTTAGCCCCCGTGAAAAAAGGCCGTAGAAGGCAAATTTTATTTTAAAAGTGACATTTAGTTCAAAATCAGTTTAAAAGAAGATGGTGAAAGAGGTCCTTAGAGTAGTTTTTTGAAGTGAAACTTCTTTAGTGAGGGTAAGTCTGAAATTTAGGAAATGGCCATATAATATTACGCGAAAAATTTATTCAATACTTTTTATTTTTCATTTAATTTCAATAAAAAATTTATTCAAGTATACTATTATATATTATACTAATTATAATGAAAGTGAATAAATAAATTAATAAGATAGAATAGTCCTATGCAATGCATTATTAAAAAAAAAAATAATTTGTATATATTTCCTTTTTTTTTGTAGATAATTTCTAATAAATGCGCAAGAGGAATACAATGTTTAAATTAATATACACAGTCTATTTGTCATCAAGATTTCTCAGGTGTCAGACAGTAATAAAAGCTAGCAGTCGTCAGCCGAAGTGGCTTTGCGTGTTCCATTTATCCACTTTTATGTCGACAGCATATAATATGCAATGACCATGATACATACACCAATGAGTAACGCTCTTCTATAGAGACGTCAACGCACTAAGCGTACAAATATTTTATCGCTTGATGTATTTAACACCGCCGCCGATAAGATAGTTTATGCGCCTGGAAACAGTTAGAGGAAATATTTAACAAAGTCACATTTCTAATACAAAATACAATTATATAAAAATGCCATTCGGCATCAGAAATAGACGTAGATTTCTCGTTAAATTTTCGAAATTTCAAATAACCACTATTTCTAAACTAATTACATTAATTAGCTCATCTTCGAACTCGTTCAAGATAATTGCCTATAGAATAAGTGAACCAAATTTCATTAAAATCCCTTGAGAATTGCGGACGCTATCGTGATAACAAGACACGTTATGTTCCATATACATCAAAGTTTCTGCAAATTTCCGTCATGAGACCAAATACAAAAATCAGATTTTTTTAAAAATCTTATGGTAACAAAAAATATTCCAATTTGTGGATTATATAATTCTATGTTCATAATTCTAATGATGTAATTTTACACTTGATTCGCTTTCGTCTAGCTTTTGCTCGCGACTCCGTCTGCGTGGATATTTGAAGAGTCTTGAGCATAACTTTAATTTTTATCAAAACTTCGATCGCACATATGACCCTAATCTTAGTACATATCCCGATCTTGATCCTATTTTTGATTTCAATCTTTCTCTCTCTAATCGTCTCGCTTTCTAGTTTTTATTTTTTTTTTGTCTGTCATCTTCTTACTCCGTATATCATTCATATCTCTCTCCTTTTCCTCTCTCTTCTTTCCCTATTTCTCTCAATTCTTCTCACTACTCAATCCTCTCCCTCGCCAAACAAAGAAATAAATAAACATTTTTGCTACATGCTACATGTAAGTAGGATGTTATGTAACCTTAAGAGTAGTAAGTAGTAGAGTAGTAGTTAGTACTTACATAAATACAAACGCATGTTGGCATTTTTTGATATAGTAAAAACTATAGAACTCGCGACACTGTTACCGTTACCGTAACCGACCCCTCCGTTACGGTTACGGTAAAACATAAAGATAATAATAATATGCTCAACGACCAAATTGACGTTTATAAATCGCCATTATTGGACGCTTGCCTGTAACTATTTGGGTAATGTTGGTGATGGTTAGTCTGTGACATTTGACATACATGTCTATCGGTGGTGGTCTGTAGCTGCCTTAAGAATGTTTTCGTCGCTCTTTGACCATTGCATGACAGCGGCCCGCTTAACGCGGTTGTATTGGTTGTTTTAACGCTCCTTGCCTGGTGGATGTGCCTGGTTGGCATGAAACGTACGTAGAATTGACAGTTTAACAGTTAGCGGAATAAGATAATTATAAAAATTAATAACACTTGCTTAGGTGTTCGATATCTGTCAATCCTCTGGAATCAATATTCAATCATTTGGGTAGAGATTCGTAGTAGAGAGGCAGATTCGAGGGTCAGTGGTGGGTTGCATGCTGCATGTTAATGCATGTTGCAGGCAAGCGTCGACACCTCCGTGTATAAGTATCTACATATATTGGCCCCGTTTAAACGACGTTTACACGAGAGTTGAGTTTGGGTTGAAATACATTGATAATATTACTATATATAAAATAAACATATATCGGGTATATACGTACAACATAGATATATAGTCATGTCGGAACTTTTCGTATTGTATTTGTAAATTTACGTTTTAAGCATTAGGTTGCAATTTTTGTATGTAAAATAATATATATTATTTTTTCATGTCCAATAGCGTATTAAATGAAAATTGTAGTATATTTTTGTAGTAGTAGTTCATAATAATGAATAAATAAAAAAACAATTTAAGAGTATTTTCTGCACAATCAAATACTTCCTAACGATTCAAAAAATACACACGTGATTGTTCAAGTTTTCACTCCTGTCGGTACACCCGGGGTGCCACTGTTTTTTTTTTGATGTGAAAACTTCTTTAGGTGCGTTGGGCATTTTTGAGATGCGGAAAAAACCATTGAACTCGCGACACTGTTACTGTTACCGTAACCGACACCTCTGTACATAGTAAGAAAAACAATGCATCGTGATTATTTTTTAGTCTTGATACACTAAAAAAAAATTGAAAATTTCCTTCACACACCCATTAAAATATTTACCTAGTTGATTTTGGAGTCGGAGCCAACTAAACATATGCCAGACGCAGTTGCGTCTGAGTTTTCATAATGTAGCATCCTTTAAAGTCAATACTATACGTTTTGTATTAATGAATGCTGAATGTGTCGATATTATTAAACCTTTGTATTCATCGCTTTCATTAGGGTATAATATTATTGTTTGACTTACTTTAGCTGGCATCGACCCAAAAAACCACTTATTATTTTAAAAGATTTTTAAAGGCAGTTTTGTTTTTAGAAAAGTTATTTGTAAATTGATTACTCAATAAATTAAATAATTTATTATAGTTAATTGCTTAACAATTTTTAGTGATTAGTTAATTACACTTCGTTATTCATCTAGCTTTTATACATGGCTTTAGATCAGGTATGGGCAACCTTTGACATGTTGTGGGCTAAACTTTAGTGTGCAAATACGCTCGCGGGCCGCGTTCAAAAGTATAGTGCATTTTAAAGTAGTGTTCATAATTTATAGCGATAGATATCAGACATGAAATAATACGATAGTGTTATTATTATACAATTTATTAAAATAACAAAATGAAATGAAAAAAATAGGTACAACATTATAATTAAATCGTGAATTTTGGAATCACTACAAACTACGAAAGTTTTCGAAAAATATCGACACCAAAATCAATGAAACACTTGAGCTTGAATTCGGGAAACTAATCCATCACATTTAATTCCACTTATACAAAGACGTAAAGAATTTTCCAAATTATCGTCAGTCAGCCTTGTACGACGTTTTGATTTATTGAAAAGAACTGTTCGCATTTGTAAGTACTGCCAAACGCACAAATTAATCTTCTTGCGAATTTTCTAAGCTGCGGAAAATGGTCTTCTTCGAGGTATTTTTGGTAGAAATCGCACAACTCTCAAATTTAGATTTTAGGAGTGAGTTTTCTTGAATCTCGATCAAATCCATTTGCAAGTGTATTGGAGCATTTTGTACATTACTTCTTGTTGAAGTAGCAAATAAATTGAAACAATCTTCCATGTTTTTGAAATCGCTATATCTGTTCGAAAATTATTCCGACAGTAATTTGAGTTCTTCAGCGTATTGAGCTTAAGCAATACTTTCATACGCAGAGAGCGTGGTGAAATAGTAACTGTTGCCGACAGCATCTGTACTTCCCACAAGCGGATTTTGTTCTGAAAAGCTTTAAAATGCCTGTACCAATCATTTCCTAACTGTCCTTGTTTTTGAAGTTTCAAATTTAAATCATTCAAATAGCCTGTAAAGTCGACCAGAAACGCTAAATCACATATCCTTTTTAGGTCACTCAATTCTAATAGTGATTTATTTTTTATTTGCATAAAATCTGCTATCTCATTTCTAAGCTCGTAAAACCGTTTCAGCATTTTCCCTTTGCTTAACCGTTTGACTTCACAATAATAGGTTACGTCGTTGGCTGATATTTCATCCAAAAATGCCTTGAACTGATGATAATTAAGCCCTCGAAATCGAATAAAAGTGATAGTTTTTACTACCACATTCATAAGATTCTGGAGTCGAATGGTCTCTTAGAACACAAGTTCTGTTAGTGAATAATGCAATGAAGGACTATCAAATCATCTTTTTGCACATTTGATTCAGTTGCTTTTGCGTTCAAAATTCCGATGAAACCTTTACGTAAGCCGATCATAGAAGTTACACCATCTATGCATACTCCAATTAATTTTGATCGTAGCAAGCCAAAACTTGTAAATACCTTTCGAACTTCATTATAAATGTCTTCTCCTGCAGTGGTTCCTTTTAGCGGTTGTAAAGCAAGCAATTCCTCAGTAACAGTGAATTCTTTATCAACACCTCGAATAAATATAGCCAATTGAGCTGTGTCAGACAAATCGGTGCTCTCGTCTAATGCTATGGAAAATGATTCAAAACCAGCTACGCGGTGAGTGAATGTTGTTTTTATATCATTAACCATGATTTCTATACGTCGGACAACAGTTCGTCTTGACTGACTAAGCTTTTTCAAATTCATTTTTATTTTCAGGATACAAAACATTGCAAAGTTTTGACATACACTCGTTAATAAATTATTCTTCGGCAAATGATTTTAATAGCTTTGCTAATTTAGAACTGACTATAAAATTAGCTTTCATAACATTATCAAGTTGTGTTCTTTGTTTATGAAACATTTGCTATTTTTTTTCCAAATTTGCGATAAGGTTCTGGATTTTGTCTTTTCTTACTTGTCCTGTGAGTTGCAGCATAGGATGCTTAGTTGAGTAATGCCTCTTTATATTGAATGCTTTCATCACTGAAATGAATTCATTGCACAGCAAACAAATAGGCTTACCATTGTGCAAGATAAAAAAGAATTCGTCAATTCATTTTCGTTGAAACTGGCGACCCTCTGCATCTACTGTTCGTTTCTTTCCACCAGACATCATTTTGGTTTACTTTTCGTTCGATAAACATAACAACAAAATATAATTAATAATCGCTCAAGATACACACAAAGTCACAAAACAAATTGACGGCACTAGCAGTTCGCTAGGATATCGCTTGTCGAAGTTAGTTCGGGCCATCCACACGCTTATAGAGGCAAAATGAAAGAATGATCTAAAATCGTCTAGTGTAGAACAATTGAAATGCAAAAATCTTTTGTTGGGCCGCTAGTAAAGCGGCAAACATCAAGGCTTTGGTGTTTGCCGCCTCACTCTTTGATAATCGCCGCCACTCGGCTTGCTTGCTCACATGATTCCGTGAGTATGAGTAAGTCGTGTAATTTTTTTTTATTGGGTTTTTCAAAATGTCTCAAAGGCCTGATAAAATCTTACAGCGGGCCGGTGGTTGCCCACACATGCTTTAGATAACTGTAAATATATATGTAATTTGTTAGGCTATCGCCTGATAGCCTGATATCCTTTTACTTGAATTTTAAGAAAATGAAAAACCAATTCCAATCCCTAATTTTCCGGTGATGCTGATAAATCATTACGAGGTTCCTACATTTTTACTTAGAGTACAATTACATTTTTACTTGGACTCACACTTTCACTAAGCTGTTATTTAATTCGATTGATTTTCGACACATTTAGGTTTTCAAATTTTTTCCAAATTCACCAGAAAGTGGAAGAACGTAATTAACAGTATTGAATATGTTGCTTCACGACGTAACTAAGAAATCATACCGAAACGGATTCTATACAACGTTGGAATCTTGAGAAGTTGTCCTAGTACTTCATCATCAGTTCCAATTTACTACAAACTTTTAATGCGTATAAGTTGCTTAGTTCATTATAAGGTGCTTTCCAAGACCAAAAACTTGAGTTACTATAGAAAATAAGGAAATATGTGTGCTTATAATATTTGAAGAGTTCCATCGATTCTTCATGAATCTCGTCATCAGAGCTTAATTGGTATTACATCATCAGTCCACCTCACAACAGGCATTTTGATGAGTGTAAGTTGCTTAACAACCTCTGCGAAATCTCATCGCAATCTCTTAAATACTTATTGTCATTGAGGAATTCCATTTGTCATCTGTATTTTTCATCATTAGTTCCACTACATAAAATGATGCTTTCTGAGAGCAAATCCATGACCCATTTGAAAAATAAAGTTATTTAAATTGGGACACGGTACTTGAGTTAAAAATACATAAGAAACTGACAGATGGACAGACAACACAACATCTTTTGACCTCTCTCTTCATAATATGCATGGAAAATAAGGATATAGACGTCTACATCCTTACATTATCACTAGTTTAAATATAGAAATTTTTAAAATCCATTTAGTGATTGTTACTTTTGCCTGCAGTTTTGCTCGTTTTAATATCCAACGAATTCCTTTCTTTTATATACCAATAATTTATTATTGCTAACGATGTTGATTTTAAAATCAAGTTAATTTTGAGCCCAAAAACTTGAAAGTCGTTTAACTTTTCAGACCATCCCTGAAACTTCTTACTACTTTCGAGCTCAAAGTTTTAAAAAATAAAGGAGCAGTAAATTATTGGACCCATCATGCTCAAAAAATCGATTTCTATGCTTTTTCATGCTCTCCAAGCTCTTTATAGTGCTAACGAGTTCTGAGCTCTTAGAATTCAAATATCTAGATTTATTTAAAAAAAAATCTTTTTTTCGCTGTATTTAGTCTTCAAGAAAAGATTAAAATCAACATCGGTTGGGAACTGACATCAGCTGGACTCGAATTGGGATCGAGAGTGTGATTATTTCGTAACAGAATAATTCAATACGTGTTTTATACTGTATTAGAGTATGTTTCTTTGGGATGATTTGATCGGAACTGCGATCTAGATTGACGATTATATCGAAATCGAGGACGGGACTGGGATCGGAATCAAGAACGAATTCGGAATTAGAATCGTGGTTAGTAGCGTGATCGATCCATATAAACGTTAATAAATTAATTTTATGGGGAGGAACCACGGGCAAAAACCTGTATTTTTTTGTTTCATTATAAGCTCACGCTTATTTCCAAGAAAGATAGGCAAAAACCATAAATCTCTCCATGATACGATCTTTACATTAGCATTTAGCTTCACTGACATCTGTCAACGTTTCATACAAGCAAGCAAACTATATAGGACGTCCTTTGCAAACACTTCCTTAACACATATTTGTTTTTTATAGATTTCTTTCATCCGTGTTCTTTTATTAATCTTTTCCAGATACTCAAATCTTCTCCCAAACGTACCTTTTTTTTCTTAAGTCACTATATCTTCTTTCAAATCTTATCTTTATTGACATCACCATTCTTATCTGCCTATGTATATTTCAAGGATACTCTATACTTATGTTGCATAGGAATCGCATCTCCATTGCATTCATTCTAGTTACATGTTTTTTTGTCACATCTTACTTTCAATGTTATACATCATAAATATAGAATTAGAACTCCATTACGGATAGTAAAAGTAAAACTCACTTGTTGTGAGACAGTTTCTATTCATAATAGACAGCAAAGCCCCATTCACTATGCTTCCTGAACTTAATCTCTTTCCACTAACTGTTAACCGATGCTTCTAAAAAATCCCGATTAAAAAAAAACAAGGCAATATGTAATTATGGTTTAGTGTTCTTTTTTATCGTCATTCTAAACGTAATGTGTTATGAACTTTAATTTTCATAACTGCATGTTAAATCATGTGGCAGACATTAAATAAATAACAGTATTGACGTAATAATTCACTTCAATCGTTTAATGTTTTATCGCAGAATTACGGGAAAATATCACGAGACAAGTAAGTGGTCGAGAGATCGACTAACCTTAAGAAAGGAACAAATATGTATGGATCACGGCTCTCGATTTCTAAATTTGGATTGTTTTAATTTAATTTAAAAGTTTAAGGTGTAATATAATAAACTGAAACACATATAAATGTTTTCGATAAAAGTAATAAATAAGTAAACTCTCAAAATGATTAAACCAATTTAAAACGATCCGAAATACATGAAAATGTTGTAAATGAAACTTTTGACTCCCTTCAAACTATTACGAAGTAAATGTTTTTTTCGTATCAGACAACAGAAAAGTAAAAACTTCGAGTTTCGGCGCGTCATTGGAATTTTTTTATAATAATTATTTTTGCAACACTTTCGGAACAAAAATCTAAAAAGAATGTTTTTGACTGCCCGTGTATATTCGTCATTAGTTCTAAAACGGTACTCATTCATTATTAGTAATATTATAGACCAAGTCTAATTTAGCCTCGCTCACGAAGTATGTCATTCCTGAAACCATGAAAATATTGCGCGTCACGGACTAATACTGCTTTCGCATGATAATATAACATGATTTTATTTAAATTATGTCTAACTTAGCTTTTTATAAAATAATTTATAAACTCGTGCTATATTCGTTTCGCATGTACAACTTTTAAAAAATTCAAGTTTGCTGTCGTAACGTTTTTTGAGATTATTTTTTCAAAACATTTTGTTCGTATTGGCAACAGTTCGCCAGATTCTTTGACGTGTAACGGACAAACCGAGTTTCGGAAGCTGAATCCTAGAAAATTAAGCGAATTCAGGACAATTCAGTTCAAAGTCCGAACGAGCGCCACCGTTACGACATCGCTGATGACCACTAATCCCGTTCCTCAATAAGCTCGGCTTGATACACGCCCACTTCTTAGGCAGTTAGCTGATCGTCAGCCCGGGCGGCGAGAGTGCTTTACGAGCGACACTTTCGTATCTTCCTAAACATAAAATCAGGAAGTGGTTGTTTGTAGACGTGATACGAGGCTAAATGGGGCGTTAACCTGCATGCCATAAAAATTTCTCTATATGTACTTTCATATTTTGAATTCGCTGGGAGCATTTAAATATAAAATACGAATTTGGGTGGATGTTCAAATGACGAGAATCTATTTTCATCTAAAAAAAATAAATATTTTGTAAGAGATAGTTTTTGTACGTATATGCTAAAATTGTTAACATTATATATGCAGATATGAACGCTAATGGGTTATTTTTTTGAGTTTTTTTTTATTTTGATTTATTAATAGAAGAAACAAATAGTCGAAAAGAAAGAAATATTACAAAGGCGTATAAAACTGGCGATATAATTAGAGCGGCGTGTATGTAAACGTTTTCTAATAAATTTGACACAATTCTTGGCGGAATTATCAATCACTGTTGGATTTTTTTTTAATACATTTAGTACGCAAATATTTGAAAATTGTAGAATATCTTAATAATCTAAAATTCTGTCAAGAAAACGAAATCTTTCACCATTTGTTGTTGCGATATCAAATTTATTGGCTGCTGATGTGATTTTTAGTAACATTACACGATCCTAGTAATCCGATATGATATAATTGATAATGAATTAGCAAAAATAAAATCAAATGAATACAAAAAAAAATAGTTTTTTTTTCCATATCGAATAAATTGTGGGAAAAAAAATTTCCCGTACCGGGAATCGAACCCGAGCCTCCTGGGTGAAAGCCAGGTATCCTAGCCACTAGACCATACGGGATGTCAAAGACATTAGTAAAAATAAGCTATAATATACTTTTTCCGTTATTTAATAAAAAAATTAATATTTTAATTTAGTAAAACAATTTTTCTACATTTCAGCTCAAGTTACAAAAAAATATGAAATAGCA
Organism: Eumeta japonica; assembly: GCA_005406025.1. Taxonomy (NCBI): domain Eukaryota; kingdom Metazoa; phylum Arthropoda; class Insecta; order Lepidoptera; family Psychidae; genus Eumeta; species Eumeta japonica. The sequence continues at coordinate 609,520 of BGZK01000175.1, forward strand.
TAAAAATAACTAGAAGTCGATTAAAACTAAATTAAAAACAATAACTACATGTCACAAGATATTCATTTGCTGAAGTAAACCAATCTGTATCAATTACATCACTTACAAAAGCGTTATATTAGGTAGGTTTAAATTTTATAATCATGTTTTTATATGTAGTGAATATATGTAATTTTAATCTATCTTGACCTAAATAGAAATAAACAATGGTAATTTTTATATTAGAAAATATTATTATTTTGTAAGAAACTATATTTCTTATTGAATATCAAAGTAACCATGATTTTTTTTTTATTTAACTTAAACCTCATAAGGAATGTTTGTGGGCTTTTTTACAATCATTGAAAAAATACTTTTATATATTCATATATTAGTTAGATCATGTTTTATATAGTTTTTCGAAAAAAATGTTAAACTCAAATTGTATTTTATATTAAATTTATAATTAGTTTGTAGAATTGAAAAGAAAAGAAGGGAAAATTACGAACATGAATAGAATGGTCGACGTGTTCCACGCGAATTGGTCATCTACAAATGAAAATGCTAAAACTGTACCGATCTTATTGATGAACGTCTGATTGAACAGCAGAAGGTTAAAGAACATGATATGGGGATTAGGTCTGTAACAAACAAATAATCATTCACAAACACTCACTTTAAGTGTACGACGCTAGAGTTAGGCGCCCAACAAACAGATAGACAAGCGGAAGGACTCCTTGGATTTTTGCAAATCGATGATAGAATAGTTAGAGAGAAGCGATTATGATATAAAAAATTACGGAAAATATTATGGGTTCGAAGCATGGTATCGCTGTCGAAACAAAACGACAATCGACCGTAGGTGCGTTTGAAGTCAATTCCCACTATTACAACATATGTAGGTACCAATAGAATATCAGAAAACAGTTTATGCCGAGCATTAAGTGTAAATTTATGCTTCGTTAGTATTGCCAGCTTACCGTGAGAAGCGAATGAAATCGAATATCTAGAACGTTCTCTGCCACCAGAACAACGATTTTCACGTTACTGCCAGAGTTGAAGACTCGCTTGCTCCCAAAAATGAAACAATTGCACTGTATACATAGTATTCCTTGACCTTGTAACCTTGTGATGTTAGGAAAATCAAAAGAGTAAGGGTCCGTTCCACGACCCCCCTGTAATTTCACTTGTAACTAAAAGTCACTTTCACAGTTTAATTCCAAACTCGAAATTCATCTTAAAAGGGTTTTTTTTATTAAAAGTAAATTTAATAATAGATCCTAAGTGTTTGGAGCTAAAGACAGTGCAGTGGTTTCGTACTTGCCAATTTCCCAGTCTGGCCAAAGAAGATTGTGTACAGGTGTGTGTGAATCGATTTCAACAGTGGAAAAATGTGCAACATAATCACTTTAATTATTTTTGGTTAATTGTTTTCTGAATTTTCCAAACTATTGTTCATTGACTAAAATGTTAAAAATTGTAACTAACTCTTTTGTAACATGTATATCTCTATGATAGATGTGAGTCACGTGTCTTATTAGGCAACATTTACATCGTAACATAATGTTAATACTACAATATATTAATTTGATTTGATTTTTTTTTTGTTTCCCTTCCATTCAAAACTTATAACTAAAAAGGAAATATTTGCTCTTAAAAAACCAAGTACTTTTATGACATATATGTATGTAATTAAATAGTTTAGTTACAATTCATAATATGTGAATTAATGTACAATAATATTTGAAATTATTCGTGTATTGAATATTTAACTCTGTGTTATTATAACACATTTACTATTTTTTTTGTACTAATACAACACAAAACAAATTGTGCAACATAAATATATCCTATATTGGCCCCATTTGGATATAGAGTAATGTCTAAATTCAATTTTTTGTATAAAAATATTTCAACAAAACATAAAACTCATATCACAATACGTTTTTATCTCGAAAAATGACATCCATTAGGCATGGATTATTATGTGGCATATCGACGGCGAAGTGTCGGGACCTCCTTACATTTGACGAATATAGTGAAAAACTCGAAAACTTGCATTTTGGAGTTTTTCACTATATTCGTCACTTATGATTTTAGTAAAATTAATATCTCTGACTTTGACTTTAACTCTATTTAATTCCTTGACTTCTTCAATAACGACAATAATTTACCCGAACGACGAGTATTTTCTAAAGTCTAGAAAGTCGATTTCAATTAGTTTTAACCCGATTCCTTTAATACATTTGTTGCTCTTTGAACAACTTTACCAATAACATCGCAAAAATGTCCTTAAATACTTCTCGAAGTAACTAATTTAGCTCACAATAAAAAAATATTTAAATCGTTTTAAGTCATACGACGACGTAGGACACTAACTTATATTATATATTAGTTAATAAGAATATTTGCAATGAAATTTAAAATCACTTTCGATCACATCCTGATAAAATCATTGTACAGTTTTCTATGATATATTTTTTGGTAAAAAAATTGTGAACGACTAGCAAAAACTTATAGCGAGGGCTAACCAAATGCATGGGTACTAAAATTATTTCATGAGTAACCAGAAACATATTAGCATTGAGCGTTTCTTACGAATTTTTCTTACAAATGCATAAATAAATTGGTATTCTACATATTCAAACTAAACATTCGCAGTTATTCACGCCAATTACAATGAATTTGAAATTATTATTCACGATCAAGCGTAATTGCGTGTTCTTAACATACGTTTCAAAAGTTCTGAATAAAAATAACCTTGTTTACGGTTGAAATAAATATATACACGTGCTAGACACAATGCACAATATCCATTACTATACAATATATATTGAGGAGTTCTTAAAAAAATTAGTATTATATTTATTTACCTGTGTTGTGTTTTTCGGCCTTGGTGGGTACAGTGGTTGAGTTATTCACTTCAGCCATAGCACTATTTGGACACAACACCTAAAAACAATATATATATTTAAAAATTAATCTATTAATTTTTTTTGTAAAATAACATCATTTTAAAAATCATTACAGTTTCTGGAAGGCATTAAAACACGTAGAAAATTGTTAAATAGATAAGTCGTACAAATATAAAACTCAAACGAAAATACATATTTATTTACAATTTATCAAGGCATTTTAAACAAAAATGTGTAAAAATCAAGAGATAAATTTCTTACCTACTGGCGAACTTATCTTCTCAGTAACACACGTTATCACTAACAAATATTTTGCACGTTACTAAATAAATGTAAACAGCATATATACAAACGCTGATACGTATACGTCAAATTACCGCGCCAGCGAGAACTGTACTACTATTCGTCGAAGCGGTTGGCTTGCGCGCGCAATCAGACGCTTCATTTTGAAGTGGAAAACCGGTAGGGATACCATAGCGAAAACTTAAAACGCCTATTGATTTTTTAGCGGTTCAATTTGCGTAACTGTATAATGCGATTCATTGTTTTATTTTATGTTTATCCATTGGAAATACATCTATCTTGAATGTTGCCTATATTATTGCGTTTTTTTCATGTTATACGGCTGTAGATTTAAAAGATGAATTACATTATTATCTAATTTGTAATGTGTTCGTTACGTTTTTAATATTATTATTATGAACGTAACGAATATTATGTTATCAATGTTAGACTCATTTAGTCGATTTATGTTAGATTGATTTACATTGATTTATGTTAGATTGGTTTACTTTGATTTATGAGCAATCTTAACGCCTGAGCAGTCTTAAATCAACGAATTGCTCTCAGTCTTTCAAAAATAATGCTCGTAAAATTTATTGTTAAGCGAAAATGTTTACAATTTCAGAATTACCGCAGAGATATTTATATTATTGGTTTATTTTAAGTTTTATCATCTATATGTTTATGGAGCGATCGATGCTTCAATGAATCCTTTTGCGTTGACTAATAATTAATTAGCGTAAATGAATTACTAAAATATTTAATGTTACGGTTTTACTCTTGAAAACTATGTTTAGTTAAATGGAATCCGCCTAGAGCTACCGGGTTGCTGCAAATGCCGCTTTCAATATTTATCTATCAATCTTTCAGCCACCTTATAAGAGCTTCGCATCACTCGTCCTCTATGTCCACTTTACGACATCTAAATTTCATTTCCGACAACAAATGTTACGTTCCACTATAATCAGAGATTGGAGAATACTAACACCCAATTTTACCAACGTTCTCCAAATAAACACAACAAAAGGTTACCTTTTTATAAGTATCCCTTAAACAATCACCTAATGAAATTTGGTTTTTATCAACATGGATATTTTAGCTAAGAGACTTCTTGTTAGATAAAAATGCAAGTCCGTGAAATTAATGTCATACGTAATTGACATATAATCCTACTGATTACAAAAGTCAAACGTTGCTTGAAAAACATATGAAATCAAAGTTTTTTTTGTATTTATTGTATTATACGCCAGTCATTTGACGGTTGTTGTCTTAACTTTTAATATTTTGTTTGTCGTGATAATAATTATACATATCTTTTTACGTTTCGGGTTAAAATGAATAATGTCAAACAAAGGTAAGCTAATTTGACAGTCGAAGCAAGTATTAATTTCTTTAATCTACATTTATATAGGCTTATCTATTGTCTATAAATTCCAAATCTGATTCGATTTATTCCAAAGCATTAACGCTTTCGCTTATTGCATACGTAATTGCGAAAAAAACTTGTTTTTACTATAATTCGTGAACTAACTATTTGTTTTACAATTTTTTTTTTTTGGGTTTAAGAAATAATGAAACATCTTGTATAAATTCGAAATCGTCAAAGAATTCTTATAAATTGTCAAAAACATCCACGTTGAACATGTATAAAACAATAATTTAGCTTAGGTGATCGTTTAGGGACCGGTCTATCGGATACCTAGGTTTAATCAATACTTATGACGGTTAAGTGACATTTATTCGTCGATAAAATTGAAAGTAATATTAGGGAACAACTAAATTACTACATTTTAGGAATCGTTCATAAAATACGCTGTAAAAGAAACAAGGTGTATATTCATCAATTCGCTTACGAAAACACACTGCAAAACAACTAGAACACTTTATCCCACTAGTTACTAAGAGAAAAGCTGACTCCCACCGTCCAAATTGCCATAGATATAATATACACAATTACAAATATAATATATACAGGCCACTATATATGCACCTATATAAGCAACCACGATTTTTAGTATCGTCGATTCATTTTAAATTGTTATGTATAGTAGTAAGCAAAGTAATGAACATAAATTTCAGAAACGGTCCAATTAATAAAAATTCACCGATTTAGTAATCATAACAAGCCCACATATGCAATTTTATATTTTAGAATACAAAATTGTATATTTTATATTCTAAATTTAGAATACAAATTTTTAGAATATGAATTTAGCTTCGCAACATGTCACAATATTTGTTGAACGTGGGCGGTAATTGTAGAAAGATCCTACCTTTTTAAGAAATACCTACAGCTAATTTATTATTTATGAACTATCTCGTCAGTAAAAATTTTGAATTTGTTTTAGATCAAAAGTCATGGCATTTTTTATTTTTCTCCTAAACTGTTAACTTTACAGTAAAATATTATATAACTTTTTTTTTTGTACAAAATTTAATTTCTTACAAAAAAAGTGTTACAAATCAAAGTCGTAAAGCTAATGGTTTCCGAGATAAATTCAATTAATCATAAAATTGTAGCCAGTGCGGTACCCGTACAAGTGTAGCGAGAGCTGCTGAAAAAAACCGCTGATAAGATGGTCTTTCTATAAAAATAATAGACTGCATTGTTTTATGCTTAGTAGTGATTCTTAATGATTGCGTTGTTTGTGGTGTTTCCTCATCTAATGAAGCAAAATAAAGTTATTACATTATTTAAATCCGGTAGTATATTCACTAGCTTTAGACCGATATCACTACTACCGACACTCAGTAAAATTTTTGAAAAGCTTATTTTAAGTCAAATATTGCGGTATTTTTTATTATAATAACTTAATGAACAATAAATAGTTCGGATTCACAAAGGGCCGCTCAACAACTGAAGCCGGTGTGGAACTTATTCAACAGATTTTTGATGTCTGGGAAGATTCACGGACGCAATCGGTGCCTTTTGTGATTTATCCAAGTCTTTTGATTGCGTTCATCATGACACGTTGATCAGTAAGCTACATTATTGTGGTGTCACGGGTCGATCGCTTGTAGAGTCTTATTTAAGAGGTAGAATTCAAAGAGTTGATGTTAATGATGAGAGGTCATCGGGATCTACAGTCAATAATATAATAATAATATAATTTCTATTTTTATCTTAATTTAATGAGCTATCACATCTTGTTAAAGATGGGCGTCGGATTTTATTGTTTGCTTATGATACTTCTTCACTTTTTTTAAGATTAATTGGCAACAAGCAGCTTTTGACGGAGTAAACATTACACCATCTCTGAAATAGTTGAGTGGTTTATATTATTAATCTTTTTCTAAATGAGAGGAAAACAAAACTTGTTAAACTTTCATTGACTGGTGCTAAACCGGTTGACGCAAATGTAATGTTCAAGAACTAGATATATTGTGGATACGATCTTATTTCTTGGTTTCTTTTTAGATGCTCAATTACATTGGACTTCGTGTATTATCAGATTAGCAAAAAGCCTTAGTTGTGCAGCATATTCAGTGAAAAGAATTGGGCAATTTATAGATGAAAGCACGGCGAGACTAGTTTATTTCAGTTTTTTTCGTAGTCCCATGACCTATGGAATCTGGTTGTGTGGTCACACAGCCTAAATTAACACAATTTTCTTTCCTGCAGAAGCGAGCTATTCGTGCTGTTTTTGATTTGAGACCAATGGCATCTCTTAGAGAAAAATTTAAAGAAAGTAGTCACAATACATTTACGAAAACCTGATATATGTGAAGAGACAAAGAATCGTTCCAAAAAAGCGACATTCATAACACTAACACAAGACTAATTAACGCATAAAACCCGTCTAAACAAAGTTAACAAATTATTTAAGGGGCAATGTATGTGCTTTTATAAGATGATCCCAGCTATAATTAAAAATTTTATGAATTTAAATGTTTCGTTAAAAGAAAGTTATATGGCAAGGGCTATTATACCGTGCCTGATTACCTTAATGGAAAAACCCATGGAATTAAACTGCTCGGCTATTAGATTGCTTCATGTTATTACTAAGTGTTGTACTTAATTATTAATTACTCCATATTTTATATCGATGAATAAAGAAGACCAAACCTTGAGTTCCTTGCCGTTTCTTGTCAAGGTGAATCAGCATTTGGAATGGGTGGTAATGTTCATATCCAAAACAATCGTTTATGACGCACTTTAAGTGTAATTTCAATTACCTTTGAAATAGAACTATTTTCGATTTTGTCGTCCGTCCGTAAGTCACAGGCATTTTACTCACAAAGTATAAGATATATATAGAATAAATGCCAAGTACTCTATCATAATCAGTTTTGTAAGAGTTCAATAATCATGTATTCTTAGTTCACTGATCTATGTTTATTGTTTATCGTCATTTAAAATTAATTACTTCTTGTATTATTTTGTGTAATAATCGTGTATTAATGAACTACAGCAGTAGTATAATAAATAAGAAGAGGGATATATCAAAATACTACAATCTTGTACATCTCCTTCTTGAAGTAATATTTAATGACCTTATTTCATTTTCCGTAATGACGTCATGACCAACGAAAAATCAAATGTTACTTTTAGGCCAAATGGGATTACGTAACGATGCTAGTCATACTTACTCGACCCAAATCATAGAGACTGGTATAGTGGTACAGTGATGTGGTACGTGTAAAATTTCTGCCAGTGTAATTCCCCACCACTGAGTTCAACGTACATATATGGTGGACATATATTATGTGCTTATGTGACCAATGAGCAATAATATAAGCTTGAATTTTTATATACTAAACTTACAGTACTGTAGATGTAGAACTATAATAGAATTTTTTTCGCCACTCAATCAAAATTATAGAGTACTGCAGTTTCGTATTATCAGTATTAATTTTAATATACTTTTATGAGCCATTTTGATTTCGCAATAAGCTAAATGAAATTAACGGCACATACCTAAACCAACAAGCACACACGTAAGTAATGATATATGTGCAAATGAAAAGATGCTTTTAACGAAATAGATAAATTCTGAATATGGCAATATTTATTAAAAAAAAAAAAACAGAAAAACAAAGATTTCTATTCAAAATCGACAGTTGAAAAAACCAATATATAATCATCCGCGATAGTCGAACATAAAACAATTATAATATTTAATGATTTATTATAAAATAATTTTCTGTATTTCGTATATTATCTCTTTTGTTATAAATAAACGAACTTATAAATAAATATAAATAACACTTACACGTGAGTTTACAGTAATTTAATCTTATTTTAGTATGTACAGTCATACATAGTCAGATCTTACAGGTTGGTAATGAGTTTTGTTGGCATTTCGTAAAAATTGATGTTGGAGTCGTATCGAGGTGTGATGATAAACGAAACATGTGCAGCAGTCACAGGGCCTAGCCCTCCGCGGACGCCTCAGTCTCTTCCGCAGGCTTCGCCCCGTATCCGTCGCACATTTTTCTGAGGAAAGCTGAAATTAAAATTTGACACGTTAAAAGAATTACCATCACTTTTACAGTTCTACCAAAACGGTAGAAATAATTTATTACACTTTTCATCGTATTTTCATAATAATTTATGTAATTTGCGTGAAATAGATTGTTGAGATTTTTTTTCGTATGTAATGGAAAGTACTCTAGTACAATATTTATGAATCTTTATATTAGCTGATATAAAAATAAAAATATGTAGATATCAAGATAAGAACGTATTAATTAACTGTTATTGAAGTTGATAAAATTGAATAATGTCATTAATGTCGATACTCGATACTGATTATTTTAATATAAATTTATTTCAAGGAATTGAAAAGGCGAACCACGCCATCTAATTTTATTTGTTATTTTATAGATCTTTGGTGTGTGTGGTTTATTTCAAATATTCAAAACAAGAAACATCAATGAAACTTAAACATTGTTATTGGTTTTGATGTTTGTTTAGAACCATTTACTTATAAGGCAACACGAGATGTTTCTTTTACAAACGCGTGGCTCCAGCACGATCCTATGTCATATGATATTTACATACACGTATAAATAATATCACGCCTGTTCACTAAAGGGGTAGGTATTTCTATTTGGTACATTCCCTACTTCTTTTGCTTCACTGACATTCATCGATCCTCGCGTGCAGTTTCTTACAAGTTTGTCAGTTTCTCTATTTGTAATTATATATTGGTCTGCTAAGTTTTATATGTCTTTCTCATCGCACATCCTTACTCTATCGAATCCTATCGTCACTTTCCTTTAATTTTTCTCTTTTACATAATTAAAATATCTAATGGCACCTTTTTATAGTCTAGTTATTGCCTTTATTTTTAAACCACATCCACATGGAAGAGCATTCCATATATTATTATACAGACACCGCAACTCGACTGCTTTGAATCTACTCCCATGTTTCTTCTACTAGGATTCACTTTCACTGTCATATCGGCGTATTTGTGAACTAGAGCTTAATAACGAATAGTTAAATGCCTTAGGTGCAAATTATTTTTACCATTCATATAAACCGCACAAGTCACCATTCACTATATTTCTCTTTTCAATATCCCTTTCAACCTTTTTGTCGTTCCTAAACAACAATTTGGATACACAAGCTACCACTTGGGCCGTCTTCTCACTTTCTATTCAATGATATTTTTGCCGTCATATTATTATATTTAGCAATAAATCAATTTAACTTCCCTCAAAGAACGATATTTCGGTTTTTTTAATGTACCCAATTTCATTTTGCTTAATATTTTATACGGAATAATATTCAATATCTAAACAAACATCAAATTTTCATACAACTGATACAAACAAAAAGAAACAATAGTAAAGAACAAGCGATAGTAATAATAGATTTCCATACCTAACAACGCCACTCTTAGAAGAATAGAAGTAACCTATAGACTTTAATTATTCTTAAGAATCTTAATAGTTATGCTTAGAATTTGAAAAGCAAGCTGTATAACATCCAGCAGTCAAGCATAGAACAGAACACGAAAAAATAAAGCCATAATATCAACAGCTTCCGCACTCGAATTACTCACGATCTTATAACTAAAGATATGACGATATGTTGTAGTCTTCTACGCCATCACCTTCTTCAGGAATGCTGCAAAACGACAATTGATTTCGGGATAAGCACAGGTCGGGGCACACACCGGGCAAGTACATATATGTTCAAACAATTAATTACTATTTTTCTATCTACTGTAGAAATGTAGTTATTTTACTATAGGCATCTATTTCTAATTATTCAAGAAGAGGGGATATAAAAAAAAATATTAATTCTAAGCAAGACATGAACTTTCGATTGGAATATTGTTTTATTTAATCTATTTCATGTAGCGACCATGCGACTGTGATAATTCTTCGTACATTATTATGTCAATAAAATATTATATATACATATATTCGATAATACATTAGAGTTAATATCTACTCATGATAATTAATATTCTATGATTTTAAAGATTACAATAATCTAACAGGGAAAGGGTGCAAGTGATACGCATCGGTTTATTTGAGACATACGCAAAAAGTGTTGTGCGTTGTACTTACACGCATAGGGGATCATGCCGTCATCATCTTCAGGATCCATGCAGTCCTTGACAACCTCATTGACTTGTTCGTCGTCTAATTTCTCACCTACATAAATTATAAAGAAACATGTGTTACACCAATTTTACAAAATAGCAAAAATGTAAAAGTAAACAAAGAAGAATAGAAAATTTTTAATATGAATGGAATTTCACAAATTTCAAATACAAATTTTCATCTTCTGTTTAATAGATTTTAAGATTTCAAAATTGTGTAATGATATGTCTTTCACTATAACCAAAAACCTAAGTATCATGTTTCATGGTCCTAATTTCAAAAACAAAGAATTTAAATACAATTCTTCATTGAAAAGATGATCATTAAAACAGGTAAGTCTTTATTTCTAATCGAAAAGTTAAATGTGATATTTATTCCTTATTAGCAATCGAGTTAAGACAAAAATTATATTTTCACAAGTAATTTATTGCCGGGTGTCACGTAATAAAAATGCTAACTGTTAAAATTGACTTCGTTAGCTTTGGTGCTGTTTTAATAAGTCATTTATTGTCTATCAAGGTTTTTCTCTTTATAATATTATGTAGTTTAGTGTAGTTTATAGTTTGATTTCAATTAACTAGATCACCCTATGTGCTTTTATTATCCTTATTATTATATTTATTATTAATGCCAATAATTATTTCACGATATTAACATCTCATTATTCTAATTGGACGTGATTCGAATTAAACTAAACTCACGCAAAATGTAACATTTTTTATCAAATTATAATCGTCGATAACTTGACAATTTAAATGGTGTTGATATAACACATCCCCGTAAAAATAGTCGATAAAATTTTCAATATATAAAGTTCTCTTTAAACTACTTGTTTAAAATAAAACAATCAAAATTGCTTAGTAATTAAAAAAAAACTAGCTCTGGGATATTTTATAACATCCTATTCTATTCAAATTTTTGGCACTTCACTATAAGAATTGTAAATCTGTCATTTGCGTAGTTCAGTAAAATCGATTCAAGGCCGTTTATATTTCAAACGCACGAGAGCCTGCTGTGGCTTGAAGCCAAATGATTAGATTGAGGAAAGGAATGCAATTGACTTTAAAATAAGCAATTCTAATGCAAGTCTAATGCCAAAGAATTAGTGCTATGTGTTTTTCGTCTGCATTCACTTGGCACTTTACTTGTCGAATTTGCTAAATTTGGCGTTTCGATAACAATAATTTTTCAAATGGTAACATACTAATACACTCACATTTTTATAATCAATGTTGTTTAATTTACTTTTTTTATATGCACACGTTTTCTCCCTTGAATTGGAAGAGATAGTAACGAAATCTCTAAAACATATGTGAGGGAATATTATAACCGCTCAGTCTAATTAAAGAGTCCGTAGAATACAAAGAAAAGTGTATATAGGTTTTTGATTTTGTTTGATTATAATTATTATATGCGATATTTTTATAATCATCAATGTCGTTAAACATTGTTTACGCCATTGGCTGATTACAATTGTTCAAATAATAATAGGAGAAAAATAATATTCATATAATTATAATGTAATATATACGATAAATAAATTAAAAAAAAAACCTGTGTAAACTTAACTTAATAACCTGTAATAATATTAAAGAATTTCCTTGATTTCTTAATATCTACTTTCTATATAGATATAAACCAAGAGAAGATTTTATTAATTTTATGTCAGAATTCTGAGCAATTGAGAATTTTTGTAGGTAAAGTGTTATTAAAAATCACCTAAAGCAAGGAGTGTGTGTGTGAGCTCAGCGCCGAGCATGAGACCGTTCTCGTTCTTGTCGTACAGTTTCAGGCATTCCAAGAAGTCTTCGTAGCAGCCCTGATCTTTGTCTTTCTTCGCTTGGCTGTAGATGGGAAGGAACTCTTCAACCTGTAAAGGAGCAAAACGTTGTTTGAGTTTCTAAATGTTAATACTTGTTTAACGACTTAAAACAGAGTTAAAAATTCAATTCTGCAGTGTTAATACTCTAATCTATGTTCAAATTCTTCATTAGTCTTATAGTAACTGTTTACTGTCAGTTAACGAATTATATATAACAGGTTATATCCACAGTCAGTCGTATAAACGAATAAACTCTAATCTATGTTCAAATTCTTCATTAATATTGCAACTCGTAAATAGTACACTCACAATAACTGTGTAAAAATTACTGTCAGTTAACGAATTATATATAACTTAGGTTATATTTTATCCACAGTAAGTCCCGGAGTAAAAAAAAAATAATAAACGTTTCACCTCGTGCGTTTCGTAAAAGATGACTTTGCCAAAGTAAGAAAGTTTTCTAATCACTCACCCATGATTAAATCTCAAATATATCTACATAAACTTCACAAGTAATAAGGTTTAACAGTAAGAACACTAATGTATTTGTTTAACCAAACCATTAGGGTATTCGCACTTTATATAGGAAGCGCTATAAAACGATACGCCACGTGGTGTACTTATAATTGTACTTTTATATAATTGCTCTTCATTGTTAAAATGCGCAGAAATTGTTAATTACCTTATGTAATATTTTCATATGATGTTCAAATAATGTATATCTATCATATTTTAGCAATCAGTTTCATATTAGAGTAATTAATAAATCAAAGCGATTACAAAATAAGTAATCATTAAAATACGTTCGATATTTGTTAACTTATATTAAAACTAGTCAACGTCGGCAGGGTTGCAACTTATAAACTAATCAGTGATGAGAATATAAAGTGATGGCGTACGGTGAGCTGTTTCTCGCCCTTCTTCTTGGTGCCGCCAAGCTTCTCGATGGTGGCGAGTGTGGGGTTGGAGTTGAGCGCCCTCAGGACATCGCCCAAGTTGTAGGCGTCGATTTTGCCCTTACCCTCGAAGTCGTAGATGGAGAAGGCGAAAGATGCCCCTGATCATACGACGAATGACAATATTAGTAATAAATATACGTGCAACTATTCTACCCGAGCATGGCTTGAATACCGAAAAAGCGAATATGTCCTATAATATTAGATGAAAAGTTGCCCGACATTACGTGCCTTATAATGTAGACAGACTCTCAAATATTATTGTGTTTTTTTTTTACGGAAACCTATATGTTAACTTGAATATTGAATCTAAAACTGGTGAATGACAACGAGATTTATCTCTATCCTATCCTCGAAAAAGATATCATTATTTAAACATAAATAATTAGATTCTAGTCGTTTGAATCTGTTAGATAAATTGGATTCTATAAAACTTATAATCTTACGTAGGTCACCAGAATAGTCAGAAGACGCTGACTTATTATTTCAGTCTGTGGACGTCCACTGCTGGACGTAGGCTTCCCCGATTGATTTCCACATGGGATCCTGCAAGCCACCGGCGCACCAAACCAACGGTGACCCCCGCCCATTAATTAAGTGTTATTAAAACGAGATTGATTTAACAGATGCCGTATGTCCGCTGTCTTTAATATCCAGGAGAATAGTAAGTAATCTACGATTTTACGAGATACCAATACATAAAAAATTATGATTTGCAACTGACATTTACTAATATAAGGTGTCAGTCCTCTTATATTATTAATTTAAATGTTATTATAACATCAAACTTCGAAAAAGTTCAGAAACGACCGTCAAATGCTAATTCAAAAATCGCTTCATATTCTGCATACTCTGCATAATTCTTGAAATGTATCATTATATAACAATTAGTCATTATAATATGAATGTACCACTCGTTCAGAAGACAGTTTTCCCTCAAGAAGAACGAGCAAGAAGGAGAAGCCGGATTAATTGGGCACCAATCACACTGTATTAGTCTACTGAATCTATGTGTGGGCTGAAAATTTATGACTGCAAATAATATTATTATACATGGGTGACTTTCATTGCATTATAGTTGCCGCTTTCATCAATAGAAAAAAAAATTGACCTACCGCTTCGCGAGCCGTGTAAGTACCTATTACGTAGGCAATTTTATCAAAAATTAAATACATTTTCGACTTTGACTTTTTGGCGTCATAAATTTATGAAAATGGCTTTTTTTGTGCACATGAACGTAACGACGCGGTAGAGCAAGGTATAATTTGAATAATTTTTTGTTGCCAACCTATTAATATCAACCTTAATATTTTAAAATAATAAATCATAATTACTTTGTTGCTCTTTTAAATAGAATCAATATGTTGTAAATTCTAACATAATTCTAATGTTTATCATTTCAACACGCTGACAATTTAATTTATTAAGCCACAAAATTATTACAATGTTTTATTGTATGTGTGTACATATTTAATTTAATATAGCAAAGAAGATTACAAGTCGTTTTCAGGAAAGGAAAAAACAATAAATTTCGTATTAAATTTTCTTTCTAAACGATCCGAATGATGTAAACTTCTTTTCGGGGCATAACATGGATATTAATAATAATTTACCTCAGTCATTACTTCAAAATAGAAACAGGATATTGTAAAAAAAATTCACGCATGAAATAGGTATTCGGTCGCGCATAAGTCAGGTAACGGGCGACGTGCGCGGGCGCGAAAACGGCGTGGGCGCGCATTCTTCGCCCAGAATAATTCTTTTCCCACTGCCCGTTTCGATGTATTCCCCGTTAAATCTCGTGAGTCAAGTTCTAATTATAGAACGGCTGTGTAACTGTGTCCTAGTTTACATTACGTGCCGACGCATCGTCTAATTCAGTTTTTGTCTTGACAGTTTTGTCCGTTTGTTTTTCTGATATATCTTTATATATACCCGGTAATCGTGAAAAAGTACTAGTCACTATTTCCGGAACAGCTAATGTTTGGTTTAATTATTGAGCATTAAATTACATAAGTTGTATTGTATTATCGAAAACCTATGGACGCACAAATCGCTGTAGGAAATTGCCAAATTGGAATGATTGTCAATAGAACGTCGGTAATATGCGAGATATTAAAATGCAAATTATACTGTGATAATATAGGAATAAATGAAAATTAGTATCATAATAAAATAATAAAAATCGAATGGGTACAATAGAATTTTACTGATTTTTGACCGAATTCAATAGATTTTTCATTTCATATTCATTATTAATTTTGAAACTATTTATACCGTTATTCTTACATTTTTACTAAACTTATGTGAAAATGTAGCTACATAACTTTAAATTTTTAAGGTATGTATTAGATAAGGACATGTGAGAAATCACCTTCTTTAGTACAAATGTCGTCATCTACATATTTTGTTCAAAATTTTCCGCCACAATTCCACATATTTCCGCTACAATTCCATAAATAGTTGAATTTCAAACAAAATAAAATATTTTCGTTTGAAATATATGTTACAAAACACGCTTTTTGAACGATCATATCATCATATTAAATATTCAATATAATTAATATTGCCCAAAACTTAAAAAAAAAATTAATTATAGTTAAAGGACTTTGCGTATTATTAAAAAGAAAAGAAAAAGTTTTAAATTGTCTGGTTTATTTTTACTTAATATATAATTATTTTCCGTAAATTACTTATATTTTTCTAATTATGAAGTTACCATGGAAGTCGTTATAAATCTGTTTTTAAAATATAATTAATTTCAATAAACTATTTTCTTGTTAAACTATATTTTAAATTTTATAGTACTATTAACTTTGCAATATGATTTTTCTGTATTAATTTGTTCTAAAATCAGTTACATTAAAAAAGTGTTTATTTAATCAAGCCTAACTGCAATATATTTTAATTGATAATGCTAAACCAATTAATTCGTTTTTTGTATAATGTAATAAATAACGAAACCGTTATTAGTTACAGTTCATTGACATTTCAAGAGACTTCACGGAAATCGTCCAGACCGATCAGCTGAGATAAGGCGCTGACCTTGATAATGACATATTTGTCATTAAAACGTTGACGCACAAACAAGCATCCATAGATCTGAAACGATATTAGGGATCTTTTCATAGGCCACACGACGAATATTCAACAATAGACAACGCAAAAGCTAAGCAGGGGACGTAATGAAACCCGAGCGGTCCGGTTTCTCGGTTTGGGCGGGCGGCTGGTATCACGTGACGCGCGAAGTTATATTTGGGAGCGGCGCGCGCGTGGCGCCGCCATCCGCGCCGGCATCTCTTAGCAACGCGCGCCATATAAGAGAAACCGAGCTAAACATAGATGAGTTATCTGCTGTTGCATATCGCTGCCACTGCCAAAATGTACGGGAATCCGAATATCATATTCATATGCTTAAATCAAATTTTTTTTATACGTTTATCGCGCGAATTCAGGAAATCCGAAAACGTTATTAGCTACATTGAGATTATTATAAAATTTCTATACTTACTTTCGATGTCGTTCTTGCTGAGGTCGCTCTGAAAATTATTAAAAAACATTCATTACTATTTTTCGTCACACCTCATGCATTTATTGTAAGATGCTCATGTGTCTACTACACTATCGTGTATAGTGTTTATTGTCTGCGAAATGCAATAAAGTGATACGGTACCATTGTGTTCACGACTCTTTCCACACCACACTGACTTTAATTATTATGAATTTTGAATATGGTTTTCAAGAAGACATTCGAAACTCCAACAAAGGGATTGCGACGGTTCTAACTCGTTTTCGTATCACTTCAAACGAACAATCCATGTGCGCACTGAATCCTTTTCACGTAACCACTGTTGTCTCTCCTGACTCACCATTTTGTGTGGTGGTTGTTGGTTCCCTCCCGGTCTTCACTGGCAGACGTTCAGACAAGAAGTGGGGCTCGGAATCTTTTCGCGGGACGGTTTTAACTGGCTCAGATGGCGCGCCCAACTGGATATTTGAGATTCGGCCCAGGGATCTTCGGCTGTTCTATTTAAAGCGCACCTTCTGTAAAGCTTCCCTCTCGCCAAGCTCTTGTAACCTCGCTGTCACACGAGGGAGATGAGTATGCATTCGCCGATGCCGAATTAAAATGTAACAGACGGTTCACCATTCGAATGTTAAATCTACATTTACGATAAACTATTTCGATCGATCTTTGCCGTACGTTTTGGTGGCGCAAAGGTGTAAGAGCTACATACGAGGTCGCGGCTTGTAATCTAGAAAATCATTGTGATAACAGCTTACTGGCATCTGACAATGCTGCTCAATTACGTACGTCTACTGGGCTAATATATATTACAACAGAAATTAGTGTTATATGTTAAGATTAAACATGTAAGCGTATTTGAAAATGCGGCCGATTGTTGTTTCAAAAATAATTGCATATTAACAAGGTCACTTTTTCAATTCGTGCTTGACAAATCTTCATAAGCGCAATATACTAAAGCAATATAAATATAATAGTTAATAAATTACTTTCCACAAAATATACCTATATTTCTGTATAGTACGATGGTATAACATTTCCTTAAAGTCTCGAGTTTCATACGTCAGAACAGAATAAAAACAAAACATTCGAATTTAAAATAATATAATTAACAACAAATTAAACTATATTGTGCACATCAATATCAGAGTTCAAAATATTAGCGTTCTAAATGTTAAATCTACTATTGATTATTTTGGAAGACCGCAGTGACCTCGTCCAGGTTATACTTCCTCCAGCGTTGCGGGAACAGCGTCGCCTCATTCAAGGTGTTGAACTTGCGTGCGCACCGGCGCGCCGGCGAGGGCGTGGGGCTGCGGTCCTGCAGCAGACTCGACGCGAACCGCCCGCCGCCCGGGGACGAAGCGCAAAATCCTAATTTGCTTGGGACTGACGACGATATCTACATAAACGAAAATCAATTGTTTAGACTCAACATTCAGATAAATAAAATTAAGTCAGTTAAAATAATGATATACATAAAATTGAAATATGTTTCGGGTGTAGAATATCATTGAAAATAAGCCATCTGGGCAACAAGTATATTTAAGAATTCTGATAGTTTTAATGATTTATATTAATAGATGGAATCAGGTTTTTTTTATTATTAAGTTGTATATATTAGTCGCAAATTCAATTTGTAGAAAAATATCATGTTATAAAAGATATAATAAATAATAACAACCCTAAGGAAATGTGAGACAGAAATAAACTCAAAACAAGAGGGAGACTGAGATATGAAAGAAATAAATGCAAATTTATACACACAAGCTAAACACAAAAACATACTTTAGATTTCAAAGTTTTTCGTCGCCAAAAATTTCTTAAAAAAGCCAAAAGACGAACTGCATTCTTCCTCCATTGCTTCATCGACGGTCGCTTTGATTTCGACCCAGTATGAGATCCCTAAAAGAAATAATGATGTTATTTTAAAGTTTTCTATCTACTCAGATACCTCCTGAAAACGAGTGTTTCCCAAACTTAATTTTTATACCTCTTTTTTCTCTTCTTTAGGACACTTAACAGTCTCTTGGGACACACATACAGTAAGTAATTCTACGTCTTGTAATGATACGCTAGTCACATCGTCAAGGAGCTGTCCACCATCCTCTGAATTATGTTCGTCGCCTATAAATAATACAAAGATTGTGTAAAAATCTCATCGTTTTATTTCATTACTTAAAGTATGAACTTACAATTCAGAGTCAAGAAAGTTTTCTCGTACAAGGTAAACCCATTTTCCTCATTGTGGTCACTCATCTGAAAAATTAAAATACTTTTGTATTACTATTAAAACTGTGCCTAATATAATAATATGCTAAAATTTATCAGTCTCACCGCAGCTTCATTGGATGTGACACAAAATTTATTTGAGTCATCTACGATTTCTATTTCATTAGTTATAGACAATCCGTTTTTGTTTTCTTCTAAGTTCTCAATGTCCAATAATAAAGAATAAGTAGAATAATTAGAATTTTGTGAAGATATGTTCTCGAGTTCCTCTACAACTTCAGATTCGAAAACATTAGAATTTTCACCCATTGCAGCATTTAGACCTCTATTTAAAAAACTCCCCACAATTTCAGATGTACTTTCGCCATTTTGGTGTTCAGAAACAGAACTCTCTCGATCGTAAACAAGGCTTTCGTTGTAGTAAGCGTAAGTACCTACTTGTTTCACTTCCGTTAGATCAGAAACTTCATCCAAAAATGAAGATGCATATTCAGTTAAATTAACCTAAATATCAAAATAAATGTTAATTATTATCATTAGATTTGTTTAGAAAATATAAATTGTTTACATATCGTACCGATAGCAATCTTTCATCGCCTCCACCAGTACCATTAACAATGGATTCATACACTTCATCATTATTTACTTTGTAATCTAGAAAATAAATGTATTGAGTGAATTAGGATACAAATACCTGTCTTATAAAGAAATGTACTGATAGTTTGTAAAGAAATATTTACCCCTATGCAATTTTTTTTGTGGGGTAGAAGTAGCAATAACAATTTCTTTACCAACGTGGTCTGTTACATTGTCTTTGGATACCGATGCCGTAAATTCTGAAATATCTTTTCCAAACCTTTCCCCGTTACGTATTTTCTTTGATAAAGATGCATAAATAAGAGGTTCACCTGTGAATAATACATATGTGTTCTTTTCAATTGAACTCATCATACAATATAATATTTTATTTACTAACCAGAGCTGTGAATGGCTTGAACAACTGTTTGTGCTTCATTAATAACTTGTTCAACTACTTGAACAGCCAGCATTGCTACAATTTGAGGACAGCTGCTATCCTTTAAGTGATCTGCAATTAATATCGTTAAAGTTTAAATTAATGTCTTCAACGCGACACCGTCTTCCTTTGCATAACAGATACCTTCCATATTTGTAAATCAAAGTATGATAAATTTAATATAATTTTCAGTGTTTGTATCTCAATATTGAACGCAATTTGTCTCTTCATAGTATTATGACAGTTATTTTATTTTTCTTTTAGAAAAAAAAAACACCATGAATTTTAAAATGCACATCAAGAGATTGTAATGTGATCTCATCTCGTTTCGAAAAAAAGCTGTGCATAGTTGTGTAAGTTAATTATATTTCGTAATATGACATTTTACGTAAACAGAATTATTCACCCAATCTCTGGGTTACTTCGCCCGACCCATCCAATAATACAACGATCCTCCAACCTCGAGTTATTTTTACTGATCTTCGTGATTATGTTTGACTCACCTAGTCTGTACATATTTCGTGAAATAGCGTTCTAAAACAATTCGTATGTAACATTTGAATTTAAATAAATTTCACGTTGTGAGAAAACTTAAATTCTATTCTAAGATAGGCGAAGAATATCTTTAAAACTATGGAAAATGTAGGAAATCCGTTAACAAATGTGACGTCGGCGCAGTAGCAATAGCTCATCCTATTAATTAGCTTGACGTATTCTCAGATTTTTAGCTCTTTTGCTTTGTATTCAACCGGATTTCAAATTCAATGAAATCAAAATCACCTTTATGATATCTGCATATTTTTCTCGTCGTAAAAAATATGTCACTATTTATTATATTAAGAAATACTAAGAATATGTAATAAAAAATAGAGGTCGGAATCCAGATCGGAGGTAGCGTCCAAGACCGGGGGTCAGAATCGAAATTAAGACTGGAAACAAAAATTTATTTCATCTCTTCACATGATAAGACATTTTTCTGTAAAATTTTAGATATATTCTTATCTTATTCGATTTGACACGCGTAGTATGTTTGGTTGATCATATTTCTGTAATGCATAATTTACGTAGTAATTTAGACAAATAGACATTTATAGTCTGTAATCAAAGAAGTAAAATTCATGGATCAAATAATAAAATAATTATATATTGTAAAAAATTTTTGCTTATAATTTTTTTTACAGATAAACATTATCGTAACAGTTTTATTTAATATAATTAATTATATGACGGAGGATTCAATTAAATTATCCGTATTAATATTAAAAAATAATAAATGCTTTTTCATATTATTGTTTCATTTCGATGTAACTCCATTTCCGAGCCAAAATGACATCCGAACCTTTATAGTTTCGTCTTGTCTGTCCGTCCGAACGTCACAGGCATTTCATTCAAAAATTACAAGACGTATATTGATAAAATTTATAGTGTACGTGTCTTGTGTAAGCCGCTACTTACTTTAGTAATTAAATAACAAAAATATTTTTTTATAGGAGGCACTCCATACAAGTAACAGAAGCTGAAGAAAATATTTTTCAGCATTAATCAATGTGCGGCAAATATTTTGATAGTTCTTCTAAAAACACTTTAAGGTTTTTAAGCAATTTTACTTCTTATGTGAATAATTTCGGAAACAATCGCTCCGAGAGTAACAGAAATTATGCCCCTCCCCATAATTTTCTAAATCATATTTCAAAAAAATATGAGAAAAATGACGAAGGTAACGCTTAATAAATATTTTCAATGAAAATTATTTTGAACATGACTGGATTTACTGTTTTTGAGTTGTTACCGAATAAATGCGCTTCTCAACAAAGAGGCGTAAGTGCCATGAAGATAGACTCTTTTACTAATGCACTTTAGTTTACACTAGTTTAATAGTAATAGTCGACATTCTTACTTGTTTTTCTAGTTATAGGCGACTAAAGTACATGTAACTTTTCTGTGCGGAAAACATCTAAAAAATGTAACAACGTACTTTTTTCATCTGTAGGGTATTCTTTTGTAATAATGGCTTCGGAACCCTATAATGAGCATGGTCCGACATGCTCTTGACCGATGCGATTTGCGATTTTACACTTTTGCGCCACTTACAATTGTTACGTATCAACTCCTTGACACCACAACCAACGATAGTTAAGTTATATAAATCTCGGTTCGATATCCTATCTATTATTAGACTAATATAGAACCAAGAAAGAATAAAAACCCAATGCGTCCCTTACCGTTACTTTATCGTACATCAGCAATAATTTAATTGACCATACACTTAAAAATGTTATATGTACGTACGTACATGTCATATCATATACAGTACGGATAGACGAACTAGGAAAATCAATCCACAAAGTAAGCGAAGGAGGTGTTTATTGCCACCGCGGCACTCCCTCGCCTCTATTTATATAGTAAATGGTACCTTTACTGTGCGGAACAATGGCACCCCTAAGAGCTTGTGTGTTCTTTTTAATTACTTTCGTATCTATGATATTAAGCAGTTTACGGAATTGGAGAAAAACGTTTTCAAACTACAAGACGGTTGTCTGAAATCACTTTCTTGGTATTGACAGGTTACATATTATATTGTTATATAAATAAATGAAAAATACCAAATTTAAATTTGATCGATCGTAAGCCTACACTAATATTATGAATCCGAATGTAATTGAAATCCGTTTTTTTTATATACTAAATAAAGTCTATTTGTTTAGTCACTGAACCGATAAGAATGTGAAGTGGAAGACGGGTAGCTCAACATTTTAGAATAAACATTGGCACCTTACACTTCCCAATAAAAAACAAATAAATAAAACGCCTCGTTATTAATAACATTTATCATAAAATATTTTTAAATTTTATTGCCATTATAGCAAACTTATTATACGAGATATCTACCAATGTGTTACTAAGATTTTTTTTATATATTCTATAAATATCAAGGGTAGGACCGGGATCAGAACTTAAATTTATACTATTTTCGGGTAGGCGAAGCTGCGAATTAAAAGTTAGTGTCATGTAATATCATATACCTACGAAATATTGAAAAATCCTTAAATTTAAATGTCATTAATCAAGTGAAGATCGCAATTCAATCTAATAAAATTCATAAAAATCTTATACAAAAATATGACATATAATATACAGTACAACACACAAAACCCTGCCGCTGTGAAGTTACTTAACGAAAGCGTCGCAATGGCGTAAAACAGGAACGCGAGCGAGGAGGGTCGGGAAGCGCTGAAGCCACGCATTACATCATTCGCAGGCAATTCAGAGCGGCAGAGTTTCGTGCGTTGTGCTGTAACTGTTGAATATATTTTTCTCTTTGCAATGAATATTTTGAACCACGATATGAAACGGGAAAACTTACTTCAAAGATTTAAATTTCTAGGTTGTGTATATAATTCTTGCAACATGTACCTAATTCTTAATCGGTTAAGATAAGGAGACAAAAACAGCTGTAATACATGAACTATAGTACCTACTTATGTTTATGTACCATTTCAAATGGTCACGCATAGTAATGCTTAATAACATGATGTTATTGTTATTTATTATTTATGATATAAACATGTTATTTAACAACCTATATAATATGTACATTAATATAAATCTGTAAAATTATTAACTAATAACAAATGCTTATTTAAAACATTATACTTATATATGTAACGGATTACTATAGTGTTTCGGTCTATTTAAGGCATATTTTCTTTTTGGGATAGATTTTTGTCACATAGTGTGGAAATTTTAGAAATAATCAATTTCAATAAGTTTTATTACTTGATGTATTAAATAATTACTTGATGATCAAGTGAACACTTTTGATAGTTAGCCTTTAAAATGTCGGCCACTTTAAATACTTTTTCACGCAACAATTCTAATCATAAAAATGTAATACTACATAAATATAAGATTTAGTAATAAATATATAAACAATTAAAAATTGTCATCATATGCTTTTCTTAGGTCGTAATGGAGAAAAAAATAGATGCTCCACACCATTTAACGGTCGAATTTATTTCAAATACATTTCAAAGTTTTTTCACGAAAGAACAGTCTTATACGATAAATAATTAATAAAATGCTATTTTCCCATTTAATTATTAACCACTAGTGAAACTAAATATTCCAGTTCTAAATTATCCAAACCCACCAAAACTAACAATAAACAATAAAAACTAATTATAATGCATACAGTACAATTATATATACGTTACAAGTTTAACGTGAGTTATAATTTTTATTTGACCTATTTTCTTAGTTCTAGAATGATTCTGGATAAACGGCCATATTGTCGTTGTCAGGGCAACGGGAGGCTGTACCTCCCTTCTAACTTTCACTCTGCGCAGTCAGATCAATGCAATCTCACATAGGGTTCGCCATCTAGGTCTAAGATTTAAAATAACAACACTATAATATTTAGAAGTAATATATGCTGTAATTCATTTATAATTTTGAAGTATTGGAAACATCATTTTTTCTTACTCCATATGGAAAAACAAAACATTTTATTTATACTTTCATAATCATCATGTTTCAAAATTACTCTGAGATGATTTGTGGCACATTGTAACAATTTTTATGTTACATTAAATTTATAAAAGAATTTCTTCTACCAAACATATAATTAACGTGTTTTAGAGTCGTCACGATTATTATTAATATGATTAACAATAACACAATCACGACAACAAAGTATGAGAAAAGCATATACTTAAGTCATTAGTCGCGAATTTTCGGATAAAATGAATTTGCCAACCCTCGATTTTCCACGGATACGCGGGCCCGCTCTCATTCGCCCCTTAACCTTCGACAAGGCCTTGCGTCCCGCTCTACATCTTTGTTCAGCTTATCCATTTGCTGGCTCGTTCTAGTTTCCAAAAAATACGATAATTTTTGATCATCAAATAATTGGTTCTTATTTAATTTTTATTACGTTTAAAAAAGTATTTATATCAACTTTCAAAAAAATTACTATTCATTTTATAGCACCGCAGTTATATATTTGGGTTACGTGTTTAAAAAGATCATTTTTTTTACGGTACCAGTTCAAATACCTAATACTAACAAACAAATTGAATGTAGTACAAAAATAAGTGCTTTTTGTTTTCGATATAACAAAAAATAACAACTATGAAAGATATGCCAGAAGATGATCCACACATAGAAGAGGTAGTGCCGATTCCCGTGCAAATTTTCCTATGGCGACAGACTACTCCCTTCGTGCGCCCCCGTCTTGGCAAAGTACATGATGCAGCTTGCATGGTAAGTTCGTCTAATGTGAAACTTTAAAATAAAAGACGTACCTATTTGTTTTCATTATATTTAAGCTTTGTAATATACTTTTACATATAATTGTGACGTTACCAAAGCTTATAAAATATTTAATGATGTAGCTTTATAAACAGCGTCCTTCTTAATATGACATGTACATACATATGACACTAATTGTAAGGGATTAATAGCTTTAAATATTTGTTTGGCCATTAATAGCAATTGTAAAACTCCAAACAAATAAGTGTCGGTTTGCATGCATATGAGTGTTAAATATATTAATACTTTCCAATACATTTTTTCACTTTGTATATACTATAGACCATAGTGATAAGAGCCTATTTTTTAAATTCTTTAGTACTTTCTGTACATGATTTTGTTGTCTATTAACTTGTTATTTAATTTATTTAAGATTAAAATATAATTAAGTAGTATGTATTTATTAAACTCACATGTGTAATGCGTATTTAATTGATTAAATTTTATTTATTCATTTATAATGTATGATATAAGTGTATTTCATCATCATTAAATTAATTTATATCGAAAATGGAATCGACTACAAACCAACTAAAAGCATAGGTTATTTCCAACTAAAATCACCCTAAAAATCGCACACGCTATAATTGCCAGAATACAGTACGTTTCTGCAAATGATCTTAATTTTTTCTTGAATTTTTTTAAGCATTCACAATATTCCTATGTCTAGTACGCAGTTACGGCCTCATCATATTTCATGGAACGCCTATTTGCCCTTACGATGTATTTATATATGCTGAATATCTCTTATTTTAATATATTTAATAATACCTCTTACTAGAGGCCTTAATGCTTATCGATACTAATGTAAAGAGTATATATTTCTTACGAATACTAAATGAAGTCCAATAAGTGTTTCTATATGAACTTATACTTCGTATCATTTGCATGTCACATGAAAGAGAAATAAAACCTCTAATACAGACTCTAATCTTTACACTTCACCGAATGCTATATATTTCCTTATAATCGTTCATATAAAATCATGCAGTCCTCATATTTTATGTAAGACTTAAAAAAAATAATAGTATTGACTAAATAAATTTCTAACTAGCCATTTTTTATCTAGAATTTACATAAGCGTTATGTAAATTCTAGATAAAAAATGGCTAGTTAGATGTCTATTAGCTAGTTAGACACAAATATCTTAGAGGTATTCTGCTGTGACGTAAATACATTTCGAGACCCTGATCATAAAACAGGGTTATAGTGAGAACGCATTTTAAAGATAAAGTTGTTTCAAATTCAAAAGATATTTTTCTTGAATAATGCCTAAAATTAATTTAATAAATAATAATAAAATAATAAAGTTAATAAACAACTCGCTTTTTTTCACGCATTTCTAGATTTTAATTGTATTATCACATTTCTGTCAATTATATTTTATTCAAAACCTTATACGCCAAAGATACACTGCTTTTTTGTTATGTAGGTACCACGTAATTATGATTACTGACACATGTTGTTGATTGTTGTGCACAGTTTTGCCAACGAGCACCAGGACATCACGTAAGTGTTTGTATTAGAATATGCTGTAGATGTTATTATGAACTTTATATTTAGTCTCCTAAGAAAATCGCCATTTTATTTTTATTATAGATATGAAAAGGTATAAGAAGGTGGACTAAAACAAACATGAAATTAATTTAATAATATCAATTTATTGTAAATTAACTTAAAACGCCATATGAAAAGAATTACAATAGTAAATCAAAGATTATTTGTAAATTTAAATAGTATTTACTAATGTATTCATTTTCAAATACAATTTTTCACAATAAGTCGATCCGTCGTCGACCGTCGAAACCGATTCGACGACGAAATCGGCAAAAACTCTCGTGTCCAAAATCCAAAAAATATATTCTTACCATTACGCTGCTGAGATATATTTGATTTGTTTAAAATTACTGTGCACAATGCTGTGCTCATGAGGCGTTTTCTCGTTTAAAAAAATCTGAAAGAAATTCACTACAGGTGGTTCAATAAAAAAAATAGTTCTATTTGTGTCAACTGTAGTACTTGTTTAAATTGCTTTACTTAGTTTGATTTTATGTATCTTCTCAACGAAATTATAATGTTTTCTCATGCAATACATCGAGTTGAACCAATGTTCGTCTGTATTTGCAAATACAGTGTAAGTTCAACTAACCAGACTAAGCAGTTTGGTTAGTAGCAGGTTACGATTTTTATAAATAAAATGAAACTGGTTTTTCCTGCACTCCATCGGTTGAACTTGTTCCGCTGTATTTGCAGTTGAGGTACATATATTTTACAGAGTAATATAAAATCTTCATTGTAAGACTGAAACCTTTTTAGGGGAAAACAGCGATTTATTTAAGCTACAGGGGATTGTACACCTACATTTCTGAAATAATATCTAAAAACTATGGCTGTTGTTAGTTTGAAAATACAAAAGCCGAGGTTCGTAAATGATATGTCAGCCTTACGGAAAGAAAAGCGGTCTTGGTTCAAAGCTTAATTTGTTCAAGTATGTACAATAATTTTACACTTATGCGCAAAGTTGTCATCGTTTACTAGTTTCCTATCTAAAAATCTGAGCCACTGTCGGCCTATCAGACCGATCCCAAAAGCAATGGCGGATTTACCAACAGGCTAAGTAGATTGGATCATAGGGCGGCAAATTAGGTGCTTTAGGAATTTGAGGCTTTTGTAAAACATGGAAGGAATATTTTTCATGTTTTACAAAAATTTTATACATCCATATATACCAACCTAAATGTTAATTTGTTTGTGTAGACCTATCACACAAATAATACAACATGTATTTTTCACAATTTGTGTAGATGCGTTTGGAACGCTAAAAGAGCACAAAAATAAATTGTAAAACTTTTAAACTTAATTGAATTCGTTGCATATGTTGTTTTTAAGCTGGAAGTAGGCGTAATAAAAAATATTTAAGTCGTTTATCGAATATTATTGGGTAAATATTATTAAGACATACCTTACCCTGCCTTATTAGTAGTACACGAGATTTTAAGCTCTTATTAATTCTGAAATATACCCAAAAACTATTTCTTTGCAATCTTAACTAAATCATTGAATTGCAAAATAATCTAGGAACTAACATATCGATCGCCTAGTTTACAATCATAGTAGTTACAAGAAAAAGGTGGTATAATTAGAACGATAGTGCACAAATCATAAAGTTACAATTTCATTGACAAAAATAAATATAATTAATATGATTGTGAATAGGGTATCAAATTGTAAAAGTCGGTAGGGACTGCAAAATTTGAATAGTCTACTGGCGGCAAATGTGGCAATCCGCCACTGCCCAAAACTTTCTATATTGTTTTGAATCATAATGTTTTGGAATCATAACATTCTCTTTCAATTATTAGAGGAATAAAATAAATGATGTAATTGTTATTTTTCAGATATTTTGTCAAAGATATCTAACGAAGCAATAAATTTTAACTGTACTTGCGGCATTTGATGCAGTTTTGTGCGCACAAGTCATATTTACATTAAAATAAATCATGTTTTTAATTACTAAACTTACTTACGTAAAAACCTACGTACTCCGAAAACAGTTTTTGAAAACTTATCGACTACATACGATATTTTGTAAATATTTCGATCGATTTCAATGAAACTTGCGTTGTTTGTTTAATACAGGTTTTAGACACAAGATCAGTATTTATTTTAAAAATCGATATTTCTAAAAATATAAAAATTATTATCGACAGACACCATTTTGAAAATTTTTCGTTCAAGATATATTTAGAAGCAACGAAACACTTTTAATCAAATTTAAACCGCTCGAGGTAATTTTATTAGGAACAGAACAGATTAAATTTTGAAATCGGTCGGTCTACTAGTTTATCAATTATTTGACAAAAACATTTCTTAAAATGATTTTTATTTATCTCAGTCTATATAATTGACTGATGTAAAATTTTTAGGGAATCTAAATCCAATCTAACCTTTTTGAAGTGAAACTCTCTTAGGCATATTAGAGTGATTTCGTGTTATGATATCACAATGAAATGCTCGAGTGACACGGTCGGATCCGCTCGGTTCTTTTTGACTCGGGCCAGTGGGTCCACGTGTTCCACGCTTTTTAACGCAGCTGATTGTGACTATTTTAGATACGTGCGTTTATTATTCACTATAAAAATAAAGAATACGCATTGCATGTATTTTACATGCGTATAATACATGCAATAAATGAAATATAGTGATTAAATCGAAAAACATTTTCATTTTTGTTTTTGATAATAGTTGGTCATGAAAAGAATCTTGTAACCATGAATTAATAATACAATAATTTACTTTCTTTTTCATTTTTTTAACCCTTATCACTATTCCTGCATATTTTGCTAAATAAGTTTCAGTTCAGATTGTGTGTCTGACACCCATTGTTTTTTTTAGTTTACCTTTTATCTACGGCGAGCAAGAGTCAATCAATCTATTCATTCATGAGAAACACATGCAATTCTTATACATACAAACACACATGGATATTATTTAAAAATGGCCGGAAAATCTTCCTACCTAATGTTGACATCCGATTAAAATCACGATTTTTGAATATTAAACATAAATTTCTCTAAATTTACGTAAATTTTCTTAACAGGAAGTTAAAAATGTATTAAGTCTTATGCTTTGCCTAAATTTTTTAAAGGTAAATAATAGTATTTTTTGATAAATCGGTACTAAATTTAACTACGTATTTCGAACTAGATTATAGTGAAATACTCTAAATATATGCAATAATATTTATCTATATCCCACTCCATTTTTCGCTGTAGGTACGAGGGTCATTCCAGAATTATTGAATACAAGAAGACTATATAAGCAAGACACACCAGATTTACATAGTTTCAAAGTAATAGTCTAGTCGATAAGTTGAGAACGGTGTTAATTCAACATAATGGTGCTAAAATTATGTATTATGGCTTATTCGATCCGGAATCATGTCTAGATCATTGTGCTAGAAAATTGAACTAGCACATTAAAAATTCCAAAAGTTATAAACAATTAAAGATCATCGCCTTTCTCGCCGGATCTCGCAATATGCAACTATTGGTTGTTTAAAAAAGAAATACATATATATATGCTCGCCGTTTTATATTAGAAGAAGAGATCAACTTCACTATTACTGAATATTTTGACTATTTCTGTAAACGACTGGCGTGATACCTTTTTGGAAAATTAGTCAACAGAAGTATATTGACGCTGACAGAAATTATACAATTTTTTTCGAGAATGTAATAAAAAAAGTTCCAAATATCCGGAAAATGTTTGTTGTCATATCTCTAATAGTTTAAAAGTTATATTAGCTTTTAAGTAAACAAATGGATCAACCGCTATAACTTTTTTACTACATATACTTTCAAACTTTAATAAAAAATCGAAATAGTTTTTTTTCGGTATTTTAATGCACAGGGTCGTTTTGTAATTTTTATAACTTTCAGAAAATAAATAAAAAAAAGTTGACTATTTGTTTATAACAAATTGTTAATATAATAAACAATGTAATTATTAAAAAAAATTGTTATTTTGTAGAGAATTGTTAATTATAATTTATTAAAAAATCTTGACTAATTATTTAAACAATAGTTATATGAAAAAAACGTTTATAAACAATTAAAAATCATTAACAAGAATTTTTTTTTAAGATCATAAATAACAGTTCTTCATGAAGTTGTAAAAAGTTTCTTTTTTTAATATTGATATAGTCCATTTGCTTATAAAAAAATTTTAAACAAATGAAGCTTAATTTTTTTTAATAATAAATGTCTTTATTATAAATTTATTAAAAAATTAAAACGGTAGTACAATATTAAATGAAAAAAAAATTACAACAACACGGTAACTTTTCTTTTTTCTTAACTTAAAAAATCATTATAAACAAAGTATTGAATTTAATTAAACTTTTATCAAGCTATCTTCTCTTGTGAGTATATAAGAAGGGCTCCATGAAGCGAAAAAATTTTATGGCAATTATTTAAAAGGTTTTTTTTTAGTTTGTGATAAAAAGGGAACTACCGGTATTTTTTTTAATTAACAACCTTCTAGTTTATTAGAAAATTAACTTAAATAAAAAATTCCAACGGCAGTTAGTTTTTTGAAGTGTTTGGATCATACCATAATTTTTTAGGTTTTTATATCTAGTTTAAATACACTAAAAATTTTTTATTGTTACTTATTGACTTGCGACGCCATGCGCGCAACCTAAAAATGGAGCGTGGACGGCAATTTTCAACGTTGAATTAAAGTTATTAATAATAGAGGTAGAGTTCTGGGAGTAAGGACTTTTTTTAGCAAATTTCCTCCTTTTTAAGAATTTTTTTTAGAATTCCAAAAAAAATATTAGTTTACGAATTATATACCAAAAATCAAATACTACTTTTTTCTATATTTAATTGTTTATAACTTTTGGAATTTTTAATGTGCTAATTCAATTTTCTAGCACAATGATCTAGAAATGATTCCGGATAGAATCAGTCATAACACATAATTTTAGCACCATTATGTTGAATTAACACCATTCTCAACTGATCGACTAGACTATAATTTCTATCAGCATCAATATACTTCTGTTGACTAATTTTCCAAGAACGTATCACGCCAGTCGTTTACAGAAATAGAGTCAAAATATTCAGTAATAGTGTATATATACATATTTCTTTTTTTTAAACATCCAAAAGTTGCATATTGCGAGATCCGGTGAAAAAGGCGGATGC